>CM018037.1:9781575-10991575 GCA_008638375.1 Nyssa sinensis | reverse complement strand
TTTTACTACTTTTTGGACTTCCTCACGCCACTACCAAGTTTCCTTGAATAGTAGTCCTGTTCTTTTTGATTCCTTAAGAACCTCTTTTGATATTTTTTAATGCATGCGGTCATCCCATTCCAATTTGTATTAGTCTCATCATCTAGGTTCCACGGTATTTTGTTTAGCATCTACTTTTAAATAGCTTTACTATGTCCTCTTAAATTCCACCATCTAATCTTCGGTTTTTGGTCTCTTTATTCTTTTGTGCCTGTTTTTTAATATATACATTTAGAACCATCAACCTATATTATATAGTCAAGCTTTCTCCAAGAATAATCTTAAAGTCTTTGCATAATAGTCAATCTATTCTACTAGTTAGGAAAAAGTCAACTTGACTTTTATTTGATTTACTTTTAAAGGTTATTAGATGTTTATTTCTCTTTTTAAAATAAGTATTCGTTATCATAAAATCATATGCTATTGCAAAATCTAGTATTGCCTCTCTTGCATCATTCGTATCTCCAAATCTGTAGCCCCCATGTACCATCTCGTACCCTCCATGAACTTTTCCTACATGCCGATAAAAGACACTTACAAATATCTTTTCTCCTACAGGTATGCCTTGAATTAATTCATCCATGTATTCCTAGAATTTTGCTTTAATGTATTTGTCTAATCCTATTTGGGGTGCATAAGTGTGAATGACATTAATTGGATTATATCATAATATAGACATTCTTTTAATTGATAAAACTAGAAGAGGGATAAATGTTAAATTAGAGGTCTGGAGAGAGGTTCTAGAATCAAGAGGGTTCAAGATAGGTAGGGCGAAAACTGAATATCTTGAGTTTGACTTTAGTAAAATTAGGAATACAAAAAGGGATATAGTGAAAATTGAAAATCTTTCCTTATCCAGGTTCAATTATTATCAGGAGGGAGAAATTGGGGATGATGGTACTAATAGAATTAAAGTAGCATGGGTTAAGTGGAGAATTGCATTTGGCGTGTTGTGTGGTCAAGGTATACCTTTTGCAACACCCTTGACCTAATTACTTGGTAATTAGTGTCGATTAAAGGATTTAGATAGCATTAGTGTATAAGTACACTGATGCCAATGATAATTCTTAAGAACATAATTAAATAATGAAGAATATTGTCAAATGGCAAAAACCCTAATTAGTGTTAATCATAAATTAACACACTGAAATATTAAGCTTTAAAAATGAAACTTGTGCACGGTTACTCTGAATAATATGATTAAGGACCTTAATATGATTAAATTAAGGATTAATATGATTTTATAATGTGATGTATGATGTTGGGGAAATTACATGCATGTAAATGATGTAGCAAACATGAAATGCACCTAAGGTCTTATATATATGTATATGCATAATGTACATATCATGCAAGATAGTGCAAAATGGCTGGGATCCTCCACTAGACAAGGCTGATTTCAGCCATGCCTATAGCTATACTTCATCTCCAACAAGAGAGACCAAGGGAGATAACACGTGACAAGTGTCTAAGAAGAGATATCACCAAATTGCCTTTATAAACCCACAACCATGTTCTTTTATGGTTTTCTATGAAACCAGCTATAACCAGAGAGTAGAGAGAGAGTGAAATTCGTGCAAGAACAGTAGAGAGAAGCAGAGGCATTGTAGAGAGACAAAAGAGAGAGAGAAAGGAAGAGAATCAAAGGGTTAAGGCTTCAAAGAGGTTGGTCTTTAAGCCTTTCCTTTAAACACCGCAAATGGGTTTGATCAACCCTAGAACTGTGCATGCATGGCAATCTGTCATTGATGGACCTTCAAAACCTTGCCCCGAATTCATCTTGATCAAAACCTAATTTTGTGTATAGGAACTTAATTTGCACAAGAAATGGATTAAAAATCCACTAGACCGTGACTGAAAAGCTCAACCATGAGCCCTAAAACCTGAGTTACAAGTCTAGGCATTAATGGTGAATTTTTCGATTCGAGCACTAAGCTCAGATTTTTGAATGTGGAATGAAAGCCACCCAAGGATCACAATGCAATTGGTTGCATGTCATTTGGTAAAAATATGGTCATTTATGGACCAATTATCAGAGACGGCCATAGGAACTCAAACAGAGCTTCCAAGCCATTTTCGAACCTCCAAACCAACACTAAAGCGATCTATGATATTCCAGAAATGGATTAGAAGTGACAAGGACCAAAGACGCTCAAGGAAAACCCACGAAAAAGCTGTGAAATTTTTTAGGGTTTTTGATGAACAGTAACCCTCGCTGACTTGGTCTGTTTTGTCCGAGTTCACTTGGCCTTCATACGAGTTGGCTCGTTAACTATCACCACATTGTTTAGGCACTTAAACAGTCGAAACTGCATCGTTTTATTTTCATAGTTAAATGATATATATGGGATTAAGCAACATTGTTTTAGTTAAGGAATTAAGTTAAAAAAAAAGGCTTTGTAATGCCGGTGTTTTGAACCCAAGACCTCAAGGTCTCAGCCCAAAATCCTTACCAACCAACCTCTGCTTGTGGCCGATACATATTGGACCCAAAATATATGTACTCTATTGAAGAAATCCTGAAATAAAAAGGCAGAGTGCTGCGCCTGAGTTTCGAATTAGAGATCAGGTGACCAATAGGCTAAGCCCTAACCACTGTGCCACTTAGAATGGCGGTGTCTCATGTATAGACTGAATATAATATATATAACAGAATAAATAATTAATAATGGGGCCCAATCAAAATATGGAAGGCGCTTACCTTAGCATTTTCTAACATTCCAGACTCAATGACGGGGTCCATTTTGGCAAACGAAATGCCAAAAAATTAAATATAATAAATGTATGATTACGATAATGTCCCTAGTTATGTTTAAAGCCAGATAAATGCCCAAGGAGTCTATTTTGACTTTTCTTGACGTTCCACTTAGAATGGCCGTGTCTTATGTATTGACTGAATATAATATATATATGGCTAAAGCCAAATAAATGCCCAAGAGAGTCTATTTTGACTTTTCTCGACGTTCCACTTAGAATGGCCGTGTCTTATGTATAGACTGAATATAATATATATATATATATTATATTATATATATATATATAACAGAATAAATAATTAATAATGGGGCCCAATCAAAATATGGAAAGCGCTTACCGTAGCATTTTCTAACGTTCCAGACTCAATGACAGGGTCCATTTTGGCAAATGAGATGCCAAAAAATTAAATACAATAAATGTATGATTATGATAATGTCCCTAGTTATGGCTAAAGGCCAGGTAAATGCCCAAGAGAGTCTATTTTGACTTTTCTCGACGTTCCACTTAGAATGGCCGTGTCTTATGTATAGACTGAATATAATATATATAACAAAATAATGGGCCCTAATCAAAATATGGAAAGCGCTTAGCTTAACATTTTCTAACGTTCCAGACTCAATGACGAGATCCATTTTGGCAAACGAGATGCCAAAAAATTAAATACAATTAATGTATGATTACGATAATGTCCCTAGTTATGGCTAAAGCCAGTTAAATGCCCAAGAGAGTCTATTTTGACTTTTCTCGATGTTTTGAACTCAACAGTGAGGTCAATTTCATCAAATTGGGTTCCAAAAATATGGAACAAGAATTAAAATAATTCTGAATGTGTCCCTAACAATAATTAAGCTACCAAATGAGTTCAAAAAAATAGAAGGGACTCAACTTAAGGTCTTTAGGGCCACTGGACCCAAAAGTGAGGTCTATTATGGCAAATTAAGCATCAAAAAATACAATACGGGAAAGGGAAAAATTACAATTATGCCCCTAATGGAAGAATAAGTAACCATATGAAATTTGAAAATGAGAGGAGACCTATCTTAAGGTTTTTGGAGTTTCTAAGTCCAAAAATAAGGTCCATTTAGACTAATACGATAATGGAAAGTAATGATTAAGCTTAAGTTTTGTTTTGTGCTAGCATTAAATACTATTTGATCAGTGATTATATGATCACCAAGGTTGAGATGAGGACTATGATAAAGGGAACAAATGTGGAGATCAAACTAAGGACCTAAGGTGAGTAATCTTGTACCCTGAATCAGTGGTGTTTTATCTGCTGTTTGAAAAATGACAAATCTACATATATTGTGAGTAATCTTGTCTCTTGAATTAGTGGCATTTTATCTCTTGTTTGAAAAATACCAAATCTATGTATTTTGTGAGTAATCCTATAGCTTAAATCGATGGTGTTTCATATCCTGTTCAAAATGCAAATTTAATATTTGTGAATACCCTTATGTCTTGAGCAATGATATTCTACTATGCCTTTAAAGATTATTCATGTATGTTGTTTATGAACAACTCTGTCCTTTAAATTTGGTATAAACGCTTTGTTAAAGAACTTGATATCTGATTTGTGTAAATCCTTGACACCTATTTTGTTGTGAAATTAATGATCTATGCAACAAGAGTTAGAGAGAAAGAGAAAAATCGACACAGAGATTTTATGTGGTTCGGCAATGTGCCTACGTCCACAGGTGCGGCTATCTTTTTCACTATGTAGAAAATAGGGTTACAACGTAATTATACTGCAACACACTTAATTCCTAACTCTAACCGGATACTTTGAAATTTTTTAATATACCCTTACACTATATTTGGATGGAAGGAATTGGGAAGAAAGGGAAGGGAAGGAGAAGGAAGGAGAGCTTATATCATGTTTGTTTTAAAAATTAGGAAGGAAAGGGAGGGAAAGGGAGGGAGAGGGAGGGAGAGCTTAACCCTCATTTAAGCAATTTTGTTATCACTCCAAAAGTGGGCGGAAATGGAAGGAAAGGAATAAGAATTTAATGAATTTTTTATAATACCAATATTACCCTTAAAATTATAAAGGACAAAATAAAAATGACACCTCTATCCTAAGGCATCTAAATACAATTTAAAAGGGTATAATAATAAAATAATATAAAATTATTTCCTTTCCTTCCTCTCCTTTATCATTCCCAAATAAGATGAAAGGATTTTATTCCTTTCCTTTCATTAGTTATCCAAACATAAAGGAGAGATTATCCTCTCCCCTTCTCTCCTTTCCTTTCTTTCATAACTAATACTCTCCTCTCCTTTCCTTTCTCCCCTAGTTATCTAAACGAACTGTTACTGTACCGCGGGGGGCAAGCCCCCCCCCCCCCCAACACCCCCCACCTATCATTCGTCCCTGGCAACACAACTAGGGTTAAGCCGCATGGGTATATATACCTAGTTTCACTTGTTAAAAGAATATAAGCCATATCTCTAACATATTTGATTCGAAAATGATTTGTGCTATCTGATCTTTGTCATGTTATGAGGCTTACCAATGTGGTGCTTTGACTCTGCCGTGAGACTTTATCCACATGACGCTCCGACTCTTTATGTGACCAACTTTAATGTGATTTGTTCTCGTTACTATATGAGGATTTCCTACGTGGTGCATCACTCACTAGGATATTCGTGCGTTATCTATTTTGTGATTTAACGTCTGAGTTGTGTTTTAGAAAATGCTTGTTTTTATGTCATCCCTCAGGATTATTATCCGTTATTTGAACTATCATTTGTTATCTGTTTTGTGTTTATCATTCTAGTCGTGTTTTAGAAAATGGATGTGATATATCTATTTTGAACTCCATGGATGCTTTACTTTGAAACTATCCGCTTATTATCAGTTTTGGAAATTTGTTAATCCATTTTATTTAAAAAGCTATGTTTGTGAAAACATGGTGTTCATGGTATTTGTGCAAAGTTTCGGTTTTCTACAAACTTGTGATAAGATACAAGAATTACTCTTTGTGCTTAAGTTAGCTCATTATAGAATTACAAAGATTTTTCAAGTGAAATGAATTAGTAGGGAAAGCAATGAAGTTGACACAAGGGAGCTAGTGATGTGCACGTGGATGACTTTTACAAAATTATGATTTAGTTGAGTAAGAGATGTACTTTTGTTGGACAATATGATAATGTTATTAGAGACGTTGCAGACTTATATTGTGAATAACAATGTGATTACACAAATTATATTTTGAGAATCTCTTAATGATAGTGATGATGTGTTTATTATCAGATGAATTGCATAGATATAGCTTCCGCATTCATTTAAAAAGGATTTTTTTTTACTGGCAATTGCAATTCATTTGATTCTGTACGGCTTGTCTGGGTGACAATGTCGGTTATTATCCCTACTCTGCGCCGAATGGGTTCCGGATCGTGACACCTTTAAAATTGAAATGTAAATTCTATAGAACAACTATTAGACTAGTGATGCTGCATAGAACTGAATGTTGAGCAATTAAGAAAAAATGTTAATAATTGAGTTTAGTCGAAATGAGGATGTTGAGATGGATGTGTGGGGATGAGAAATGATAGAATTAAATATGAACATATTTGTGAAATGGTAGGAGTAGCACCCAGAAGAGATAAAATGATAGAAAACAGTTAAGTTGGTATTGCCATGTACAACGAAGACCATGTAAGGAAGAGCGACATGGTTCATATCGAGGGTCACGCTAGGGGGCGGGGGCAACCAAAATTAACCATGGTAGAGATATTAAAAAAATACATGATAATTTGTGGTCTAACTTAGAAAATTGTCTTAAATAGGGTAGAATAGTGAGAGAGGATTCATGTAACCAACCCTAAATAGTTAGGGTAAGGTTTGTTGAGTTTGGTTGAGTTGAGTTATCTCCTAATATATGTTTTATTAGTATTACCCAATCCCCTTTTTTAATAACGGTTACAACTTCTTTGAGATCCTTATCTGCCATTATGCCTACCCCATTTCTTTGCCTATCCACCACTGGATCCCACACCGCATGTTACCTTTGAGAACGAACTCGAACCCAAGTAAATTGGGGGGAAAAAAACCTACTTTACACCTCAAGTTCCACACCAAACTCTCAATCTCCCCTACCTCCCCTATTGGAATGAAGCTCTCTTTTGCTAAGTTAACATGCAAACCTGAAACAGCCTTGAATCATAAGAGTACACATCTCAAAATCTAAGCCGATTCTCCTCTACTCTACGAAAATGATTGTATCATCAACAAAGAGAAGGTGTGAGACCTTAATCTTGATTCTTGCTCTGTCTCCTACCCTAAAATGTCTCATAAGACAATCTTCTATTGCTAAAGCCTTCATGCCTACAATAAAAGGAAACGACGAGAGAGGATCTCCCTGCTTCAGTCCTAGGAGCTCCAAAAAGGCCCATAGAAGAACCATTCACCGTCATTGAGAATGCAACTGAGGAAATACACCACTCAAACCACCTTCTCCACTTCTCCCCAAAACCCCATCTTTCATAACATAACAGAAGAAAACACCAATTTATATGATCATTGGCATTCTCGATGTCCAGTTTGCACAATAACCCCTTCTTATGGTTCTTCCTTCTTGAACCAATACACTCATTATCAATTAGCATTGCATCCAGATTCCAGAAATTCCCCCCCCACCCCCTTCCCCCCAATCTCAAACGGACTCTCTAGCTCAATCCTCTCCCACTTCATTAAAAGCATCGAATTCCATGTCTTCCAAAAGAGGTCTTCTATTGCATGTTTCCTTATACAACTTCTCATAGAAGTAAGAGATACTTTCCCTCATCTCCTCTTCTTGTTTAATATTATTTCTTCAACTCTCACCGACTTTATGTTCACCTTTTGATGCATATTAACCACTCTATAGAGAACCTTGTATTCCTATCACCCTCATTTAGCCACAGATCTATTGATTTTTGCATTTATTTAGATTTGAGTAGTTTGCACAATCCACCTTCCAACCCATCCCTACAAGCATACTTATCCTCTGAAAATGGGGCCACTTGCTCCGTAGCATCCAAGTCCTTGATATATTGAAGCATCCCTCTCTTCTTCACAAGAAAATTCCCAGAGACCTCCCTATTCCATTTCTTGACATCTCTTTCAATATTTTTAGTTTTCGAGCCAAGACAAACGCCGACAAGCCTAAAAAATGGTAACCCCGCCACCATCCCTCAATTAAGTCTTTGAAACTTGGCTCTTTGGGCCACATATTCTCGAACCAAAATGGGCTCTTTCCCCTCCTTACCCCCTACAATCCAACAATATAAGAGTGATATAAAGTCGGCTTTAAAGGCAAACTTGGGTCACTTGTGGTAATTGCACCTTCAATGCAGTTGATACAAGAAATCTATCTAGTCTCAATATAAGTGGCTCCTCCCTTCCACTAGACCACGTGAACCCCGCTCAACTCCTGATCCACCCCACTCAGAGGAATTAATGACGTCTAAAATTCTTTCATGTCTCCTGTCAACCTCCTACTATATATATATATTGGGATGTAAGTTTAGAAATTCTATTACCAAAAAACAAAGATTTAGAATAAAGCTTGAAACATGGCCGTAGGCATACTGGGAAACCACCTTTCAGATCATGCTGGGACAGGAAAGCCTAACTGTCAAGAATAATATCTCCCACAACCTGAGAGGCTGGGTGCACTTCCAGAGTGTGGACAGCTAGGAGGTCGTGAGAGGTTGTGTCAGAGCTGTGAGTTGTAAAGGCAAGTACAACTTGCTTGTCAGATGCTAGGTCGGACTTCAAAGCGAAGTGGATGGGTCAAGGTAAGGCGATCTAGACCCTTTAATGAGGGACTCCCAAGAGGCCGGGGCGAGACTTATTCCAACTTTCACACGATTCCCAGTATCTAGGTCATGGTGCTAAATATTGGCCGTTACGTTACGTAACGGATTTCCAACGTACCGAGACAAATGCGCATTGATAAATTTGATTGGAAAAAAATTCACGTCTGTAACGTCCGTTACGGACGTAACGTAACGGTAACGGATGTTACGGTCCGTTACATAACCGTAACATGCACAGCAACAACAAACAAAGAAAGAAACTGAAAAGTCTGGAACTAAAGTAGGTTCAGGAATAATTCAGAGAATGGAGTAGAGACAGAGATATTGACTAAAGCAATTGAAAATCTAAATTTGAAGTGAAAGAAAGCAAGGAAAAGTTTGGAAATGAAGTGAAGTTTGAGCTGACCTGTTCGGCTAATCCGCATCTCTCTTCCAACTTGAAGAACTTTTCCTTTATTCCCTCATTCAACCTTTCGATAAGCTTTTGAAGACATCGATCGTTGAAAAAAAGTGCTTGGTTCCGGTAAAGCTTCAGATTTGGACTTGTGCAACTTCCGATCAGGCCAAAGGAATGTAAAATCTTCTCTGTTTTTTTTTCTTTCCCTGGTGTTCATCGGAAGTCGTCGGCAGCCGTCAATCGTCGTCTTCGTCGGTGGTCGGCAGTCGCTTGGCCTGGGAATGAGTCGGGGAGGTAGATGATTAGAGGAGGGAGGGGATTTGGGGGAGTCGTCGAAACTCAGATAGACGAACGTCACAAACCCTCCCTTTTGCTTTTCGTGTTTCTTTCTTCTAAGTTCTGAGCGTCTCTAGGACCTTCTAGGTCCTTTTAAGTTTTTTTTTTTCCTCTTTTCTTCTTCTTGCGCAACTTCTAGATGAGGTTTTACCTGACCCGGTCATCCTACAGGACCTTCTAGGTCCTTTAAGTTTCTTTCTTTCTTTTTTTTTTTTTTTTTCTTCTTCTTGTTGCACAGCTTCTAGATGAGTTCAAAGGTTCTACCCAACCCGATCATCCTACAAGACCTTCTAGGTCATTTAAGTTTCCCCTTTTTTTTTTTCTTCTTCTTCTTCTTGCGCAACTTCTAGAATAGGTTTTTTTTTTCTCTTGAGTTCTACGGTTGTACCCGACTCGATCATCCCTATTTATTGTCATTTTTTGTCTTCTTTTTTAATTTATTAGCAACAAACTTAATTTTTTTTTTTTAAATTACCTATAAAAAAAAATTATATTGACAAATGATTAGTAACTAATAATTATTGACTAGCAGAAAAATACAACATATCAATTGACTAAAAAAATTAACAATTTGTAATGTTTTTTTTTATTTATTAACAATAAATTATTAAATTATTAAATTCATAGATTTATTTTTTAAATAATATTTTATAATTTTTTTCAAAAAATCTACCTGTTTATTATTATTATTTTTCCTCTTTTTTAATTTATTAGCAACAAACTTAATTTTTTTTTAAAAAATTACCTATTAAAAAAAAAAATTATATTGACAAATAATTAGTAACTAATAATTATTGACTAGCAGAAAAATACAACATATCAATGTTTAAAAAAATTAACAATTTGTAATGTTTAATTTTAGTTTTTTAATTTATATGTTGTTTTTGTTATTAAATGTGTTATTTTTTAAATTAGTTTTTATTTTTTAGTATTCTTATATGTTATATTAATTGATTGCATAAATCATAATTCTTTTTCTTTAAAATCCAGAATTGTTATTGATTAAAATGGCTCGTGGCGGTGGTGGTGAGCCTTCTGGTACTAACCGTGATAAGGGAAAGGGAATTCAAGGTGGAGGTGGAGTTGATGCTACAGCTCCTAGTTCTGACATTGGATGGCAATTTGCCACTCCATTTCCAGATAACAGGCACAAGTTGACATGTCAATTATGTGGGAGAATTGTCAGTGGGGGAAATAACTAGACTGAAGCAACACTTGGCGCATGCAAGAGGGCAAATTGCACCATGTCCTAATGTCTCTCGAGAAATAAGAGAAGCAATGATGAAGCATCTCAAGGGTTACAAAGAGAAACAGAGTGAGAAAAGAAAACAAAGAGATGAAGTTGAAGAACATACAAGACAATCTCAGAGAGATGATTATGAGTTTGAGGGAGTAGTTCTCTCCTCTAGTGATGATTCTGATCCAGAAATGACAGTTGCATGACAGGCAAGTTTAAGTGAACACCATATATGGGAGGAGGAACAAAGATTTTGATCACATGCTAAGAGTCATTTTGATGTTGGGGGTAGTAGTAATGGTGGTGGTGGCGGTGGCAGGCCTAGGGGTGTGGGTCGATCTGCTACTGTTCGCGAGTCTAGAGGCAGTGGTCGCCAATGGATTGATCCAAACAGTCCAGAGGCTCGATTAGCTACAATAGATCCTGCACTTCATCGAAGTAAAAGTGCCAAACAACCTAAAATTTTTGCTACTGTAATGAAGAATTTGAAAAAAAAACTTGGGATTGTAGTGAGTCAGTTTGTTTTATTCTCTCGATCTTTTGCGCGGATTGTTGCTAATCCTTGGTTCAAACCAATGTTAGATGTTGCAATTGAGGTGAGAAAAGGGGTGCCTCCTCCAACTCCATATGAGGTCACTGAAGTTTATTTGAAAAGAGTTTTGGAGCAATTGAGAAGTTAGATAGAGTCACATAAGCCTATTTGGGAGGAGAGAGGTGTATCCATTATGTGTGATGGATGGACATGGCCTACTAGGAAACACATCATCAATTTCCTAGTATATAGTAGTTGGGGCACAATATTTCACAAATCAATTGATGCTACCGACTTGAACTCAAGGAATTCAAATTACTATTTTGCCCTCACAGACAAGGTGGTTGACGAGATTGGTGAGAAATATATTGTCTAGATTGTGACTAACAATGAAGCTGCATTGAAGCTTGCTGGTAAGAAGTTGATGCAAAAAAGGCCAAATATGTATTGGACAGCATGTGCAGCACATTGCATTGATCTTATATTGGAAGACATTAGAAAAAAGAAAAGTGTTGAGAAAGTGTTGTCCAAGGCCAAGGAAATCACAAGCTTCATTTATAATTCTAACTGGGTGGTTGATTTCATGAAGCGGTTCACTAATGACCGAGAATTGCTACACCCTGCTGTCACATGGTTTGCCACCAATTTCATTGCATTGGAGAGCATTGTCAAACATAAAAGTGGCTTGAGAAATATGTTTAATTTTGATGAGTGGAAAAGGAGCAAATGGGGGAAGGAAAAACATGGAAAGGCTCATGATGTGAAAAAGATAATACTTGGAAATGATTTTTGGAGCAAAGTGAATGAAATCATGAAAGTACAAGAGCCACTTGTGAAGGTCCTTCAACTCGTAGATGAGGATGAGAAGCCCACCATGGGCTTTATTTATGAAGCCATTGATGGAGAGAAATTAGCCATTCAAAGAGACTGTCGCTACTACTTGGACTATTGGAAGATTATTGATAAGCGATGGAATTTTTAGCTACATCACGACATGCATGCGGCTTGTAAATAACTAAGTACTAAATATAGACTACAATTCTAATTTGTTGCATCAATTATTATATATTCATGAAGTTGCTTAATATCTAACTCTTTAGCAACTTTATTTATGTTAGGTTATTTTCTTAATCCCCAATTCCTATATGGTGGAAACATGTCAAATTATAGAGAAGTGATAGAAGGGGTTAAGCGGGTGATTCAAAAGTTGGAGCCAGACATTGATAAGCAAATAATGACCATTAACCAAGTAAGTTTTTGAATTAGAAGTTTGTTTTCTTAATTTACAATAAATTAATAATACAAATAAGGTTCAAAGGTTGGACACTTATCTATTCAAATGTTTGCAGATTTTAATATTTCGTGATAAAGAACATTCATTTAGAACGGTATTGGCTCAACGAGTAGTATCACTAACCAACCTTGGTAAGTGACTAAGTGCCAAGTGGTAAATAAAGATTTGATTTTTATATCAAATTATAATTGAATTTTATCATTTGATAATGCAGCTGAATGGTGGATCCACTATGGGGGGTAAACTCCTGAACTTCAAACCATAGCAATCAGAGTGTTGAGCCAAAGAACATCATCATCCAACTGTGAATGTAATTGGAGTACCTTTAGCCTTATACATACAAAGACAAGGAATCGACTACGATACGTCAAATTGAACAGACTTGTCTATGTATATTATAATATGAGGCTAAAGATTAGACATGCTACAAGGAAATCCCAAAGGGAGATTGAAGAGCAATTTAACCCCATCAACTTGGATTATATTTTTGAAGAAGATGATCCTTTAGCTCTGTGGCTCCAAGAAAGGGAAGAACCAGTTTTGGATGGTCAGGAAAATAATTGGTTGGACATAATTGATGATGATGAGGATGATGTCGCTTATCAAGAGACTCAAAATGTCAATTCTTCCAATAGTGGATTGGGTAGTGTTACTGGTTTGACTCCTCTTAGTGGCAACAGTGGTAGTGGAAATGATGATAACTCAAGTCCTTTAGGTGATGGAGGCCTTGGACCTAGAGGACAAGTCCAAATTGTTGAAGCTAGAACTTCTAAAGGTGGTGTTCGTCGTGATTCACCTTATCGTGGAGAAGCTGGATATAGTGGTTTTCGCCCTGGTGAAGAAATTGGAGAGTTTCCAGATCCAACCCCCCAAGACATTACTCACGTCGCCCTCACCATGATGTAGGTGAATCAAGTGGGCATGGACATTATTTACCACCAGTTGATGATGATTTTGGAATTGCTCAACGTTTTGGAGATCTTGGAGTTGGACATCAAATGGGCATTCAATCTAGATACCCATTATACTATCCCCCAGGTGCAGGAGGACCCCTACCCCTACCCCTACAACCACCAGTCTACTAGCTACCACCTCAGCAGGGATATCCCCAACCACAACCTCATTACTATCCCCTCCCACCACCACAATATGCAACTCCATATCCATTTCCTTCAGATGCAGAGGCTCTTACAAATAACCTCTTTGGGCTTGCAATGCCTTATGGGGTGGGACTAGGTATTACATGCAACAACAACCAGCAGATTCCAGTGGCAGTAGTACATCAATAGGAGTGGGAGGTTCTAATTATTTCAATGGGCAAGTGCTGGAGAGACCATATAATGATGATGACATTGATAGAGACTGTTAAGTACTTACACGCCATTCATTTTGGTGGTTGTTCCAAGAGGTGCCAACTAGCTACCAACTAATTAGATATTTATATTTGCCTTCTTTTGTGAATTGTTATTGATTATGGACTTTTAATTGCTTTTGAAGCATGGATTTAAATCGCGGTCACGGGATACGAATCGGTTGCAGTCGCGGTGTAACGGTATCGGCAGTATCGGGTCATTCGTAACGGGAATCAGAAACCGCAACCGTGAATTTTTTTCAAACACTAGCAAATCTCATAAAAGTCATTGATACACATATCTTGATTATAATCATCACATTTTAATTTTTTTGAGTGGCATTACAAAGAATAATATAAGAAATAACAAAAAATTATTATAAGCAATTTAGTTTATTAATTATGGAATTAAAAAAAAATTAAAAATTTTGAGACCAAGAGGCCTTTTCGAGTTCGTATTGACCCGAATGTTTTGTTAACCCATTTATTATTTTGGGCGCTACGACGTGGCAAGTTACGCCATGACGACTTTCCTTCAACTTTCCTTTTCGAGCGCCTCACTAACTATGCCAAGCCTCACGCCATTCTTGAGTTCAAGTCGTCCTTAGACCAGGCAACAAGGACTGTCGCCCAAGTGCCGAACGACATGAGTCGCGCCCTTAGATGGAAAGGAAAGGGGACGTCCAAGTCCTTGGCCCAATTTATTGATGTGGAGGAGGCCTTCATATTCAGACCCTACGCCTATCATCTCTTGGGCGAGGTTGACTTGATGCTTCACCCAAGAGATGTGACTCCCATAGATATGAAGGAGGATGATATCCCAATTTTGGCGTGTCTCTGGGGCGCCATCTACGTCTTGTTCTGCTTGCCCATCCTAAACGAGTTGGGTGACATGAGCATGATCTACAACCCTCATAGGGTCACGCGCTAGTTTGGTTTTGATCAAGCTATTCCGGACGCGGCGATGGTGTATTGCATTTCCTCTAGGGCCTTCTCCCATTTTTGCCTTGAGCGGATAAAGTTTTGGGACATTCCCAATCGCTTCGTGGTCATTCCCTCCAAAAGTTGTGAGGGTGGCGTGTCCCCGTTGTGGACGAAATTTTGGAAGGAGACCTTGGAGGACTTTCGCGCCTTTCCTCAGGGGGACGCGCAAGAGGTTGCCATTGACTTTATCTTCAAGGGGGACAATTCTCTCCGTTGCCTTGCTCCTAGGAAGGCCAAGGATTGGGGAGGTTACAGTCAGCCTGCCTATCTTGGGAAGGTCGCTCAGCTAGCTGAGTTCGCCGCTACCGAAGCTGAATGTCTGAAAAGCAAACCGGTTCCCTCTGCAAAGGCAGCTGGCGCTCAAGTGCCACCCAAGATTATCCTAAAGACCAAGAGACCTCAACTGCCCGTGAAGCAGAAGAGCATTAGAATACAGGTAGATTTGTCTTCAGGACGCTTTCTTTTTTCTTCATTTGTCCCTTTATTTTTTTAATCTCAAAATTTGTCTTTTTGTGTAGGAGCCCTCGGAGAGTGAGCCACCAAAGGCCAAGAACTCTAGGACAGATGGTGTGTCCCAGTCAAAGGGGAAGGAACCCTTGTATCCTCCACCTCCACCTTCGCAAGTGGATCCTTTGGCGAGCTTGTCTGATCAAGCCAAAATCGACTTCTTGAGTGCCCTCCTCTCTCGAGTCCAATCTTCCAAGTCGAACAAGGGGGCTCCTCAAGTTGACGTGGCAGAGGCTTATCCACGGAAGAGACGACTCCCTTCTTCCACGCCCAAGCCACCAAGAAAGAAGGCCAAGGCCAAGCGTGCGGAAGTTCCTCCTAAGATTGTCATTCCAGAGGCAGAAGGCGTTCTAGAGACAGTCCCTTCCGAGCCTCAGGCTGGGGTCGGTGATAGCATTGAGGGTCTTGCCGATGACATCGAAGAGGGGAATCTACCTTCATCTTCTCCAATTGCTCACCCTAGCGACGCCCCCGCGAGAGCCTCGATCTTCGCGCACCATGGCTGAGGAAGATGACGCCTTGCATAACTTGATACCAGACATCCTCAAGACATTGGGCCTTTCAGACGACATTACGGAGCCTGGCGTTACCACTGATATTAACTTGGTGGATGAGCTAGACACAACACTCGAGGTGGACCAATAGTTGCGCGGGTTTTCCTCCACTTAGGTATTCCTTCATTAGTTGGATAATTTTTCTTCTTCTCACTCCCCCCTCCCTTTTTGATCGAGTAGCTCACGCTCTTGATTTGTTGTTTTTTTTTTGTCGTGCAGGACACTCATAACCTAGGGGAGTGAGTTGATGTGCAAGAGAAGTTCACTCAAGAGGGAAGAATGGGGCCTACTACTTCTGATGCCGAGGCTAGTCCTTCCCGAGTCTTTCCTTCACGCGTGCATGATTCAGATCCTTTTGCTTCCTTCGTTGATGAGGTACATGAGGTCCCCACCTCTTCGACTATAAATGTGGAGGCCTCTAATCTCTCAGAGCCTTCTGCATAGCCTTCCTCCGCCGTTCCTCAAGAAGCGGTCGTTCTAGAGAGCGGTCCAGGCGTTCCAGAGTCGATGCCTTCTCGTGTGGAGTGGAATGGGGTCCTGGTCTTCCCTCAATATGTGGACTTGCTGAGTCAGGCTCTATGGCATCATCCTTCCATTTTTGCCAACTTCACGAGGCGAGCCATGAGGGTGAGGACTTCTTGTTTTGAGCTATTGGGGGACGTTCTGTTGTCTCTCTCTTCCTTCTAGGCAAAAGACGTTTCATTGGACTTCCTGGCCGACTTGTCTGAAACTGTTGAGGTTCTTGAACTAGATGGCCTCGCTCTTTCTTGGCTTCGTGACCACCTCGTGCGTCTCAGTCACATTCCTCGTCACATTGCTTGTGTTGGAGAGATTCATCAACTAGAGAGTGATCAGGCCAAGCTCTATGAGCAAGTGACCTCTCTTGAGTGCAGGATCGGAGAGCTTAAAGCTTCTTGTGACGCTGGTGGCGTGGAGCTTGGTCTTGGCGAGGAGGGCTTGCGTCACTCAGCTTTGCTGGACTTAGTGTAGTTCCATTTCTTGTAATTCTAGAGTTATCACCGTCTTGTATTGACTTTATCATCATCTTTGATGCTGCACTTTTCGGCTCGCAATAAGTATGGGCTCCGTGACCTGTAGAACACTCAGAAAGATGATCAGAGGACCACCGGATTGGCTCCGGCGGTAGCCGCTCCGATGCTTAAGTAAGTAAAAGAATTGAAAGACTGTATTGAAAGCCAAAGAATGAGCATGAAAGTAAAGCGTACCTCTAGGGTTTAATTTATAAGCTGTGGCTTTCCTAAGTTGATTAGGATTCTGCGCCATGAATATAGGGATTTGATCATCGGAAATTGTCGTTACCTTGTAGAGCATTGCATAGAGATAACCATAGATGGTAGTTCCCTTGTTGAAGATTGTTTCCTTGTTGAAGATTGCTTCCTTGTTGAAGACTGCTTCCTTATTCCCTGCTCGGCACCCGCTAAGGCGGTGATGAGTTCTGGATATATATGTTCTGAAGGTGTATGTTCGGTCACTTCCGACCTGACGTGATGATCTGTATGCTTGAGCTTTTAGTCATTGACTGAGTGAGAGTCGTGTTGGCCGAGCATGAGTCGGACTATGGTCATACGTGTCAAGTGTTGATTGGCTTGTTCTTTTATGGTATATCAGTTACTCCCCCCCAAGTCCTAGTTTGATGCTAGCAAGCAACTAGGGCTAAGCCTTTTTCGGAGAGTCATGTGTCCTGTCCGTTCGCCTCCCAAGGCAACTGTTGGGGCGCCATTTATTGCGCAGCTGGAGAGTAGGTCTTTTCAAGGTCATCATTGTACTGGGCCGATGGTTAAGTTTCTCGAAATCACCATTGTTCCGAACCGTCATGGCGTTTGGTTTGGTGGGTCCCTTCTGATACCGTGCTTTATAAATACGGGATGAGATTTTGAAATGCCCTTTCCCCGTCATTTTCACTGTGCCAGAAGATTTCATTCGCCATTGTTGGTTTGTGCGACCTTGAAGAATACTGATTTCCTTAGTTAGAACAGGTTTGACTGATTTTCTCTTTTCTCTTTCTTCTTTCCTCTTGAATCCGAGAATAATGTCTGCTCCTTCTGAATCCCCAATTGTGAATGAGGGAGTGGGAAACCCTTCTGAGATGGCTGTTCCGTCTCTTGTAGAAGATGTAGGTAACCCTGCTCCCGAAGTTATTGGGGAGACGCCTGTTGATCCTCCCACTAGTCCTGGGGTTAGGATAGTTGATGCTTTTGAGGAGCCCCGAAACAGGGCTGGGGAGACATCTGGTAGGTCTTCCCGTAGAGAAGAGGGTGAGAGTGCCGTCACTTAGAGCCTTCTGGACGAGTGGAGGGCGAAATACAGTTTTCCCCCGAATGTGACCTGCAGAGTGCCAGGCGCCACGGACCGTCCCCAAAATGTTGAAGCCGGGGAGATTTGTGTTTACCTTGCCTGGTTCGAAATAGGCTTGAGACTCCTATTGCCGGATTTAGTCAGGCAATTCTTTTGTTGGTACAAGCTTTGCCCTGCCGACCTGAATCTCAATAGCTGGCGGCAGCTTCTAGGGTTTGTGGTCTTGGGACACCTGAACAAGGTGGATGTGTCTTTGGACTTGATCCGTAGCAATATGGATCTTAAGTTCAAGCAGGCGGAAGGCCTTTTCTATATGTCCTTCGAGAAGGGGTTCCGATCCCTGTCCTCCGTTCCCACTTCCAATAAAACATGGAAGAAGTGGTACTTCTTCGTCGGAGGAGGATGGGAGCATGAAGGCTTTCAGGAAGGAGAGGCCTCGCCATTCCCTCGT
This sequence comes from Nyssa sinensis, assembly GCA_008638375.1. NCBI lineage: Eukaryota > Viridiplantae > Streptophyta > Magnoliopsida > Cornales > Nyssaceae > Nyssa > Nyssa sinensis. The sequence goes on along the minus strand of CM018037.1, from coordinate 10,973,015 downwards.
GTTACGGGTCATAAGGGTGAGGCTCGTTCCTTTAGATTTACTTTTAGCCTTGTTATGCCTTCCGAACTGATAAACTGATATATCTTTCCTTACTTGTGTGCAGTCAAGAGCGTTTGGAAGAGGCCCGATTTTACTGAAGCCTTGCGAGATCAGTACTGAGTGCTGCTTTCGACTTCTGACCGGGCTCATTCTGTCATTGTAACTCCGGAGAACTTGATGGCTGCTCGTAATGCAGAGCTTAAGAAGAGGCTGACATCGAAGTGGGCGGTGCCGGAGGCCCAAGTGGTGGGGGAGGCTTCCTCCCGAGCTGAGCCTGACGTCCCCATCGAAGTAAAGAGGAGGAGGTTGATCTCTGGCTCTCCCGAGCTAGCTCCTGCCGAGGCTGAGGAGGCTGAGCCTGTCGTCCCTGTTTCGGCCGTCCCTCCTGCCCCTTCCGGTCCGAGCAGAAGGTCTAGGAAGGGGAAAGCACCTGTTGCACCGTCCGAGCCGTTTAATGAGCCGGACTATCAGATTGTCAAGAGGGCATTTGATCAAATATGGGCTCAGGGCCCACATCGATACAGAGGGGATGACCCCTTCAAGTTGATGACTGAGATGATGAATCTCCAGATGAGGGTAACTTCTGAAGCTTTTTCTTGACTTTTCTGTTTGTCTATTCGTTCAATCTAAACTGTCTGTCTTGCTTTGTGCAGAGCATGCATAGTTTGGCTGCTCTGATGGTGACCCCCATGGGCCTTGAAGAGGCTGAGAAGCTGAGGGTCGAGATGGATGAGATGAGGCTGGAGCTCGGAACAGCCCGATCCAAGGTTCAGACTGCGGAGGAGGGTCTGAAGGAAGCTACCACCAACCTTACCGTGGCAGAGTCTGAGAGGGACATATATGCTCAGAAGGTTGAGGGGCTTCAGGCGGAGTTGGTTAATCTCCGAAGTTCCTTCGATCAGAAGGTTTAGGAGGCAGTTGATCATGCCAGGGCTGAGACTGAGATGGTATTAAAAGATGAAGTTGAACAGATGGGTGATGACCTGATCCGGTTCGGTTTTGAAAGCTTCCGAACTAGATTCCAGATTCAGTTCTCAGGTTTTGACGTTTCATCAATCGTTCCCCCTAAACCTACCTCATCTCGTCCTGATCCGGATAAGACAGCTGGGGCTACTGCCCTTAACTTGGAAGAGGACGCAGGCCCTTCTGGGAAGTCTTGAGGCTTTATGGGTTTTTATTTTTGCTACTTCTTTTTGATGTAATGAATGAATTCTTCCAATCAATAAAATTGACTTTCCTTCAGATTCTGCTTGTGTTCTTCCCTTCTGTGCAATTTTGTCGTAAGTGTGGCTGCTCTGAGCCTTTTGCATGTTAGATCAACTGTTCAGCAATCAATAGTCGCTTTCTGAACTTCGATACTTGTCACTGAATAGTGAATATAGATTAACTTCAACTGTCTTATTATAATAAGACAAGAAAGTAAATAGAATCAGATAGACGGAGCCCGATAGAGTGGGAGTAAACTTCTGTAGGGCTCTGAGATAGACTGCTCTGAATCAAGAGCTTGTGAAGATAACCAGGTAGCTTGTGCTTGTCATTATGATGCTCGGCATGCTGTGTTCGAGTACCTAGGATCAGGATATATCCGAGCTATTTGGCCTTTGTCATATGACTGGCCTATCATAAGATGGTTAAGTCTGGAAGGTTTGAATCTCGAATAGGGGGTCTGTATACTTATACTTTGTTCCCCTCTCTGTCAATTCGGGAGCTTCAGTGCTGGACTGTGGTTTCTGATTGAAGAGTTCTGTACCCTGTCTCTTGGTATATCGAAGAGGCACATTTAATGCACCGTTTATTTATTCGATTGTCGTTTGGGATTTCGAGGCCACTCTCTTTTTCACCATTGCGACGGTTCAGTTGGGTGGCCTTCGGACTTCCAGTGTCTATATATATGGAAACGAGGGCATACGGTTGCACTCAACCCTTTTGCTCCCCGAATTGTTTGTAAGAGAGACTTTATATGCTGCCGGAGTTTTGCCACTCGTCCGGAGATGATGGATGATTCCTTGCCTGAGTTAGGAATGATTAAACTGTGGTCGAGAGTTAACCTTCCCCTATTTTCAGTCTCCAAGGAAGGATTGAAGGAGGCACAAGTCTTCTTGTTTCCTCTGGCATCCGGTTGAGATTCCTCCGATTGGTGGTGGCCCTTCCTTGATTCAACCGAGGCCTGGAGCGTTGGTGATGAAGACGAAGGTGAGTTGCCTCCTCTTCCTCACGCCTTGTCAGAGACCCTCGCTTCAATCGGCTAGGGTGTGACAACTGCTTTGAGGGAGATGAATGTGGGCTGCCTCCTCCCCCTCGTGACTTGGCAGAGACCCTTGCTTCAATCTGCTGGGGTGTCATGCCGATTACAAAGGTGGAGAATGAAAAGTCTCCTGAGGCCCGGAGCCCTCACCATCCGTTGGTCATGGGATGGATGATGATGATGATGAAATCGCCTGGGCGCTCCTTGATGCAGACTGGGGTTCAGGGCTCCTTTCTTTTAAATGGAGCCGGAGGCGGCGGTAATGGAAGTTTGGCCCCCTGTGCCCCTTTATCATCCCAGGAGAAAAGCCGTGATGTTGCCAAGTGTAGCTTCTGTAATAGCTTCTGTAATGATGTCTTTGTACTGATGTAAATCTTCTGATTTATCAATAAAATTGAGTCTCTTTTTCTCAGATCTGATGTCTTCTGTATTCGAATGTGTTTTTCTGTAGTTAAAACACTTTCTCGTGCACTTCTGAATGTTCTGAGAATAAATCAAAGAAACTTAGAAAAATGCTTGAATCAAAGTACTTCACTTCTGATCGGTACCATAGTACTTGTTGTTTGTTTGACAAATAAGCCAAATAATATAAATATCAGATCTGAGATGTTCCGATCTGGGAAACTTTAGTTTGTAGCTGTTCGGAACTTCTGTCTTTGGATGGACTGGATCATAGAGTTTGCTAATCAAAGACGGACCAGGCTTGGAAGGCCTGTGCACTAGGGTGGTCCAGGCTCTGGAGGCCTGTATATTTAAAAAATAGACCAAGTATTTAAGACCTGTATACTATGAACCAGGCTCTGAAGGCCTGTGCATTATAGATGGACCAAGTACTGAGACTTGTACATTTATGGACCAGGCTCTGGAGGCCTGTGCATTGATAGATGGACCAAGTACTGAGACTTGTACATTTATGGACCAGGCTCTGGAGGCCTGTGCATTGATAGATGGACCAAGTACTAAGACTTGTACATTTATGGACCAGGCTCTGGAAGCCTGTGCATTGATAGATGGACCAAGTACTAAGACTTGTACATTTATGGACCAGGCTCTGGAGGCCTGTGCATTAATAGATGGACCAAGTACTAAGACTTGTACATTTATGGACCAGGCTCTGGAGGCCTGTGCATTAATAGATGGACCAAGTTTTCCATCAGTTGCTGATCATTGGATTCTTGCTCAAAGGCCTCAGTTCTCAGGGTTGGCATACCGATCTCAACCGGAATTACTGCTTCTGCTCCATAGGCTAGTGAGAAGGGAGTTTCAGAGGTGGGAGTTCTTCTGGTTGTTCTGTAGGCCCAAAGAACTCCAGGGAGTTCTTCTGCCCACTTCCCTTTGGCCTGTTCCAACCTTTTCTTTAACCCGTCAAGGATTGTTCGGTTGGTGACCTCTGCTTGCCCATTTGCTTGTGGATGGCCTGGAGAGGCAAAGTGTTGCCTAATGTTGAGGTTTTCACAGAATGCCTTGAAGCCTTTACCAGTGAATTGTGTCCCATTGTCTGAGATAATTACACGTGGTATGCCGAACTTGCACACAATGTTCTTCCAGGTGAAGCTCTCAACTTCCTTTTCTGTGATATGTGTTAAAGGCTCGGCTTCGGCCCATTTAGAGAAATAATCGATGGCCACCAAGAGATATTTCCTGTTTGGAGGGGCCCTTGGTAATGGACCCACGATGTCCATCCCCCACTGAGCAAAGGGCCAAGGACTGGGAATTGGGATAAGCTCGTGATGAGGCTGATGTTGGTATGGGGCAAATCTCTGGCATTTGTCGCACTTCCGAACATATTCCTTTGCCTGTTTCAGCATGCCAGGCCAGTAGTAACCTTGTGATAGAGCTCGGTGGGCTATAGTTCTGCCCCCATTATGATTCCCGCAAATTCCCTCATGTATTTCGGCCAAGACATATTGTGACTCGTCTGGAGCCAAGCATTTTAACAGAGGTTGAGAATACGACCTTCTGTAAAGCTTGTTGTTCAGGATCAGGTACCGAGCCGCTCTGATTCGGATTCTCCTGGCTTTGTTTTTATCCTCTGGGAGGAGCCCGGATTTTAGATACTGGAGGATTGGAGTCATCCAGTTCTGGGGCTGTTCATCAATTGGAGCAACTTGTGCTTCCTCAATGCTGGATCTTGGCTGAAAGGAGATTTTAATTGTGGAATTTGCTTCAGACTTGAGGCGTGAGGCCATGTTAGCCAGAGCATCTGCTCTGCAATTCTGGCTTCTCTCAATTTTCTGGATAGTAAATGTCTGGAAGGAATGCTTCAAATGGTTTACTAGTTCGGAGTACCGGAGCATCCTATCATCTTTAATGGCAAATTCTCCCAAGACCTGGCTCACTACCAGTTGGGAGTCAGAGAAGACATCGAGGTTCTGAGCCTCGCATTCCAAGGCAAGCTTCATGCCTAAGATTAGGGCTTCGTATTCGGCTTCATTATTAGAAGCTTTGAACCTCAAGCTGACTGCTTTTTCTGACGTGAGCCCATCAGGGGACTGTAGTACTAGGCCTACCCCTGAACCTTGATCGGTTGACGATCCATCAATGTACAGCAGCCAGGTTCCCGAAGTTTCGGTGACTTGTGCTTTGTTCTAAAGTGCCGGGGTGAACTCGGCTACGAAATCAGCTAAGGCTTGCCCTTTGATGGAGTTTCGGGGTACATATGATATGTCGAACTCCCCTAGCTCCACAGACCACTTTACTAATCTTCCCAATACCTCAGGTTTCCTCAGTATTGACTTCAGAGGATAGGCAGTTGGGATCTCGATTGGATGGGCCTGGAAATAAGGTCGAAGCTTCCGAGCTGATATGACCAAGGCATAGGCCAGTTTCTCTACTTCTGGGTATCTTTTTTCCGTGTCAAGTAGTGCCCTACTGACGTAGAATATAGGCCTCTGCACTCCTCTGTCCTGTCTGATCAGTGCGGAGCTGACCGCGTTTTTGGAGACTGCAAGGTACAGGAGTAGCTTTTCTCCCTGTACTGGTTTTGACAAGAGCTCTGGAGAGGCTAGATACTCCTTTAGTTCTTGAAAGGATTTTTCGCATTCTTCCGTCCACTGCAAAGCTTTGCTGCCCTTTAGAGCTTTGAAGAAAGGTAGGCAGCGATCAGTGGATTTGGATATAAATCTGCTCAGGGCCGCAATTCTGCCATTCAGCGCCTGAATTTCCTTTCTGGTTTTTGGCGACTTCAGCCCAATCAGGGCTTGGATCTGAGTGGGGTCTGCTTCGATACCCCTCTAAGAGACAATGTATCCCAAGAATTTTCCTTTCGTAACTCCGAAGGTACATTTCGAGGGGTTGAGCTTCATCCTGTGCTGTCTGAGGATATCGAAGGTCTGGGCTAAGTGCTGGAGGTGGCTGCCTTTCTGAAGACTCTTTACCAGCATATCGTCGATGTATACCTCCATGGTGCTGCCGAGCAGTGGGCTAAAAATCTTGTTCACCAATCGCTGATAAGTGGCTCCAGCATTCTTCAAACCGAAAGGCATCACTCTGTAGCAGTAGAGTCCTCTTTCGGTTATGAAGGCAGTCTTCTCTTGATCTGGAGGGTACATCTGGATCTGGTTGTATCCAGAGTAGGCATCCATGAAACTCATAAGCTCATGCCCTGCAGTGGCGTCAACCAGTTGGTCTATTCTCGGCAGTGGAAAGCTGTCCTTGGGGCACGCTTTGTTGAGGTCTGTATAATCAACACAGACTCTCCACTTGCCATTTTTCTTCTTGACAAGCACGGTGTTGGCTAACCACTCGGGATAGAATACTTCTCGTATCATCCTGGCGTCCAGCAGCCTTTGGACTTCTTCGTTTATAATCCGATGCCGTTCAGGAGCAATCGGCCTTCTCTTCTGTCTGACTGGCGGGTGATCCGGATCCACCATCAGTTTGTGAGTTATAAGATTAGGATCTATTCCCTCCATGTCTTTGGTCTCCCAAGCAAAGATAGAGAGGTTGTCTTTCAAGAACCTGACTATCTTTTCCTGCTCGGTGTGTGTTAGGTCTGGGCCGATGTACAAATAACGCCCCTCTGCTTCTGAACTGACCAGTATTTTGATGGGCTCGCCAACAGGTTTGGCTTGGCTGTCGCGTCCCCTTGGGCTCAGGGGTTCCTCAATGCTGGAGGGGCAATCCTTCACCTCGGGAGAGTGAGTGAGAACCGAATCTGCATAGTCCCGGGTGTACTGTAATTGCTATTTAGGAGCCTTCTCCTTAAGGGCAATAGCATGGCACTCCCGGGAGGTTGGTTGACACCCTCTGACAGAGTGAACGCTCTGGTTGTGGACGTACTTCAGACACTGATGGAGGGTCGAAGTGACTGCCCCTATCTGATGCAACCAGGGTCTCTCGATTATGACGTTGTAGGGAGATCTCATGTTTAACACCATGTACTCCGAGATGGTGGTCTTCTGCCCTTCACCCTCTCCTACAGTGGTAGGAAGGTCGACTTTCCCCAACGGGGTGCTGAGATTGCCATCAAAAGCTGCCATCACGGCAGTGGTGGGCTTGACGTTGTCATGGTCTATCTCCATCTGTTTGAGCGGTTCATAGAATAGTATGTTGACGGAGCTGTCAGTATCGACCAGGACTCTCCTGGTTTTGAAGTTGGCGATTCTGAGGGTAATAACAAGGGCATCACTGTGAGGGCAGTGTACCCCTGCTAGATCTTGCTCGGTGAATTGGATCTCCGGTGCTGGCTTGAGCCTCTTTTCGACGTTGGAGATCTGTAATACGTTTGGGGCAGCTCTGGCTTCCCGAGCGTATCTCTTTCTTGCCCTGTTGGACATTCCTGTGACAGGGGAGTCAGCATGGAGGACGTAGATGACGTGGTTGTTCTGCCTCTGAGGCTCGTTTCGTCCCTCCCTCTGCTCCTGTCTCTGTTCGGGCCTCTAGTCTGGCCGTTGCTGAGGCTTGTCTTCTTGGGGGTTCTGCCTTCCGTCCGGCTTGACGAACTCCCGAAGACGCCCCTTCTTTATGAGCTGCTCTATCTCATATTGGAGGGTCCTGCATGTGTTAGTTGTATGTCCATGATCTTTATGGAAATTACAATACTTACTTTGGTCCCGCAGGCTGGGATCTCCTTTGATTGGTTCCGGCCACCTCAGGTTCTCCCGATCTCGGATTTGCCGGAGTACCTGATTCGGTGTAGTGTTCAAAGGAGTGAAGTTGGTGAACTCCCTCGGTCCGGAGTTGTACACAGCTCTGGGTGCTGTTCTTTTCTCTGGGCTCCTGGCCCTCTTTTTGTTGGAGTCTCTTCTGTGATCCTCCTTCTTGTGGTCCTCCCGCTTCGGATTGTCCCTCTGGGTCTGGTCTCTGCCCTTCTGGGACGTGCGGTTGGCTTCTTCCAGGTTGATGTATTTTTTGGCCCGATCCATTAATGCCGCCATATCGGCTGGAGGGCTTTTTGTCAAGGAGTCTCTAAACCCACCTTGGGCAAGCCCAGCAGTTAGGGCTGCTACAAGGAACTTTGGGCTGCAGTCAGTGATCTCAGTGAGTTCGGTATTGAAGCGCGCAATGTAGGCGGGGAGGGATTCCTCCCTGGTCTGCTTGACGTTCAGCAGGAATTCTGGCCCCCTTCTGAGCCTCCTGCTGGTCATAAACCTGTCCAAGAACTGTCTACCGAGCTCGTAGAAGTTGGTAACTGAGTTCGGAGGGAGGTTGTGGAACCACTTCAGAGCAGTTCCCTTCAAGCTGGTGATGAACGTTAGGCACATGAAAGCATCAGAGGCTCCGTGAAGGGCCATCGTATGCTGGTAATGAGAGAGATGATCTCCTGGATCTCCAGCCCCATCGTACAGGGTGAACTTGGGCACCATGAACTTTCTGGGCCTCTCTTCTGACATGATGGCGTGAGTGAACGGAGTGGCTAGTCTCCCGAGCAGCCTGGCCAGTTCGTCTTGCTCTGGAGGGTTCTGAGGTCCTCTCAAGGCAATTGTCCGGTCCATCGACTCGGCAATTTCCTTTACCCTCCGCGGGTCTCTGAGTCTGACATCCTGTGAACCCTGCCTGATAGCCTCAGCTTCAGGGTAGTAGGGTTGAGTACGCCCTTCGGATGGAGGAGGATTCCGAACCGGAGGGATTGGTGCTGCATGATGAGGCTCCTGCGGTGCCGGGTGTGCTCCCGAGGCCCTTGGAGTTGGGGCTCGAGTAGTGCTTCGGTAATGGACGTCAGGAACGAAGGCGGATGTTCCCCAGCCAGGGACTGTTGATGGCTGCGGATCTCGGCTAGCGCGAGCAACGCCTGAGGGGTGCCCAGGCTGGTTAGTTGGAGCCTGCGCACGAAGTTCTTCATTCTCCGTGGCAACAGGAGGTTGCGTTCCCTCAACGAAGTTGACCGGCGGGCTAGGAGAAGCCGCCGCTTGGTTCTGCGTGAGTGTTGCCAGCGTTCTAGTGATGGCAAGCAACTGCTCCTGCACCAGTTCATTGTGTCGTTTTATTGCTTCGATCTCTTGTCGCATAGGATTGGCCGCTGGTCCCTTTGTGCGAGGAGCAGGCGGCTAGCGTTGAGCGTTTTGCGAATTCTGAGTATTCTGTCGCGGTCGGAGATTTGGTGCCATGGTTTTCCGGTGGGGAAAGAGATGAGTTTATGAATAGAACACTTGAAGATTAGTCGTTTCCCACAGACGGCGCCAAACTGATGCTGCACTTTTCGGCTCGCAATAAGTATGGGCTCCGTGACCTGTAGAACACTCAGAAAGATGATCAGAGGACCACCGGATTGGCTTCGGCGGTAGCCGCTCCGATGCTTAAGTAAGTAAAAAAATTGAAAGACTGTATTGAAAGCCAAAGAATGAGCATGAAAGTAAAGCGTACCTCTAGGGTTTAATTTATAAGCTGTGGCTTTCCTAAGTTGATTAGGATTCTGCGTCATGAATATAGGGATTTGATCATCGGAGATTGTCGTTACCTTGTAGAGCATTGCATAGAGATAACCATAGATGGTAGTTCCCTTGTTGAAGATTGCTTCCTTGTTGAAGACTGCTTCCTTATTCCCTGCTCGGCACCCGCTAAGGCGGTGATGAGTTCTGGATATATATGTTCTGAAGGTGTATGTTCGGTCACTTCCGACCTGACGTGATGATCTGTATGCTTGAGCTTTTAGTCATTGGCTGAGTGAGAGTCGTGTTGGCCGAGCATGAGTCGGACTATGGTCATACGTGTCAAGTGTTGATTGGCCTGTTCTTTTATGGTATATCAATCTTGTATTGACTTTATCATCAATAATATATCTTTTTTTTTTTGTTACTTCTGCTCTCTTGATCGCTCTACTGCTTCATTTTTTTTTTTGCTCTTTTATTTTTAATTACAATGCGTTCAACAAGGCTAAAACCAATCTTGCAATGACTAAGATAGTCTTTTTACAAAAGGAATGTAACTTTCACAGTCGGTAAGCTTGGATAACTTGTACAAAATAATTGAGCAACATTGTAAGTATTCATTTTTATAGGAAGCTGGTCGTCTTAGATAACTTTTCCTACAAAAAGGGGATATGACGTGGGCGAGGCTCTAACTTTCGCGCTTAAGAAGTTCTGCGCTGAAGTTTGCTTTCGTTGCGGTCCCCCACGTTCATCTCATAAGTAGAACAAAACAATCATTCACGTCTGGTATCACAACTTTCATGCTCATGCAATTTTTCGCGTGATACGTCTTTACCCACTTTATGTTCAAGGGTCTTGTAGACATGCTCGTCTCTATGCTTCTCAACTTGCAATACCCACTTTCATAGGCCTGGATGACTTTGAAAGGTCCTTCGCATTTTGGGGCGAACTTGGAAGTGGAACCTCCGCGCATGAAGGGCTCGACCATCTTTAGAATCAAATTGCCTTCTTGAAGCTGTCTTGGGCGGACTGTGGAATTGTAAGCTCTTCTAATGCGATTGTGGTACATCTTGAGGCTTGCCCGAGCTTTGTCCCTGTGCTCCTCTAGGGCTTCCAAGACCTCAACACAATTGTCACGGGAGACTTCGCTCCTTATCACAATTCGTGCTTATGGGATTGCAATCTCGGACGGTAGGACGGCTTCCGCCCCATAGACTAGCGAGAAAGCGTTGCTTCAGTAGGTCTCCTTCAGGAGGTCCTATATGCCCAAAGGGCCAAAGGGAGTTGTTCTACCCAACTCGAAGGGGCTTTCATGAAGAGTTCGACTGAGGATTTTTAACAAGTTCTTGTTGGTTGCTTCCGTTTGGCCATTCCCTTTGGGATAGTAAGGGGTGGACTTGAGGTCAATAGCTTGCGAACATGTCTTTTGATAAATGGCGTGCCGTTATACAAGAGTATGGTTTTTGGGATGTCGAACTTGCAAATGATGTTTTCTCTGATGAAGTTGGTTATAGTGCCTCCGGTGGCATGATTGAGAGGAACAACTTCAACCCACTTTGTGTATAGCTCTATTGCCACTAGGATCCAAATGTGTCCTTTTGCAGTTGGATTGATAGCCCAATCAATTCCAATCCCCAAGTATGGAAAGGCCAAGGAGTTGATATTGCATGGAGATCTACTGTGGGCGCATGAATTTTGGTACCATGGATCTGACAAATTCGACACTTTCGCACATGAGATTTCGAGTCACCCTCCATAGTTGGCTAATAGTAGCCATTCTGGAGCAATTGTTGGTAAAGTTTCGCGCCCCCTTGATGCTTCATTTGGTGGGTGAGCTTGAGTGCTTCCAGTATCTCCAATTCGACCAGGCATTTTAGAGGTTTGTCCTCATAACTGCTTCTATACAGTTGATGCTCGTGTAGGAAGAAGCGTGAGGCTCTCTTTTTAATGACTGCAACATCCGCACGATTTGTGGGTGTAGAGCCCTCTTGAAGATAATCAATATAAGGTCATCTCCAATCGTTCACTTGTTCCACAAAGTATACATATTGTTGGGAAGTGTATTGCTTTGTGATCATTGGGAAGTGTATTGGTTGGATTTATGCAAGAATTCTTTGGCTTAATATATATATATATATATATATATATATTGTTGTTTGTTATATTACTCACAAAAAATAAAATAAAATAAAAAATCCTTCTGTTATATTTTCGTAGACTGGTGTGTTATGCTTGTATTAAACTATAGTCAATGTTATGTGATTTTGATTTTGATGTTGTGTTGTGTTTAGTTTATTTTATTATTGTTTTAATAATTTTAATTTTATATATATATATATATATAAATGTTTTAAGCCTTGTATGTTTTGAATAGTAGCATATCATCTGTTGCGAATCTAATATGCCCTGCCGTCTAACTGTCCCTCGAGTTAGTGACCAATACATAGACTTTGGAACCCTTGGTTGTTTGCCATCCAACAGCTTAGTTGGTCAACAACGCCCTTGGACATATTCTAAGAAACAACATCTATCCAATATGGGCCATGAAATAGACAACAAAGAGACATTGCATAAAGAGATCTAGTTATTTTGCTACCCAAATGCACAAAAGATGCTTGTTTCAGTTATTCAAAATAAATGATTTAGTGGGGAATTTCCTTCTAAGATGTAGGTTGCGCAAAAAGATAAAATGGAAGAGCAAAAGTTGATTGGAAGGAATAAGTGATCTTTTGAGGGGTGGCACCTCTTTGCTAGATGTGTTTATGTGGGGGGAGAGGAACCACTACCATTTTTTATGGGATGGAAGAACCTATTTTTATATTTGAAAGTAACTTTTTGTCTGTTTTACATAGCTGGGTTTTGGAAGGATAAATTGCTTGACAGATCAGAATTTGGATTTTGTGGATAATGTGGATTCTTTTTATAAGGTGTTTAGATTTGTGTACATGTAGTGTAGTTGGGTTTTTGGCTTTTGTGGATAATATGGATTCTTTTGTATAGGGTGTTTAGATTTGTATACATCTAGTATACTTGGGTGGTACCCCCTTGGTACCTAGTAATGATACTTCATTTACTTGCCCGAAAAAGATAGGTTTAGCAGGAATAGAATTTGGCTCTCTACTTGCTGGTGCATGAAAGGAGAGAGTATAGAAATATTAATGTAGTGTTTAGGGTGAAGACGGATAAAAATGCTCTCCAAGATTATAGAAACTTTGTATCTGCAGGGTGAATAAATATATGTGCATAAAATTGTGACTGCTTTCAGATTCAGCTTTCGTTACGGGGTAGCTGACTGGCACTTTTTCTTGTTTTACATATGAGGATAATCATGCTACTTGTTTTACATCAAAAGGTCCCTAAACTACTTGTCTATCAGCCAGTAGAGGTATACATGAATGAACTGAAGATTTGTATGTAGTACGAGTACAATGAAGCACTCTGCTATTATTTCTACTACAGTCGATGTAGGAGGCATTGTAAAACTAATAGAGCCGCTCAGATTGATTTTATGGTATGCTTACATTATGGAGAACTTGTAGATTGGGAACTTTAATAGGTGAAGAAAAGTTGTAGATGGGGTTGGTTTTGAGTGTTAGTACAAACTCATATAACATGGTGGAAATGGTTACTGTTGATTAGACTTTGATGGAGCAACCTAAGAGTTGTTTCTTTGGGACTGTGTCAGTTCTTAGAACAATAACTTCGGTTCTTTGTGGTGTTGGGGTTGCTAGGGTTGTATATTTAATGGAGGATGGATTGGGCTTATTAAAGGAGGGTTTTAGGTTAACTTTCGATTGTTAAGTGTAAAAGTGCATAAAATTCTTGTTAGGAGGCGGCTGTCCAACCAAGAGGGTTAGGGGAGTTTGGTGGATCATTCCTCACTGTTTGATGTGGTGTGTATGGAGAGAGTGAAATAGGCAAAAGTTTGAAGATGCAAGTGGCAGTGCAAAGGTTGAATAAAATTCTTTTAGATCCTTTTCATTTTTGGAGCTCTGGACGTTACCCAGACTCGATCTACACTTATATTGATTTTTTTGGGTTATTTATACTGTTTAGGAGCAGCTTGATTATAGCTACTTTTTCTTTCTATTGTGTATGGGTTTCGCCTCTTTAGTCATGTATTTATGTTCTTTATTCTTTTTGGGTGATTTTTTGCTCTTTTAGCTATCAAAAATATATCTATATATATATATAATTGCAGAAAATGGAAGAGAATAATAGAGGACACAATTTGTTTACCCAAGAGGATGTGAACACCATATTTGGCGACTTAAAACTTTGACCGGTAAAACTACTATACTAAGAAACACGGATACGAAACAACATAGACATGCATGCACGTCATTTCTCAAAAAAGTATGACACAGTCACATCAGGGACTCATTAAATATATATTTTTTCTATGGCCATATAATAAAAATCTAATGTTATTTTAATTAAAATTAGCATCAAAACACACAAATCATAAAAATATTATTACTATATTAAAAAAACAAAGCCATTAAATAAAAATTCAATAACATCTTCATTTAATCGTCAATATCCATGATTCAAGTTCCAAAACAAATTTATTAACTATTATATGTATATGTACAACCAAAAAAGGAACTAAGGAGAAGAGGAGAAAAAGTTCAAAAAAAGAAGAAAAAACAGAAAATGTGACCCATAATGTGTTTGAAATTTCGGAAAAATAAAAAAATTTGGACACCCTTTTTTCACGCGTTCGACAAGTGTTTGGGACATGTCTGAGAGTGTTGGTGTCTGACACATGTTCGATACGGACACGTGAACCAAAATAGATTGTTTGTGCTTCATAGCTACTATAGATCTACTTAAACTTTATTACTTATCCCAAAAAGAAACTACTATGGATCTACTTTAATCTATATTTCTGGAGAACTTTAAACATCATCTCCTTTGGATTAAAGAATTACATTGCTTATTTGGACTTTTAGGTGATCTAACACTAATAGGACTTGAACTCCATATTCAGAAACTCAAAACACTTTGATTAGTAAAAATTGTATTAACATACTAAAAACTATACATTATAAAATCCATGGGTCTAGCCAAATTAAAACATTTTAAGATTATTGAAATACCCTTGATTCCTAAAAGGCTAAAACATGTATGAAACTGTACCAGCAGCCAAATAAGTTAAAATAGCATAAAATAAGTCTCGACTCTAGCTATGAGTTGAGTACCAAGTAGGCCCCACTTTAAAATCCGACCAATTTCTGAAATTTTCCTCTTCTTTAAATGGGCTCTTTCTTGAATTTCATATGGACTGCATTAAGATTCTAAAAGCAAAGTGTTAATGTTTCAATGATACATCGACTATTTGACTCTTGGAGTTCAGGGCAATGGCATTCTTTGCCTTTCCAACATATTTCTTGTTAAAGCCATTCCCCCCTAACCACCTCATTAAAATGGGGGACAAATGTCTAAATGGGGCCTTCCCACCCTGGACATTTTCCTGGAAACCGCACCTTGTTCTCTGCCATCCCAAAAAAATGAATCATTATGATATATATATATATATATATATATTCATCTATGGGTAGATCTATATACCATTCCAACTCATACTTGCCTTGATTCTCTTAATTGCCATATACTAAAGAATTCCACCATCGACTCTCTTCAATCTGCTGGCCCCTTCCCTTGATGACACCTTGGTCCTCACCAAAAGTAACCTTTCACTGCCTACCAAAAATAGGAAAATAATTAACAAAAGGATCTATACATTTTTGTAACATTGTAATTGGTTGCATTGATAGTTTGGAGGGTTGAATTTTTTGTTTAAGTTTGCTGAATATGCTTTATGTATTTTGTTTTATTTTCAGATGGAGCTAGCTAGAAATTTTTTTAAAGATGGAAGACCTCTTGATTTGGAAGGTGGGTAAGATTTTTTCATAACAATGGATCCCTAAATGACAGTCAGCAGTAATTAAAACCTCCCAATGGTTTCTACACTTTCTTTTTTCCCTTGCATTGAAAACATGATCTTCCTTGATTTTGTGGTGATGATCTTCCTTGAATTTGTGGTGGTTATTCTGTTGTATTAACAACCTTTTATTTAAGCTTCTGAAAATTCTAATTAAATATTACACTCTTGCCATGATAATTGTCAATATATATATATATGTGTGTGTGTGTGTGTGCGCTCTCCATGATACAACTTACTTTGCTACAACATTGACTGAGAGCACGTCCTTCAGATCTATTTATTTAAGCATTAAACTTTCTCGCTTCTCTATTCATTAAATTACTAATAAGAATAATGATATAAGAGTTTCTACTTTGCATTTTCTCAACATCAGTGCTTAAGCATGCACATAGCTATTGAGAACTTGGCTATATAATATGTGTGCATGCACGTGTGTATTTGTCACTATTTTGAACATTTGCTAATCAGCCTTGATCTGTCACTTTCTTTCCTAAGTTTCTGAACTCTATGCCTTATTTCCTTATTATATCCAATCCTCTTTCTAGAATGCTGGAATTTGTGACTGAGTGTTTTATTTGATCTGTTAAATGGGTTCTTTGACATGGCAGGACAAGGTTGGGTATTTTAGAAATTTGATCCTTATTCAACATAATTTTGTGTGTTCTTTTACAAAAAATATTTGAACTGTTTAGATTTCTCTGTACAAGCAAGAGAGAAATAGCGAAATACAAGAGCAAACAGATGAGTGAGTTGTCTAGCTCCTCCATTTATACTATTATACAAACAAAAAAGTGAATTAATCCAATTCCTTTTTAATACATAGTATCACTATTATCATGAATAATACAAGGCCTTACCTAACATTGGTCCTGTTAGTATTGAGTGTTAGAAGGGACGGAGTGCTTGTAAACCTAATCTCTAGCTTAATTTGCTTGAATTGGCTGCCCTCAACTTGCAAATCAACCGAAAGTCTTCCATTTGTTCAAAAACATCTGATGTGTTTTTTCTTCTTTTGTCTTATTTATGATTTATACTTTATGCTGCTAAAGATGCTATGCATCTATTATTCCATTGCTTCTTTCTTCCTGATTAGTAGTAATTACATCTATTTTTTCTTGCAGGGCTCAAGAATTGTATGAAAAATGGATACTCCTACTTAGGTGGTGTTGAAAGATTGCTTCAAGCTTTAAAACAAAACAACTATGAAATGCACGCTTTCACAAATTATCCCATCTGGTATGATTAAACTGCAAATTTTACCTATTCCTATGCAACAAATTGACTTCAGTCACATATTTGTTTTCTCTTTTTGCAGGTACAAGATGATTGAGGATAAGTTAAAACTCTCGACCTACTTATCTTGGACATTTTGTTCATGTATATCTGGTATTTTTATGGTCTGACCTTGCTTAGACTCTTTCTCTCTCTCTCTCTCTCTCTCTCTCTCTTTCAATTTGTGCATTTTTTTGTGTTTGAAATGCTGGCATGGGAGAATTTTTTTTTATGTACTAGTTAAAACTCTCAGCCTAATTGTCTTGGACATTTCTTTTTTTATGGTTTGAGCTTGTTTGTATTCTCTCTCCTTTCTCTTTTTCTCACTTTGTGCGTTTTGTTGTGTTCCAAATGTTAGCATGAATTTTTCTTTTGTTGTTAATAAATACATTCAGAATTTAAAAACTTGCCAAACTCTCCTACTTCAAGATTAATAATTTATGAAGATACCCTTTAAGTGATTCTATAATTTGGAATTTTGTTATTAATGACTATTAAACTAAAAAGAAGCTAGATTCTGATTCATGATTTGCGTTACTGGTGGTGGCAGTAAATGTTCTTCATTTACTTGAAGAACATTTACTGCCATTGTGTTAGCTGGGAATATTCTTATCATGAAGGAGAAGTTCCAGCTATTGTAGTTTAGTATCTTCTTCAAAATTGTCTTCTCTTTACCTACTTTTACTTTCCTTTCATATCTTTTTATTTTGTTTGAAATCTGTTTCATTATGAAATATCAAACCCCTCTTGAAATTCCTGCAGGTTGTCATCTGTTGACTATCTGTGCACGACTGGAATATTGTTCTTTTTCATTAAAATCCATACTAGTATCTGGCTTCTTAGCCACTTTGACAATGTTGGTCCTGTAGACTGACTTAGAAGCAGGAGCAATTGAATTTTGTTTGTTCTTTCTAGTGGAATGTGACTGGAAATGAATCTTCAACAGTATACAAGGGTTGAGAATGAAATACTGAAATTTTATTGTATTGAAACAGTAGATTACTTGTTAAAATGCTTGTAGTATTGGATTAATCAGGTACAGAGATGGTTGATCTGGACCTGCACATAGTCTAGGCTGTTAAGGTGAGGGATGTTCAAGGCAGATATGGAGTCTAATCAGAATGGATTTAGAACCATGTAATACTTGATAATGGGATGAGTTCTCAAAAAATATTAGATGGAGGAAGGATTAAGTTTTGGCTGGACTTTTGGTGTGAGGCTGGTGCTCTTCAGACGGCATTCCCTCAGCTGTTCTGGATAGCAACCAATAGACAGACTTTAGTTGCTGATTGCTTTAGGAGAACAAGGGGTGTGTTGGTTTGGGATATCGGTTTTGTCAGGTAGCTGCAAGACGAGATTGGTAGGTGGAGGAAGCTTTGGAGTTCTATGGTATGCTCTATAGGTAGGTCATACCCGAGGAAGGAGAGTGTTAAACCACCAACTCATCTAAAATCTTAAGCTATTAGAGAGTGGGCCAATAATGTATATCAAGCTCTCAACACTCCCCCTCATGTGCGACCCCGAACTTGCATGTGGAGGGACACAAACCAAATACAAACACGAAACAGAACAAAGTGCAATCTTGCACAAACAAACTAAATGGGGAATAAATGCAAATAGAGAGACTTGAACCCAAGACCTCTCATAACCAAAACTTTGATACCATGTTAAACCACCAACTCATCTAAAAGCTTAAGCTATTAGAGAGTGGACCAACAATGTATATCAAGCTCTCAACAGAGAGGATGGACTTTTTTTTGAAGTAAGTTTAAAAAAGGAAAGTTTGAGGTTACATCTTTCTACAGGATTTTGAAGGGGGAGGAGAGACAAGAGTTCCCTTGGGAAGTTATATGGAGATCAAAGGTGCCTCTGAAGGTTATCTTTGGATGATGTGCGGCGTTAGATAAGATTCTAACAGTGGACAATTTGTGTAGAATGTTCCAGATTATTGTAAATTGGTGTAGTCTATGCGAAGCTAATGAAGAAACAGTGACCCATCTATTACTTCATTGTCCAGTCACTTGAGCAGTTTGGATTTTCGTACTTGGCCTTTTTGAGCCCGTTGGATTATGCCTTTGTTCTACCTTGAAGGTATTGTTTATGACAAGAGGCAACTTGGTTAGTAGGACATGGGATATGTGGCATATGGCTCCTTTGTGCTTACGGTGGATTATCGATAAGGAAAAGAATCAGAGAGTTTTTAAAGTAGTGGAGTCCCCAATTTGAAATGTCAGGGCTGATCTTTTGAGCAACCTTTATATTTGGGTTTCAAGGGCCTCATTCTTGTCAATAGACAGTTTTATTTACTTTTTGAACACAATGGCACTTGATAAGGGAAACGTGGTGCAAGATTTACACTGTCAACCATGCAAACATAGGTGAAGGGGTGTTTTTTTTATTTATTTATGACGATGATGTCTATACATGTACACCTTGATTTCCAGAAGACCTTCGCCTATCGTATGTATCGGCTTGGCTTCGTCCCGAACCAAGGAGGCATTCGTCAGCGTAGGAAGGCCGACCACTAGATAAGCTAAAAGACTACGACTACAAGCCAAGCCGGAAGCGACTCACTTCTATTCTCATTGGGATTGGATATAGATGGGGAATCTATAGATCGTAGTAGTTCGCCAACCTCTCTAACTAACATACGATACAATTTCACTTCACGGCACGGCCAAAAAAAAGAAAGAGCTTCGCTCGGTTGGCCTTCCTACGCTGACGAATGCCTCCTTTCTCTTCTCTGAAGTCTACAACAAACAAGTGGGAGAGGCAGGATTCGAACCTACGTAGAAAAACTTCAACAGATTTACAGTCTGTCGCTTTTGACCACTCGGCCACTCTCCCCTTCCCGGGCCGAGGCCCCACATTATATATATTTTTAGTGGAATACCTTCTAGGGTAAAAATTTACATTTGAAGACCCCAGGATTTAGAGACTCGCCAATAGGATATTGTAATGGCTTTTCCTGTTTCAATCATGATTCCAGTTACTATTATTACCATTTGTTTTCCCAAATGCAGGAAAAAGGAAGCCTGAACCTGAGTTCTATTTAGAAGTTGGAAGGCAGCTTGACATTGAGCCAGGAAGCTGTATCTTCATTGATGACAGGTAATTTTCTTTTATAAATTATTTATTTGTTAAATAGTACTGTATAAAATTGTTTTCCTTCACTTCTTTCTAGGAGTTACTTTTGTTAACTTGCAGTCCAAATTTTAATTTTTGCCATATATTAGGCTACATTAACTTTTATATATTATTTATTTGTTAGATAGTAATGTATAAAATTATTTTCATTCGCTTTGTTCTAGGAGTTACTTTTTTAACTTGCAGTCCAAATTTTCTTGGTTTTGCCATCTATTAAGCTGCATTAACTTTTTGATCTGTAGCAATATAGATCATAACATCGGTTGAGTGGTTTGGATTTGGGGTAATATTTTTTTTTTCTTAGACTTGGAAATTTATAAATGATTTATTAAGTTAAAACAATGTATGTCATAAATAAAGGGCTACTAGGAAGTTGGATGATCTGCACCGATATTTAATTAGTCATAACAAATTTCCAACACTTGCTCAAAATAAATCAACAAAAGGGGATAATCAAATTAACATGTACAATAAGGATTACCAGGACAACCTCAATTGATAAACAACTGACTTTTATTAATGTTATCAATACAGAAATAGAATTCATTATTGAGAGTAAAATAGAATATGACTAGAGAGAGATGGATAGCCCATAGCTCACTAGAAATTATGGAAATCATTCATGTTGTTGATCGTGGGGTCAGTCATGCAACCAAGCCACACACTTGATTGATTAGAGAAATCATTCACTCTCTAATAAATGCTTAAGGTACTCAACAATAGTTAAACTCAACAAAAGTTAGATTTCTCTAGACTTACAGTTCATATATGGAAGAGAAGATTTGCAAATTCAAAGTTGAAACAAACTCTAAGTAAGTATGCATAGATTGTAGTATCCATGGTTTTGAACTCCACATTCTTTAGTAACTTGTCTTCCTTGAAACTTCTGCCCATTTAATATCTTTCACTAAAACAAACTTCATATGTATGTGCACTACATATGCCATATAATGAACCACACTATAGCATCATGGGTTATACTATGGACCTATATGATGTCACAGGATCATGGGGCTGCATAATCCTCCTTCACATAGAGAAAACTCGTTCTTGAGTTTGAACTTGCAATTTGCTCCCACAATCCTTCATGAATCATCATGCTTCTTTTGATATTCATTAATTCACTTCTACCACAACAAGAAGTTGATCTTAAATCAAGAAATTCAAGATTCTCACGCTAGAAGAAGTTTAAATCTTCAATTCATTGAGACCGGAGGGGATTGATTTGCCTCTTTATGATATGGATCAAGGTCAGAAATATTTAAAATAAGACTCATTTGCATAAATTGAATTTAAATCAATGCGATTTTAGGGTTTAAAAGTAAAAAAAAAAAAGTATAGAAAGGAAAGAGGAGAGTTCATGGAAAATCCGAAAGAGCGTACAAACGTTCTCCTCACTTATTCGGTTATTTGTATTAATATTACTGGAATATTTAAAAACAATAATCCTTGCTTGTATAAACTAACAGTCCCCTTCAAGTCGATTCATAGATATCTCTCATGCTTACCTTGTAATAGTAGAATGAAAAATTCTAGCTAAGCCTCTTTGTAAACCCATTAGGTAGTTCTTCCTCTAATTTCACAAAGGGCCATTGTGCAGTTTCTCTTAAATGAAGCTCCCATCAATCTTAATGTGGAGGATCATATTGGATTGGATTATGAGCAATATTAATAGCTACCTTATTATCATAATACAACCTCATAGGTCTTTGACTAACAATTCCTAGCTCATCTAACATCTAAAGCCATTTAAGCTTGCAAACTGCATGTGCCATAGCTATGCATTCTGCTTCTGCACTGGATTTAGAAGTCTTAACTTAGGGCTGGAGACTCAGGATTTGTTGGGATGACTTCTTTTTAAAATTTTTCTTATGATTTTTCTTTCTCTGATAGCTCTTATTTTGAGACAGATTAAATTATAATGGATATTCTTCTTATTCTAGCTATTGGATTTCTGATGTGAAAGATCTCGAAAGTGTGGCAACCACAACATAATTTCCTTTGATAGCCAAGGGAAGAAAATAATAATAGATCAACTATTGATTGTTTATTGCTTCTGCAAGTAACTAGATTCTCACCCATGAAGGTGCAATAGCCTGAGGTGGACTGTTTATCATCTATAGAGCCTAATTAATCTTCGTCATTGTAGGCTTCCAACTTTAGATGCCCATGATTAGAAAACAAGATCCCTTCTTCAATTGCCGTTCACCAGTGTTGTCTCTCTTTCTCTCTTACAGCTATGATCTTTGATGAAGTCTTCCGGTTTCATTATTGATTCTTGCCACAATGATTTAGGTTGGGGGCAAGACTCTAAAGATCCTTGAACATGGAGGGGGGAGGACAGATATTTCCGCTGATTGAATGAGGGTTTGGTGTTATCGGGAGAGTGGATCTTGATCAAGAGGGGATGGGATAGGTATGTAGAAACTTGATTGAGGCTTCGAAGGGGGGAGGGCTAGAAGGCTTCATCAGATTTCACCGCCTAGGTGATTGGAGATTAAACCTGGTGAGAAATTGCAGCAATGAAGGGAGGTATGTGTATCTCGAAGTATGCAAGGGTAAGAGATTTTCTTGCTTGTTTACTGTAGAAATCGAGGATGGGAGGACATTTCTAGGGTTTTTGCCAAGGAGAGTATTCAATCATTCACTCAAGTTGCCAAGAAGGAACCCCTTTGACCTTCCTATCATTGAAGGATGGTAGTGATGAAAAATTGGTGATCAAATTTGAGTCTTGTACAAAATGATCACTTTCTGGGAAGATAGTTGGTTTGGAGTAATCAACTCCAGATTGCCTGACTATTAGAAAATTCATGAGTAGGTAAATATAAGGTGAAAAGAACTAGCCGAAGTGAGCATCAATGAACTCAATGGAGCTTTATTTCTGTTTGAGTTCCCTTTAAAGGAGGCAAAGAGGATCTTAGAGGAACAAAATTGGTAGGTTGATAGTGAACCATTGTTTTTGGATTGGTGGGCGCTAGTGGGATGTTGCTACAAGCCTGAGGTGGGGCTAAGTTTTTGTAAGGTTTATCGACTTACCTTTATTTATATGGAGTCAAGACGTGTTCAGAGTCCTTGCCGATAAATGTGGGAGCAACGACATGAAAAGATCATTACAGATGGGTGCATGTGTTGATTAGACTCACGACAAAGAGTTTTCTGATGTTGCTGGAGGTTTGGGTGAGTTCATAACACTGTAGAATCCCTGTTTGGTTTGAGCCAGCAACTTCCTTTGAGGTGATACATCAGTCTAGGCCGTTCACAATAGATCAGAAGATAGCTGCAACAATGGAGATGACAAATGGTGTTAATCACCTACGAGGGGAAAGAAATGAAAGCTGGGGTCCGGGGAAGGGATAGAAGACACGTGGTGGGGAAAGGAGTTTTCATGTATGACATTTCAATTTGGATATCTTCTCGGTATCATTCCTTGACTACATGGCCCTGATTTTAATCAAACTTTATTATAGCCTAATGTAATTAATCAAACCATGCCCTTGAAGATTGTTTGAGCTCATAAAGGGCCTTCTTTAAGTTCAATACTTTAGTTGTAGTGGCTTGCGAAGGACAACCTAGAGGAATCTCTGTATAAATTTCTTCCTCGAGATTCTCATGAAGAAAAGCATTCTTCGCGCCTAATGGCTGTAAAGTTCACCCCAAGCTAGCTGTGTGGGAAAGGAGAACTGGAATAGAATTCATCTTAGCAACAGGAACAAATGTCTCCTAATAGTCTATTCCATATGTTTGAGTGAATTCTTGTGCAACTACTCTGGCTTTATATCTGTCAATTATTCTAGCCACTTTCTGCTTCACAGTGAACGCCCACTTGCAATCAACAGGTCTCCTTTCATTTGGAAGAGATACCAAATCCCAGGTTTCATTCTTTTTAAGAGCTTTTATTTCTTTTATCATAGCTCTTTTTCACTTAGGATCCACAAGATCTTTCTGCCACCTTAGAGCAACTCCAACGGAGAGTTGCATCAGGGGTGGCAAATGCCCAACTGCCGGTAACCGCTGAAATGCCACCCCAAATTCAAAAAAATTCCACTCCAACGGGGGTGGCATCAAGGGTTGGAAAATGGCAGCCATGGTCTTGGGGTGGCATGTTTCCAACCTCTGGAGAGAGAAAGGGAGAGGTTGCATAGAGCCGTTCTGCCATTTTCCGATTCTACTGTTTTGGCAACGGTTCTATTCAACCAACAACGGCTATATTCAACCAACAAAATTGTATAAATACAGAGAAATTTTCAGAGATTTTGAAAGAGAAAACTTATGAGAGGTCAGAAATTTGAACGCCGTGAAATCGTTCGCCGTAAAAATCGTAAGTTTCCTGCTCCCTGCTCCTGATTTTTTGTCAAATCTTGTGTTGGTGATGGGCAGATATGAAGAAGGAAGCACAGAGGGAGGGAAAGGGGAAGGAGGCGCAGAGAGAAAGGGGAAGGAGGAGGCGCAGAGGGCTGGAAGAACCGATCGTAGGGGGGAAGGGAGTGCCGTCCCTGTTTTGGCCTCTCTGTATATATAAATATATATATATATATATATCCTGTTTGCCTCTCTCTCTCTTTATATATATATATATAATTGATTTATATTTATATGTTTTACATTTAGTTAATTATTTTAGTTTTTAAATTAAATTTTTAAATTAATTGAATTTGTATAATTTAAATTAAAAGTTTTAATTTTAGCTTATTTATTTATGTATATATTTTTGTTAATTTAAGGTGAATTTATTTATTTAGCTAATTTTTATAATTGAATGATTTTTTTTCTATTTTAGTTAATTGTTATTTAGAATTTAAATTTATTTTTTAATTAAATTAATTTTGTAATTTAAATTGAATGTTTTAATTTTACTTTATTTTTTTAATTTTTGTTAATTTTAGTTTAATTTATAATTTTTTTTAATTAAGGGTGATTTAATTTATTTTGTAATTGATTATTTTATGCTCATTCTTTAAATTAATTTTTGTCATTTAAATTGAATGTTTTAATTTTAGTTTAGTTATTTCTTTTTGTTAATTTAAGGTGAATTTATTTATGAATCTTGCTAATTTTTATAATTGAAGAAGGTTGAAATATTTTAGTTAATTGTTATTTAGAATTTAAATTGGTTTTTTAATTAAATTAATTTTTGTAATTTAAATTGAATGTTTTAATTTTAGTTTAGTTATTTATTTTTGTTAATCTAAGGTGAATTTATTTATGAATCTTGCTAATTTTTATAATTGAAGAAGGTTGAAATATTTTATTTAATTGTTATTTAGAATTTAAATTGGTTTTTTAATTAAATTAATTTTTGTAATTTAAATTGAATGTTTTAATTTTAGTTTATTTATTTATTTTTGTTAATTTAGGGTGAATTTATTTATTTAGCTAATTTTTGTAATTTATAATTTGTTTTAATTAAGGGTGGTTTATTTATTTTTTAATTGATTATTTTATGCTCATTATTTAAATTAATTTGAAATTTGAAATTTGAAATTTGAAATTTTGACTATAAAAATATATCCGTTAAATTACGATCGTTATGTTTAATTATATTTTTTAATAAAAAATATTAAAATATTGAAATGGCACCCCATTTTAGTACCTGCCATTAGAGCAGATTTATAATTCAGGAGTGCCAAAATACTGTTCAAGGTTATAAATAGGTGATTTGGCACCCCAAAATGCAACTCTCCCTTAGAGTTGCTCTTAAGGAAGAGACACAGAAGACAAAATGGAAATAAAGGCATGATAGGAAAAAAATAAAGCATCACATGAAACAAATTTGGATACAGAATATTGGGTACAAGTCCTTACTCCCTTTTGAATGGCAATGGGAATATCGGTGTAATCAATAAAAGACCAACAGTACCAGAGAACTCGCCATCGGATGAAGAGGTAGAAGCTGGTGTTGGAGATTGTGATGGACTTGTTGGCATGAGTGCTAATATGCTCTTCTTGGCACCAAGAATATGTTGAGTCTTAGCATATTTTAGCAAATCCTTTCTATCCAACCAACTACAAGGAGTCTGCTCCCCCTCGAAAGGATCTAGAGACTCACTTGACTTGATAGGTTCCTAAAGGGGTTGAGCTTGAGGTTGAAAAAACAAAGGACGACGAGGGAGGACAAACATGTCTTCTTCCTGAATATCACCACACTTGTCCCACTGAAGAGATGGCGTAGGAGAATGAGAAAACGTTGCAAGCTTATGGATGGTTACATCCATACTAACAAACATCCTCTTGGATTGAGGATGGTAGCAATTATAATCCTTTTGAGTTGCAGAGTATCTGATAAAACACATCGTAATGCTTTTTGGATCAAGCTTTAACCCTAGTGGGTCAATAATCATGAACAAAACAATCATAACCAAAGATGCAGGGAGGAATAAGATGTTGAAAAAGAATGCCCTGAAGTAACTCAAGAGGAGTTTAAAGTCAAGGACCTTCAGAGGCATATGGTTGATAAGGTAGGCTGTTGTAAGGACAACATCACCCCCAAAAAGACTTAGGAACACCAGTGGTGAACATATGGGCTCGTGATGACAATTTTTTCTCTCTGCCACTCCATTTTTGTGCTTGGGTATCAACCAACTGGTCTGGTGAATAATCTGGTTATCCGAAAGATAAGCAATGAACTCTTCAGGGAAATATTCAGTACTATTATCACTTCGAAGAATACGGATCTTAGCATCAATGTAAGCAGTAGCCATCTTGCGAAAATTTTAAAAACAACAAAACACCTCTCTTTTGGTGTAATAAGTAGATCCATTTGAGACGAGAGTAGTAATTAATAAGTGAGAAACCAATGATAACCAAGAAGAGAAGTAACTCTAGAAGGTCCCCGAACATCAGAATGAACAACTGAAAAAGGAGCTATTGCTAGAATAAAGAAGAATTTGTGCTTGGCAAGTTCACAAACATCACAAAAAAAGTCTTAGTACATTGGTTTGCTAAAAAAGGAAAAAAACTTCTCTAAAACACCAAAGGAAGGATGTCCCAGATGTCGATGCCACTGATGAAGCTGTTGGAAAGCCTCAATACTATTAGTCTGATAAGCCTGCTTGGACAATACTTCAATACATGGAGGAGGTGTAGTATCCAACAGATATAAAACACCATGTGCCTTACCACTGCCAATCATTTTTCTCGTCTCTAGACCCTAAAAATATAATGAGACCTAACAGAAAGCAAATTAGTAGAGAAATTCAAGAGTATATAGAATGGAAGAAAGTGATAATGCAGGAAAACAATGAACTAAACCTTTACCAAAAATAGATGACAAGGAGCCATCTACAATTCTCGAGCCATATCTCTATCAGAACATATAGAGTAGGATGAGAAAAGGTTGGAAGAGCCTTTTATATGATCAGTTGCTCCAAAATCAATAATCTAAGGATTGGACAAGAAAATAACACCAAGGCCTTGTTGTTTGCCAGCCTGGATTAGGAAGGATTGTATATCCAGCCATTAATAGTGTGGGGATGATGAGTGTTGTAGTCTATTAGTCTTGCTTTTGTGCAGTGTGAGGTGTTTGGTAAGGACAGATTAATGTGCTTACTACCACCACAGAATCCAATCAAGTGTTTGGCTTCACATATAAATCGGGGGTATTACTAAGCACAATTGCTAAAATGCCCTTGAGAACAATATCAGCTCTGCCCAAGTCCAGGTTAAAAAATTTCAAATTCCTTCCATTGAAAAACTTGTGTGTGTGACAACCATTTAAAAATCTATATTTCAACAATTTCAAAAGGCTAAAAACCTGTAATTAAATTTAAACTTTCCAAATTCAACATTAAAATGATCAGCATCAAACTGCAGTACAGAACTGATTAAGCATAAAAATCTTGCATTTCCGTTAGTTCCAAATTCAAAAGTGCAGTACATAACTGCAGTTCATTTCTGTTGAATAAAACTTGCATTTCAGAACACTTCAGAATCCCAGTTCTGTTCTTCAATAACATCAGACTGTTCCAGATTTTAAAATATGCATTTCAACAACATAAAATGGCAGCCTCATTCCCATTCAAAACACAAACTGCTTGTCAACAATATGGGCAGGAGAGGGAGGAAGGAAAGGAAGGGGGGGTGGATAGGTCTTCCATTGTTTGGTAGGAGGGAAACGGGAAGAGAAAGAAAAAGAGTGGAGAAGACCTATTCCTTAGGATCCATCATATTCTTTCCTAGTAAAAGTGGGAGGAAAGGAGGGAAAAGGTTCCTTCATTTCTTTCCTTTTTTGTCCTTCAAACAACTCTATTTTTCTTGAAAGTAAGGGTACAATAGGAAAATCAATAGGTACTCATTTCCTCCCTCTCTTCCTTCCGGCCCAACTATATAGAAGGGAAAGGCTCCTCCATTCCCCATAAGGATAACTTTTTCCATCCGTCCAATCTACACTTCCTTCCAATTTTCCATCCTTCCTGCCAAACAGACTATAAAGAAGGGATGAGCAATATGAGAACTATCGATAGTATTCTTGCAAAGAATGAAGTAAGACATCTTTGAAAATCTATTCACTAGGACAAGAAGGAGTCATTCCCATTCCCTGACTGAGTTCTAGATAATCCTAAAGTGAAACATATTAGTGTCATCCCTGGCTTGAGATGGAAAGTGGTTGATAAGATCCAACTACTTGCATCACAAATGCTATTTTGACTGGTAAAACTAATCTCTCTCTCTCCCCTTATGTCCATTGGATTACAAGATACCTTTCCACCTCAATTCACCCTATTCCACCACTGTTAGCACTCTATTTGATTATATTCTTCTATTAGTAAGCCAAATTTGGGAGCAACTCTTCTAAATTTGTCAGGGAATGGAAACTCATCCAGTTACCATGATATCTAGTCTAAATACTGAAATTTAAAAGAAAATAATGTGACTTAGTTCTCGATGACTTTTGGTGTATGTTGGTTCCTGTCACTATTTAGAATATAGAAATGGGAAGTTTAAGAGGAATATCATGCATATCCTTTAGCATTTTTTATATATATATATATATATTTATATTTTGATAGGTATCCTTTAGTGTTATAATTCCTTGGCATTTATGGGTCTCCCTTTGACATAAATGTGTGTTCTTGTGTGTGTGAGAGGGAGAGGGAGAGGGAGAGGGAGAGGGAGAGAGAGAGAGAGAGAGAGAGAGAGAGAGAGAGAGAGAGAGAGAGATGATATTGCTTTATATTGCCTACTGACGCTTATTATCAATGACCCATGCCAGGATGAAAAATGTTGAGGCAGCAATAGACGCTGGCATGGTTGGTCTACAATTCAAGAATGGAGATTTTCTGCGTCAGGATCTGTGTCTCCTAGGCATTGACATCTCAGCAAATGAAGACTACAGAAATCAAGATCCAGCTGAGCTTGCACAAGAACACTTGCCTTGATTTCTTTATGCTCTTACTCTAACATGTTGGTATGTTTTGTCATTTATTACTATTGATGGGAGAAGTCAGTCCGTGAATACAGTATGGGAACTATTTTATTCATGAAAT
Source organism: Nyssa sinensis (assembly GCA_008638375.1). Classification (NCBI taxonomy): domain Eukaryota; kingdom Viridiplantae; phylum Streptophyta; class Magnoliopsida; order Cornales; family Nyssaceae; genus Nyssa; species Nyssa sinensis. The sequence continues at coordinate 10,944,071 of CM018037.1, read as the reverse complement.
TTCAGAAGTAAACTGACTTCAATCCGTCTAAATTCTTCGTAATCTAGGTATCCCATCTTTATTTCTTGGATTCCTTACTTTTCTTTACTTGTTGATCACTAAAATTACTCTCACTGATTTGCTTCTTTTTTTTCTTCTCAAATGTTATGTTGAGAATCCTGTTTCTTCTCAAATGTTCTTTTTTTTTTTTCCTAAAATGTTATCTAAACCCTTTATAAAGCTGTGAAAGTAGTTAAAAGGTGCTCATTCTTGGGTTAGACAGTTTGGATTTTGACCCAATAACTGAACTTAAACAATCTGTGATGCAATAAAGACAATTGATAAAATTGGTAAATCCTTTAAGAAGGGAAAAATAAATTAAATGATGCTGAAATTTTAGTATTAATGAAATGTGATTGAATGAAATAAATACTTTGAATATAGTATATTTAGATACATAATAAATACAATAATTTCGTGAAGGAACTGAGTCTGTCTGTGATCATTCACAAAAATTATTTCTTTTGTGGGATGTATCCCCGGACAAGAGAATAAAGGCTACCTACAATCATATAATGGTTGGCCAGGGCTTACAGTTGAGTTAGGGTTTAGGGGAGGATTTAAGCTTGAATTTATTGATGTTTAAAGCTGCTTATGGTGTAAAATTTAAAGATTCTGGTTGCAGGAAATTCTGGGCAGCAAGGTGAAATCGAAGTTTTAGGACTAGAATAGGGTGAGGTAAATGAGGATAAGGTTGTAGGATCGAAGGTTTAGGGTTTAGGAATGAATTTTTCATTTTAGAAGGGCTGGATGTGGCTTTTGTCATGCACATATGCTGCATGACAAAAGAGAGAGAGCTTAAATAAGGCCTTCTAGGAGTTTCATTTAGAGTAGTTTTAATGTAGTCTCACCATTAAAAGAGAGAAAAAATCTCTAGAGAATTTTATTAATATAACTTTTTCCATTATCTTTACTGAAGGTTTACTTGTATTGAAGTATATAAGCTTTCCTACTAGACATAGGATTCCTAAATCTAACTAGACAAATGGTTTTCTAAAATAAATAAGGTTGTACTAATTCCAAACAAGTAAATGATTAAACAAAATTCATAACCAAAGACCTAGTAATCTAGACACCAAATAAATATAAATTACAAAAGACCCCTTACGCTAGAAATTTATCAAAATACTCTTGGATGTAGAATATCTAATTTTTCTAAACTTAAAAGGAGTTAAGAGTTACATGGGTCCACCTAGACCCATCCAAAAATAGTCTCTACTCATGTGACACCTATGGTGGGACCCAATAGAGCATTGGTGGGGACCATATGGATATTTCTTTTTTTCTCCCTGCTTTTCTAGGCATATACTTTATAACTTTAAGGTATTGTTCCCCATCAATGTCAGGTCAAGTAGACAACTAATTGAGTAGTTTTATAAGATTGTCGATGAAACATCAGCCACTTTGAATTGGGTTTCATGCAAAATTCACATGTTGTTGTGACTTGTGAATAACCTTAGAATAACAACTTGCCTTTTTTGAAGTGTGCCATTTCTTTATCAAGTATTTTTGTGGAATTTTATTTAATAATTCTTGATAAATTTACAACTAACCATTAAGCTTGCTAACAATTCTTGAATCTCAAATTTGTTATAAGGTATGGGGGCTATAATCTACATGCCTTCTTAGTTAAGATTTATATTAATGATACAAACAACTGTAGAATTATCACATTTTAGCTTTTGGATTTGGAGAAAAAGCAAATACTCCTTAAAGCTTTTTGCATCTTGTTGGGTAAAGAGTACTGTATATTAGAAAGTTCATATTATAGTTGCTAGAAAACACTAGTATCCTAACAATTCGCATTTTGGTATGCCTGTTCGAAAATGGGGAACATTTACATTCAAGAACACTAAATTTAGTGGTCCCAAAAACTTCTTAGTTCTTTCCTTAATTTTACTTTTAAGAGAAAAACAATAGGAAATGGCCAATGCAAATCAAAAGATCCACATAAATAAGTATGCTTAATTAAATATTTTTACATGATTTATTCCAATATAATGATTTTTCATAACTATGTGAACAACTTATACAATTTAGTGATATCAATTTTCATTAATCATTACTCATCATCAAGGAAAAAGAAGAAAACAATTTTACAAACCCCATCGTATTCTACTTTTTTCTTTTTATCTACACAAGCTTATCCCTTACCTATGAAGCACATATACTCTATTTTGGCTCACGTATCTGTGTCGGAGACCGATACTCCCGGACACGTGTTGGACACTTGAATCATGGATGTTGATGATTAAATAAAGAATTTATTTAATTTTTATTTAATAGCTTTGTTATTTTAATATATTGATAATACTTTTGTGACTTGAGTATTTTTATGTCAATTTTAATTGAAATAACATTAGGTTTTTATTAGACGGTCACATAAAAAATATAAAAAATTTATATATATTCAACGTGTTCGTGTCCTGCTTTTTTAAGAAATAATGTATCTGCGTATCCGTGTCGTGTCGTATCCGTGTCCCATGTCCATATACGTGCTTCTTAGTCCCTTACTGTACCACATTTAGAGAGTGTAACTTATTCAACTAGAGCTGTATGCAGGGGAACTCAAATGTGCGCTTCTTATTGGGGGAGAGCTAGTAGGAGCCATCCCATCCCAATAGCATATATTTGGAGTTCAATATGAAATCCTATTTTCTTGCAAGATCTGTTTGGATAAGGGAAAACGCTAGAGGAAGAAATTAAATTTGGGTTCCACTCCTTTTATTTCTTCTTACTTTTTTATTCTTTCTTTATCTGTGTTTATTCGAACAAAGGAACCGAAGGTTTCCTTGGTACTTTAGTAGTACAACAGTTGTTGTACTATTAATATTAAGTAGATGTACAATAGAATGCCGTTCACATTGACTTTAATATTGAGTACTACTTGAGTAGCTAAGTTTCCAAAGGTGACATAACGATTGCTGTTGCAGGTAATATTGGTTCATATGTTGTTGGCCTATGCTGTTTTAGTGTCCATGAATGTCTTGTGTTAGGAGCTGGGCTTTGTTGTGTTAATGGTACTTCATATGTAGCTTAAGTAAATTTAGATTAATTTTGGTAGTCAAACATTGTAAATTCTAATTTTGAAGTCCTATTGTGGCAACATTTGGAGACAATCAGCAACCCAACCGACACATGCACACACTTTCTATTCAAAGATAGTTTTCTTTTCCAGCAACTGCTGAAGCTCTGCAAGGGGTGTGTTATGCAATTAAAATCTTTGGTGTGAAGCCGAAAAGATTCTATGTGGGATTCTTAGGATATTCATCGTTGTGTCTTCTTTCTCCTTCTCTTTGATGTCTTTCTTCTTTGCACCACCGAATTATCTTCAAACCTTTGACCAGCCTCTATTTTCTTCTGTTTAAGAAATCTATCTAGATAGCTTATTTAAGAAATCATTGAGTTCATTTCTTTTAATTTTTTTTGTTTGATTTCGTTATCCACTTTGAAACTACTTTAGTATTTATTATGAATGAACATAGCAATTCTATTTGTGATATCAAAAACTTATTTTCCACACATTTCTGGCATTATGTAATTTATATTTAATCATTCTCTTATTATCGGAACTTAGAGAAAGCACACAGAAAAGGGAGGACTTTTGAAAGGACAAAAACTTTATGATAATTTCAGCTCTTAATAATCATCAGAGAAAGGGGCTATAAAGAATGATTCTTTAATGCCTCTGGGGGCGCCCCATCTTACTAAGAATAATGAAGGGCTAGACTTCAAGACTTCCTGGTTATTTCAATGAAAAGTTATTGAAGGCCAAGGCTATTGACATTAATATCTTTATTTTCTGCATTTAACTATTTGGAGTATGCTGCATTAATTTTGTGGTGCTATTTTTCTACTACTTGAGTCCCATATTCTGTTATTAAATCAGAGGTTACCTCCCATACACTTCTCTGTGTTACTCAAAAAAACAAATGAAAATGTTTCAGTTTTTGGTAGATTTGCATCTTGGAGGAGCAGCACCCACTGTTTTTTCCTCCTTCAAATGAGAGAGAGAGAGAGATTTGTCTATATAACTGTTAGTTAATAATAAAAAAAGAACTAGCACTTGGAAATAATTTATTTTATTTATATTTTTTATAACAAATTGTATGAGATATTCTAATACATAAACAGCAACATTAAATCGTCTCTATTCGTATTGAATTGTCATAGGCAGCAAACCATGAAAATCATTTATAATGTAAGGTTTGCAGTATGTTAGGGTAGGTACACTTTTTTTTTTTTTTTTGGGGTGGGGCGGGGGACCCCTGCCAAGACAAGTAGATTTACAGGGATATGATTTCGTCTATTCTAAGATTGAACCAGTTGTTTGCTTTCGCTTTTTTTTTTTTGCCCTGAAGAGAAACTTGCTTGCCATATTTTTCATAATATCGATCATATTTCTATCCGTGTGGACTTTTTGGGAGCATTTCAGTGATTTGATGTACGTATCTAAGTCATGAACACATGAAGGGTTTTGGATGTCAAAAAAGTTTAGAGCTAGTTCTACCCCTACATGTGCATAACACGAACTTTTCCAAGGCAGTTCATATTTCCCTCCCAAGACCTTCAATTTCTCATTGAAAATGACCCCGGGAAGATTGGTGATAGGGTCATTGATATTTACAATTCTTAGGACCTTTATACCCAACTCCTCACATCGCTTCTTGAAACCAGAGTTCCCAACTCTGGGTCCTCCAAAGGAGTAAACAGTAATGGGTATCTTCTGACTTGAAGAGTACATATTCAAGCCAAGCTCTGCGATGTCATAAGCAAGAAGAAGAGCTATCGAACTCCCCATGCTATGTCCAGAGATAGTTATACTGATTTCCTCTCCCTTGTACTTGTTGATATTCTGTGATACCTCAGAAAGAAGCTGTTCACGACAGTTCTTGACACCAAACTTGGAGTCACTGTCTTCTGAAGTATATAAGCTCAAAAATCCTGACTCCACCTTCACATCTGGTCGGGAATTTAGCGGGTCTAAATTTGCTGGTGTAAGTGAACTCATGAAGTTTGCAATCCATTCAGGCTGAGTTACAGTTCCCCGGAACACAATGACGATATCTCTCCTTCCGAGCCTCTTAACTTTGTCATCGGATGACACAGCGACATATCCAATCCAACAACCACGGCAAATTGCATTATGAATGGGGATGTTGATGTTGGGAGCTGTGTATACATATCTGGTGACTTCATAACCAGAGTTCATCATGCCAACTTCTTTCAACATGTTCTTCCTAGCATACTTGCAATTTAAGTACCTTTTTGAGCTAGGGTTGAGGTTGAAGGCCTTGTAAGATGCAGTGATGAACTCGCCATATCGGATGATCTCATGCTGGAGTAGAGGGTTCAAAGGTTCCATGAGGTTTTCCCAATTGTTGGATCCTTGAATCTCTCTCCAAACACGAGGCAAACTAGTGCTTGTCTTCTGCATAATCTTCGAGGCTATGGAACCAGAAACAGATCTGTGGCTTGAGTATTTGCTACTCTGATTTGGCAATGTCACTGGCCTGAAAAAAGAGTTCCCAGTGGCACAGGGTTCCCCAAAATCACATGAAGCCATAATGTGGTTTTTATTTGAATAGGGTATGTTTATGTTTGAACTCATGGCCATTGATATGTATGGATATGGAAGACGAGTGAGAGATGGAAGAGACTAAGAATGTATTGAAAGAGAGGGGTGGTTGGGTTTAAATAGGAGGAAAACTTGTGATGTGGGTGGAGAAAAGTAAGCAAGATTTGAGGATTTTTGTGTTCATAGTACTGAAGGATCTGTAATTAGTACTTGCCTCCTTGTTCTGGGATTCTCAATACTAAAATGGCCTAGTCCTGGATACACTATGGTTTGGTGCCGACAAATATTTTTTCTGTAACATACTCATTGTAACAAAATCTTTGGAAAATCTATCTTTAATTTTTATTTTTTGACTTAAATCCTGACTTTTTTTTATATATTAATTAACCCAAACCCAAAATTGTCATTCAGACTATTATGTACAATTAATCCTGAATTATGCACAAGAAGTTCCATATATATATATATATAATTTTTTTTCTTTTTTTGGGAAGTTTGTTCCATATATTATCATAAATGAATTGTATATGAAATCCTCAAATAATTTGAAGAATCGTAAAATCATAATATGAGGTTTTCGTTGGACATGTTATCAATTTCCGATCTATGCCTATGCCAATAACATTACCAGATTTTTATTTATTTTATTTATTTATTGGGTTAAGCTTAGTTGATATTGAAGGTTCTTGCATTTTAAACACTTGTTTGTGATCAATCAGTGATTTTCACTACCGCGTTGAACAGTGTTATCAGGAATGCACCCACCGTGACTGAAGAAGGAACTCGGGCGCGATCTGCCAAGTTGAGAAGATGAAATATGAAATAGTCCAACGACCACCCTTTCCTTAAGCAAAATAAAAAAGAAAAAGAAGAAGGTATAAAGGCTACTTGCCTTCCAAAACCCCAATGTGTTGTGTCCTATATTTGGTGTTATTAAGGTCCTTCCTGTTACACGTACAGCCTATAAGATTTATATATATATATATATATATATATATATGTGCGTGTGTGTGTGTGTGTGTGTGTGTGAAAAAATTCCCAAGTTGGAGCTGTATTTCCGGTGAGGTGATTGCCAAATTGTAATAAGAAAAAATGGAGGCATATCTCGATAATTGTGGGTTAAACAGAGGTATCACTTGGATCTACAAGACTCATCATAGCGCGGCAAAGTCTTTCTAAACATTTTGCCGACGTTGTCATAGCTGGCTTTATTTTATTTCACTTTTTTGACCATAAAGTAGGTGTGTGTGATGCTCATATTCCTGGCAATTTGAATGCGGCGGCAATGAAGAAACTCCTGACCTTGTACTAACTCTAGTTCCAATAGTCAATTGAACTGAAACAAACTAAACACAGAATATTTATACAATTGGGCTGGCACTTGGCAGTAGTATAATTTTTATGAGGCTGAGGCTGAGTTTATTTTCATGCATTATATATATATATATATATATATATATATATATATTATATTATTTGTGATCCAACGAATGAGTTAGAATTTCAATGGTCAAAGCCGTCCAAAACAGTGGAGTCAATGAGTTCCAGTAACGAGGGATTATGAGAAAAAATGGAAAGTTGCGGTGCAGACAAAGAGGTAGAGTCGGTTTGAGTCTCATTCATGTTGATGTCGATGTTGATGTTGATATTACCTAGCTCAGCTCCTCTTAATTAATAAGCTAACTATCATTTCCCTTGTAAACACGCATTCTAATAGAGCCCACCAACTCTCAATTTCTCCAGATTTGCCAATGATCACAAGGAAATTAATATAATACCAAATTACATCCATTAATTTGTCCATTTGAATTAATAAAACTGCACCACCACTGATAAGAAAATGCAAAACTAAACAATGTGTGTGTGTGTGTGTATATATATATATATATATATATATGGAAGTTGCTTCCCTCTTAACAATCATCATAAAGTAAATAAGTTTTATTTTATTCTGAATTTGATACTTTAGTTCTCAAGATAATATTAAAGTTGAAATTTCGCTTAGATATATGTTCAGCTTTCCGCGGCTCTATAGATAATAATAAGTTCAAGTTCTTTTTTTCAACTGAGGTAGGTGAGCCTTCACATATGAGGCCTTGTTTTTTCTTTTTTTTTTTTTGTGGTCAAACAGAAGGTGTATTGTACAATCAATCTCTTTACATTATATTAAAAACACAAGAAGTCTGTCAATTCTAGACCCGATAAACTCAACAACTACTATAATGGGCTCAACAACCCAAACCCAACCACAACTATAACAAGCTCAACAACCCAAACCTAACCAAAACTATAACAGACTCAAACAATTCAAACCCAACAACTATAACAAGCGCATCCAAAGCGGAAATAAATAAATAAATTACACATCCTTTCTTAGTGGTGAGAGTGAGTAGAACTCACGACCTCCCCTTATATGAGGCCTTGTTTGGTTTAATCGAATTTATTTATTTTATTTATACGAACTACCTTTTATTTTTCAACACATAGATACAGATTGAGATTTACAAGAAATTAGTAATATGTGGTTTCCGATTAGGAATTTGATATGTAAATTAAGATAGTACCAAACTGAGGTTCACTTACATGATGATTTTAAGATCAAAGAATTAATACCAAAGTGCTTTGATTTGATTCGATTCAAGTTTCTGAAATGTGAAATCAAAGCATGATCCTATTACAGTGATAGTCATCTACAAATTGTTGGGTATTGTGGATCTTGATAAGTATTGGACACTAGACTCTCGTTTGTGGATCCAACTTCGCGATAAGTTGGTCGGGGGGCGGGAGCCCCTTTGCCTTATGGAGGGGGTTCGCGGGCATGCGCCCGAGGTGAATTTTTTTGAGGGTTTTTTTTGATATTTCACATTATTTCCTATTGCCCTAATGGTATGTATTTATAGTTGAGGAGCCGCATCTCATTGTAACTTGTAACACTTTCAGATCATAGTGAAACTGTAGTAGTCGTGGACGTAGCCCTGTCTTGGGATGAACCACGTAAATCTTTGTGTTCTTGTGTATGTTTGTGATTTTAGGTTCATTTTCTTGTTTGCTTTCGTGGCTTATCGATCTTGATTAGGTAATTATATTCTTAACAACTGGTTTCAGAGCATTAGGTTTGAGTGGGAGTGGTGGCCACAGACGAAGGAAAAGTAAGAATTGATAAATTCAATGACACATATTTTTAGTTCTCTAAGATACAGATTGAAACCTATCTATATCAGAAGAAGCTATATTAGCCTCTTGCAGAATAGAAACCAAAAGAGATGAAAGACGTAGAGTGGAAACTCCTAGAAAAATAAGCGTTGGGAGTTATTCGTTTAACGTTGGCTCGTAATGTTGTATTCAACATCATAAAAGAGACGACGACGACAACAGGTCTAATGAAAGCCCTTGCAAACATGTATGAAAAAACCTTTGCCTCGAATAAGGTATATCTTTTGGGTAGGTTATTTAATCTTAAGATGGCAGAAGGTGGATTTGTAGTGGATCATCTGAATGAGTTCAACACAGCCATAACTTAGTTGAGTTCTGTAGACATTGAGTTTGATGACGATGTTAGGGCTTTGATTCTTCTATCTAATTTGCCAAAAAGGTTGGAATGGTACTATAATGGCAGTGAGCAATTCTTCAGGTAAGTCGAAACTGAATTATAATGATGTTCGTGACCTAATTTTGAGTGAAGAAATTCGTAAAAGGGAATTAGGAGAAATGCCAAGGTCTGCTCTGAATACAGAAGACAAAAGAAGATCAGTTAACAAAAACTTAAATCATAACAGATCAGCATTTAAGCACAGAAATAAGTCAAGATCAGGAGAGGGATAAAGTTGCTGGAATTGTGGGCAGAAAGAGCACTTGAAGGTAGATTGTTCGGCACCAAAGAATAAACAAGGTGATCAGAATAAGAAGTCTGTGAATGCTGCAACAGAAGATATTTGTGATGCCTTAATCTTGAGCGTTGACAGTCCTTTTGAGTCTTGGATTTTAGATTCTTGAGCGTATTTCCATTCATCATTACATAGAGAAATCATTGAAAACTACGTAAGTGGTGATTTTGGGAAGGTTTATTTGGCTAATGATGAACCTTTGAATACTGTGGGTAAAGGGGATGTAAAAATAAGGCTGCCAAACGGGTCTGTATAGAAAATACAGAATTCAGACATGTGCCTAGATTGAAAAGGAATTTGATCTCTGTGGGACAACTTGATGATGAAGGTCATGTTATAACCTTCACAAGTGGGTTGTGAAAAATCTCCAGAGGAGCAATGGTTGTTGTTCGTGGTATAAGACTGACACTTTCTATATGACAACAAATAACAAGAATGCAGTAGCAATTGTTGATGAAAAGAGACTCACACTTATGGCATCATAGGCTTAGGCATATGAGCGAGAAATGGATGAAAGTACTTCTGTCAAAATGGAAACTATCAGGTTTGAAATCAATTGATTTTGATTTGTGTGAGGATTGGGTTTTTGGAAACCAAAAGAGGGTCAGTTTTTCGAAGGATGGCAGGAATCGTACATAGAAAAATTAGAGTTGATTTATACTAATGTAAGGGCCTTCACCAATTGCATCTCTAGATCTTTATTGATGAATCGACTATGAGTTTATTTTTTGAAGAATAAATATGATATTTTTGTCACCTTTAAAAAGTGGAAAGCGTTGGTGGATAATGAAACATATTTGAAAATAAAGTGTTTGAGATCAGACAATAGAGGGGAGTATGGAGACAGCGAGTTCAAAAAGTTTTGTACTGATAATAAAAATGTCAAAGACAGTTTTGAAAACATGTAACACCCCAAACCTTAATTTATCGGATAATTAAGGTTAGCGGTAGTTATTAACGGGACTAAGCTTAAATAAATGATGGGTAAATTGCTTGAAGCAATTTGACCATGAAACTCAAGACAAAGACACATGAGTGTACCATCGATGCGAAGATTAAATAAGATAGTCAATTACATTGTCATCATAAGAGAACCTTTTAATGATACTTGGAGCAATTAAAGAATGATGATTATTACAAGAGAAGTTCTCTTGATAATCATAGACAATTTTATTTGAGGCTAATGGTCCATAAATATGGAAGTGAATGTGTAAATAAGGGCAATTAATTATAAATTGGAGACAACCAATTTTAAGAATGCAAATTAATGTCAAAGGTCATAACTTGATAACAAGTTATGTTAGTGTTAATCGAGGATTAATACATGAATAGTTATAAAAAAATTAGTGCGCAAAAGGCACTAAGTTAAGACTTATAATGCAAGAATAAAGAATGCTTAATCAAGATTATTCCAAAAAAAATTATAAAAGACTTTCGAGAATAATTAAAGTACAATGTAATACACTAAAAAGAAAATAGAAGAAAAAAAAGCCAAAATGCTCCTACTAAGTTTTGAACCCTGCACCTAGTGCAAGCAAATGATAAGCTTCTAAAAAAGAACACCAACTAGGTTGTAGCAATTTTGTGCCATATTACCCACTTAAAATGTATATATCCCTTAAAATACATATATGGGTTGCATACAAAAGTTGGGTGTCATCACCCTATTGGACCAAGGCTCCGCCCAATCAGAATTCATGCAGCACACAACCCCTATATATACACAAATCTATGTGTGAGCGGTCGTGAATTCCTGCCACCAGAAATGTAGAGAGAGAAATGAGAGAGAAAGTGAAGGGTGGAAGATTTGCAGCCACTACATGTTGCATGCAAGGTCTAGAGTTGGAAGAATGGAGGTCAACGAAGCTGTTGGAACCCGAATGAGGCATACAAGGCCTAGAGGCAGAGAGAGAGAGAGAGATAGAATAGCTATTGAAGGTAAGTTTCTCTCACTAGGAAATTTCTTTCTAAAGTGCTGTTTATGAGACGCTAATTACATGCATGCGATTGGAATTGAAAATGGAAGAAAAATAGGAAAGAAATGGAACAATTTGAGTTTGAAAAACCCTAAGAAGTCATATGACAAAACCTAGGGAAATTCCGGTTATGAAGAAACTTAACCTAAGCCTGATTCTGAACATAAGGCTTGAAAGAGAATGAAAAAAGGGAAACAATGCAATTTGAATCGACTAAAATGGTCAAGAAACCATATAAAAAATAGTGAGTTATAGTCTAAAGAGAGAAAAATCCAATGCATGTGTTTCAGTGGGTTTCTTCCTATTTTAAGAATAGGAAAAGGTTCCCTAAAGTCCCAGAAGTTGATTAGATTAACAATGGAGTGAAAACAATACTTGTAACTTCACGAAATAGAAAACAAAAAGGGTCGCCAGAAAATCGGGCGCCGCCGGACCACCAACTGCAACACTGGTTTTGAGGGCCAAAAATTGACCTAATGAAGGATATGACATCGAAAATGAAATCCTTATAGAAAAACAGTTTGAACCATGTTGGGTTTGTAGTCAGAAAATGGTCATCGGAGAACACCGTCGTCGAAGATGGCAATCGGCGCCGGTAATAATTTCATTGACCAAGTCAACCGTTGACCAAGTCAGTCAATGGGCAAGTCAGGTCTCGAGTCAGGTTCTAATCTATTGAAACGAATCCTGAGTTAAAAGCAAAATGGTGCCGTTTCACTTAAATGGTGCTGACATCATAGTGACGTCAACATGATGCAACGAACCTTAAAAACTGGTTGGTTCACCCCTGTTCTGGACCGATTTACTTGTAATGTGCTTAGACCAGATGATTTTATTTTATAACTTCTTGAACTTATATTTTAACCCCCAAATATGTTTGTTAATTATGAATTAACCTAGAGAAACTAATTAAAAATTAATTTTAAATCCTTTTAATTAAAAGGGAAATCACTAAAATGCCCTTAAGCTAAAAATAGGCCAAACAGAAGAGTCTAACCCAATGTTTTTAGGCATTTCAGACCAAATGACGAAGTCCGATTTATGAAATTAGATCCCGAAGAATAAGAACGGACAAACTGGAATAATTTTAATTGCGTCCTAAGGCATTAATTAAGCTACCAATTGAACCCCAATGACTATGAAAGTACTTATCTTAACATTTTTCGACATTACGAACTCAATAGTGGAGTCCGTTTAGTCAAACGAGGTACCAAAAATACAGACACATAGAAATATAAAATCTCTAAACTACCCTTAGTGTTGTATGGGCAAACAGACAGACCAAGAAAATATAAAGAGGGTCATACTTAATATTTTCGGATGCTCTGAACCCAACGGTGAGGTCCAACTAATAAGCATTAGGGTACCTGAACAAGGTCTCGCATGAAAGTGAAAAATTATAAAAATGCCTCTAAACTTAATATAAGCCACATATAGGCTAATTAAGATATGGAAAAGCTTAAATTAATTATATTCGATATTCCGGACTTAATGATGACATCCTTTTAAGAGAAATAAGACCTGGTAACAAACTAAAAAATGACGAATACGTTCCTAAGACTTAATGAAGCTACCAGAAGAGTATATAAAACAAAGAGAAACCTATACCAATTTATATAGAAGCTTCTGAGTCTGGAAATGAACTCCGTTTGAAATAATGGAGTACCTGAAATACGGGTTATGAATGGTAAAATTACCAAACTATCCCTATATCTTAATTAAGCAATCAAATGAACTTAGAAAGAAAAAAAGGGATTTATCTTATGATTAAAAGACCGCTTAGACTTAAAAAAATGAAGCCCGTTTAGGCAAATGATGAATCGAATGACATAAGACATAAAAGGGTAATGGCCAAAAAGGTAAAGTAAGCTACACGGTGAACTAAGAAGTATTAGGAACCCTAATTAAAGACCATAAGGGAGTTCTAAATAGTAAGACTAAGTCTATAGAGACTAAGAATACTAAGTAAGCAATGGATTACACTAAGATGTATATTGATATAGTATCAATATATCTTGAACTATGGTTTAGGATCACCAATAAAGAATAAGGATAAGGTGAGCGTTGAGGCACATTGAGTAAATAAATAAAGAAATGACTGTGGACAATGAACTATAGGTGAGTAACCCTGAACCCTGAAGTTGAGGTTTTTAATTGATTACAGTCCTTTCACTGTTTTCTTACTATTGCATGCCATGCTTTGCAATTTATGCAATGTTTTACTATCATAATAAAGTTTTGAATGACATGCTTTATAAGTAGCATTCTTAAATGTTTTAATGCATGGATAGCTATGAATGTTTTGAAAATCATGTTTTTAGTATTACTGCCACATATACCTTGTCGGTGGATAAGAGCCAGTATATCTTTAATGGTTTAAATAGCGAGGACTTCACTGGGAGTCAGGATCCAGAAGGGGCTATGTAAGCCCAAAGCTCTAAATTACATAGATGGTCACCAATGTGGCAATGATGGTCCTAAGGGACATACGCTATAAAGATGTTTTGGCATGTGATACAGATTTATTTACCTTTTATTATTATGGAATGCATGATGAAATGATACTTTGTAAAACTAAATTGGCATGAGCCCTTATGTAACAATGACAACAAGACTTTATTGTTTTATGAAAAGAATGCCAGTAGATTCCAAGTAAAGATTTCCTTACCTATTATCCATGAATGCTTTATGAAAGACATGAACTTTTTATAAAAACTATGAAAGTTTATGAAAGCTATAAATATTTATAAATGGGTTTCTAGAAACCCATAACATGGCACTGGAGTTACTCACGAACTTTTCAATAAGCTCACAGGGTTTTATCTTGTAGTTTTAGGAAGGACGGAAAGGTTACAGGTACATATGCAAGTAACCTAGGATGAATATAGAGACTCTAGCTAAAGGATAATTAGTATCCCCATCACAAAGGTATCAACTTGAGGTAATAGACACCATATTGATATGATAGTTTAGAGAAGAACAAAATATGTATCATGTTATCATTGTTGTAATAGTTAGACATTCATGTGTAATGAACTTATGGGCTCATATCTTGTAATTCTGATGTAAATTTTTAGTTATGCTCTACCAAGTAAGATTGCATTCAAGAAAATTTTTGTAGACACAGATTTTTGCTACACGAATTGTATAACAAAATGCAATCTATTTGGACATGTTAAGAGGCCTTTGAGTAGACACGTCATCAATACGCTACAAAAGGGTTAGTGTATTGGCGAGGTGCCTATCTGGCCGATCATTATCCTGAGTCTTGGAGGGACTAGAAGTCATTAGAACCTTAGGCACATGAAGCCTAGGGAATAAAGTAATGAGTTGATGAGAATTTTCAAATTAGAAACTTATAACTCCTTGATTATGAGAGACATGAAGTGGGACTTGAAGTTTGGAACTTGACGATTGCCAATGGCAATGCTACAGTTCTACAAGGAATGAATCATAAGGAATCCAGAGCATTTGAGGGATGAAATGCAGGATAGAGCAATGAAAGTAAGATGATTAAATGAGTCACCATTGGAGTTAATTAGATTACCCATTATAGGTGACTTAAGGATAAAGTTGGAAACAAATGTTTCCACAAGTCGCACGTGATTCCTTGCTACAATCCCGCTCTTAAGGAGCTTTAAGATGAAAGAAGTCTTGTTTAAGGATATGAATATTATACACACTATAGGTACACAGAGTTCAAACTATTGATGAATCTCCAAATAATGAGAGTTGAGAAGATAGTAGCACATGCTGGAATATTGATAGATCCTTAATTACAAGTGAGGTTGGCCACTTTGCTATGTGACTTTGGAGCTAGAAAACATGCCTCGCATTCCTTATCCAATCTATAAACTAGAGTCTCGAAGGTATAAACTCAGTGGAGGGAAAGAAAAAATGCATTTGATGTAACCTAATGATTCAGTCATGACCTTAGAGATGATGACATAAATAGATGGGTGATTTTCTCTTACAAAAAAATAATTCCCGAAGTACAGGAATGAGCTCTAATGAGCATAATGAAAGATAGTAAAACTAAGTTTGACACACTGAGAATAGAGAAATATAAATAATTTGATGGTCAAGAATTGACTATTGATGGAAGTGAACATAAAACTCTATAATTAAAGATGGTCCAAAGTAAGCAACTATTATTAGAATGAATCAAGTACGAGACCATAAACTAAAAATGATAATAAAATATAGGTCTTGTAAGTAACAAGCGTAGTTCTACTATGAAGAATTATTTAGTTGAAGTTAAGGAATGCAGGGATCCGAGTACACTTACTGTGCTCCAACCTAAAATGAAATAAGGAAAGATGGACATGAAATCAGGCGAAGGATACTTACCTAGGAGATCCACCCAAGTAAGACATAAGAAAGTGACTAGCTCGCAAAGAAAGCACATGACCATGAATCTCCCGTGGGAGGCAATAGAAAAGTCTCTTTTGTATTAAGAAAAACTTAACGTAAGGAAATCATGAGAATAACTAGCC
This sequence comes from Nyssa sinensis, assembly GCA_008638375.1. Taxonomy (NCBI): domain Eukaryota; kingdom Viridiplantae; phylum Streptophyta; class Magnoliopsida; order Cornales; family Nyssaceae; genus Nyssa; species Nyssa sinensis. The sequence goes on along the minus strand of CM018037.1, from coordinate 10,928,098 downwards.
CTAACCCAAGGATGCTTACAAATTTAAGTATCTAAGGTTCATAGATAAAATCTATAAAAGACAATACTGTTAAGTAACACTGCCAAGGGTAATGTTATCGAAGATTATGACTATGAAAGAAAAATAAGAAATACTGCCACGTAATTGTTGACTTATAAATTCTCATGAGATCCGAGGATTAAATAAGAGTAAGGCCCATCATCGGGAAATACTGAAGTAAGCTAGTCGTGTAGTAGCGACTAGTAAAAGACTAATGAAACCAAAGAACCCTAGATGTTGATATAGACCAAAAAACTAAGAAAACAACTGACAATGGCAGAAGTCATAAAAACTAAAAACTACGGCTAGTCATAAATGAAAATCGATAATGAATTACAAGGTTCAGCGATGAACCAAGCATAACCTCAAGCAAAAAAGGAACTTATAGGCAACTGGCGATAGAGTTTAAAAGATCAATAAAATGAAATTAAGTATTCCTATACCCCAAGAACCGTCCGACAAGTCCAGTTAGACTTAGTGGAGAGAGAAGCTAAATACAACACTATGCTTCATCTCAAGAGACAAAGAGAAAGGTATGAATATGTAAAGATTACGCTAATGACAGGGAAGAAGTGGAGGAACTAATTTCCTCAAATCCTTCCAGCCCATGAGATGGGTACATATAGAATCAAGTAAAGTATAAAAGTGAGCACAATATTGAAAAGTCAACCCAAAAAACGTGCAAAGAGGGTTGACTTAGTAAAAGTAGCTTATGAAATATATTCATATATAAGAATCCCAAGTTATGTAAAAGAATGAGACTAGGTTACCTATGCTCTAAGGAAGCCTATAATGCCAAAAGAAACTTGAGTAAATTAACCTCAAGACTAAAAGATTTCATATGACATGAAAATAAGATAAAATGTCTAAAGACTCACTCATAAAGTTAAATAGACAACAATTGCCTAAGAAAATGGTATCGCGGGTCACGTGATTGAACCAATAAAGCAAATCCAAAAAGGGATTCAAGCCAAGAAAGAAATTAGGAAGAACTACTCTAAGAATCAATGCTTAAGTAGAATAGAGTATCAAGGTAGCCCAGTTAAATGTCTTTTGACCCGTGGAAAGAAAAATAGTCCAGCCACCAGTTGGTTATTACGGACTACCACACAGAGTAATCAAGAACTCGAGAACCCTAAATAGTAAAGTGATTTTAACTTACTCCCTAGAAGTAAATGTAATGACTAATAACGAAACCTAATGAAGAATGGGTTAAACGAAATAGTCAAAACAATGAAGAAATGATTTGAACTAAGACCGAGAGGTGTAACAATTCGTAATCACAAAGTTCAGAATTAACAGAAGGAATATTGAAGTACTAATCTAGCATTAGTAAAACCACGACCTAGGAATTCGAACATTAAGTAAGAATTAGAAAGCCAAGTCCTTGACTTTCAAAACTATTACTGAATGGATTAGTAAAACTATAAAATGAGAAAAGTGTGTTTAAAAGAATGCTTATTAAAGACACGGTGTCCTAGCACCAATAGTAAACTCAAGGGACCAAACAAACAGGCTGGCACATTGGGTTAAGTACGAAAGAGAGATCAGAAACTTCGATGAGAGCATGGACCAGGTAAAATAAGAAGAGACTTAATATCCCATGAAACTATACCAGTTAAAGTAGGGAAATTATAGTTAGAAAAGAATGCGGCAAACCATGAAATTAAGTAGATTGATCAGATAGTTGGTCCTCAATAAACTAGAAGTACTTGAATAAAAGAAATGCAATGTACCTCGATAATAAGAATAGAATTATCTAACCACACACTTGACTTCCAAGACCGCTTTTAATTCGATAATAACAAATCAGGAGTTATCGGAATATACAACGGAAGTATACTAATGGCACAAGTATATGAATAGTTCCCATAAGATTAGTTGAGTTTTGGGAACAAAACTATTTTTAAGGAGGGGAGAATGTAACATCCCGAACCTTAATTTGCCGAATAATTAAGGTTAGCGGTAGTTATTAAAGGGACTAAGCTTAAATAAATGACGGGCAAATTGCTTGAAGAAATTTGACCATGAAACTTGAGACAAAGACACATGGGTGTACCATTGATGCGAAGATTAAATAAGATAGTCAAAGAATGATAATTATTATAAGAGAAGTTCTCTTGATAATCATGGACAATTTTATTTGAGACTAATGGTCCATAAATATGGAAGTGAATGTGTAAATAAGGGCAATTAATTATAAATTGGAGACAACCAATTTTAAGAATGCAAATTAATGTCAAAGGTCATAACTTGATAACAAGTTATGATTAGTGTTCATCGAGGATTAACACATGAATAGCTATGAAAAATTAATGCGCAAAGGCACTAAGTTAAGACTAATGATGCATGAATAAAGAATGCTTAATCAAGATTATTCCAAAAAAATTATTAAAGAATTTTGGGAATACTTAAAGTACAATGTAATACACCAAAAATAAAATAGAAGGAAAAAGAGCCAAAATGCTCCTACCAAGTTTTGAACAGTGCACCTGGTGCAAGCAAATGATAAGCTTCAAAAACAAAAGACACCAACTAGGCTGTAGCACTTTTGTGCCATATTACCCACTTAAAATGTATATATCCATTAAAATACATATATGGGTTGCATGCAAAAGTTGAGTGTCATCACCCTATTGGCCAAGGCTCCACCCAGTCAGAATTCATGCAACACACAACCCATATATATACACAAATTTGTGTGTGAGTTGCGTGAATTCCTACCACCCAAAATGTAGAGAGAGAGAGAGAGAGAGAGAGGAAATCTAAAGAGAGAAATGAGAGAGGCTATAGAGAGAAAATGAAGGGTGGAAGATTTGCAGCCATTGCATGTTGCATGCAAGGTCTAGAGTTGGAAGAAGGGAGGTCAATGAAATTGTTGGAACCCGAATGGGACATACAAGGCCTAGAGGTAGAAGGGGAGAGAGAGAAAATAACCATTGAAGGTAAGTTTCTCTTACTAGGAAATTTCTTTCTAAAGTGTTGTTTATGAGACTCTAATTGCATGCATGTTATTGGAATTGAAAATGGACAAAGAATAAGAAAGAAATGGAACAACTTGAGTTTGAAAAACTCTAAGAAGTCATATGACCGGACCTAGGGAAATTGGGGTTTTGAAGAAAATTAATCTAAGCCTGATTCTAAACATAAGGCTCGAAAGAGCATGAAAAAAGGGACACGATGCAATTTGAATCGACCAAAATGGTCAAGAAACCATAAAAATAGTGAGTTATAGTCTCTAGAGAGAAAAATCCAATACATGTGTTTCTATGGGTTTCTTCCTGTTTTAAGAACGGGAAAAGGTTTGCTAAAGTCCCAGAAGTTGATTGGATTAAAAATGGAGTGAAAACAATACCTGTAACTTCACGAAATAGAAAACAAAAAGGGTCACCAAAAAATTTAGCTTCGTTGGAGCACCGACTGCAACATTAGATTTGACGGCAAAAGATTGACCTAATGAAGGATATGACATCGGAAATGAAATCCCCATGGAAAAATAGTTCGAACCATGTTGGGTTGATCGCCGAAAAATGGTTGTTGGAGATCGCCATCACCGGAGACTGCAATCGGCGCCGACAGTAATTTTGTTGACCAAGTCAACCATTGACTGGGTTGGTATACGGGTCAAGTCAGGTCTCAGGTCGAGTCTTGACCCGGTTTGAGCCGAGATCACTAACTAATACTAATTTAATAGAAAATACTAATAATATATAATAGAAAATACTAATATAATAGAAAAAAACTATTTTTTCTGTATACTTTCCCCGGTTTCGTTGCTATCGCAGGCTTTATGCGGATTATATAGATACCTCTTCAACACAATATAGGTCATTGAAAAGATCTCAGAGACCCACCAAAGTATGAAAGCCAGGATCTTTCGAAAAATGGATTCCTATTCGTGAGTTAAAAGCAAAACGTTTTTGTTTCACTTAAATGGTGTTGACATCATAGTGATGTCAGCATGGTGCAACAAATCTTAAAAACCAGTTGGTTCACCCTTGTTCTGGACCGATTCACTTGTAATGTGCTTGGACTGGACGATTTTATTTAATAACTTCCTGAATTTATATTTTGACCCCCAAATATTTTTGTTAATCATAAATTAACCTAGAGAAATTAATTTTAAATCCTTTTAATTAAAAAAAAATTACTAAAATGCCCTTAAGCTAAAAATAGGCCAAACAGAGGCCAATTAAAATGAAAGAAAAGTCTAACTCAATGTTTTGGAGCATTCTGGACCCAATGCCAGAGTCCGATTTATGATCCCGAAGAATATGAACGGACACACTGGAATAATTTTAATTGTGTCATAAGGCATTAATTAAGCTACCAATTGAACCCCAATAACTATGAAAGTACCTATCTTAACATTTGTTGATGTTACGAACTTAGTAGTAGAGTTCATTTAGTTAAACGAGGTACCAAAAATATAGACACATAGAAATGTAAAATTTTCAAACTACCCTTAGTGTTGTACGGGAAAACAAATTGATCGGGAAAATATAAAGAGGGACATAATATTTTTGGACGCTCTAAACCCAATAGTGAGGTCCAACTAAACATCTGGGTACCCGAACGGGGTCTCACATAAAAGTACAAAATTACGAAAATGACCCTAGACATAATATCAGTGACAGATAGGCTAATTAAGATATGAAAAAGCCTAAATTAATTTTATTTGATATTCTAGACTTAACGATGACATCCTTTTAAGAGAAATACGGCCCAATAACAAATTAAAAAATAATGAATACGTCCCTAAGACTTAATGAAGCTAGCAGAAGAGTATATAAAGTAAAAAGAAACCTATACCAATTTATATAGGAGATTCTGAGTCTGAAAATGAACTCCGTTTGAAATAATGAAGTACATGAAATACGGGTTATGAATGATAAAATTATAAAACTCCCCCTATAGCCTAATTAAGCAATCAAATGAACTTAGAAAGAAAAAGACAGATCTGTCTTATGATTAAAAGACCACTTGGACTCAAAAAAAATGAAGTCCGTTTAGGCCAATGACGAACCGAATGACATAAGACATAAAAGGGTAAATAACCAAATGCTCAAAAAGGTAAAGTATGCTACACAGTGAACTAAAAAGTACTAGGAACCCTAATTAATGTCCATAAGGGAATCCTAAACAGTAAGACCATGTCTATAGAGACTAAGAACACTAAGTAAGCAATGGATTACACTAAGATGCATACTGATACAATATCAATATATCTTGAACCATGGTTTAAGATCACCAGCAAGGAATAAGGATAAGGCAAGTGTTGAGGCACATCGAGTAAATGAATAAAGGAATGATTGTGGAAACTGGACCACATGTGAGTAACCTTGAACCCTGAAGTGGAGGTTTTCAATTGATTACAGTCCTTTCACTATTTTCTTACGATTATATGCCATGCTTTACAATTTATGCAATATTTTCTATTATGATAAAGTTTTGAATGACATGATTTATAAGTAGCATTCTTAAATGTTTTAATGCATAGATATCTATGAATGTTTTGCAAAATAATTTTTTAGTATTACTGCCACATAGACCTTGTTGGGGGATAAGACCTGATAAATCTTTAATGATTTAAATAGTGAGGACTTCATCGGGAGTTAGAATTCGGAAGGGGCTATGTAAGCCCGGAACTCTAAATTACCTAGATGGTCACCAAAGTGGCAATGATGGTCCTAGGGGACATACGCTATAAAGATGTTTTGGCATGTGATACATACTTATTTATCTTCCATTATTATGGAATGCATGATGAAATGATACTTTGCAAAACTAAACTGGCAAGAACCCTTATGTAACAATCACAACAAACTCTATTATTTTATGAAAAGAATGCTAATAGATTCCAAGTAAAGATTTCCTTAACTACTATCCATGAATGCTTTATGAAAGACATGAATGTTTTATGAAAACCATGAAATTTTATGAAAGCTATAAAGATTTACAAATGAGTTTCCAAAAACCCATAATGGAGGACTAGAGTTACTCACGAGCTTTTCAATAAGCTCATAAGGTTTTATCCTATAGTTTTAGGAAGGACGAGAAGGTTACAAATATAGATGCAAGTAAGCCAGGATGAATATAGAGACTCTAGCTAGAGGATGGTTAGTATCCCAGTGACGAAGGTATCAACCTGAAGTAATAAACACCATAGTGATATGATAGTTTAGAGAAGAACATAATATGTATTATGTTATCATTGTTGTAATAGTTAGACATTCATGTGTAATGAACTTATGAGCTCATCTATTGTAATTCTGATCTAAATTTTTAGTTATGCTCTACCAAGAAAGTTGCATTCAAGAAATTTTTTTATAGACAAAGATTTTCGCTGCATGAATTGTATAACAGAATGCAATCTATTTGGACATGTTAAGAGGCCTACAGGTAGACATGTTATCAATACGTTACAAAAGGGTTAGTTTATTAGCGAGGTGCATATCTGGCCGGTCATTATCCTTAATCCACATAGGGTGGGTTCTGGGATGTGACAAAATACCTCAGCACAATAGTGTTGTAGAGCGCATGAACAAGACCTTAAATGAACATGCTAGAGCTTTGATGATACATGTTGGATTGCAAAAGATGTTATGGGCAGATCTAGTTAACATTATAATATATCTAATAAATTATGGTCCATCTGTTCCTTTGGATGGAGGATTGCCAGATGAGGCCTAGAGCGAAAAAGAGGTAAATCTTTCACACTTGGAAGTTTTTGGTTGCCTTTTATATGTGTATATAGATTCTGCTGATAGAAGCAACCTTGATCGTAAATCAGCTAGATGTACTTTTATTGGGTATGGCATTGATGAATTTTGTAATCAGTTTTGGGATGATAAAAATTGAAAAATAATTAGAAGTAAAGATGTCATTTTAATGAGAAAGTAATGTCTAAGGATAAGTCTGTTATGAAATTTGATAGTTGTGAACAACATGTTGAGTTAGAAGAAATCACTAAAAATGATGTGCATAATAAAGTTCAAGATAATCTTGAAAATATTATTCCGCAAGTGTAACCACGTACTCCTGCTCTGATAAGAAGGTCCACTAGAGAGTCTAGGCCTACACAACGTTATTCTCCTTTGTTATATTTTTTTTGTTATCTAACGGTGGTGAGCCAGAGAGTTATGATGAGGCTTTGCAAGTTGATGATTTAACCAAGTAGGAGTCAGCTATGCAGGATGAGATAGATTCTTTCATGACAAATCAGACATGGGAGTTGACTAAACTACTAAAGGAAAAGAAAGCTTTGCATAACAAATGGGTTTACAAGCTCAAAGAGGAACTTGATGTGAGTAAGCGGTTCAATGCTAGATTGGTTGTGAAAGGGTTTCAACAAAAGGAAGGTGTCGACTACACTAAAATTATCTCTTAAGTTGTGAAATTGACAACAATCAGACTTGTGTTGGGAATTGTGGCTGCTGAGGATTTGCATCTTGAGTAAATAAATGTGAAGACAACTTTCCTCCATGGTGATTTGGAAGTGGATATTTATATGAAGCAACCACAGGGTTTCGTAGCTCGAGGCAAAGATGATTTGGTGTGCAGACTTAAGAAGAGCTTGTGTGGTTCAAAAATAGGCCCCAAGGAAGTGGTACAAGAAGTTTGATGGTTTTATGTGTAGTATCGGTTTCACAAGATGCTAGGTAGATCACTATTGTTGTCACGACCCGAAACCCACCCTGTGCAGATCTCGCATCGCGACCGCCACCTTCAGGCCCGAGGACCCTTGGGCAAAGGCTCACATAAGCAGCGGTATCGAATAGATGTGCGACATACGTTTTGCGGAAGCGTGAAAAACTTTTTCTTTTCTTTTCTTATCTAAATTTACGCACATCTGTCCGGTACTGCCGCTCCATACATAGCATACATGGTTACACATTCAGAGTATAACTAAAACTTAAGGACTTATAACATTAATACAATACATATTCAGTTGCCCTGAGGCTTAATACATATTCTTACATTGTCTACTAATATAAAATGTATTACTAGAGTTCATAGGTTTCTCAAAAGAAATTACTTAAACATATCTTCCCAAAAACAACTAGACTCATCACCATCGTCCTCAAGACCCTGTCTGCTGTGAATCACCTGAAAGGGGGGTCCGAACAAAGTCCGGGTAAGCTAATCTAAGCTTGTGAGCAATTCCAACATTCGTCATGGGGTTTTCAATTAGCAGTGGTTTTAGTTCATAAAAGTTTATAAATCAATCACTGTCAATTGTTCATATCTTTTGAACACAGAATATATGCATTCATAAAACTCATAGCTTTGAAACATTTAAAACATTCAAGCTAACATATGCTTTTCCATATAAAACTTGTAACTCTGAATACAAAATATATGCATTCCATAAAACTCATAACTCTGAAACATGTAAAGTGTTCAAGCTAAAAATGTGTTTTGCTTTAAATAGAGTATATGTGAACTCAAACATGTAAATATGAAAATGAGGGTTAAAATCTGCTTTCATTTTCAAATATCTTTTCTTCTCACTTTTGCTCTTGGAATCTGTTTCGAACCAGACTCCCGTTTTACTCTTGTCGAGATATCTCTTTGCCTGTGGGATTAAATCCTGCTACCAGGCATTTGATAATCCATTGAATTCCGTAGAATCCAAAAGCTTGTCAGCTCCACAGGATAATGAAGTCCCTTGCGAACCCCAATACCCTATCTCGTGCTTATGCACAGTTATCTTGTATTTTAAGAAACTACTTTTATCTCATGACTTCTTCTCATAAATACTATTTAAGAGTATTCAACACAAAGTATATAACTTTATAATAGAACTTTCAATTCTCAGAATATACGAATTCAGAATATATCTCAAAGATTTTGCAATTTAATAAAAACTCAATTATGCTAAGGCATAAAAAGAAACTGTAAGTAAATATGTTATCTGAGCAGAGTAATTTAAAACAGAAGGCATATTAAAACTGAATTCGATATTCAAATACTTTTCATGACTTGAACTCAAAACTTCTTTGAAATCCGTGAAGTAAAATCTCCACTTCGAATGTAGGGTTACTCACCTCATATACAGCAGACCCTACTGAGGCGTCTTGCCCTTATCTGCTCTTATCCTAAAAAAATTTAGAAAAAGACTCGTAAATTTCACAATGAAATTAATCAACTAAAACTTAACTTTTTCCTTTACTACAAAAGTCAACTACAACTTATCTTATAGTGGTATCGTATATAATGAGTAAGAAACACGCATTACTTTTTGACCCACTCGTTTAAAGTTTCGGTGTTTTCTTTTTCTTCCTTTTTCCTTTTTCTTAGCCTCGGCCACCATTGCCTTGGTGGGTGATTTATGAATGAATGGTCTCACCGAGATGACCTCCGTCGCCTTGGCTATCCTGATGAACCTGGCAATCACTCTTTGCTGCTGTAACAGTTCTTGCATAAAGGCTTGTTGTTTCGGATCCTTAGCCCTCTGGGCCTTGTTCATGATTGTGAACTTCTGTGGTTGTGCTTCCATAATTATCACCTAAGATCAATTTATGAGTTAGAAATTTTATTCTAAGGTTGATGTGTTGTCGTGTCTTTTCGTAATTCATGTCCTCGTATACGCCGTAGATTAGTACTTTGGCATTACTTTAATTTATAGTCATCTGACATATGCTATTCAACAAATTTAATGTCTTTTTATTTTAGACACTTTTTTTGGTCGAATAGACTCTACCATTGAGTCCAAAGCGTCGAAGAAAGTCAGTTTAGGCTTTCCTAAAATTTAATTTGGACTTTTGCATGTAAAAGGGTAAAATGAACATTTATCGTTTTACGTGTCATATTTTTTGTACTTCGTTTCGTAATTTGGACTCCATTATTGAGTCCGGGATGTCAAAGAAAGTCAATTTAGACCTTCCTTGGTTTTAATTTGGCTTTTGGGCACTAGGGGTAATTTGGTCATTTTATCCCCTTACGTGTCTTTATGTTCGGGACCTCATTTCGTGTCGTAGACCTCACCATTGGACTCAGAAGGTCCGAGGTAGTAAGAATACACTAATAACTTGTTAATTTTGGACAAGGGGTATTTTGATCATTTACCCCTTTACGTATTTTTATTTTTCGGGCCTCGTCTCGTAAAACGGACCCTACCATTAGTCTCAGAATATTCAAAATAGTTAAAATTCACTATTCATATGTTCAATTTGGATTTCATTTGCTCTATTTATGACCCAGGGGCAAAATAGTAATTTAACTTTTTTATTAAATAATTAAATTTATTATTTAATTATTTTTTCAGGGGTCTAATTGCATAAAATTTCCCTCAGTTGGGCCACAGTAGGATTGTCCAGAAGTTCTGGGGTCAATCTGTAAATAGAGAAAGTATTGGTTTATTAAATTTTTAATTAAATTATAAAACCAATGGGTTCGGTCCAAATCCAAGTGAACCGGTTCGGTTCACTTCCAAACCAACCGGTTTAGCCGGTTTTACACGTAATGCTGATGTCAGGATGATGTCAGCTCTAATGTCAAAAATATTTAAAATATTCAACCTCCAAACGTCACCGTTTAAATAAACCCAATAACCTGTTGGATCCGGATTTAACCCAGACCCGTAACCGAATCCGACCCAACCCGAACAGTGTCATCTTCCCCACGAAGGTCGACACTGTTCATCCGAAACCCTAATTTTTTTCAGTTTGATTTCGTGGCATTTTTCAATTCCATTTCTTCTACTTTTCTTTCCAATAATTTCCTAATACCCTAAAACAAGTTTTAGTATCGATTTAGGACTTCGAATATTGCTCAAACGCTCGGTTTAAGCCATGATAACTAGACCTGTAAATCGTCGGTTCATGCTCGTTTCTTGATCATTTTTCATGGGGTTTAGCTTGTTTTGATCCCCTATTCATGGGGATTTAGTTTCCATTCATAAGAGTGGATTTAGTCACGAGTTTAAAGGTTTGGGTTGTCAACCCGTAACCTGCAAGTCAATGTTTGGAGGCCATTTCTTGTGATTTTTGGTCGCGGATTTATGTTTTTGAGATGCTTATAATGTCTACTTGAAGTCCCTATACACCAAACACAGTTTAGTGATGATGAAATCAGACCTACTTCAAGCAAGGTCTTCAATGGCGACCTCTGTTGGGTTACGTGTTTTTAGGTGTTTTCATAGCCTGTTTTCATGCTAAATCAACTCTAAAACACATATCTAACATTATACATGCATAACTAAGCTTCAAACAGTTTCTATTCAAGCAAATTTCTAGAGAGAGAAATTTAAGAGCTTTCATGGGTTCACCTTTTTTGAGCTGGTTTTTCCCTTTCTTCTACCTCTGAATCTCTTCTTTAGCTCCTTAGCTCCTTTCTGGTTTCTTTCGTAAGGAGCAAACATGCATTGCATGTCTTGCTTTAAAGAGAGAATCCACCGATCTCTCTCTCTTCTCTTTCTCTCTCTACACAACCTCAACCCTAGTCCTGCCCCTATTCTCTGCTTCCTTTCCAATCCATTTAATCTCTTTTCTTCCAATTCAAATTTTTCATTTAAAGCTTTGTTTGAGATTTGTGTATATATATATATACATATTATACTAACACACACACTGATTCACTCACTTACACACACATGCTAGCACACATTCTAGCCAACAGGTCTCCCTTCCCATCACCCTCTCAAATCAACCCACTTGTGGCTGCATTGATGCATGTGTTGATATTTAAATATATATATATATATATATATATATATATATATACATACATACAATATAACTCACACACCAACTCACATGTGAACACACAAACACACACACACCCGGTTTACATATGCACACACTGCACTGTTCACTTATATATATATATATATATATACATTTTTATTTCATTTAAGCATATATACATGCATGCATACTTGGTCATACATACATATACACATTACACCTTCCATGTAGTCTAATGTGTGTTTAAATTATTTAATTATAATTAAAACTAATTATTTCATATAAATAAATAAATAATTATTTATTTATTTAATTAATTATTTTCTTTGAGTGTAATTATTTTTACACTAGTTTTCTTTAATCTCGTAATACGTGTCATATGACCCGGTATCCCGGGTCGGGATATTACAGTTGTTATTTCAAGAGGTCTGAAAACAGTTATATTTTTTTACTTTTGTATGTTGATGATATGCTGATTCCAAGTTCTAGCATTCAAGAGACAAATAAGTTAAAGAAGTTGATGTCTAATAAATTTGCAATAAAAGATCTTGGAGCTGCTAATCAAATTCTTGGTATGAGGATTCACTAGGATAGGGTGAATGATATTTTGAATTTGTCATAAATTGAATTTGTTAAGAAGGTTCTAAACAGGTTTAACTTAGATGGAGCAAAGCTGGTGAACACCCTACTTGCTAGTCACTTCAAACTTACAAAGGAACAGTCACCAAAGCTTGAACAAGAGTGGACATATATGGAGCGTGTTCTATATGCTTCAACTATCAGTAGCCTTATGTATGTCATGGTTTATATTAGGCCAAAGATAGCACATGTAGTAGGAATCGTGAGCAGGTATAAGAGTAATCTAGGCAAGTAATATTGTGAGGTAGTAAAGTAGATCTTTAGATACTTAATTGGTACTACAAAGGTGGGACTTTGTTTCAGACAAACAAATATAGCATTACATGGTTATGTTGATGCAGATTTAGCTAGTGATATGGATAACAGAAGAAGTACTACTGGTAATGTTTACACATTGAGTGGTATAACAGTTAGTTAGGTTTTTCAGTTATAGAAGATTGTAGCTCTCTCTACAACCAAAGTTGAGTATGTTGCTATTACTGAAACTAATAAAGAGATAACTTAGCTGAAGAGTTTTCTAGAAGATTTGTGTAAGAAGCGAGAGGATAATATTTTGTACAATGATAGTCAAAGTTCTATTCATCTTACAAAGAATACAGCATTTCATTCTTGGATGAAGCACATTCAGTTGCTATATCGTTTTATTTGTTCTCTTGTGGAAGATGAAGTATTGTCTCTTGAAAAGATTCATGGTAGTGAGAATCCAATAGATTTGTTAACTAAGGTAGTCACCATTGAAAAACTGAAGTTGTGTGGAACTTCAGTTTGTCTTCACGCTTGAGGAAGGAAGACTAGTTGCGGTGTTCTTCTATGATGGGACATAGAACTTGTGTGTAGTAGGTTCCAAGTGGGAGATTGTTGGGTAGTGTGGATCTTGATAAGAACTAGACATTAGCCCTTCATCCGTTTTTTGAGGTTTTTTAGTATTTCACATTATTTCCCTGTTGCCCTAATAGTATGTATTTATAGTTGAGGAGCCGCATCTCATTATAACTTGTAATGCTTTCAGATCATAATGAAACCGCAACAGTCATGGATGTAGCCTTATTTTGGGGTGAACCACATAAATCTTTGTGTTCTTGTGTTTGCGTGTGATTTTATATTATTCACCTCCAATCAGAAGACAACACCTGGATAACACCTCAGGGAGATTGCTTTGGGTTCTTGAGACTGACTCCTTACTTGGATTAGACTCCAATATCACCCATTATTGTTAAGGAGCCTCCTAAATCAATCAGGACACTGTTTCCCTTTCTTATAAAAACCCTAGCTTACATTCTCTTTGCAATTGTTAGAGGCTTCGCATTAGTTTTCTTTACCTTTCGATGTGGTCATATTCTCTTTTATTCTCTCATAGGAACACACTCACAGTCAACAAGAAGACTCCACATCCTTTATCTTTGAAAGTGGTTCATCACTACATGAAAACAAGTTATTGGCCTTGGAAGTCAAATGTCTAATCGGATCAGAGGGTAAGATTCCCATATACATTAGAGAAAGATATATATATATATATATATATATATATATATCTAGAGTTATATAGGCTCCCCCCCTCTTTGATGGGGTGGAGTGGAGTGGCGTGGAGTAGCATTTGGAAGCCAATAAACTAAGGCGTTACAAGGTGTCCCAATGGCCAACAACGGTTCGAGGCAAAAGGTTTTTAGAGTATGTGTGTGAACTTTGTTCTCTTTATGTATGTACAACACCTTTTAGTAGGTTAAAGAGCTTACAAAAGTAGAGTTGTGACAGTTGTCTCCATGATGCTATATTGTGCACAATCCTCTAGGTTGTGACCAGAAGAGTTAACAACTTCCCATATGAGAAAATAAAACTCTTAAATCAATTGGGACACTTTTGTGATCTTAGGGATTATGCCTTTACTGTAATAATTAGATAATCTTTGCTTCATTTCCATTAGCTTCTTACATTTAATCAATTTAATCAAGCTAATTGAATTAGGACTTGCACAATTCATTTATACTTGGTCACACTACATAAGTATTAAGAGTTACTCATGTCTCCTTTCCAAGCTCCTCAAACTCACACATTTTAATTTCCATGATTGAAGAAGATATTATAACCCAAAACAAAATTAAAGGTGGGAATGAGGTTAGAAGTTAACTAGACTTCCAAATATAGGCATATTTGCGCCGAGGGTTCACATTACTAGGTACTTACAACTCTTATAATATTAGCTTTAAAAGTCCAAATAATTGAATATTTAGCCTTCAATAGCTTCCAAATGAGTTTTTTAACATCATGTAACTCAATGCAATCATAGCGAACTAGAAAATGGCAAAAACGAAATTTGATAAAAATTAGAATTTTATTCTTCTAAGGGAAAGTTGACTTTTTATTCTTTGGAAATTAATTTTTGTAAATATTATTATTAAATCCAAAAGACAGACACTTCCTTATTTACATTTATTGTCGTAAGTAAATGGAGTGTACAGTGATGATGCTGAGTAAAATAATGTAAATAAGGTACTAACGACCACCAGTTCTAATTTGAATTTTTTACCCTACTTATGCAATTTTTTTTAAATCACCCAAACCCATGTTGTTTTTTCGTTATTGCCCAAATGCATGTAGTTTTTATATGCGTCTTTTGAAAGATGTCTTTGATCTAAAATTTTTATCCAAATTCATATTTTGGAAAAATGTCTATAGAAGCGTCTTTTCAGAAGACTCCTTTTTGTTTAAAATTTGGAAACTTAAAAAAGTACCGAATTGTTGAACACTTATAACTTTATAAAACAAAAAGCGTCTTTAATAACAAAAAATCTGCATTAATTTGAGAAATTAAAAAATAAAGTGCATGGATGAGGCAAAAAAAATCGTTCTAATCTGGTAGAAGAGTAAAAGACAAAGGCTAACAAAAAAATGATGACTGACTGGTCGATCCCCCATGATTGGTTGGCTAGTTTTAGGTAATTGTTAAGATACTGTAGCCCGCTCTACGATCAGCTGACTGGTCTAGCTCAAGTCTTGTTGGCCAAATTGTTTTGTCACTTGGTACACTTTTCTTGTTTTGGTCACTTCGTATTTCCTTCAATTCAACACAATATTTTTATATTCTCAACATTTCAACTCATGTTACTAGACCCAACCATACACTTATTTACTAATTCAATAAGAAACACAAGTTTTACAATTTTAAATATCTAAAGTTTAAACACGATTTTACCTCATATTTTTAAGATATAGAGTATCACTACCCATATTAATTCTTATAAGAATGGATTTCTCCCAACAAATCCAAATACCCAAAAATTAATATGTTTTTCCCAAAATAACATTTCCAAGTACATATCCCTTACATGCTTCAAACATTCAAATACAAATGGTGATGGTCCTCTACAATTCTAGAGTTAAGATACTAAAAATATAAAGCGAGTCTTTAGACTCCTTTCCTATACTTGTGGCGTTGGGGGTGTGAGAAAAGTGAAATTAGAAAATACTAACAATCATAATAGACGATATGGTGGCATGTACAAGTCCACTTCATATATCTTCACAATGCATCATCCATACCAAACATGTAAGATTAAGAATTTTAATTATAACACATTGGCCAAATATACTACAACTATGCCAAGCATGTCACTACACCATAATTTCATGATCACTATGCATTTCATACACATAAAACCACTCCATGCACTCAAACATGTCCATATGTAACAAGACATACTAACATTTCCCTTTGACCATGAGATTAACACATTGTAAGGATACAATTTCGCTTACCAAAAAAATCATGCCATGTGTGAAACTAAAGTCACAATGCCCAAACTACCCCTATTTAAAGGAGACTAGACAAAAGGTGATGTCCTAGGCAGTTAAGGCCGAGTCTGAATCTGTCTGGCGCATCAATGCAACTGAGACGTAGTCCTAGTACAAAAGCATGGGCAACCAGGGCCTCTTGACCTAGTAAGTCTTATTCAAATATTCGTAAGGTGAGAAACGACCCCAATCCTAAGATAAGTGAGGGCATAACCCCATTATAGGCACCATCTGTTGCCCAATATCCTCTCCACGATCAGGGAGTTACCAACAATTAGGGATATGCTCTCCCTGAGTCAAGTTGGCTACTTAAGCCCCAAACCACACACAAACAAGGTATGCAAGATCTTTCACTCAAATCCTTATCCTTCCTACTCATTCTTTTGATTCTTCAAGCAATCTTACTCACTTGACCATCGGAGAGTCCTTGGTAGGCACCACACTAGTGTCCTTTAACTCTTCTCATTATTCTTTTTTCATTTTGAAGGAGGGCATTTTCTTTGTGGAGATTCTTCACCCCTACAAATTGGTGCTTTTGTTAAGAGCTTCAAACTCATACACTCAATGAACAACTCCCATTTATCTATTATTCTTTCTTTTCCAAAATCTTTAATCCTTGTCAATGGCTAGTAGAGGAAAAGCTCACAAGAAAGGCACACGTGGTGCTGCTTCCAACGTTAGCTCTCACGTAACTAACTTTCATAGGCTTGAACAAGCCATCGAGTAAGACGACTCAATCCATAGTCGACAGAATGAAGGAGATGTTGTTGTATCTCTTAGTGCCCAAATATGCGAGATGCAAAATGCTATGCAGTAACATACGATGTTCATGCTGGCCATGTTGTGGCAAATTAACGAGCTTCAGGTATAGCGAGAAGTGAATGCCGAACGAGCAGATGCCACCCATATCTATTTAGGAGATGATTAAAGCTAAAAATATGGCAATGACAATCAACCTCCAATGGAAAATCTTAACCCTATCTAGAATGGGGCTAAAGGCTAGCGTTCACACAAGAACTCAGCCTCGAGAAGATCACATGTGGACAAAGCTTCAACCTCTCATGTTCAACAACATTAGGGCCTAACTAAAAGAGAACTTGAGGAAATCCTCAATTGCAAGATTGAGGAAATAAAAAAGAATGGACTTTGGTCCAATGAACAGTTGGAGAGAGACATCCTTAACCTTTTGGAGAACCCACTATTTGCAGACAGCCTCAAGAGTTAGCCTTCCAAAAAGTTTGTGGTCCTAAAGTTCAAATACTACGATGGGACCACATACCCTGTCAATCTCATCCATCACTACATGCAAGTGATGGCTTTATTTGACGGTGAATATGAATCTTTCGTTTGAGCTTAGAAGGAGCTGCATTCAATTGGTATCACACTTTGGCACCAAGCTCGATACACAATTTCTCTGAATTGTGCAAGCTCTTCATGACATAATACTCTACTTCAGGAGATGTTAGGAAAGATGCGGAACGACTCTTCACCATTTAGATGAAGCATAACAAATCCTTCCGGGACTAAGTTAAAAGATTCAAGCACGAAATGGCAAGAATCGATCGCCATGATGACAAATTGGCCACTCTAGCATTCAAAAGAAGGGTTTAATACCCCTGGGCATGGAACAAATATCTAAAAGAGTTAATAAAATTTAAAGATAACACCCTTAGGGTTTTTAGACCTTCTAGACCTGATTTCAAGGATCAGTTTTATGAGACAGTATCTCGGTAGACCTGAAACTTGTTTGGTAAAATTATAAAAATGCCGTTATGGGTTTAAAAGGAATTCAAACGACTTAGAAACATGGAGAGAAGGTCTTCTTAGGGTTTTTAAGGCCTAGGAACACATTTTTTATACTCGTTTGGAAAAACAGGCACTTAATGTATAGGCTATTGTATAATTAACCTTAGAGAATTTAAAGAACTGATGTAGACCTTTAGTATTAAGGACTATGGGGTCTCAGGGGTTAGAACATGAGTGTGTAATGTCACGCCCCAAATTTATAAAACCCGGGGAGTGAATGGAAATGAATTAATAAAATTTAATAAAAGACCATTAAATGGATTTAGTTGATTACACGTTTATTTCCCCATGTTTCCCCAAAATTAAGAATGAAAATTTGTTAACTAGACTCACCCAAGATGGGTTTTAAATACCAATCAAATACCTCCCTGACCAATGGTCAAAATAGTCTAAGTCATGTTCAAGCATAGCCCCCAAGATAGTCCCAAAAATGTCTCTAATGTGTCTTGGAACAATGGCCCAAATAGGCCCCAAATGCCCTAAGGTATAGACCAAGAATAGGCCAAAAATCCTACCTAAGGTGGTCTAAGAAAGTGGCCAAACATGACCTTGAATAATAACTAAAATGTGTCCCAAAAAAGTGCCCAACATGGCTTGGTATAATGGCCAAAAGTGGCCAAAAAGGGGCTTCAAAAGGTGGCGTCAAACATAGGAAAGAATGGTCTCAAAATGGCCTTGGAAGGCAAGTCATGGCATGCCCAGGCAGCAGGTGCGCGCACGGCCAAGGCAGTAGGAGTGCAGTAAGGCAGCAGCATGGGCACGGCGAGCTGGGCAGGGCGCGCGGCATGGCGCGCGGGCGTGGGCTGGGTTACTGCTGGTCCAGTTCCTGTAGCTATAGTGTATTTACTACAAGCTATTTTCTCCATTTTCTGAATTTTTTTGCCAAAGTGCTGCAATCTATTTTTTTTAATTTTTAACCTACTTCCTCAAGGTTTTTAATCCTTACTTTTTGGCATTTTTCCCACTTATATATGGGCATTTTACACACCTAACATGTAACACCCCAACCCTGTATAATTAATGATTAATTATCTAATTATTAATTAGTACCGGCTTACAGAATAGTAAAGGGAATTAATCATAATCCCGGCGGTCATGATAGGCCGATGAAATAATTAAATATGTCTCGAGAAAGAGGGTATAATACCCGAACCCAAATTGCTGGTTAAATCGGTAAAATAATGCCGTTTTAACACTAACGGAACCCGAATTAGTTAACCCCGAAAATCTCGAATGATTAATAAATGACCTCGAACCTCTGACACTGAAGCGAACTGAATTATGAAGCTCTCGGAAGAAACCACATCGAAAAAGGAGCTACGGAATGAAAGTTATGTAGCAAACATTGAAAATTGAATTACTGTGCAACCAAACGTGGCCTTAACCGAAAATATGGGAAAAATGGC
This sequence comes from Nyssa sinensis, assembly GCA_008638375.1. NCBI lineage: Eukaryota > Viridiplantae > Streptophyta > Magnoliopsida > Cornales > Nyssaceae > Nyssa > Nyssa sinensis. Next base: position 10,908,729 of record CM018037.1, on the reverse strand, counting down.
CAAATGGGAGGCCAAGGGAATTGAACCCTTGACCTTTGAATGGAAAGTAATTTTATCCAAAAACTTACCAGTTGGGCTACCCACACCTTTGTGCATATATTTGCAACTTATTTGTATATAGCACTGAATTACCCTAATCTGCCACCCAAACTGACCAATGAGGTTGCATGCAAACCCCATATGATTGCTCCCCTCAGCTCCATCATTTCTCTGCCCTATACTGAACCCTACAAGTGATATACATATATGTATATGTATAGGAATCCTAGGGGAGATATATATGAATTATATATTGGGTATAGGAATTATGCACACCATGAGAGAGGATTGAGAAATCAGAATATTGGTGTGTGAAATATGGAGACTGTGCAGCAGTGGGGGCATGCATGTGATCTGCTAGAGAGAGAGAGTTTGGGTGAGACCATGGAAATACAAGCATGGTGTGCATGATGTCTTCATTAGAAATGAACATAGGAGAGGAAGAACTGGGCCCTGTGTGACTGATCTGAGGCATGGCTGGATCTGAACAAGCACAACCAAGGCACTGAACTGAGCTGAGAGGGAGGAACAGTGGCCGTTTATGAGGTAAACACCTCAACTGCAAAATTTTCTGTTTTGATTTATTGGTACTGCTCTGATTATTTTTAATCCATATGAATCATATATACATGCCCCTGAGAGACCCTAGAACTGATCTGGAACAATTGGGACAGTCGGATGGCAATGAAAACCCCAGAACTGTAACACGGCCGCCATTAATGACCTTGAGGTTGCAGGTCTGAATTGACCTCAACCAAACCGACTACTGATGGTCTGAACATGAACTAGATCTTCCTAGGGTTACAAATACCACCATCCGCGACCTGAAACCACACTGGAGGACCCTCAAATTGGGCATTATTCTTTTCGGCCAAAGAACCCAAAACTTGAGATAGCCTTGTAAACTGAAATTAATAAATTGGGAATTGAAGCTCCTGTTCTAAGGGTCACAAAGAACCAAACCGTGTGCGATTTGGTTGAGGAACAAGGCCACACGGCCGAACTGAAATTCTACGCAATAATCAGTTCTACCGAGCTTAATCTTTGGATTCGAGGCACCAAATCGATGCAAAGTTGTTGGAATCACTCCTAAGGACAAATTGGAACCAAAAACAGTCGGAAACTGTGCTTGGAATGGCACGAAATAGAGAAAAATCGGGGCTGGTATTAGGGCAACAGCGCCCTGCGCGTTGGGGAAGATAGAGTCGACTCACTGATGGAACCGAGTCACACGGGTTGACTCAGAACACGTGTCCACCCCCCGGTGTGCCACCCCATTATTGAAACTACGCCGTTTTAGGTGTTACCTGGTTTGTTTTAAAATCAATTCCACCTGTTTGGATACGGGGCTAAGAAATTAAAATCTGATTTTGGGCTAAACCTGTATACGGATAAGGAACGATTTGGGATAAGAGGGATATGTTATCCCAATTTTCTGAGGGTCACCAAACCGGATGGTTCACAGTGATTTGAACCGGTTCATCCCACTGAACCCTAGAACCGTTTGGTTTGAACCTTAATTTAATGAAATTTACTTTTAACCCCCAAATGATTTCTGAAAATTACGGATCCACCCCTACTGTTTGACAGAATTGCACAGTGGCCCAGACTGTTGAAAATTTATTCATTTAAGCCCCTGCTAAATTAATTAAATAATAAAATAATTATTTTATTAATTAGGAAAAATTACGATTTTACCCCTGGACATTTAATATGTCAAACAGAGTCCAAATGACTTAAATAAATAGTGTATTTTCACTATTTCGAACATTCCGGACTCAATGGTACAGTCCGATTGTGGAAATACAGTACCGAAAAATACAGATCCGTAAGTGATAAATTACTGTACTGCCCCTGATGACACCAGACCCAAATAAAAATAAAAGACAGTCTATTTTGACTATGTCGGGCGTTCTGAACTCAACGGTGAGGTCCGTTTAACGAACTGAAGTCCCGAAAAATACAGACACAAAAAGTGTAAATGATCATACTGCCCCTGATGCTTCCCAGGGTCAATTGAACATAACAGATAGTCCAACTTAATTATGTCGGACACTCTGAACCCAATGGTGAGGTCCATTTTATGAACTGACGTGCCGAAAAATATGACACGTGAAATTACCAAATTACCCCTGATACCGTACGAGACCTAAACAAAGTCCGATTAGGACGAAACTGATACCAGTAGGAGCCCAGACACTGGTGAGACTGTATGCTTGATTAGATGACGAATCGGGGTCAGAATTACACAAAACGTAAAATGACCAAAATACCCCTGAGCACTGTAAGTGCAAAGTAGAGGTCGAATAAAGGTCAAACTGATCTAATAAATTATCATAGGGATAAATAAGACTCCGAGACAGTCAACGCGTAAAACGAGAAATGATCGATACGTCCCGACGATCTAAAACAGATACCAAATGAAGTCCAAGGGACTTACAAATTTATACATGAGATATATGGGACGTTCTGAGGACCATGATAGGGTCCGGGGCAAAAATGACAAAATTACCATTTTGCCCCTAAGACTAAATAAGTACCCAACTGATACCGATTAGAGTCTAAAAGACTTAAAACTTCATATATACGATATATGGGATATTCTGAGGACCATAACAGGGTCCGGGATAAGAATGACAAAGTTACCATTTTGCCCCTATGGTTAAAATGAGAACCTAACTGATACCGATTGGAGTCCAAAGGACGTAGAACTTTGTACTTAAGATATAAAGACTATTCCGAAGACCACGACAGGGTCCGGGACAAGAATGGTAAAGTTACCATTTTGCCCCTAAGGTTGAATGAGTGCCTGACTGATAACAATTGAAGTCTAAATGACTTAGGATATAATCCTAATAACTGCTAAGCCTAATTAAAGAATAAAATAGCCCCGGATGAAACCCGATGAGAGGGCAATAGGCTACTAGGCCATCTTAGGTAAACCGATAGATACCTAAGATGACAAATGAGACCTGAATGGATGAGTTCTGATCTGTATATGATTGATGATTATTGTTCAGGATATACATGGAGATGCCTGACGTATCTGGAGGTTATCGGATTGTTTGCGCAAGGAGATAACCGTAACAGTTTGTGAGTAACTTGGAACTTCTAGCTTGGTGTATAAGTACACCGTCTAGTTATTGTATTTTGATTCACTGTACTGTTTTGAACGTTATACTGTTTAAAAAGCATATATTTAAAGTAGCATATGCCTTGTTCTGATTGATATTTTGTTCTGTCATGTTCAGTTCCGATATGACTCGTCCTGATTGATATTGTACCATTTTGTTCTGTCATGTTCAGTTCCGATATGACTTGTCCTGATTGATATTGTTTCATTTTGTTCCGTCATGTTCAGTTCTGATATGACTTGTCCTGATTGATATTGTTTCATTTTGTTCCGTCATGTTCAGTTCCGATATGACTCGTCCTGATTGATATTGTACCATTTTGTTCTGTCATGTTCAGTTCCGATATGACTTGTCCTGATTGATATTGTTTCGTTTTGTTCCGTCATGTTCAATTCTGATATGACTTGTCCTGATTGATAATGTTTCGTTTTGTTTCGTCATGTTCAGTTCCGATATGACTTGTCCTGATTGATATTGTTTCGTTTTGTTCCGTCATGTTCAGTTCCGATATGACTTGTCCTGATTGATATTGTTTCATTTTGTTCCGTCATGTTCAGTTCCGATATGACTTGTCCTGATTGATATTGTTCGTCTTGTTCCGTCATGTTCAGTTCCGATATGACTTGTCCTGATTGATATTGTTTCGTTTGGTTCCGTCATGTTCAGTTCCGATATGACTTGTCCTGATTGATATTGTTTCGATTTGTTCCGTCATGTTCAGTTCCGATATGACTTGACCTGATTGATATTGTACCGTTTTGATCCGCCATGTTCAGTTTTGATATGTCTTGTTCTGATTGATGTATTGCTCTGCTTTGTTCTGTTATGATCCGTCCTGTTATGCCTCTGTCCTTGATTATGCCTGTGACTTGAACTGGTGTTTTGTTCCGTCTGATCCCGTTATGTACCATCCGTTAGTAATCTATCTGTCTTGATCGATATATGGTCCAGTTCCGTTATGATCTGTCCGAATTCTTGACTTGGTATATAAGTTACTGCATAGATACTGTATTTTGATGCACTGTACGGTTTTAAAAGTTATACTGTCTGAATGCATGTTTTTAAATGCAAACTTTTATACTGTATTGTACGCGGCATGATTTTGTCCCGTCCTACTATTGTTTTGTTCGGTCTGTCTTGTTCCGTTTTATGGTCTATCTGATTTTGTTCTGCTATGATGTGTCTGACTCTGGGTACCATTCTGATTATGAGCGGTCTGGCATAAGTAGGCTTGATTACGCGCCTAACTGATATATTATTGTTATGCCCTGTTATGTTCCGCCCAGTACTGATCTGTTCTAATATTTGAATTAATTGCCTATACTCTCGTTGATATATTGGCATCATGCACTGTTCCGTCTGTTCTGATTTGTTGTTCCGTTTAGTTCAGTCCTGTTTTATTCTACTGAAACTGCATTTAAAGTAGATTTATAAAACTGCTATTTCAGAAACAACTGAACTACCCTTGTGCTTTGTAAACAAGAAATGGTTTTGAAACCCTTGACAGGGAACCTGTGTTACTCATTGGGCTTTTCGAAGCTCACCCCATTCCCTAACATTTTTCAGGAATGATATCTGTTGGATCTGATGGCACTGATCTGTGGAGACTGGATTACTGAGGATTGAATCTGTTTAATCAGGTGACTGATGTACTATGACTGACTTGACTGATATGTACTGAATATAGATATGGCTCATGGATTTAAATGGTACTCTAGAGATTATAGTTCTGCTCTGTTGTTATATGTCGAATTATAGATATGCTCTGAGGTTGAGTTGTTAGTTGTTGGATTTTAGACTTGCTCTGTGTGATACATATCCTACGGTGGATACATGAGTTGCATTCCCGTGATAAAAAAAAAAAAAAAAAGTTTTAAATTCCGCTGCATCTGACCCTACAGTTGGAGTGCAATTCACTGGAAAGTTCAGAAATTGCCTTTGGTTGGTCGCGTGGCGGCTAACTGGCATCACGTCCTCGACATCTGCGTAGGGTGGGGTTCGGGATGTGACATAACAACTCTTTTTAATTCACAAAATTTTAAGATGGTCTCCTTTGTTTTATAAGCATTTTTTTACCTAATTTTTACAACAATATATATATATATACAAGTATATGCACAAACCACCCTCACGCGATAGCCATGAGTTTATGAAAATTTAACATACACCTACATTATCAAGTAAGTTCAAGGCTCAATGCCTACTTTCCGAATTCCTCATATACTAACATTCATAATTGCATATAATTCTTATCATGGTCCTTTTTCTTATATTGTTCCCAACATATACATGTAATGCACATTAAACAAAAATACTCTATTTGTCATTTGGGTTTAAGCCCTTACATTACAAAATGACCCAAGGCCTATAGCCCACCGTTATCCAAATTAAACACAATTTATTTGGGCTTATGCCCATACATACAAAATGTAGCCCTTAGGCCAATTAAACTTCAAAATTCATTTTCCCCTCCGTGCTCCAATGACTTCATCAAGTCTCAAGTGTCAGGAGCCTCATCTGTAATATGTAATCCCATATAGGGTAAGCACGACGACATGTGCTAATATAAAAAATAAATATAAGGCGTGGCATGTGCAAAGTGTACATTTATAAATTGTATCCCTTCCAATTCAATGATGCAATGCAATGACAATATGCATGATGCACACATGTAACTCTATGCCCACCCATGCCTCGCTTCACGGTCCGCCCTCGTCAGCACACGAGTACTGTCATTGGCCAAATTTTGGGTTTTTCACCACAGGATCTACACCCTCAAAATGCATAACACCAAAGTGCTCAACACACGCCATGTTTCCAAAGATTTAAATATGCCAAAATGTCTTGATTTTTCTATGCAATTTCAATGAGACATTTATCAAACCCACGGAGCACGCCTTAAATAATACATTATACATAAAGTAAACTATAACTTTTAAACCACAAAAGTTTGTCTACATGAACATGGCATATAATCTAATCAATCTTACATATAATCATGTTACATATTCACAATCTTACCAAATTCTCAAAGATTACACAAGTACACAAAGTACCAATACATTGAGTAATTCACATCTTTGAAACTACAAGACTTTGTCTACATAAATATAAGCTAGAATGTAATGAATTATACATATATTCATGTTACATGTTCATCACTTCAACAAATTTCCAAAGAATACATAAGTACACAAGGTAACAATCCTAGGATTTCAAAGTAACTATATGCTAGGTGATTTTCTAACAATAAGTAAGCATACAAGTCATACAATCAACTCATAAAAATACTACTAAACTTAACCATATTCTTTACTTAGAAAAATATCATACGTAAAAGGGTTTTTCTCAACCCTAGGGAGTTATGCTTGCTGTGTAGTCGAACCAATCAGTAAAAATGTAGCCCTTGTGATGGAGAACAACTTCCTAGAAGGAAGCCTTGTGAAATTCCAAGGCTAAAGATTTTGGAAGGTAGAAAGTTGGAAAACCTAGATTTTTCTCACCTTTTCTCTCCAAGCACGACCTATTGTGTTTTCTCAGACCAATTCTGAGAAATCTAACTCTCAAGGACTGTATTTATACTAAAGGAGCTAAGGGGTGAAAAGACCCTTTCGCCCTTAATGAGTCGCGGGACTCCGTTACACTTCAACCCATCCCGAAATGCCTCAATTCGACATTCTACTTTAACCAAAGTTATTAAAATTATTTTAAATGATATGTTTCTAAAAAATTTATTTTCGTCTGTTGGCGGTTGCGGCCGGGCCCCCTCGGGATGCCCTTTACGGGTGTATTTTTCAAACTATCTCCGATTAGGCTCAAATTCTCATAGGAGGTGTATTTTAACATTCTAAGCATATTTCAATTCTATGTAATACTCAAATTTTGATTCTAAACATAACTTATGTCTAAATAATGCATGTATAGTGCCCTATCGGCAAATAGTGCATGAATAGTGTCCTACCAGTGAAAATAAAAATTTATCCTAATTTTTTAGATCTTTACATCTAAGATATCCAATGCATTTTATTAAAGACACAAGTAGTGTTTCCTTATAGTTTAGTAATGACTAGGACTAGATTGTACTTTGATTAACTGTTGTTGTATGCTTGATATTGGATCCTTATGATTTGACTGTTGTTATTATTCTGTAGCGATATCACTAGTTGTATGTATACTGTAAATGTGAATGGATATCTTGATTGTGTTTGTGGGTTTTATGCATAGACATGTGGTGCATTGCAATATATGACAACTAATGTGGATTGAAATGTGAGCTTGTTTGGCCACCTTGTATTGTGAGCCTATATCGCATTGTTGAGCATACCTGAGTGGTGTAATTGGATTGATGGAACATATGAATGGTGTGTTGTGAGATCACCTTAGATACTAGGGGATATTTTGTGACGGTGATTGTGTCTCCCTTTAGTTATGAACTGTAACCCCACGCGGGTGGTGGTGTATTTCTATCGGGTTAGTAGCCCAAGAAGTGCCAAGATGTACTAGAGGCCATTAGCTTATTGATTATGGATTGAGAGAGTTAAAGTTGAGACTCGAATTATTGTTCAAATCATGCATGTTTACTTTTCTACATTAAGCATGGGTGCATTACATGGGCTATATTGATGAATGCAATGGATGTTGACTTGACTTATTATGTTGTGGACTGTACCTTTTATATATGGATTATGTAGAGATCATTATTTATTAGCCTATTATATTGTTGATTTTCATTGGATACATTGCCATTGGATATTATTGATCTTGTTGCTTTGAACAGGAAATGGAAGTGCGTCATGAGGTTTGTATATATTGACGTAATTGATGGTTAGATGTGTATTGAATACTCTATTATTACTGTTACACCACACAAAGTGGTACCTTATTCTTTAGATTGTTGTATCTACACCTGTGATCTAGTAGATGATGTTGTTGTGTGCTTGCACTGGACATTAGGGATTGTCCTCATCGGACTTGCATTAGTTTTTGTACATTGTATGCTTGTGTGTTTTGGAAAACTATATTGAGTGTTATGGTTCACACCAGTTGTTCATGAGAATGACATGTATTTGACTGATGGATGATAGTTGTTGGAGTAGTATGAGACGGACGAAAAGTATAGTAGCATCGCATTTTACTTTGATGTACTCATTCGTTGTATTTGTAGATGGTGCATGTACCTTTCCTTGACACATTACATATGTTATGTGTATTAGACCGTTAGAGTCAGCTCTGAACACCTAACTTGTTATACACCATTGATTGATATTTTTGGTACAATTGCACTTGATAGTAGTCTATTTCATTTAACCCCGTTACGATACTTGAACAAGTATAATCATGAGAACAAAATGATATCAATTAAGGAAAATGATTTCAATTGAAAAAATGACTTGTATTTTGTACATATGACTAGGATGATTAGTCCAAATCACTTTCCATTTGGGGTCTAGATAATCCAGTGGTCAAGCCCTACGAGTCAGGTTTGTGACAACCTAAACTTAAAAACACACATTAAATCAAGTTGTAATCTGCCTTGGTGGAGGCTTGTGCTTAGGGTTGTTGATATATATTGTGCTTAGGGTTCTATATTTTTATACATTGTTAGCTTGATATACATTGTTAGGGTTCACATCTCTGTCCTCACGGACAAAAACCAATTACTCTAAAAGCTTAAGTTGTTAGATAATGGGCTAATAATGTATATCAAGCAAATACCCTCTCTAACATTCGACCCCGTCTTGTATGTGGAGAGTGACGAAATAGAGTGCGAGAGCGAAACATAGTGAAAACTTTACACACAAACAAGGGGAGAGACTTGATCCCAAGACCTTTAATAACATGACAAGTAATCAATTGCTCCAAAAACTTAAGCTTCTAGATTAATTGGTGATTTAACAAAATTATTTTCTAGTATGTTTTGTGTGTTTGGTTGTCACAAAGAAGTGAGGGCTCGCTAATAACTATTTTCTCATAAGATATAATTTTCTTGAAAACCTTTCTCATATGTTAAACAATAGTATGTGATGTTGCACTTTTTGGTCGGTAGGGCCCCGAACTCCGTTGCTTGAGGAACACTCAAAGAAAAGGATCAAAGGGCCACCGGGTTGGCTCCGGCGGTAGCCGCTCTGATGCTTAAGTCAATAAAACTGAATTGAAAGACTGTAATTGTAAACAAGTGAATGAGCATGAATGTAACAGCGTACCTTAGGGTTTTATTTATAGGCTGTGGATTTCCTAAGTTGATTAGGATTTGGAGCCATAAAAGTAGGGATTTGATCATCAGAGAATGGCAGTTACCAAGTTGGACACTACGCTTTGAGAGATATCCGGGAGTGGTAGTTTCCTTGTTGAATTCTGTTTCCTTATCCTTAGCTCGGTAGGATGTTTAAGGCAGTGATGAGCTCGGAACCCTCTTTAAGAACATTGTGCAACGCCTTCTGAACTTGAGGTGAGCATGTGCTTCCGATCTATGAGCTCTGGAGGCTAAATATTTAACCCTGCTCTGAATAGTTGAGCTCTAGTTGTTCTATAGTTACACATGTCACATAGAGACTGGTCTGTCAATTTGTGGTATATCAGTATGCATTACGAGAAAGTGCTCCATTTCCTTGTGAGAAACATGATATGAGAAAGTTGTTCTCCCAAAGTAAATTAAAGTAGAGAAATGGAAAGGAAAAACCCATGCTTTTACCTTAATCATTTATTTTACAATAAAGTGAAGGAAGAAAAGATTTTAACTTTCCCACCAAAATATATTTTTAGCGGCAGAAAACAATTGCATTAAAGGTACTTGAAATTGCTGGTAAAAGCTTTGCCTGTGGTGGTTTTTTCCATTGTAGTGGTTAACAAAATCACTTGGTTAAAATTAGTAGCAGTTTGGCAACGGTTAGTACTGCTACTAAAAAAAAGACGTGAACAATCATCTAATTTTTAAAAAAGGAAAAGTGAAACCAAAATAGTTTATAGTCCTAAAGAAAAAGAATTTAAAGTGAAGTCAAATAGTTATTGGTTTTAGGATTAGTTCTTTTTGTTTAAGAATTCTAAAATTGTTGGATTTTTTCAATTTATTTTCTCATTTATTTTTTGGCGCAATTCTTTGTCGGGTAGTATTCTATCTTAATCTATTAAGATAATTAAGAAAGAAAATAAAATCCAAAATGGACGGACCCATATTATTAAATTGAGATTGATTTCACCTTCTAATAAATTTTATCTAAGCTTAATTGGAAAAAAGAGTCCACCTTATGATTAATTCCAAATTTTCAATCAATTAGGAAGACTTTAATGAAATTAGATGACACATAATCAAAACCATCATACATGCCCAAGCTCAAGAGTTATCAGAGATCATATATGGCATCTCACTGATAACATATTTCTGTATTTGTGATTCTACGCCTTACAATGAAAGAAAATCGTAAGGAGTACAAAAAAAAAATAAAAATAAAAATAAAAAAATTAAGAAAAAAGAGAGAAGAAAAAGTGAAATCAAGATGTTAAGAGTCTAAAGAAAAAGTATTTAAAGTGAAGTCAAATTTATTCTTTTCATTTATTATCTCCATCCTGGTTTGGCCTACATGGTAAAAATCAAATCATAATTTGAACTTCTCTTTACAATTGTTTGCTCCGGTCAATAACTAGTATTGCACTATAAGGTGTCTTATTTATTTACTTTTAGAGTTTTTTTATTTAAAATTAAAGAGTCTTAATTATATATTTTATATTCAATGAGTATGAAAGTAATTGTATGAATATTATTTATGTGGATAGAGGCATGTATACCATGTTTTTATTTTATTTATTAAATTTGACTTATTTTTTTTATTTGACTTGTAATCGTGTTCCATTCATAATCTTTATTTTTGTTTTATTTTTTAATAAATATTTTTATTATCATTGATTTTGTAGCTTGATTGTATATCTCTAATAAGATATTTGAAGAAAAATCATGTAAATATCAGGCAAATAATTTCTTTTATGTTTTTGTGTTTATTTTTTATACTCTAATTTCCCTTAGTACATGTTACCCTAAATTTATTTTCTAAGCCATAAAAGAAAATTATTAATTCAATATTACTTGAAAAATAAAAAAATTATGGATAACACAATTAAAATAATATATTTTATTTAAAAATCACGGGTCTTATGAAAAAAAATTAGGAAGAAAAAATGCAATCATGTTCGAAATTTTTTAATGAAGAGTAGTCTTTCAAATGTCACATTCAATAACTAATAAAAGATATATGGCCCAAACAGGCATGAATATTACCATATATGTCACGCCTCGAAACCGAGGAGCCCTAGGGGTGAGGTGAGTGACCCCATTTCTGAGTAACTCGAAGGCGAGGTAGTTAAATGGAAAACATGTCCACTTACCTTTATTTAAGTTAAATGATCCATTTGAGAAAAATTGAGTGTCGAAAAGTCGATCCGGAAGCCAAGTCGACAAAACTGGAAAAGAGGTGGTCTGCCCCTCTTCCAGTGCCAATCGGTACACTGAGAGGGGGGTTTTCTACCTCTTAGAGCCGATAGGAACACACGAGTGCCGATCAAGCTTGGGTTGCCCTGCTCTGTTTTGTTTCAAAAATCCTTCTTGTATTGGGTCCTTATCTTGATTCAACCTAATTTTCAAGAGTCTTAAACATCCATATTCATTTTATTCAACATTCACATCATAACCTAACATTCATAGGACAATTAATATCATCTTCAACTAGCAAAAAACATTGTACAAGATTCAATGGTTCAAGTTTCATGCCTTTCCACTTCTAACACACATAAAGTAGATTGATAACTACATCTTCATCTTGATTTCCCATTTCAAATAAGTTGACATACACTAACAAGCTTTCTTAATGAAGCATTTAAATATAAACAAGTCTTTCCAAGAAGATGAGACATACATGGACCAAGTTGACATAAGTTTACATTTGTCATTTGTGTTACTAGTCTATACACTTTTAAGTGTTACCCAAAAACATGACCCACTACAAGTATATACATATTCAAAATTTTCAAAAATGAAAGTCATTACAAGCATCCACATAAGGAAGGTCATCCAACTACACAAAAATGAGGTTTTCCAAAAGTAGCATCAAAAGACTCTTCAACCCGTAGATGTTTCTTTGCCCACTCCTACATCTAGTAGGGGTCAGTACAACAATTCTAGTAGGAGAAATCTAAACAAAGATAAGAAAATATGGTATCATGTGTATGCTTATGCATGTGTAGTGTCATACAAGTGATCATAAGGCATGTATTTTATCGCAAGCATAATGAGTCAATAGAGAATATCGTATCACAATATCACATTTATAATTAATCAAAAGAGTGTACTATGTAAATCAATCAAAGCTAAGTCAATTAGATGAGTTCATAATTGTTCAAGTCTTTTCAATTCTTAAGCTTTCCACTCATTAATTCTCAAGTCTCCTAATTTCCTAGTCGGCTCCCGACAAGCCTTATGTGCTTTATGGGCTACTAATCCAATGGAGACATACGACCACACATGCGAGTTTACGGCTTGCAAGCCGATGGGAGACACAATCCCGAACACTAAAGAAAACCCTAAGTAAACGCAATCTCACCACACTCAAAATCACAAAATTGACGTGCCCCAAGTCTAACCCAATATTCATCACTTTCCAAGTTTCCATCCTTCTATTTCCAAGGGCTTACCATTCACATTTATGTTCACAATTCATAATAGGTTCATCAAGATGGTTAAATATTCATGTAATTCCAGTCAATCATCATGAATTCACATCAAGCATACATTAGGGCATTTTCACAAACATTAGTGTGCAATTTACAATATCATGTATAATACAAGCAAACCCATTTTATGATTTCACCAAGTACACATTTTCGCATTCATTTGGGACTACATTTGATAGTGAGATATGTTAAAATCAAGTCATTTCATGATAGGAATGCAACCAATACATCGATTTCCAACACACATGCAAGATATGCCCTAAAATGTAAAAATAAACAATTTTAGAGCAAAAGATAAATTAATGACATGATGAACCTATCTACATAAGTCCTATACCTAGGTTTAGAAATCCCCTACTTAATTATTCAAATTATAGTAGAAACCCTAACTTTTCCCTTGTTGATTTTGACTAGAACATCCTAAATCTCTAACTCCCAAATAGTGCTTGTAGGTGGAATGAGGCTTGTTCTCTTTCAGTCTTCCAAAAGAGAGCTTTAATTCTTAATGTGTCTTCAAGAATTCCCAAAGCCCCAATTTTTTTCCCCTCTTTTTCTCCCCCCTTCTCTCTTTTACATAAATGTGTTTGTGTGTGTGTGTGTTTTAGGAGTGTAGAGATTTGGATTTATAAAGCCAAAAGTAAGACAAGGGGTGAAAACCCCTTTTTACCCTCTCTTGTTTCTTTTCCTTCCTTTTCATTTCCATGTCCTTCTTAGTCTTTTTACTTAACTTTTTAATTTCTTAATCCAAGTTTATATTATTATTAGTATCATTATTATTAGGGTAAATTACACTTACTTCTCCTGAGGTTTCTGACAATTACAGAAACCTCCCCTATGGTTTCGAAAATAACACTGTCCCCCTGTCAGAACTTGTCCCCAAACGACGTTAATGAATTTGGTCCATTTACCAAATCACCCTTTACAAATCATGGTTAAATGAAAAAACTACCCTCAGACAAATTTTATCCTTCCATCTCCTCTCTTTCTCATAAGCCCGATCACAGGAAACCCTATAACCCTTCCCTTCCTTCCACCCACCACCTCCACCGACGTCACTACCACCATCGACAACACCACCGACGTCTCTTATGTACATCACAGCTTCAGTCCCTCTCTCTCTCTCTCTCTCTCTCTCTCTCTCTCTCTCTCTCTCTCTCTCTCTCTCTTTAAGACGCAATCCCTTCATCTCATTTCTCCCTCTTAATTTCTCTACTCAAAGTCACAGTCGGCAAAAATCGTCGTCGTCGCCACCAATAACCTGCCATGATCCATCATCGGCACTCCACCACTACTAGTCCCTACTGCCTATACATCTCAGCCAAATCGTAAACCCCCATCGCCAGAGGCGTCACCACTACCGACGTCATAGCCTCATCCAACCAGAGCTCCACATCGACACCACCTGCGGTTGGCAAAGAGAATCATGGTGTTTTTGTTTGATTTATTTTCACCGAATTTTCTCAGTTGGTCGCCGATCATCTCCATCCTTCGATACGCGGAGGGTCGCTTGTTGTCGAGATCGGGTTTCTGACCTTTCTCGTCGATCTCTTCGTCAAGAATAGAGAACGGTTGAAGAAACCATCAAAGAAAAAGTGTTGTGAGCCCACGGTCGATCAACTGCCTCCTTTGCCCTTACGGCCTTCAAATTTTTTGAGCCCTTCGAATTCTTCGACAGTCTTTCCAAGTCTCGTTGTTCCGGTTTCTGAATTAACGAACCTAAAATGGAGTCCGCCCATTCATATTGGAAATTCTAATGAAATTAACAATGTGATTGTGGTTTGGGAGGTTAATAAACCGAGTGTTGTGGTGGATAGGATTGACGATGTCGGGGACGAAGTTGTGTATGTGAATGGGGTTTTGTCAACAGTTTTGAAGATGTCTCTGGTGGTGGTTTTGGCTCTGGCGACCAAGAAGCTAGCGGTTGGGATCACCATGTCAGCTTGCTTGCTAATCTTTCTAGAGTATTTCAGAAAACATGAATGAAATGAAAATTTCATAAATTTGGCTAAATTTACGTTTGGGTTTTTTTAGTCTATAGATCTGAACAAAGACTCATATGGCATTTGAATTAATGATATGAGATTGATTTCTTAGATACTAGAAATTGAGAGAGAAATTCTTGTGGGTCTGTGTTGGCTAAGAGGTTTGATGGGTTCTTTAGGATCAAGATCAGGAAAGTTGGAGAAGAGAACATGAAGCCAATCAAGTGGGTTTTGGAGCCCAAAAGCCAGATTGGTCTTGCAGCCATTAATGGCTTCTTCTCTACCTGAAAAATCTCAATTTTCTTTTGGCAAATCTGTGCCTTAGCTAAGTGATGTAGATGACTCGCATTTCACTGTTTCCTTTGATATTGTACATATATATATATATATATATATTAGTCAGAAAAGAAACCATGGTTTTCCAAATTGGCAAGTGAATGAAATGAAAATTTCATAAATTTGGCTAAATTTACGTTAGGCCAGAGAAATTGAGAGAAAGATGAGAGAGGAAGAAAGATGTTAGGGCAGAGAAATTGAGAGTGATTATTAATTAAAAAAATTATTAAAAGTGAGGGTAGTTTTGTCATTTAATCATGACTTGTAAGGGATAAAATTGGCATTTACACAAAAAAAAAATTGCTTACATCATCAAACTCTGTTAGGTCAACTAACGGTCAACTAACGGTAGGGGAAATCTGTTATAGACATTGAAACCAGAAGGGGGATAGTGCTATTTCAGAAACTATAAGGGAGGTTTTTGCAATTGTCAAAAACCTCAGGGGAGGTAAGTGTAATTATCCCTTCTTATTATTATCATCATTAATATATATTTTATAATTAGACAAATTTTTGGGTCTTTACATTTTCTCCCCCTTAGAAAAATTTTATCCTCAAAATTTAGAATATACCTTGATTTGTAAATAAATCAGGATATTTGGTGCGGATCTCGTCCACATGCTCCCATGTAGCCTCCTCAAGGCCAAGATGTCGCCATAGGACTTTAACTACAAGAATATTCTTGCCCTTCAAGACTTGTTCCCTAGTGTCCAAAACTTGAATATGACATTCTTCGTAGGATGCATCATCCTCGATATCCAAATCCATCCAGTCCAACACATTCAAAGAATCCGGTTGGTATTTGCGAAGCATAAACATGTGAAATACACTATAAACCTCGAATGATCACAGTGGTAATGAAAGTCGGTAAGCAACTTCTCCTATCCTCTTAGGGATCTCAAATGGCCCAAAGTACCATGGCATTAGCTTTCCTCATTTTTCGAATCGACTCAAACCCTTCTATGATGCTAATTTGAGAAAAATATGATCTCTAACTCCAAAGGCTAAAGGTATACGCCTCTTGTCCGCATAACTTTTTTGCCTACTCTGTGCATTAAGTAACTGTTGTGGGATAACATTTATCTTCTCTGTAGTCTCCTGAACTAAGTCCTGACCCAAAATTATAGCATCCCCAACCTCTGTCTAACAAATAGGTGATTGATATGGCCTACTATACAAGGCCTTAAATGGTGCCATTTCAATGCTCACTTTTGTTATGGGAAAATTTTGCTAGTGGAAAATGATCTTCCCAATTGCCCTTGAAATCCATGACGCAAGCATGCAACATATCCTCCAAGGCCTGAATAGTGCGCTTGGACTAGCCGTCGGTCTCTAGGTGCAAGGCAATGTTAAGTGCCAAATTGGTACCCAAGATAGCCTATAGACTCTGCCAAAAATGAGCAGTGAACCATGCATCCTTGTTATAAATAATAGATACCAAAACTCCGTGGAGACGAACGATCTTTAGTATGTACAAGTGGCTAAGCAATTCCACTAAATTTGTAGTTTGAATGGGCAAGAAGAGCATGAATTTCGTCAGTAGATCCATGATTACCTAAATAGCATCATTTCCCCATGGCAATCTAGGAAATCCAGACACAAAGTCCATGGTATTGTGTTCCTACTTCCACTCGACAATTGGAAGTGGTTAAAGCAATCTTACGGGTCACTGGTGTTTAGCCTTAACTTGCTGACACGTCAAGCATCTACTGACAAATCCTGCTACATTAGTCTTCATGCCCTTACACCAATAGTGTCTACGAAGATTATGGTACATTTTTGAGCCTTTTGGATGAGCTGCCATCCTAGAATGATGGAACTCTCGCATAACATCCTTGCGACAAGGCTGTGGAACATAGACTCATCCTTGAAATCTCAAGCCATGGTCGGTGTGGAGTGTCCAACCCCCAATTGTGTCCCTATTGGCAATACGAGTGCAAATAGCCTATACTTCTAAATCCTGCAACTGTGTATCAAGCACTCGAGTAAGCAAGATAGGGTGCACAACGACGGAGAATAACATAACGATCCCCTCTGTCTCCTCAAGGTATAGGTCGTACTCCGATGTTGCCTCTAGCATTTCCCACTCTCGAATGAGTATACTAGCCAAATCCCCTCGAGGTCTTTTACTAAGTGCATTGGCTACAACGTTGGCCTTTCCTAGATGGTATTGCAAATCAAAATCATAATCCTCCATGTAGTCCATCCTTTGTCTTTGCCTTAAGTTCAAATATTTTTAAGAGAATAGATACTTAAAGACTCTTGTGGTCGGAAAAGACTTTGAACCTCTCACTATAACGATAATGTCGCCAACTCTTTAATGCGAAGACAATGGTGGTTAGCTCCAAGTCATGCATCGGGTAATTCCTCTAATGAGGTTTCTGCTATCGTGATCCATATACTATCACATTGCCCTTCTACTTAAGGACACAACCTAACCCTTCCTATGAAGCATCACAATAAACATAATATTTCTCTCCACTCTCGGGAATAGTAAGGATCGATGTTGTGGTAAGACGAGTCTTTAATTCTTGAAAGGATTGTTCGCAAGCATCATCCCACACAAATCAGACTCTTTTCCTAGTAAGCCTCGTCATAGGCGTAGCCAAGCAAGAAAATCCCTCAATGAACTTGTGGTAGTTTCCTGCTAAGCCCAAGAAACTATGGATCTCAAATACATTCTCCGGCCTTTCCCATCTCGTGACAACTTTAATCTTTGAAGGATCCACAAATATTCCTTATAATGAAACAACATGTCCAAGAAACTTTACTTCAACTAACCAAAAGCGAAATTTCTCAAATTTGGCATATAATTGGTGTTCTCGCAAGGTTTGTAAAACAATGCAAAGATGTTTCTCATGTTTCTCCTTGAACGGTGAGTAGATAAGGATGTCGTCTACAAATTCGATGAGAAAAGCATCAAGATACTGTCGAAACACACAATTCGTGAGGTCAATGAAAGCAGCTGGAGCATTAGTCAACCCAAATGGCATGACTAAATACTCATAATGGTCGTATCGTGCGTGGAAAGCAGTTTTTGAAATATCTTCTTCCTTGATCCTCAACTGATGATAACCAGATCTCAAATCAATCTTGGAGAAAACAACAGATCCCCTCAATTGATCAAACAAGTCATCAATACGTGGTAACGAGTATTTATTCTCCACAGTCGCCCAATTAAGCTTACGGTAGTCAATACAAAGCCGAAGTGATCCATCCCTTTTTTTGGCAAAATGGTCGTTTTTCCTCATGGCGACGTACTAGATTGTATAAAACCCTTATTCAACAATTCCTTAAGTTGCACCTTTAGCTCTCTCAATTCTGTAGGTGCCATGCGGTAAGGTGCCATAGAGATCGGTGGTGCCAATAATAGCTCAATGGAGAACTCTATCTCCTGGTGTGGCGGTAACTCATATAAATCATTTAGAAACTCGTCTAGTAAGGTTCTCACCACTAGGGGTAGCTCCTTACGGCTTCCACTAACATCGTCTACTACCCAACTTGAGAACATATAACTAAGCTCGCCCAAATTGTGCATCCCAAAAGCGTGGAGTGGTGAGGTCACCACGATCACCCAGAAAATAAAAACAATCTCCCTTAAGAGTATAGATGGTAACTCTCTATCGATAACAATCAATGGCTATCTGGTAAGTCGACAACAAATCTATGCCAAATATGAGATCGAACTCGATCATATCTAGCATAATAAAATAAAAAATGAAGCGACGATCGGCCACCTCTATCTCATAAAAGCAGAAAATCCATTTAAGTGAAACCTTGCCTCCCATTGGAGTCTCTACCCGAATAGGACGATCTAGAATGTCCATTTCTAACACCTAGAGTATGTGCAAAGGATGAAGAAATAAATGAATGAGATGGACCCATGTCAATCAAGATGTTCGCCCATGAATTAAATATTAAAATGGTACCTCGCCCAACTGAGGGACCAACAGATGAGTCAGTTTTAGTAACTGCATACATTCTCATCTATGTTAGGCCCAAAGATGGGTCATGATGCCCTGATGTGTAGTCTATGGTCTGGTTGTAGCATATAAAGGTCATGGGGATAGCCTGGAACTCTGAGATGAGAAAGCAAGAACCAGAGGAAGCAGTGGAAGAAAACTCTATCTAGTCTTATGCATTTGAGAAGAATGACTTGAGTTGTAACCTGAAAAAACCTCGGTCCCCTGAGGCTGAGGCACAATGCAAAGTCTAGCTATATGTCCCAACTTACCACATCGATAAAAAATAGGGGTCCTACCCCCTCCTTAAGTTTATGTCTGGCCTGTACTCTATGAAGGTCCTTAGCCCCTACCTCTCCACTATCCTCATCTCTAGGACCATGTCTTTTCCTTTGTGGGACACTCTACCCTATGATACCCCGGCTAATGACACTCATAGAAAATTAGCTCTCCTTGTGTACCTTTTACAAGTGTGGAAAATGATGAATAGAATGGTCAGTAAGAAGTCTGAGTCAGCTCCGTGAGTAAGCGGCTCCCTCTCTCTAACTTTTCTTATCCCGTTTATTGGGATAAGAACCTAAACCCCGAACTGGATACCTTGAGTCATGGATCCTCTTCATGTCCTCCAATTCAACCTTGATCAATAAGGCTCTATCATAAAGCTTTGAGAATACCCAAATATTGAAAGGAACAATCTTGTTCCAAATGGTAGGCTTGATTCCAAGCTCAAAAGTACTAGCTTTCTCAACTTTATTATCAACAACTCCTGGAGAAAATTAGGCTAAAGCAAAAAATGCTCGTACTCAGATACGGTCATATCACCCTGATAAAGATGAAGGAACTCTTGTTGTAAAGAATTCCTAGTGATGGAAGGAAAAAACTTGTCCATGAAAGCCTTCGTGAATACATCCCATACTTTAACCATAGTAGGCCCTATTGACTCCCACCAAGTTAGAGCTCGCCTCTGAAAGAAAAGACTAGCATAATCAGTCCGAAGATCATCCTCCCGGATGTGAACCGTGTCTAAAAGTCGAGAAACCTGTCTCAATCAATCATCTACAACAAAAGGTTCAGGTCCCCCCTAAGAACTTAGGAGGATTCAACCTCTGAAACTCTCTCATAGTGGTTGTGACTCTAGTGTCTCACGTTTAAGAATGTGATTGGGCCTTATCCCAATTAGCCTACTGAAAGTTCTTAATAAACTTCATCATCATGCGGGCTATTTTGGCCCCATCTACTTGGACCCTTTGAATTTGTTGTGGAGGTTCAAAAACGGGAACCTCCCCTAGACCTTACGCAACCAGTTCCCCTTGGAAAGGTAGTAGAGGATTGGAAATAGGGATACCTCCCCTACCCCAACCCATTGGATCTCTAGGAAGTGGTGGTGAAGGTGCGGGAATGAGTATTTCTTCCTCGCATTGATTCACGTAGTCGATTGGAGGTGGTTGTGGAGACATAGGATTAAGAGCTCGGCCTCGGCCCCTACCTCGACCTCTTCCTCGACCTTTCCCTTGAACTTTTCCTTTGGGTGGAATCCTATAATAACAACAAAAGGAAAAGAAGAAAAATTTCTAATCAAGCTTGCAACTCACAATGAAATCTCTAACTTACCTTTTAGAAGGTTCTATCATCAACCATAACTAATTTATTCCTGATTACCACTTGCATATGCATAAATGAACTCATGTGAATGAAACATATAGCATATGCATCAAACAACAAATGAACAAGCATGTTTATGAATTCACAAAAGTAAGTTCAACATTTATTTAAAGCAAGAACCTTATACAACAAAGTCAACAATCAAACAAGATGCATACAAGATTCCTAGATGCTTAACTAGTGTTCATACTACACCAAAGTTTCGAGTCAATATCAATTTATGATCACAAGGTATGTATTAAGTAGGCCCTATCCCGTTGTCCTTGGTATTTGAAGCCTAAGCTTTGATACCATCCTATCACATACCGAAACCAAGGAGGCCTGGGGGTGAGGTGAGTGACCCTATTTTTGAGCCACTCTAAGGTGAGGTAATTAAATGGAAAACATATTTATTTACCCTTATTTAAGTTAAATGGTCCATTAGAGGAAAATCAGGTGGCAAAAAGTCAGTTTTGGAAGCTAAACCGACAAAATGGGAAGAGAGGTGGTCAGACCCCACTCTCAGTGCTGATCGACACACTAAGAGGGTGGTTTTCTACCTCTTAGTGCCAATAGGCACACACAAGAGCCAATCAGGCCTGTGTTCCCCTTCTCTATTTTGTTTCAAAAATCCTTCTTATTTTGGGTCCTTCTCTTGATTCAACTTAATTTTCAAGAGTCTTAAACATTCATATTCATTTCATTCAACATTCACATCATAACCTAACATTCAAAGGACATCAATATCATCTTCAATTAGCAAGAAACAATTTACAAGATTCAAGGGTTAAAGTTTCATGCCTGTCTACTTCCAACACACATAAACTAGATTGATAACTACATCATCTTGATTTCCCATTTGAAACAAGTTGACTAACACCAACAATATTTCTTAATGCAGCATTTAAATATAAACAAGTCTTTCCAAGAAAAGGAGACATACATGGACCAAGTTAACATAAGCTTACATTTATCATTTGTGTTGCTAGTCTATACACTTTCAAGTGTTACCAAAAAACATGACCCACTACAAGTATATACATATTCAAATTTTTCAAAAATGAAATTCATTACAAACCTCCACATAATGAGGGTCATCCAAGTACACAAAAATGAGGCTTTCCAAAAGTAGCATCAAAGGATTCTTCAACTCGCGACTATTTCTTTGCCCGCTTCTGCATCTAGTAGGGGTTAGTACAACAACCCCAGTAGGAGAGGAGAAATCTAAATAGAGGTAAGAAAATGTGGTGTCACATATATGCTTGTGCATGTATAGTTCCACACAAATGATCATAAGGCATGCATTTCATCACAAGCATAATGAGTCAATAGAGAATATCTATCACAATAGCACATTCATAATCATCAAAATAGAGTACTATGTAAATTAATCAAAGATAATTCAATTAGAGGAGTTCAAAATTGTTCAAGTTTTTTCAATTCTTAATTTTTTCACTCATCAATTCTCAAGTCTCAATCCCAAGACTAATTTCTTAATCAGCCCCTGGTAAGCCATGTGTGCTTTAAGGGATACTAACTTGATGGAGACATACGACCACCCGCATGGGTTTACTGCTCGCAAGCCGATGGAAGACAGCATTCTGAACACGAAAGAAAACCCCGGGCAAGCGCAATCTCACCCTACTCAAGATCACATAATTGACGTGCCCCAAGTCTAGCCCAATATTCATTACCTTCCAAGTTTCCATTTTCCTATTTCCAAGGACTTATCATTCACATTTATGTTCACAATTCATAATAGGTTCATCAATATGGTTAAACATTTATGTAATTTCACTCAATCATCATGAATTCACATCAATCATAAATTGGCGCATTTTCACAAACATTAGTGTGCAATTTACAATATCATCTATAATACAAGAAAACCCATTTTATGATTTCATCAAGTAAACCTTTTTGCATTCAACCAAGACTACATTTGATAGTGAGACAAGGTAAAAACAAGTCATTTAATGGTAGGAATGCAACCAATACATGGATTTTTAACATACATACAATATATGCCCTAATATGTAAAAAGGAACAATTTTGGAGCAAAAGATAAATTAATGGCATGATGAACTTATCTACACAAGTCCTATACCTAGGTTTAGAAATTCCCTACCTTAATTCTTCAAGTTAGGGTTGAAACCATAACTTTTCCCTTGTTTGTAGGTGGAGTGAGGCTTGTTCTCATTCAATCTTCCAAAATAGGGCTTCAATTATTTATGTGTCTTTAATAATTCCCAAAGCCCCAATTTTTTCTTCATCTTTTCTCGAATCTCTTTCTCTCCCCTTTTCTCTTTTACGTAAATATGTGTGTGTGTCTAATGTGTGTTTTAGGTGTGTAGAGATTTGACTTTATAAAGCCAACGGTAAGACAAGGGGTGAAAACCCCTTTTTTGTCACAACCCAAAACCCACCCTATGCAGATTAGGGATAACGATAGCTAGTTAGGTGCTTCGCCAATACACTAACCTTTAATATCATATTGATAATGTTTCTAACCAAAGGCCTTTTAACATTTCCAAGTAGATTGCATTCTGTTACATAAAATCATGTAACAGAATTCTTGTTTGTTAAAAATTTTGTTTGAATGCAATCATACTTGATAGAGCATAATTAGTCTGTACATCAGAGTTACAATAACATAAACTCTTAATTATTATATTATTGATGACTATTGTTCACTGTCCTTTTCCTGTCACATGATCCTAGCATCTGTGGTCTCAGGTTATCACCTTCGTAGTTAGGATGCAAATCCCACTTTCACCAGTGCTTTTATTCGTCATGATTCAATAGCAACTGGGTTACAACCTCTTGGTAATCCTTGAAATACATAAGATAAAATTCTGTGAGCTTTATTGAAAAGTTCGTGAGTAACATCGGTCCCCTATCATGTGTTTTCGAGAAAATTCTTTTTTTGTAAATTTTCATGGATAACAATAGAATATATCTGTATTGAAAGTTGCTGGTATTCTTTAAGCATAAACATATAACTGGGAGTTGCAAGATATATATTAAAAATCATGCAAGGGTTTATGCCAGATAGTTTTGCAAGTTAAACATGATATCGTAAAATCTATAATAGGAGAGCAAATAAAACAGGTCACATTCTTAAAAACTGTTGTCCTTTAGGACTTTGGGTTGTCACATGGTGACCTATAAACTAAGGTTGTGAAAAATATTTTTGTGCCATACATCTCATAAGCTCAGTCTCTAGGGACTACAAATGTCACATTGGTGACCTATCACGACCCAAAACCCACCCTATGCAGATTAGGGGCTGTGACTAACACTGTCAAAAAAGATTAGGGGCTGTGACTAACACTGTCATTTTGACAGGCCGTACAAAATCAAATGAATTGCACAAGAGAAATTTTTTTTTTTTTGATATTAAGTACAAAAGCTACATATATGCAACTCATCTGATAACCAATTGAACACCAATCATTTATGAAGGATACTTAAGGTAAAATCATTGTGATCACCATCATCATCATAATTCAACATTTATATACACATCATATATGTATCTAACAAAAGGTTCATGATACAAGTTCCCAAAATTCTAAGTTGTCATCGAGCCCAAAAATACGCCATATGATTACCAAAAAGATTTCACATCACATCCAACCAAGATCCTCATACAAAAGATCCATTGCATTCACGCTTTCAGCTACTCTGTGTAAACTTTCCTACCTCCCTACTAATTCAATTACCTGAAATATGTTGAATAAATCCATGTGACCTTCACTAAGCTCGTGAGTAATTCTTGCATTCTGTCACAGGTTTTGCAGAAACAAAGTTTTGCACAAAATACCATAGGCACCAAGTTTCTTCAAACAGATAACATATACACAAGAATATCTTAAAATATGTTTCAAAATGGATCACGTATAAAGCATACTGAAGGTTTAAGCATATATAACATATGCATTTTTGAAACACGTCATTTTCAATAACACAGTTCAAATATCAAAACACAAAACACAAAACACATGATGTGGAGTCGTTCAAAAAATATATAATAGCACATGCATTTCTTAAAACATGGTTCAGATAATTAATGTGGAACAAAAAACATAATATCGAATAAAAAATGAGCAAGAGAGAGTACTTTTGAAATCTGATTTCAAATAGCGGATAACATGAGACAGATGACAGACACATATTACACATCGAAGAATCAGATATTGAGTTGGAACACTACGTGGGTAACTTTCATCAAGAGTCAGAGCATCACGTAGGTAAGTCTCAAACATGAATTCCACAACGAGTTAGAGCACCATGTGCGTAAGTCTCATTAAGAGTCAGCGCCACATGGGTAAACCTCGTGCAGACACAAGAATCGAGTCAGAGCACCATGTGGGTAAGTCTCATCAAGAGTTGGAGTGCCACATTGGTAGGCCTCAAACAAACATATGATCAAATTCAAACAAGTATGATTCAGGTTGCGTAGTCAAAATTGGCTCACACAAATCATTTTTCCTTTTGAGATCCTTGTTTTTATAAAGAATTTTCTAAAGTTCATCATGCAATTCCTTAAAGGCATTTTCTAATTCTTCATAAGAAGGAGATGAGTCACTATTAGAGTTTACCTCATTCTCATGAGTCATGGGACAAAAGTTGGCTACTTCTTAGTCACTTAATTCCTCATCCAATTTATCCCAAGTTGCTTTCATTACTTTCTTCTTGGATCTTCTTCCTTCTCCTTTGTGTTAAGGACGCTCCACTTTTATATGTCCTGGTTTATGACATTCATAGAAAGTTGGGGGTTCTTTCTTTCTTGATTCCTCTTTCTGTTACTTTCAATTTTGTTGCTTCTTTCTGAGGTAGATTTTGAATTTTCTTGTGATAAAGGCAACATCCTCATCACTTCCTTGATCCTCTTCTTCATTTTTTTCATCTTCACTTACATGAGATGAGGATTTAAGAACAAAGTTCTTCTTTAGTTTATCTTCTTCTTCATGACTTCTTATGGTAAGCTCATGAGTTATGAGAGACCCGAGAAGCTCATTAAGGCTTAGTTTGTTGAGATCTTTTGCTTCTTGAATGGCTGTCACCTTGGCTTCCCATGTTCATGGAAGAGACCTAAGAATTTTTATGACCATTTCAACGTTAATATAGCTCTTGCCAAGAGTTTATAATGTTAGTAAAGCGAGTGAACATTTCGGGTATAGACTCGTTTTCATTTACTTTAAATAGTTCATACTTGTGAACTAGCATACTAATTTTAGATTCTTTGACTTGATTTGTACCTTTGTAGGTAACTTCAAGTTATCCCATATCTCCTTTGCAGATTCACAACCGAAGAGTCTATTGAACTTATTTGCATCTAAAGGACAATATAGATTTCTCATTGCTTTAGCATTCAATTAAATGAGTTTGAGATCCTTTCCATCCCATTCTTGTTCTTCCTTAGCGACCTTGGTGGTGCTAGTAGAACTTTCGGACTTCATGGGAATATGAGATCCATTTATAATTACTTTCCATATCTTATAGTTTAAGGCTTGAGGATAAATCTTCATTCTAGCCTTCCAATAGGAATAGTTTTGGCCATTGAACAGAGGTGGTCTGTTTGTCGATTGCTTTTTGGCAAAGACGGTTACAATATTTTCCACATATTTTCTCTTAGAGTGTTAACTCAATTTTACAAGAGATGAGTCTCTGATACTGAGGGGTCCAATCTATGTCTAGATGTCAAGAATTAGACCTAGAGGAGGGTGAATAGGTCTCACTAGCAATTAAAATTTATTTGTTTAACTATGTTCAAATTCACTTACTATGGGAGTAAACAAATTCAGTGACATGTAATAATAAACTATAGTAATAATAAATAAAGCAATAGTAAAAAGATAGAAACAGTGCACCAAATTTGTTGACGAGAAAACCGCCACAAATCAACTGAATTTTCTTTAGAAAACCCCGGGGTGTTGACCTCGATGTGAATCCACTAGAAGAGGTTCAATGATTATAGATTCTGTACAACTCAGTTTTAGTCCCTCAAGTATTGTTGATAATCTGAATCTTCTGAAAATTGAATCCTCAAGTACCCTTCAAGTGTATCTGTCACTTCGAATACCATGAACGACAATCTAAGCATAGTTGTGAACTCCACGCAACCTCGAACTCTATCGATTGCATAAACTTGAAATCCACAAACTTGTACTCAACGAACAATGTAGAAGACGGAATTCAAGTTTCTTCTTCAAGGACTTGATTTATGTATGCAATGTGCATATGAAGAAAAATAATTTTGGATAGTTTAGAAACTCTTTTTTATAGCAGCCAAAAGTACCCCCACGAACTAGGGATCAAATCCTTATATAAGATAGGTTTTGGAAAGGAAATCATACTATTTAAATCAATTACAAAACTGATCTGTGAGACATTCATTCCCACGAATTGGATGCTCGTTCACATGAACCTCAATTCGTTCAAATGAACTATTGAACGAATGTGATATGAAAGGTACTGGAAAATTCGTTGGATCATTCGTTTGAATGAATGTCCCACGAATGGGTTTCTAAAAAAATTTTTCAATTGAAAGATTGAATGAATATTTCGTTATTATATAAGACAAGCTCCCTAGAATATTCGTGTGAACGAATTTATGATTTGTGCAAACGAATATTGTGAAAACCCTAAAATTTCCAATTTTAGGTCAATGACATATAATAACCTACTTAAACAATCTTTCAGTACTAGGCATAGTTAAGTGGGCTATTATTATTCATAGAACAATTACACTATACACTTTCACATATTAAAATAGTAAATTAAACTTAACGCATGAGAGTGTGTGTGTGAGATAAATCCGATCCAAACTTCCCAAGAGCTTACTAATGTTTCGCCATATGAGTATGTGAGAGTCATGCAGAAATAAGACATCATTTAACTGGAACCAAACACGTTCTTTAATGATCACAAGGCTTAAGGACTCTACATTAATAACTTGGTCAACATTATAACTCAATGATAATTTTGTCTCACAGATTAGCCAATACTTGTGACGAGTAGTCCTAACAGATACCACTTGTTGCCCAAGTATTTTTCCTTAAAAGGGGGGTGAATAGGGTATTTTTCAAATATTGATTTCTTTTTATTTTTTAAAAATAAATGTTGTAAATGCACAATAAATAAATAAGAGTAGAGAGAGAGAAAGCAAACACAATAGTTACGAGGTTCGAAAAACTTCCTACGTCCTCGACTCAAGTATCCCCACTGGAGTTTTTCAAGTATAACGACCTCCTTGCAGGTAGAGACCAAACCTTTACAAAGCGAAAACCGCAACCCTCTTATCCTAGCAAAATTTGCCATTTTGCCTCACCGAGTAGTACCTACATACAACTCTCACCGCAATGAGATAATACAAAGATGTTTATCAAATAGCACTCTCTTGTAGAGTAGTTTTGATAAATAAGATGGTCACTCTCTAAAGATTGATCAGGTGAAAACTCTGAGTATTTAAGATGAGTAGAACTTTCAAATCTAGATTTGAAAGATGGTAGATATTAACTCAATAGCAAGGATGTGATAATGTAAGCTTGTAAGAGATGACTTAGAAAGCCCTACGGAACCTCTATTTATAGCTATTTAAAGTATGTGACCGTTGCTTTTCAAAAAGAGTCGTTTCCCCCCTTTTTTGTCTATTCAAAATTTGAATTTGCGAGTGCCAGATTGATAGAATCAGTCGATTAAATCATCAACTAGTCAACTTCAATGAGGACTGATCGACTGATTAGGTCAATTGATTTATCCCGAGGGTTTGAGGTTCATTTAGTTAAGAACAGTTAGTCGACTGATTTTGAGTATTAGTCGACTAGTTCTATTTATACATGGTTTTGCCTTGGAGAAATGATCGACTGATATAACTTTTAGGTCGACTGATTTAGATAGTGTGCTTAGGCAATTCATCAATTGGTCATTCAGTCAACTGATTTTATGAATCAGTCGACTAGTTTGTTGGTACACTTATTTTGCCTTTTAAGAACAGCCGACTGAAGCTCCTAGTAGGTCGATTGATTTGGACAGTGTGCTCAAGCGATTTTATAAGACTTCACTCAGTCGACTAGTTCTTAGGATCAGTCGACTAGTTTTATCAGTGTGACAAATAAGCTTCAAGAATCAGTCGACTCATTTTAAAAACTGGTCGATTGTTTTAGATAGTGAGTGTCTTCTAGCTTATTTCTTTCTAGGTGTACTTTTGTCAAAACCTTTTGATCTTTCAAAATTTTAAGTTAAAGTTTTGTTTTGAAAAAATAGTTTGAGGTTAGTCCTTAGATAATTATTTTAAATAGTGAGAGTTTACGATCAATTATCAATCTAATCCTAATGTCACTCAAAAACCCAAAATAAGGAAAAATGAAGTCTTCACTTGAATCCTTAGGGTTGAGTGAGTCCTCCTTGCTTGAGTTATCATGAGAGCATTCCTCTTGTTTTGATCTTTGCTTTGTAACATACTCTTGAGTGGAATCTTTTAGCTTGATGGACTTTCGTCATTTTCTTGGTCAGCAATCTTCTTTGACCTAGATAACCTATTTGAATTGTCACTTGGATAAATTATTAGTCCATTAGATAATGCTTTATGATCATCAAAATTATTGAGATGTCTTTGGTTGAAAATTTTTAGGGCTAACAATATAAATGTGTGTGTGTGTAGATAGTGTAAGATAAAGTTAAAATTTAAAGATTTAATTTGTAAGTTCTGCACATTACGAGAAGATCGGGTGTTTTTGCGTGCTTATGTATTCCATATATGGAATTCCATATATGTATTCCATATACATCATCGGAGGGCTAACAATATTTATGGAATTCAAATTTGACATTTTTCTTCAATAAACCCAATTTTCAACTCTAAGTTAAAGAGTTCTAGTTTCTAATTTTGCGCATTATGACCCAACCCAACCTGATAATTTTCATGCATGTAGTATTTCCTAACAACTTAATGCAGTAGGAAAGTCCTGCAATTTCAAGTCAATTGAAATTGATTGTTTATGCACCAGCAAGGTCCTCTTGGACCTTCTATTTTCCAATCTAAGTAAAGTTAAGACCTCTAGTTTATACTTTTGCGCATTACTGCCAAATCGAGCATTGTCTTTACTTGCGGTCTTTTCACTAGGAAGTTTATTCTTAATTTCAAGTCAATAGAAATTCAATTTACATTTTTGTCTCAAGAAATTCCATTTTTAGCTCTAAGTTAAAGTTAAGAGTTCCTAGTTTCCTGTTTTGTACATTAAGACCCAACCAAGTAGTTTTTTTTTTTTTTTTGTGTGTGGTCTTTTCAAACTACTTTGTTGATGCACGAGAAAGGTCCTTGTTTGGTTTCAAGTCAATAGAAATCATATTTGACATTTTTCCCAAGAACTCCCATTTTCAGCTTTGCTAAAGTACTTACTAAGAGTTCTTAGTTTCGTGCATTTTGACCCAACTGGCCAATGTTTTGCATGCCATCTTTTCTAGAAACTTTAGGAAGGTTCTCATGCACATTAAAGGGCCTGTTTGAGAATCCTTGAATTTTGTCCAGTTCCAGTCTAAACCAATTCCTAAATGGTTTGTCTAAACAAATCTTCATATGAAGAGGTTCTGCACTATCTTTAGTTTGGTTCTACTAGGGATTTCTTTCAAGTTCCCAATCATACTAAACATCTACTTGAGATTTCTTTCACGGATCTTCTCACGGTGTCTGCCACGACGACTGCATCCAAATTGTCCTCTTTGTCATACTCCTCCGCCATGTCATCTATGAACTCCGATCTTCACCGCTTACGACTGCCCCACTATCTTCATCGTTGTCATCCTCTTCTTCGTTGAAAGCTTCTTCATCTTCCATTTGTTCGAGATCATCGTCTTCGTCTCACCGCTGGTGAAATATGGTGCCACAGCTACGATCAGGGTTTCATAGTACAAAGGACACAAGGTTTCATGCGAACTGTTGTTTTGGGTGTCGATCAAAGATTCTAAAGGTTGCGACCGAAGTAAGGGAGATGGGGAATGGGAGTGAGATGGCGACGAGAATAGAAAGGGAGAGGGGGATTGCGAAGGAGATTATGAAAGAAAAGAGGGTGGATTTTCAATTGAAAGAGGTGCGGAGCATGAGGAGAAACCTGCTTCAAGTGAAAACCACCCTCTTGTTGGAATAAATATGGACCAATTTTGGGATCAAATTAGATTTAGTGAGAACCCATTTTTCATTAAACATTCGTTACCAAACTAGGGCCGAACACATCCGGGTCATATTTGTCTTCAATAAGTCCGGTTCTTGGACTTCACAAACACCCCACAAGTAAATAGATGTCAATTTTGACATTTTTTTCCTTGTGGAATCCCGTTTGCAAGTCTAAGTTAAGATTTCTAGCTTCATGCTTTATGACCCAAATGGTCATTGTATTTGAATGTGATATTTTTAGCAAATTTGTTTATATACTAGGAAGGTTCTAGTGCAATTTCAATTCAATAGGAATCATATTTGACATTTTTTTCCCATGGAATCCTATTTTCAACTCTTAAGTTAAGAGATCTGATTTCTAGTTTCACAAGTTATTCCCAAACTGGACACTATTTCCATATGCGATCTTTTCAAAGAACCTTTTTATATACTTGGAAGGTCCTCATAGAATTTCAAGTCAATCAGAATCAAATTGACTTTCTTTCCTAAGAAACTCCATTTTCACACTAATTTAAAGTAAAAAGTTATAGTTTCTAGTTTCGCACGTTATGTACTAATTGGGTAGTGTTTTTGCATGAGGTCTTCTCTAACTACTTTGTTGATGAATTAGAATGGTCTTTTTGCGATTTCAAGTCAATTGAAATCAAATTTGTCATTTTTACCTCGTTTAACCCCTTTTTCATTTCTATTTGAAGTTAGTCGTGTAACTTCAAGTACCTACATTTCTATCCTAAGAAACCCTATTTTTAGTACTAATTAAGTTAAAGTTGAGAGTTCTAATTTCAAGTTTAGCACGTTAGGAAGTAATCGGGTAGTGTTTTTGCATGCAATCTTCTCTAATAACTTTGTCTATACACTAGGCAGGTCCTCGTGTGATTTTAAGTAAAATCAAAATGGAGTTTGACATTTTCAACTCTAGGCTTCTTATTTCACGCATTAAAACCCAAACAAACACTATTTATTCTAACAACTTTGAATTATACACTAGGAAGGTCCCCATGCGATTCCAAGTCAACTGGAATCAAATTAACAATTTTACCAAAAATTCCATTTCAACTCTAAGAAAGTTAAAAATTATAGTTTCTAGTTTTTCGTGTTATGACCAAACCGGTCATTGTTTTTATGTGTGGGTCCTTTATAACAACTTTAATTTGTTATGCACTAGAAAGTTCTTCATGTGATTTCAAGTAAATCCAAATCGACTATAATTTTTTTTTTGTCCCGGAAAATCCCATTTCGACACTAAGTTAAAGAGTTCTAAATTCCACTTCTGTGCGTTATGACCCATCTAGGCATTGCTTATGTGCGTTCTTTTCTTATAGCTTCGTTTATGCACTATCAAGGGCCTTATGCAATTTCAAGTTAATCAAAATATTTTCCCCAAGAAACACCATTTTCAGTCTAAGTTAAACTTTTTTTATTAATAAGTAAAGGTAGTATTCAAAATGCACATGTACACCTAAAATAAATAGAAGCTATGCATAGCTAAATTCACACAATCGAATTTGACATTTTGTTACCCCAAAGGGTGTAGAGCGTGTGGATGGGGGGCGTACCATAAATTCAGAGGAACGTAGGATCGTTTCGTGCACCCTTAGGTGGGATTAGTCTGAGTTCAAGGTTTGGGACACTCCCCACGTGGCAAAAAAATAAAAGAAATTTGACATTTTGTCCTGCAAAACCCCAATTAGCTTCAAGTTCTAGATTCTAGTGTTTAGTGTCTACTTTCACATATAATGACCCAATCAAACAGTGTTTTTGTGTGAATATTTTTTTTTGAACAACTTGATTTGTTGAAGCACAAGGATGGTCCTCATGCTATTTGTCAAATTTGACAATTTTACCTAGGTGAAACACCACTTTCAATTTGATATACCATAAAGTGAAAAACATATTCAAAGTATGACACGTGTCTGTGCAGAGTTCTTTAGGGTAAAGATCAAGAAAGATTGTTTTATCCAGATCAACCATGCATGGAGGGTTCAGAGGTGTACGGTTCAGAACACATAAGACCAATTTCTAAATATCTAGTTAGTTCCGAGTTAGAAGAAGAAGAGGAGGAGGAAAAAGAAGTACACAATGATCTTTTTCTATTAAGAAATGCAAATGCATGACTTTTACTCAAAATATTAGAAGAAGTGGAAACAACATTTTCAGTTTCATTATTACCGTATTTTGTTAAATACATCATATAATAAATTTTTTATTTGTTCATTAGTAATTCTTAATTAACAATTTAAATTTTCTGCTATTCCATCAAAAAAATGCTCTACACCAGTCATTTTTATTCTTGGATCCATTACTGTAGCTAAAGTTAACATTGGGGATAATTCTTCCTAATATTTTTAAAATTTTTCTTCCATTACTGCACATATATCTTTAAAATTCTCATTTTCCCTATGTATTGCAAAAGTATAAGAAATAGTCTATAATTCAGATAAGACAATACAAGAAGTGGGATAATAAACACCCGAAAAATTATTTGTTGGAGTATAAAAATTTTATAAAAATTATTTAAATGTAAAAGCTAAGGCCCAATCTAGAGTAGTTAAAATGTGATTACCATGCTTCTCATTATAAAAATCAGTAATTACTCGGTCATATTTCTCACAAGACTCGAGCATGAGATATGTCAAGTTCCAACGAGTTGTAACATCTGCTTTAAATTTTTTTAGTTTTAAATTACAACTTCTACATAAATTTTTAAATTCATGAGCTTTAGCATTTGAATTAAAAATCAAAAAAATTGTTGTTCTAGTTTTTGCTACATCGACATAAATTAATTTCAAGTCATCTTACACCATTAAATTAATTATCAAACAAACACATCTACTATAGGAAAACAAACACCACCAAATGTTGGATGTAAAATACGTTTAAACATGTCAATAGAAGTAGTATTTGCAATAGCATTATCAAAAGTAATTCTAAAATTTTTATCTTGAACTCCATATTCTCTGAAAACATTCATAATACAATTAAATATATTACGAGCAATATGAGGAGGATCCGTGCTATGGAATCCAATAATTTTTTTTATTTAAAATTCAATTATTATCAATATAATGTATGGTCACACAACAATAACTTCCATTATTCATACCACTCCATAAATCAGATGTGCAAGAAAAAGATGCATTAAAAGAAGAAAGATCATTAATTAAATCATTTTTAAAATTTTTAAATCTTTTCTAGTAGTGTTTCTAGAAACTGCTTTGTAACCAGGTTGCATATAATCATGCATTAAATTTTGAAAATGAATATCCTCCCTAAAAAGTAAAGGTTGCTCCTTAGCAGCTATATATCTTGCAATGACATCCCTCGCATTGTCATTTAAGTATGTCCAATTTCCCATAGTACCACTACTCTTA
Organism: Nyssa sinensis; assembly: GCA_008638375.1. Classification (NCBI taxonomy): domain Eukaryota; kingdom Viridiplantae; phylum Streptophyta; class Magnoliopsida; order Cornales; family Nyssaceae; genus Nyssa; species Nyssa sinensis. The sequence continues at coordinate 10,874,370 of CM018037.1, read as the reverse complement.
CTTTGACTAAGTTGTACTTGTTTAGGGTCATTAATGTCATGTTTTTCTAGACATTTTTTTATATGTCTATTAAGATGGCCTGTGCCACTACTACTTTTACAAAGGTTTTCAACTAAGTGTATCTTAGTAATTTTGATGATCATAAAACATTATTCAATGGACTAATGCTTTATCTAAGTGACAATGCAAATAGGTCATCTAAGTCAAAAAAGAATGTTGACCAAGAAAATGACAAAAGTCCATCAAGCTAAAAGATTTCACTCAAGAGTATGTTCCAAAGTAAAGATCAAAACAAAAGGAATGCACTTATGATGATTTAAGTAAGGTGGACTCACTCAAGCCCAAGGATCCAAGTGAAGACTTTCATCTTTCCTTATTTTGGCTTTTGAGTTTTTGAGTGACGTTAAGATTAGATTGGCATTAGTTGTAAGCTCTCACTATTTAAAATAATTATCTAAGGACTAAACTCAAATGATTTATTTCAAAACAAAGCATTTAACTTAAAGTTTTGAAAGATCAAAAGGTTTTGGCAAAAGTACACTTAGGAAGAAATAAGTTAGAAAATACTTACTGTCTAAACTAGTTGACCAGCTCTTGAAACTAGTCGACTGTTTCTTAAAACTTATTTGTCACACTGATAAAACTAACTGATTGATCCTAAGAATTAATCGACTGAGTAATGTTTTATAAAATTGTCTAAGCATACTGTCAAAATCAGTCGACCTCCAAGGAGAATTAGTCGACTGTCCTTAAAGGCAAAATTAGTGTACAAACAGAACCAGTCAATTGAATGACCAATTGATGGATTCCCTAAGCACACTGTTCAAATTAGTTGACCTAAAAGCTATATCAGTCGACCATTTCTCAAAGGCAAAAATAGTGTACAAATAAAACCAATCGACTGATACTCAAAACCAGTTGACTAATTGTTCTTAACCAAATGAACCTCAAACCCTTTAGACAAATTAATTGACCTAACCAGTCGACCAGTCCTTATTACAATCGACTGGTAGATGATTCAGTCAACTAATTTTGTCGATCTAGAAATCGCAAATTCAAATTTTGAACAGATAAAAAGGGGGAGAGGGGAACATCTTTTTTTGAAAAACAATGATCATATACTTTAGATCTACCATTTTCCAAATCTAGATCTAAAATTTCTACTCATGTTAAATACTTAGAACTTAAACCTGATCAATCTATAGAAAGCGAACATCTTATTGCACCAAAACTACTCTAGAAGAGAGTATTGTTTGACAAACATCTTTGTATTATCTCATCGCGGTGATAGTTGTGGGTAGGTGCTATCTAGTGAGGCAAAATGGTATATTTTGCAGGGATAAGAGGGTTACAGTCTTCACTTTGTAAATGTTTGGTCTCCACCTGCAAGAATGTCACTATAGTGGAAAAACTCAAGTGGGAATACTTGAGTCGAGAACGTAAGAAGTTTTTCGAACCTTATAACTATTGTGTTTGCTTTCTCTCTCTCTCTCTCTCTCTCTCTCTCTCTCTCTCTCTTTGCTCTTGTTTATTTATTTTGTATTTACAGCATTCATTTTTGAAAAATGAAAAGAAATCAATATTTGCGAAATACCCTATTCACCTCCCCTCTAGGGTAAATATCTGGGTAACAACATGTATAATTGGTCTCGCAATATTTGTAAATCTGTTCTTCTATTAGGTTATTAATTGTTCTAAGGTAAAATGAGCCCACACTCCCAATGTGCGGGATCTCTTAGGCTTAGGAAGACTACTAGATGTGGTGTTGCTTGGTGTAGGGATACTAGTATCGATAGAAGGTTGTTCCTATTCATCATAAAATTCATTATATTCACCATAGTTAAAATTTTCTAGGTTAATATTTTCAATAGGGTCCATTTTCAAGTTTAATATAATTAAACAATAACAATTAACAACAATACTACTAATAATAACAATTAAACAATAATACTAATTAAACAATTATACTAATTAAATAATAATACTAATTAAACAATTATTATTTCAATTTTTTAATAATAACAACTAATAACAATTATTATTATTTAATAATAATAACTAATAAAGAAATATACTAGCCCGTTGAATTCTTGAATTGAATGTGACTGACCTTCCTCCAATTCGCAAACTTGCAATTGTAGTATACTTGATCATACTTTAATCTACAACACAATTACAAAATATTTATAAAAATTGCTTGTTAAAAATTGAGTTACTATTGATGAGAGAGCTTGTAGAAATGATTGTAGAGTAGAGAGAATATGAGTGAATCAGTGAGAAAAAATGGAATGAGGTGGTAGGGTATTTATAGAAAAATTTAAATAGTGAATTTTTAATTTTACCCTTAAAACTTGTTCTTAATATAGTTGTTAAAGGGGCAAAAATGATCATTTTAACCAACTTTCCAAAAATTTCCCTTAAACTAGTCGTTAATATGACTGTTAGAGGGGCAAAATGATAAAATAATGTTTTTGAAATAAAAAAGGAGATCGAATTGCAGTCGGGTCGAGGCGGACCGGGCAAAGAAGGCCTGGCCGGGCTGGGCTAGGCTATAGGCTTGGGAATGTTGGCCCACCAACTATTGTGTCTTGTCGTGCCGCTTCTTAACGTGCCATGCCCGTACCGGCCCAATTGACACCTCTACTTAGGAAATTTCATGTTAATTTATGGTACATTTTTGTGCCGAGAAACCTCATATTAAAATTAAAAGTTCTGGTTCCTAGTTTCATGTGATTGTTATTTGCCTAATCAATCGGGCGTCATTTTGGCATGCAGTTTGAACCAGCCAGTGTTTCTTATTTTTATTTTTATCTTTAACTTGTGGTGTTTTCTAACAACGTTGATGATGTACTAGAAAGGTCCTCAAGTCGGTCAAAATTAAATATGAAATTTTTGTCCGGATAAACCCCATTTTCAGCTTTAAGTTAAATACTTGCAAGTTTTTGTTTTACATGTTACGACTCTCAACCTAGCAGTATTTTATGTGTGGTATTTTCAAACAACAGTGTTGATGCGCTAGAAAGGTCTGGTCGTCCTCTGGCATTTGAATTTGTTTCCTTGAGAAAACCTGTTTTCAACTCTAAGTTAAAGTTAGGAGTTCTATGAATTTTGGTAATTTCATGTGTAATATGTGATTACTTAAATAATTTCACTGTTTGTATACTTAATATAATTATGCAATTATTTGAGCTAACATAAGCCAATATAGGATTTTGGAAATTTGGGATATTTGTAGAGTTAGAATTCGGTTCCAAAAATCTCATAATTGAAATCTAGGCAAACAATTCAATTTTGGCAATATTCAGATAAAATAAGTTTTTTTCGGCGCAAGTACATGCGTATACTATGTAGAGAAATTTACTTGACTACAAAGAAAAAATCTCTAGCTTTTGAGAAAAGTTTACTAGTGTTATATAACACTCAAGTAATGAGGGTGACTTTTATATGCCATGAGCAGATACAAGACTATGTTTGAGTGTGTACACACTCACACACACACAAAATATGTATATATATATATATATAAAGTGATCTACACAGAACTTATAATATATTAAGCCTTTAGTTTTGTTATAATCCCTTTCACCCGACAGCTCTCTCCCTCCCTCCATAGTTTTCTCTCTTTCCCTCACCATAACTATCACACCTCAAACCCAAACGTGGGATTCAAAGCACAACTAACACAAATTAATTTAATCCAAGGCTTCACATAGGCTAGACCAATCAAATATCCCAAGCATTCATCAAATTTCACCATAATAATAATAAATCATCCATCATCTAATATAATTAAATAATTTGTCTCCAAAACAAATCAACCCATAATCTTCTAAATTAAAATCACCACAATTCTCCAAATAACATAAAATAAGTCATCGTCTAAGCAAAATAATTTAAATAACTCCAAGCGCTCTCCACTTTACTTGTATCAAATGCTATTATAGTCCATCTCTAGTCATCTGTGGAGGAAAAATATAGGGTAAGCTCAAAGAGCTAGTAAGGTAACAAACACAATATACACCAAAATATGTCAAGCAGATAGCACGAATAAATTTATAAAATTGTTCTAATAAAATGAAGCATTTTATAAAATTTCATATTACTAGAAAGCACTTCAATAGATGCACTTAAAGAATGGTTTCACTTAATTAAGAAATTCACTGAAATAAACAGCGTGATAATAAACAGTATTGTTAAGTTGCTTAAGCATTTACTCTAGCTGTCACAAATAAATGATATATTACTTTCATTTATTGGTTGCTCTATTATTCATGAACATGTAGAAACTGTCATACACTGTCACGCCCTGAATTCCAGCGAACCCGTGGCGCGACTGACGAGACGAAAGGAAAATAAAATAATAAAGAAATAAAGGAAAATCTAACAGATTCAACTCCAAACTTACATTCATTTCCTTCAATGTACATTCATGTAAAGCACGATCAATAAAAATATTCAACATGTCATTCGGGCTTAAGCCCTTATACAATATCAATACATCTCGAAATATGCTCCCAAGGGCCAAGATCATTCTAAGCTCATATCTCTTCCACTCTGCAAGACTTCCTCAAGTCTCGAGTGCTGGGAACGTCATCTGTGGGGAGTTATCCCACGTATGGGTCAGCTCAACTGCTGGTATGATATAATGCTAATGCAAGTAACAAAATTAAGGGCGTGGCATGTGCAAGTGTACAGTTATTTCTATATGTCATTCAATATCATCCATACAACGTGCTAGCAATAATCTACATGTCATCCAACTCATTAATATAATTTAAGGCGTGGCATGTGCAAGTGTACAGTTATTTCTACATGTCATTCAATATCATCCATACAACGTGCTAGTAATAATCTACATGTCATCCAACTCATTAATATAATTTAAGACGTGGCATGTGCAAGTGTACATTTATCTCTGCATGCATTCTAAATCATCCATGCAACATGCTAGTAACAATCTACATGTCATCCAACTCATTAATATAATTTAAGACGTGGCATGTGCAAGTGTACATTTATCCCTACATGCATTCTAAATCATCCATGCAATATGATAACAATAATCCACATGCCTTCCAAATCATCCATACCATGTAATAGCAATAATCCACATAACATCCAAGTTATCCATGCAATGTAGTGACAATGCCCATGAAACACCCACACAACTCAATGCCACAACCATGCCAACTCTATGCCACAACCATGTTAACTCTATGCCATGTCCATGTCAACTCATGTAATGTAATATGATGTAATGAAATGTCCCTTCACGGATCGCTCCCGTTGGTTCGGGTACCAAATGCAATATCATGTCCATGTCTCATTTTCGAAACACATCCGATAAAGGCTGAGTACCATGTCTCATTTTCAGAACACATCTGATGGAAGCTGAGTACTATGTCTCATTTTCAGAACACATCTGATGGAAGCTGAGTACCATGTCTCGTTTTCAGAACACATCTGATGGAAGCTGAGTACCATGTTTCATTTTCAGAACACATCTGATGGAAGCTGAGTACCATGTTTAGCACCACGTGCTCAATCCATACTATGCTTTCAATGCATCACACTATGCCAATATGTCTTAATTCCATCATGCAATAATACAATCTCAAATAAGCAATTTTACCAACACATAGAGCATGCCTTTAAACAATGTATTCCACTTAAAGCAATCACAACATCTAAATAACAAAACATCTTCCACACGAATGTATGCAATACATGATCAACGGAAATACATACTCAAACCATGTGTTCACAATCTTAACAACTCCCCAAAAATATAAATCACGTACAACCCAACACATAGAACAAATCATATCTCCGTAGAGCAGCAAGAAGCACATAAGCAACGTAAACAATCAACTCAAGATTTCTTTTTAAAACAACATTCCTTATGTGATTTTTCTAACATCAAACAAATAATTATATGATTCATTCAATCAACTTGTAAATCATTCCTAAACTTAATTCTATTCCTTACTTAGCACAATACACCATACCTGATGGGTTGGTCTCAACCCTAAGAGATCGTGCTCGCGGTGTAGCCGAACTAATCAATGAGAACGTAGTCCATCTACTGTATCTATCCAAAGAGTCAATCGATCAGTCTTCTCCTCTCCCTTCGGTGTTCCTAAAACCACAAAATGTAACTTAGTCTATTGCTACTTGAGTTATGCTATTCATCAAATTTTATGTCTTTATTTTATGAGTTTCTATTTTTCCAAGTTAAACTCTACTGTTGAGTCCGGAACGTCGAAGAAAATAGGTTTGGGCTTTCTCAGAATTTAATTTGGGTATCTGGGCTAAAAAAGGTAAAACAGTCATTTTGCACTTTCACAGGTTCCCATTTTCCGAGACCTCTCCTCGTAAATTGGACTCCACAGTTGAGTCCAGAATATTAGAGATAATAAGATTTCACTATTTTTTTACTCAATTTGGAATTCGTTTGACTATGTTTTGACTCAAGGGCATTTTGGTAATTTCTAAGGGTTCTACGGGTCCTTTATTTTTTGGACCTCATCTCGTGTCACGGACCTCACCATTGGCCTCAGAATGGTCGAGATAGTCAAAATACACTAATGACTTGTCCCATTTGGACTTCGGATTATTTTGGAATATTTAAATAATTTAATTAATTTAATTAATTAATTTAATATTTTATTAATAATTTATTCTGGTGGGTCAGTTTATAATTTCTCAAAAGTCTAGGGGTCAAAGTGAAACTTCAAAAAGTCCTGGGATCAAATTTAATTTCCCAAAAGTCCAGGGGTTAATTTATAATTTTCCAATTTCCTTATTCCCAATTCAGTTAGCCAAACAGGGGCCAATCCAAAACAGGGATAGGATATCCCTGTTTCCAATTTAATTTAAATTTCAAATTTTATAACCTTGTAGCCAAACAACCCCTAACCCATTTTAATTTAAAACCAGAAGATGACACGTGGTAGGGGCGGGTCGGCCCAAGCCCAACCCGAACCCGAACTGACCCAGACCCGACCCGGAACAGTCTCCCTTCGTCCCCGATTTTCCGGTAGGGTTCCGACGTGTCTCCGGCGTCTTCTCCGACGCCGGCAACACTATTCCGGCCAGTTTTCATCGTTTTAAAAATATGGTTTTCTTCATTTCTTTCCAAGGATTTCATATATGGGCTCGGTTTTGGGTTTAGATCATCGGATCACCATGAATAGGGGTCAAAACCCTCGGTCAACTCTCCGACCGACCCTTCCTTTTCCATTTTCGTGACTGTTTGGTCACGATCCGACCTCCATTTTGATCCCAACATGTTTCTGCACCTCACCCCATGAATTTCCCACCTTTTAAACGAAGTTTTACACATAAAATATCAAAACGCACTCCCCCATAACCGTGACCTGCAACTGGAAAATTCTCCCTCTCCCCTTAACCATTTTGATTGATTCTTGTTCCTAAATTCTCCATATTCCATACTTTTTCTAGCCCTACATTAAAAATAATTTAATCATGCTAGAAAAAAATTTCGAAACAGAAAGTGACTCACCTTGGTTTCGGGTCTCTCTCTCTCTAGCCGTGTGTCTCATTTTCCCTCCTGGCCCAAGCTTTATTCAAGCTCCAAGACTCTCCAACTCAACCTCCCTCTCTTTACCTCTATTTTTCTGATTTCTCTTTCCTCTCCCTCTAACGCAACATACATACAAATATACACACGCATCACACCCTCTCTCTCTCTCTCTCTAAGATCTGACCTACCCTCACGGTTCAGACATGCTCTCCTGTTCCTGATAACCCCCTGCTTACTCCACCAACCTACTGCCAACTACTCCATGCCCTCTTGAGTGTGCAACACTCAATTTCTACACACCCTCATCCACACACACTCACCCGTACACACACACACACCCACGTGCACATTTCTGATTTGTATATATATATATATATATACACACACACACACACACATACATGCATACTCATCAATACACATCACACTCATAATTCATAAATATCCACATGTATACATTCCACATGATAATAATAATAATGATCACAATAATAATAATAACACTAACACTAAGAAAATTTATTTATTCAAAAAAAAAAAAATTCCATGTCATTACATACACGCTCATATATAAATGTTCATGGCATATGTATATAAACTGCTATTTGATAATATATTGTGTGTTCTGTTTGTTTGAGACACCCCACTGGTCAACATTGCTCATCTGTGTCCTTTTTGGGCTGATTTGGATTGGCGTATAGGTTTTGATAAGATGCAGAATATGCAAATAAAACCACGGTGCCTATTCTCCAATGTTATATATAAATATTCATTAGATGACACCAAGATCTTGGGCATTTAATGCCTATCTATATCTATATCTATATCTATCTATACTACCTATAAATGTATGGATCCACTTACATGTTTTCTTCAAAATTGTTTTACACTTTTATTTGATCCTTGTCCTTTCCTATTCCCACTCTCTTCTCTTTATTCCTTGTCATTTCTTATTCCCACTTCTTTTCTTTTTTTCTTTTTTTTTCCATCTTAATTATCTCCAATTCAGTAGACACCATAACTACAATGGTTCATTACAGAAGATGGGAATACCATTGTTTCATCTGGAGGAAGCTTCGAACTGGGATTTTTCAGCCCTGGTATGGGTTGCCAACCGAGAAATCCCACTCACTGATAAATTAGGTGTTTTGAAGGTCACCAACCAAGGAATTCTCACCCTCCTCAATCGTACAAATATTATCATCTGGTCTTCCAATACACGGGTATGCAAATACACAGTTTTCTTTATTATTGATTCCTCCCATTAAATAAAGAAACCGTATTAGAAATATGGGCGTGTATGGATGCACAGTCCCCTATTTTTTGGGCTTGCTTTGACATTTAATAGGTGATTTGGATAAGCATGTTCCGAAGCCATGTTTTGGCATTAAGAATTGGAGATCTAATCTCAAAATATGTTCTTTCTTTAGTTTAAATTCTTTTGAAGGTGTCAAATTCATAAAAAAAAATTGTTTTCAAGAACTATTTGGTGAATAAAATGTATATGCACATGTCATATGTCAGCAGGCTCAACACGGAGAACTAGAAAGGGTTCAAGAGAGAAGCAGGGGACTCTCCACACAATATTTATGATTTGGAATTTGAACGGAAAAACAAGAACGCTATTTTTAACCCCTCCAAAAAACCAGCCAGAAGTACCACGCAGGGGTTCTGCTTGGTGTCTGGAGACTTTTGACAAAATGACTTTCCCACTTCTCTGGTTTATTTTCACTTCTGGAATTATTTGTTAATAATTGCATTCATATGCATATTAATGACTTGTTACAATTGCATTCTATAAATTCCATTTTGTGTAGCTTTTGGAAAGTAAGATACATGAGGCAAAGTCAAAGAAGGATACCCTGAAAGCACGAGCTCAATCTGCCAAGTTCGTCTCCACCACAACTTTAATCACTGATTTCTCCAATCATTAAAAAAAAACGATTGATTTCTCTTTGAGTTGGTTAGCTCCTTACTGTAGGTGGTATTGGCCACTTTGCTGTTGCTACCACTATCACAACCATGATTATTCTAGCCTCTCCTTTACTACCACCGCCACTGCCACCACTACCACTACTACTGCTGCTGCTGCACCACCATACGTCATACATGAAAATTGATAACTTAATTACATGCAGGAAAAAGTCACTTCCAGAGCATAATTGACAGGCAATTGAAACCTGCTGACTCTAATGAGTCTAATCACATTCAAATGAAAACCTGATATACCACCATAGTCAACGTGAAATCTGATTATATATATACACACACATATACAGACATATGTATATATACAGACACGTGTATATATATACATGTATATGCATATGATTTCTCTTCACATATGTGTACAGCTCTTATATGTGTGTGTGTGTGTGTATATATATATATATGGAGAGAGAGAGAGAGAGAGAGAGAGAGAGAGAGAGAGAGAGAGAGAGAAATCAGGTGAAGAGAAGGCAAACAAGGCGGCCAAGAGTTGCCTTTTGCATTTTAACAGTTCAATGGTGATGCGGTGGTGGTGATGGTGTGTGGTGGTAGTGCAATGGTCTTGATACCTATTTTACTTTTGAAAAATGATTTTGAGCGAAAAGCAAAAATTGTATAAATTACATTTTTGCTTATTAAAAAGTACTTACAAAAAGCGATACCAAACGGACACTAATTTTTTGCCTTTATGGGTGCTCATCCATTCCATTTAGAATTTATGAAATCATGCCTTTGTTTTTACATGACACAGTTTGCATTAAGTTTCACATGCTTTTGCTTTTAATGCATTGAATTCCTCGCTATGATTGTGTACAAGTTGCTAAATTGATTAATTCAGTTACGTATCACTTTATTATAAATTGTAGTTATCTGAAATTGATTTTTCATCTTTATGTACATTACTTCATATTGTATATATGTACCCTATGAGTAGGGGTTGGCTCAACGATTGGTGCTGGAGTTTACATTCTTCTTGGCATGGTTGCGAGGGAGCATTCTGGGCCTGCTCTTGCCATTTCATTCCTTATAGCTGGAATTGCTGCTGCTCTTTCAGCCTTCTGCTATGCAGAGCTTGCAAGTCGTTGCCCATCAGCTGGGAGTGCCTATCATTATTCATACATATGTGTTGGAGAAGGGTAACCTCTTACTGCTTTTAATGTCTTTCAAACTTCTATTTTCATGCTCATTCCTATTGAAATTGTTATTACCTTTATGCAATAGTATCTCTTTTTTTGGGTACACATACTATCAACTTTAATCTATGCTTTTTGGAGGCTTTGCGGTTTGAGAGTATGCTATTTATGAATGGTAGTCAGTGAGGTTTTAAAAATTTTCTTTAGTCAGTGATTTTATCACTCTAATTTTCTACAGTGTCGCTTGGCTAATTGGCTGGGCTCTGATATTGGAATATACAATTGGTGGCTCCACAGTTGCTCGTGGAATATCTCCCAATCTGGTGCAGTGCATTCTCTCTGAAGTTTTAGTTCTTTAAATTCAGATTCTCTTTGTGACTGTCATTTGTACCTTCTGGTTCAGGGCTAAAGTTTGTCCATGTTGATTGTGTACTAAGCTGGAATTGGTTCCTCTCTTCCTGTTACGTCTGCATTCTTATTTGTTGTCATGGTTTGATTCCCTGACCCTGCCATCTAAGCAATCTTGCCACTCGTACATGCATAAAAATTGATAGAACCACTTTGAAACTGGATAGAGGAAATATATTGTATCTCATCATCCTAGGTCTTGATTCAACATGGCTGAATATTTAAAAGACCGACTAGAATCAATTGAGCAATTGAGTTAGAAGTTGCTTTTCCAATTGAGCCTTAATATCCACTAAGAACAGAGATAGAATAATGCTTTAAATTTTTAATGTATTCTCATCAGCTGCGGAAGAATAGTGGAGTAAGTGCTGAGAGGTGCTTCTAAGTGGTAGCAACAACATTTTAGATCCCGGAATGTCAAAAGCATTTAGACTACGTTTTGTTCTTTGTGGAAGTTAATCAGGATGATATGTTAGAGGAACCTCCACCACTTTTTTAATTTGATTTGTTTTTATCAAAGCATATAAATGCTTTGATGTTGCTGTTCTACATTTCTGTAAACAAAAGAAAATAGTGTGGTGGGACATATTAATATCAATATGCTTTGGTGTTCTTGTTCTACATTTCTGTAAACAAGAAAGGATGTAGTGGGACAAAATAGTGATCACTGGAAATTTAATATTACCTTTTTGACTTATTAATGGTCTCTCTCTCTCTTTTCACACCGATGAAGTTGATCCTTTTTCCTCTTAAGAAATTATCATGCTTTGTGGACTATAATGTAGTGTAAAAAGTACTGTACACTCATCTATTTCATCAGGCACCATTTTATCTATTTTCTTTCTTTTTCTTTAGGTCTTGCTTTTTGGAGGTGCAGATAGTTTGCCAGCTTTCCTAGCATGTGTATATATTCCTGGGCTTGATATTGTGGTTGACCCATGTGCAGCGATTTTAGTTTTGCTTGTCACTAGGCTCTTGTGTGTAGGAATCAAGGAGGTATCTTAATATATGTGTGTGTGTGTGTGAGTCTGTTCTGAAACAAATCTTCTTTTCATTTGAAGTTTGTTATTTTTCTCTTTGTCAATTCAAAAACACAATTCTTGTAGAGTACGGTTGCACAAGCCATAGTTATAACGGCAAATGTATGTGCCATGATTTTTGTCACAATAGCCTGTGGATACCTGGGTTTTAAGTCTGGATGGGCTGGCTATGAACTTCCCGTCGGGTAATGATTGTTCTATACCATACCAAAATGAGGGGAAAAAGTTTTTGCTTGTTGTAAACTCATTTTTATATGATTATCTTTTTGAAGGTAACATATTTCATTGTTTTTTTTTTTTTTTCAATTAATAGGTATTTTCCCTTTGGGATAGATGGGATGCTACTGGGTCTACAATAGTCTTCTTTGCATACACTGGTTTTGATTCAGTTTCCAGTACTGTAGAGGGGGTAAATGCCAATATATATTCTAAAAGCTAGCATTTTTATATATTTTTTAGACGTGAGAAAATGTTGATACTTGCATATATTTTTTCTCATCTTGACAGGTGAAGAATCCTCAACGAGATTTGCCGCTGGGTATAAGGGCTACATTATCTATATGTTGCATGTTATATATGTTGGTGTTTGTTGTCATCGTTGGTCTGGTACCCTATTATGCAATGGATCCTGACACCCCCATCTCCTCTACATTTGCTAGCCATGGGATGCAGTGGGCAGCGTAAGTGAATATTTTACATCAATTTTGTATTGCATTCAATTCTTTCAGTAAGATTTATGGCATTTCTCTTGATCTTTTTTTTTTATTAAGTCCATTTTTTCTTTTGGTTGCAGGTATATTGTAACTGTTGGAGCTTTTACTGCTCTCTACTCAACATTGATGGGTTCTCTGTTGCCTCAGGTAAACGACTAGAAATACTTAAACTTGGCCTTAGATTATAGAATATTTAGATTTACTTGCACTTTACAATGCCAGTTCGTTAGATGATTGTAAATACCTTTATTTCTGATGTGTCGTGTTACTTTGGATTTTTAAGAAATGGCTAATGATATTACCCAATCGAAGTGCATTTTCTATCTCAATCACACATGTATCCTTTAATATACTTACCCTAAACAGGCACAATATATACATTCCAATGTGTTTTTTGGTGCTTTTGTGTGGGGATCTGAGTGCATCTCTTACTTTTGTGGGATAATATTCTATTTCCAGCTTTTGGTCCTGCTATTTCTCATTTCTAGTCTTTTGTATTATTTCTTTTGCTTCATTTTACGGTCATTATAAAAATAAAAATGGGCAAAGATGCGAAATTGATGAGTGGTAACCTTCTTGGACTCAATTTCATATTGATAGGGACTGTAGATTTTATTCTGATTGGGGTTTTTCTGGGTGTACTTTGCTTCTTCAGAAAGCGTATGTGATTCATTGGGTGAGATTGGACCAATACTCATCTATTGAGGAGGCTCACGGAAACAAAAGGACTTGAATGTTATAGATGTGATACCAAAATTGAAGAATCCATCCCCAGATAATACAAATCAGTCACACAAAGTCCTCCTAAGTAGCCTAAATCTCTTACTCTACCATCTGATAGGTTCCATAAAAATTATAGGTATTATATCAGGCTCGAAGTCATTGATGGTAATTATATTGTAATCTTATTTGATGAACCGACAACTTCTCTCATTGGTTGCACAGTTTCAGACTACATAAACTCGGTACGCAAGGTATAAAATATTTTGATCCAAAAATAAATTCAATATTAGTACAATATTTGTATATAAAACATGACATTACATTTATGCTTACATTTCAATACATGATAAGTTCAAAACCCATTTTTACAACAAAAAAAAAATGGTTTCATGCAAGTTGATGCAATACAATTTTTTGTTTAATTCAAATAGAGTAACTCATTCCGCCGCAGGTCAAATTCTAATAATAATTGCACAAGGAATTGAAACTACACGAGGAGATAACTTTGCAAAAATCAACGAAGAAGAAAAACCTGAAACAAAGAAAAAGAGGAAACTAAATAAGAAAATTGTTGAAACAATTGATGAAGTTGAACCGATCCTGATTGAAAATGAAGACATTAATAACTTCAAGCCAAATGAAAAGGAACCGATCGAAATTGATGATGATGAGAATCTTAATGATTTTTACAAGAGACAAAAGCAAATTCCAAGAAAAAAAACAACAAACATCTTTAAAAAAAAAAAAATTAAGTTTGAGAATGTCTAAATCTATTCACACATTTATTGCTTCAAAATTCCACATTCAATTATATGAGATATAATGCAACTAAAGAAACACTTTTTTCTTTGGGGGTTGGGGGGGGGGGGGTTCTCTAGTGTTTTCAACAATAAAGACATGGATTTTTAGATTTAATTTACTATAGTTAGATGCTTTTAGATTCATCTATCATGATCTTTTTTATTTATATTTACCACTTGTTTGGTTTTAGATTTATCATGATCTTCTTCAATGTTTTCAATCGTTTGTTTTTTTTTTACTGTAATTCTTTGTATCACTTAGACTTTTTTCAGTGTTTTCTCTTTATTTTTCACTCCAAACTGTATGTCACTCACCATGTTACTTTGCAACAAGAGCCCAGAGTGACTCTTTCCAAGAAATTGAGTACTCTCACACGTTTACTACCTCTAAAGAGTAAAGTTAAATCAATGGCACATATCAAAGTCCATTGTTTTCTAGTGAAATGTACATAATCCAAATGAGGCATATATCAAAGTCCATTGTTTTCGAGTGAAATGTACATTATCTAAATGAGCTATAGAAGAAGCCGCAGACACTTTAGATGGAAGCAACTGCCCTTTCTACACAAGTCACAATTCTACAAAACTGTTATTGTTCATATTATTTACTTAGTAGAAATTTCTTTTGTATATGCTTTTCTTAATTCTAATTATTAAAATTCTGTTTGCAACAACACTTCAGTGCATGTATAGGCTATGACCAAGAAGCTGGGAGACATGAAACCCTTGACCTTTTTTTTTTTTTTTAGCAAAAATTTGAGGAGCTAAAACTGCAATACTTCCTTCACAGGTTCGACATATGTCTTTTCTATTTCTGTGCTTCCCTATCCATATACAAAACCATTATGGTATATAATTGCAATGCAGAGTTGCTGGAAAATAGAATCATACCAAATTCAACTTTAATTTCCCCACTCCTTCTATCTTCCTTTTCACATGTTGAGATTCCATGTAACTTTCATTTTGACATTCCAGGCTAACTCGTTGCAAACTCGTATGCTTTCGCATGAGATATTCAACACATGGGAGAACCCCCAAGGCCCTAAGATAAATCTTTGGAATCTATTGTTGTTTCATTGTTATATTCAAATATTGGCCAATCAAGGATCTCTCGAAGGAATTGATGCATTGCTTGGCTGCTCCATACACTTGCCTTCGTCTAAGGTCTAAGTTGGATCCTTTTATAAACTACATCACTTTGTTTTTGTAGCTTTGTGTTATAGTCCAATGGTGACTTAGCATTTGACTGAAATTTGCAACACATTTTAACTGTTTTGTCATGGTTCCTGCCTGCTTGAAGCTTCAATTTTATTTAAATTTAGACACTTCACTATTGGAATTGCATAATAAATGTTTGTTAAAGATTCTGATCAAATTTTTAAATCTTTTTTGAAGATGAAGCATCCGAAAGTGATTAGATGTCTACAAGTTTGGTTTAGTACTGCAGTTTTTGGACTTTTAAACAAAAATCTCAAGCATTGGGAAAATGTATAAATTGTAAGTATTTAAGCATCCTTATACATTTTGGATGTCTAATATATAAATATAAAAACTAAAAGTAACCATTAGTAAAATTAGCATATCACCATTCCTTTTTTCTTCTTTTATTTCTTGCAAGGTAGAAAAATAAAACATGAAAGCAGTTGTTTCCTATTTTAGAACTTTAGTTCAATGAGAATAAAATTATTAAAATGTAAGCTTTCTCGAGCGCTTGACAACTTAGATATTTCTGGTTATTCATAATTCTGTGATGACAAAACGGCTCTTGGGACAATGTCTCGAGTGTTGAACCTTACGGTTTAACCCAAATGGAGATAAGCCACTTATATGATGGATATTATGTTTCAATGTCATCTCTTAGACAATAGAGAGTGGTCAATGTATTTTATCATTTTTTCGTTAATTGTTTTTTTCCAAGGAGAGTTTCTTTCTTAGGAAATAATGAGAAATTTTAATTGGGTCTCTTGGTTTTCTTTGAACTGTAGAAACAATTATCTCTCAGCTCTCCCTTAAAACTATTTAGTTCTTGCTTCTTTGTTTTCTGTACCATTTAGACTTGCCTTTTTTCTTGTTATTCTATTTTGTTATAAGTAATCATTCAAATATAAAATAGTTAAACTTGCCTCTTTAGCTACAAGAATGGTTGAAATAGTTATTTTATTTTCTTGGCCGCTTGCATTTAGATGTTTGATGCACCACAACCCTTAAGGTGATGTGAGCTGATGCTGCCTTCAACCTAATATCAGTCGGATAGGGCTTCTCATTTTTAGTGTTGCGACAATAATATTAGTTTTATAGGTGTTTTGAGGGTTGAAATGGTTGAGCTTTGAGATGAATTTTGTTCTGCAATTAAAGTTGAAAGTTTGCTACAAGAAGCTTGTTTTTCTATGGCGCCCAAATAAGAATGTTGAAGACAGAGAAGTAACTGAAGCCAAATTTTAAGAAATAGTCTTTTTTTTTTTTTCAAATGTATAGGCTACGCACATGAAGCCTTGCTAAAACAATTACATTTTTTTTTATGAAAGTGGTATATTTCTGATACTATGTACCATCTTTCATTTATTTATGTTTTTAGTTGAATAACAGATCGAATTCAAACACATTTGCTTCTGGGGAAAAATATTCTGATCATTCAAAACCTCCTCATGAGTCATATGTCACTGCGATGTTAGAAGAGAAAATTCATGCACAAATACAAATTGTATGTTGCATATATTGTAACTCATTTTTGTTCTCAATGTCTTAAAAAATATAAACAAAAATATTATATGCAGTGATATGATTATAAATTGTTCACGTATAACACACGTGCAATGCCACTAGTTTTGTGAAAAGGGTGAATATATTGTTGCTTATCTTACGAACTGTACTTATAGCAAGACTCATATGTGGGTAGTTAGAAGTATGAACTCTAATATCTATGATGACCTTTACTTCCACATTTGTCTATTTGGTCCAACATAGATTAATGTCATTTATTGACCAAACCTTGATAAGTGAATTCACACACATATAATAATAATAATTACTTCACTGACTTTTAATCCTGTTTTAAAGTTAAGAATTCAAGGCCATCATTTTGTGTGCTATGGTCTAACCAAATAGTGTTCTTTGCACGGATTTTTCAAACAATTCGTTGATACAATAGAAAGGTCTGCACAGTTTCAAGTCAATCAGTATCAAATTAGACATGTTTGACCCAAGAAAAACATTATCAGCTCTAGATTATAGTTGAAGAGTTTTCGTTCCGCACATTTGGACCCAACCAGGCATTTTTTTTTATATTTTTTTTGTGGTCTTTCCTTGTTCATGCACTAAAAAGGTCCTTGTACGATTTTAAATCAATTGACATTTTTGCCTCGAGAAACCCCATTTTCATTTGTAAATTAAGAGTTCTAGGTTTTAGCTTCGCATGCTATGACCCAACTGGGTGGTGTTTTGTGTGCGATCTATCTAATAACTTTTTATATGCACTACGAAGGTCCTCATGCTATTTCAAGTCAATTGAAATCAAATTTGACATTTTTCCCTGATAAAGCCCATTTTTAACTCTAAATTAAAGTTAAGAGTTCTAGTTTTTCAAGTTATGAACCTACCAGGTAGTGTTTTTGCATGCGGTCTGTTCTAACCACTTTGTCTATGCACTAAGATGGTCATCATGCAATTTGAAGTCAATCGGAATTCAAATTTGATGGCTTTTTCCCGAGGAACTCCATCTTCAGCTCTAAGTTAGGATTTCTAGTTTCGCATTGGCATCTAGTCTTTTCTAACAACTGTGTTTATGCACTATGAAGGTATTCATGTGATTTCAAATCAATTGAATCTGACTTTGATACTTCCACCCCCAAGAAACCCCATTTTCAGTAATAAGTTATAGTTAAGGGTTTTAGTTTCACGCGTTGTGACCAAACCAGATGCTGAGATGGTGGTTGCAGCAACAATTTGAGATGAAAAAGATTTCTGAATTCCAAATACATAAGAGACCTCCTGAGTTACCCACTGAGTTTACTTCCATATAGTCGAAACTATCCCAGGGCCATACGGATTGTACAAAGAACTTGTCTATGCAAGAGTTTTTCATCTCTTGAAGCAGCAGGAAATCAACCTTCCTCTCCGGGCTTAAATTTCCTAGCTTCCTGTTCTTTTCAGGTCTACCCAACCAAATGATGTTCCAAGGTAAAATAATCAAATGAGGGTTGGGTACGGAGTACGAAGGAACATTTAATGGGGTACGGAGCAGGAAATCAAGGCAATCCCATCTAAACAACATTTAAGCTTTTATATAATAGTAATGCTCATACATATAACGAAATTTAAATACTTTGAATTTGTAAATGACAGTGAGACTTACATGTTTCCTTGCCCGCCTCACCTGACGTTCCTGCATTATTTGATGCTTCCTGCATTATTTGATGCACGAGAGAAATTTAAATATCTTTTGTATTTATAAATAACTTATATATGCAAATGAGGTAAGAGAAACTTAGAAAAGGGGAACTAGCCGATGTAACCCACCTCATGAGGGAAGTCTTGAGATATAGGTGATGAGGGCATTATCTGATGCTCTGGGCTTGACTTTGTTGATTGGCATGCCAAATTAGTACTTGATACATCAGGAACCTATATTTCTCCAATGAGAAAATAAATATTAGCAAAATTTAGTTCTAAAAAATTATAATCCTACTGTTTTATAAACATGAGTAAGTTACTTGTCTATTTCCTGGGGGCACTAAGGCTGCAGTAAGCAGTGGATCCATTATAAATCCTGATCTCTCCATTTCTGCTCGCATTGTATCGATTTCCGTTTGTAATGAAGCACATCTATCTTTCCAGACTTGTATCTCTTGCTGTATTTTCTCCAGCACTTTTTCCATGCATATCACCTTCTCTATCATCTGCTCCTCAGATGCTCTCCTATCCACAACATGTTGCCAATGTGATTGTCCAAACAGGTCAATTAGGGAGGGGCCAAGGCCATAGTTCTGCACATGGCCATTGTTAACTATATGTATTATATATGTATTATACATATTGATGCTGCACTTTTCGACTCACAATAAGTATGGGTTCCGTGACCTGTAGAACACTCAGAAAGACGATCAGAGTACCACCGGATTGGCTCCGGCGGTAGCCGCTCCGATGCTTAAGTAAGTAAAAGGAATTGAAAGACTGTATTGAAAGCCAAAAGAATGAGCATAACCATAAAGCGTACCTTTAGGGTTTAATTTATAGGTCGTGGCCTTCCTAAGTTGATTAGGATTCGATGCATTAAATATAGGGATTTGATCATCGGAGATTGCAGTTACCTTGTGGAGTATTGAGTCGTAGATGGAGATAATCATAGATAGTAGTTTTTCGTGTTGAAGACTGTTTCATTATTCCCTGCTTGGCAGTTGTTTAAGGAAACCATAAGGTCGGCACCATATGAAGTGTTGAATAAATATTGCCCAGAACATAAGGTCTGGAAGATATGTGCATGAGAATGCCGTGGAGGCTTCGCCTGCACTGTATGACCGAGTTTATCGGCTCTGAATGATATATATATATATATATATATATGAGAATGCCCTGAAGGCTAGTCACTGCTCTGTATGATCGAGATTATCAGCTCTGTATGATATATATATATATATATATATATATGAGAATGCCCTGAAGGCTAGTCGCTGCTCTGTATGATCGAGACTATTAACTCTGTATGCACACGTGTCTCAAGGTGATTGGTGTGTCTGTTTGTGGTATATCAGCTACTCCCCCCCCCCCCCGAGCCCTAGTTAGAAGCTAGGGCTTAACTAGGGTTATGGGTTTTGTGAAGAGTCATACGTTTCGTTTCTCCATTTTTCGAGACGTCGGTTTAATGAGTTATTTATTGCGTAGCCGATACTTGAGAATCCATCATTATTTTCAACCGTTGTGTCGGTTCGTCTTAGAAGACTCACATTTCGGATGTATATATAAAGAGAGGGAAAGGTCTTTCATACCTTTCTTCTGCTCTTGCTTCTGCAGTACCAGACCGCCATTTGACATATTTTGAAGTTTGAAGGATATTCGGTGTTCATAGTCCTTTCTTGATCTCAAGTTCGATTTTAGTCCCCTTCTACATTCCTTCTCATTTGTTTCATTTCTTTCTTTTGTTCGCCATGTCTGGCTTTGAATCACACTCTGGTCCGGGCAGTCCTTCTGAGACCGTTCCTCAACTTCAGTTAGTGAATCTTCCTTCTGTAGATAATGATGAAAATAGATTGGTAAAACCCCCCTCTAGTCCGGGGGTTAAGATTGTTGATGCATTTGATGAGCCCCCGAATAGGGCTGGTGAGACCTCTGGTCGATCCGGTTACAGAGAGGAGGGTGAGAGTGCAATCACTGAAAAAATGTTGACGGAGTTGTGGGAGAAATTCAATCTTCCCTCAAACGTTACTTTCAGGGTCCCTGACTCTCGGGATCGCCCAAACGATGTTAGAGAGGGGGAAATCTGCGCCTACTTGGCCTGGTTCGAAATGGGATTGACACTCCCCCTTCCTGATATTATAAAACAATTCTTCTGTTGGTTTGACCTTTGCCCCGCAGACCTGAACCTTAACAGTTGGAGACATCTGTTGAGCTTCATCATGTTGGGGCATATGAATAATGTCAATGTGTCCCTTGACTTGATCCGTAGTAATATGGATCTAAAACTTCAGAAGGCGGAAGGCCTTTATTATATGTCTTTTGATAGTGGGTTTAGACCCCTTACTTCCGTGCCCTCTTCCAACAAGACTTGGAAGAAGTGGTATTTCTTCATAAAAGGAGGATGGGAATTCGAGGACTTCGAAGGCAAACCTTCATCATTCCCTCGAACCACTGGGCGAAAGGGTGAGGCCCAATTTTCCTGTGGCTGCATTGATTCCGTTTTGTACGCCGATTGCTGAACTGATCAATTTCTGTGTTTATTTTGCAGTCAGGAGTGCGTGAAAGAGGCCGGCCGTTTCTCCCGTGCTGCAGGAGCAATATAAGAAGCTCTTAAAGCCCAGCAATCGAGACCATTCCTCCATTGTTAACCCTGATAGATTGATGGCTGCCAGGGGGAGTGTTGAGGAGGTTGCTAATAATGTGATGACTCGGTGGGAGACCAGGCCATCTTCGTCTGTGGCAGCGGGGGAGGCTTCTTCCCCATTGGTCCCTCCCGTCTAAAAAAGGCGGAGGTTAGTTCTGTCATCTCCTGAGCCTGCTGTGGGGGAGAGAGAGGATCCTGTTCCCATTTCGGTGGTCCCTCCAGCCCCGTCTCGGCGAGCGGGCAAGAGGGCATCGTCATCGGTGGCTCCTGATGCTATTGATCAGGGGGCCAAGAGGATTCTGAGGGACTTTTGGGCCAAAGGCTCAGTTAAGCTCAAGCCCCAGAAGTCGGAAAAGCTTCTTGATAATCTGACCGCTCTTCAGGTCACGGTGAGTTCGTCGGGTCCTTATTTCTTTTTCCCTTTTCTCCAAGTGTTTTGGCTGGTATTGAACTGTTTACTTTGTACTTTGCAGACCTTGCATACCCTTTCTACTCTGGTGGAGGTTTCTCCCCCCGCGGAGGAGTTTGACCAACTCAGGGCCGAGCTAGACGATCTTAGGCTTCAGCTTGGTACTACTCGGTCGGAGGCTCACGACTCGGCAGAGAAGCTGAAGGAGTCCCAGAACTCCTTGATCGTGATGGAGTCGGAGAGGAATCTTGCCGTTGAATAGGCAAAGAGGTTGCAGGTGGAGATGAATGGCATGCGGTATCCATACCGTAAAAAGCTTGACGACGCCGTGGAGCAGGCCTTGGTGGATAATGAGGAGGAAATGAGGTCAGAGCTGGAAGGAATGACCACTCGCCTGATTACGTTTAGGTTCAACAACTTCCGATCCCGGCTTCTTGCCAAGTTTCCTGACCTTGATGTCTCCTCAATTGTGCCACCTGGATCTGAACCTTCAGAGGTTGTTATCCAAAATGAAGTGGCTGATATCCTCCCTGCCGATCCCACTGAAGCGGCCGTATCGATTGAGATGGTTGATGCTGCCCCTACCAATCCTTCTCCAATCGTTGATCCTGTCCCTGCTGATCAGGCTTAGGATGTATATTTTGTTACTTTTGAACTTCCAATGTACTTGAAATATACATTTGTTAATGGAACAGTCTTTTGCTTGATGCTCTTGTCTCCTTAGTTACATTGCTCTATAGTGTTTTGTGCATGACTTGAGTTATACTGCTCTGTAGTGTCTTAACTTGTAGTTGATTATGGTCATTGTTGCAAATAGCGTTGCTCTGGAGCTTGGTATATACCAGACCAGATTTTCTACTGTAGGTGGTTGCATTCCGAGCTATTTTACCTGCCATAGGTCAGTAATTAAAGACTTCTTTTGAAACATTTCAAAGCTGACTGTTCTGAATCCGGAGACTTATAATAATAAGTGGATATTTCGTGATTGTAGTTCGGTTGATCAGAACTTCTGCCTCCAAATCTGTTAAGACAAGGGTCAAGGTACATCAAAGTTGATGGACCTTCGTTGTATACGTGGCCCATCAAACGTTAAGGACCTGGAGAAACTGTCACGTCTATATATACATGGACAAGATTGAAAAAGTCTATATATTGCGTGTGTGGCTCTACCTTTTGCTTCTCCCGAGAGGGCGGTTCAATGCCTCATTTATTGCACCACCGTCGTTTGGGATTTTGAAGCTAACTTTTCGCCTAACCGTTGCGACGGTTCGACTGGGTGGCTCTTGGGCCTCGAAGGTCTATATAAGCGAAAGAGGAGCGTACGGTTGCGCCCCATCTTCTTACTTTGCTCTCGGACTGTTTCGTTGTTGGAGAGGTTTTTAGATGTTTTTCAAAAACTTCCGTTTATTCGGAGATGATCGACGATCTTCAATCTGAGTTGGGAATGATTAAACTGTGGCCGAGAGTTATCCTTCTTTTTGATTTAGTCTCCAAGAAAGGATTAGAGGAGGCTAAGATCTTCTTGTCCATCTTAGCATCCGGTCGAGATTTCTCCGATGGGAGGTGGTCCCTCCTTGATTCAACCGAGGCTTGGAGCATCGGTGATGAAGACGAAGGTGAGGTGCTTCCTTCCTTCTGTATTCTGGCAGACACCCTTGCTCAAATCGGCTGGGGTGTGACAACTGCTTTGAGGGAGATGAGTATGGGCTGCCTCTTTGTGACTTGGCAGAGACCCTTGCTTCAATTTGCTGAGGTGTCACGCCGATTACAAAGGTGGAGAATGAAAAGTCTCCTGAGGCCTAGAGCCCTCATCATCCGTTGGTATTGAAATCATTGATAGCGATGATGAAATGGCCTGGGCACTCCTTGATGCAGAATGGGGTTCAGGGTTCCTTCCTTTTAAAGGGAGCCGGCGGCGGCGGTAATGGAAGGCTGGATCCTGTGCCCTTATATCATCCGAGGAAGAAAGTCATGATGCTGCAAATAGTAGTGATATAGTAGCTTTCTGTAGTAGCCTATGTAATGGTGTCTTTGTTGTAGCCTTTTGTGTACTTGTTCTGTTTCCAGTCTTCTTGTACTAATGTAAACCTTCTGAATCATTAATAAAATTGAGTTCCTTTTTCTCAGATTTGATGTTCTTGGTATTCGAATGTGCTCTTCTGTAGTTAAAACACTTTCGCATGCACTTCTGATAAATAACTCTTCTATATGTCTCAAGAATAGATCAAAGAAACTTTGTACAAAACTTGAAGTTTTGAAACAGTATTCTTTAAATCTGTTCGGCACTTGTACTGTTTGTTGCTTATTGGTAGATAAGCAAAATAAGCTAAGTGTCAGTTTTGAGGAGTTCAGATCTGGGAGACGAGTGAATTTTGGTCGAAGATGCTTAGAACTTCTGCCTTTGGATGGACTGGATCACAAAGTCTGCTTATTGAAGATGGACCAGGCTCGGAAGGCCTGTGCATTAGGGTGGACCAGGCTCTGGAGGCCTGTGCATTAGGAGATGGACCAAGTATTTAAGACCTGTACATTATAGACCAGGCTCTGGAGGCCTGTGCATTATAGATGGACCAAGTACTGAGACTTGTACATTATGGACCAGGCTCTAGAGGCCTGTGCATTATAGATGGACCAAGTACTGAGACTTGTACATTATGGACCAAGCTCTAGAGGCCTGTGCATTATAGATGGACCAAGTACTGAGACTTGTACATTATGGACCAGGCTCTAGAGGCCTGTGCATTATAGATGGACCAAGTACTGAGACTTGTGCATTATGGACCAGGCTCTGGAGGCCTGTGCATTATAGATGGACCAAGTACTGAGACTTGTACATTATGGACCAGGCTCTAGAGGCCTGTGCATTATAGATGGACCAAGTACTGAGACTTGTACATTATGGACCAGGCTCTGGAGGCCTGTGCATTATAGATGGACCAAGTGCAAAGACTTGTACATTATGGACCAGGCTCTGGAGGCCTGTGCATTTATGGATGGACTAGTGCAAAGACTGGTACCTTATGGACCAGGCTCTAGAGGCCTGTGCATTATAGACCAAGTACTGAGACTTGTACATTATGGACCAGGCTCTAGAGGCCTGTGCATTTATAGATGGACCAAGTGCAAAGACTTGTACATTATGGACCAGGCTCTGGAGGCCTGTGTATTATAAGATGAACATTCCATGGAAGTGAAAGAAAGAAATATCTCTACTGATAATACTTCCGTAAATGTTTTACGTTCCATGGCCTAGGAATAGGCTTCCCAGTTATGTCTTCTAGCCAGTAGGTGGTAGGCCTAACAACTTTCGTTACTTTGTAGGGGCCTTCCCAGTTTGGTGACAACTTTCCCATGGTGGGATCCTTAGTGTTTTGAAAGACTCTTCTTAAGACAAAGTCTCCGACTTGAAAGCTGACCGTCTTGAGTCCTACCTTGGATTTGTTGACCATTCTCTGTTGATAGGCTTCCATCCTGATGCTGGTTTGATCCCTTCTCTCTTCAAGCAAATCCAAATTTTTCATCAGCTGCTGATCATTGGATTCTTGCTCAAAGGCTTCAGTCCTCAGGGTTGGCATACCGATCTCAACTGGAATTACTGCTTCTGTTCCATAGGCTAGTGAGAAGGGAGTTTCAGAGGTGGGAGTTCTTCTGGTTGTTCTGTAGGCCCAAAGAACTCTAGGGAGTTCCTCTGCCCACTTCCCTTTGGCCTGTTCCAACCTTTTCTTTAACCCGTCAAGGATTGTTCGGTTGGTGGCCTCTGCTTGCCCATTTGCCTGTGGATGGCCTGGAGAGCAAAGTGTTGCCTAATGTTGAGATTTTCACAGAATTTCTTGAAGCCTTTACCAGTGAATTGTGTCCCATTGTCGGAGATAATCACATGTGGTATGCCGAACCTGCAAATAATATTTTTCCAGGTGAAGTTCTCGACTTCCTTCTCTGTGATATGTGTTTGAGGTTCAGCTTCGGCCCATTTAGAGAAGTAGTCGATGGCCACCAAGAGATACTTCCTGTTTGGAGGTGCCTTTGGTAATGGACTCACGATGTCCATCCCCCACTGAGCAAAGGGCCAAGGACTAGGAATCGGGATGAGCTCGTAATTAGGCTGATGTTGATATGGGGCGAATCTTTGGCATTTGTTGCACTTCTGAACATACTCCTTAGCCTGCTTCAACATGCCAGGCCAGTAATAGCCCCGAGATAGAGCTCGGTGGGCTATAGTTCTGCCACCATTATGATTCTCGAAAATTCCCTCGTGTATTTCAGTCAGGACATATTGTGATTCTTCTAGAGCTAAGCATTTTAACAGAGGTTGAGAATACGACCTTCTGTAAAGCTTGTTGTTCAGGATCAGGTACCGAGCCGCTCTGATTTGGATTCTCCTGGCTTTGTTTTTGTCTTCTGGGAGGAGCCCGGATCTTAGGTACTAGAGGATTGGAGTCATCCAGTTCTGGGGCAGTTCATCAATTTGAGCAATTTGGGCTTCCTCAATGCTAGATCCTGACTGAAAGGAGATTTTTATTGTGGAGTTTGCTTCAGACTTGAGGCGGGATGCCATGTTAGCCAAAGCATCTGCTTTGCAATTCTGGCTTCTTTCAATTTTCTGGATAGTAAATGTCTAGAAGGAATGCCTCAAGTGGTTCACCAGTTCGGAGTACAGGAGCATCCTATCATCTTTAATGGCGAATTCTCCCAAGACTTGGCTCACCACTAGTTGGGAGTCTAAGAAGACATTGAGGTTCTGAGCCTCGCATTCCAAGGCAAGCTTCATGCCTAAGATTAGGGCTTCATATTCTGCTTCATTGTTAGAGGCTTTAAATCCCCAGCTGACTGCTTTTTCTGACGTGAGCCCATCAGGGGATTATAATACCAGGCCTACTCCCGAACCTTGATCGGTTGATGATCCATCGATGTATAGTAGCCAGGTTCCCGAGGTTTCGGTGAGTTGTGCCTTATTTTGAAGTGCCGGGGTGAACTCGGCAACAAAATCAACCAAGGCCTGCCCTTTGATGGAGTTTCGGGGTACATATGCTATGTCGAATTCCCCTAGCTCCACAGACCACTTCACCAATCTTCCCGATACCTCAAGTTCCTCAGTTTTGACTTCAGAGGATAGGCAGTTGGGATTTCGATTGGATGGGCTTGGAAATAAGGTCGAAGCTTCCGAGCTGATATGACCAAGGCATAGGCCAGTTTTTCTACTTCTGGATATCTCTTTTCCGTGTCAAGTAGTGCCCTACTGACATAGAATATAGGCCTCTGTACTCCCCTGTCTTGTCTGATTAATGCGGAGCTGACCGCGTTTTCAGAAACTACAAGGTACAAGAGTAGCTTTTCTCCTTGTACTGGTTTTGATAGGAGCTCTGGAGAGGCCATATACTCCTTTAGTTTTTGAAAGGATTTCTCGCATTCTTCCGTCCATTGCAAAGCTTTGCTGCACTTTAGAGCTTTGAAGAAAGGTAGGCAGCGATCAGTGGATTTGGAGATAAATCTGCTCAGTGCCGTAATTCTGCCATTCAGTGCCTGAATTTCCTTCCTAGTTCTTGGTGACTTCAGTCCAATCAAAGCTTGGATCTGAGTGGGGTCTGCTTCGATACCCCTCTGAGAGACAATGTATCCCAATAATTTTCCCTTCGTAACCCTGAAGGTACATTTCGAGGGATTGAGCTTCATCATGTGCTGTCTGAGGATATCGAATGTCTGGGCTAAGTGCTGGAGGTGATTGCCTTTCTGCAGACTCTTCACCAGCATGTCGTCGATGTATACTTCCATGGTGCTACCGAGTAGTGGGCTGAACATCTTGTTCACCAACCGCTGATAAGTGGCTCCAGCGTTCTTCAAACCGAAAGGCATTACTCTGTAACAGTAGAGTCCTCGTTCGGTTATGAAAGCTGTCTTCTCTTGGTCTGGAGGGTACATCTGGATCTGGTTGTACCCAGAGTAGGCATCCATAAAGCTCATAAGCTCATGCCCCGCAGTGGCGTCAACCAGTTGGTCTATCCTTGGCAGTGGAAAGCTGTCCTTGGGGCACACCTTATTGAGGTCTGTATAATCAACGCAGACTCTCCACTTGCCATTTTCTTTCTTGACAAGCACGATGTTGGCTAGCCACTCGGGATAGAACACTTCTCGTATCATCCTGGCTTCAAGCAGCCTCTGGACTTCTTCATTTATAATCCGATGCCGTTCAGGAGCAATCGGTCTTCTCTTCTGTCTAACTGGTGGATGATCTAGATCGACCATCAGCTTGTGAGTTATGAGGCTAGGGTCTATACCCTCCATGTTCCTGGTTTCCCAAGCAAATATAGAGAGGTTGTTTTTTAGAAACCTGACTATATTTTCCTGCTCGGTGTGCGTCAGATCTGGGCCGATATACAAATAACGCCCCTTTGCTTCTGAACTGACCAATACTTTGATGGGCTCGCCAACAGGTTTGGCTCGGCTGTCGCGTCCCCTTGGGCTCAGGGGTTCTTCGATGCCGGATGGGCAAACTTCCACCTCGGGAGTGTGGGTGAGAACTGGATCTGCACAGTCCCGAGTGTACTGTAATTGCTATTTAGGAGTCTTCTCCTTGAGGGCAATAGCATGGCATTCTCGGGAGGTTGGCTGACACCCTCTGACGGAGTGAACATTCTGGTTGTGGACGTACTTCATACACTGATGGAGGGTCGAGGTGACTGCCCCTATCTGGTGCAACCAGGGTGTCCCGATTACGACGTTGTAGGGAGATCTCATGTTTAACACCATGTACTCCGAGATGGTGGTCTTCTGCCCTTCACCCTCTCCTACAGTGGTAGGAAGGTCGACTCTCCCCAATGGGGTGCTGAGATTGCCATCAAAAGCTACCATCACGGCAGTAGTGGGCTTGATGTTGTCATGGTCTATCCCCATCTGTTTAAGTGGCTCATAGAATAGTATGTTGACGGAGCTGCCAGTATCGACCAGGACTCTCCTGATCTCACAGTTGGCGATTTTGAGTGTGATAACAAGGGCATCACTGTGAGGGCAGTGTACCCCTGCTAGATCTTGTTCAGTGAATTGGATCTCCGGTGCTGGCTTGAGCCTCTTTTCTACGTTGGAGATCTGGAATACGTTCGGGGCAACTCTGGCCTCCCGAGCATATCTCTTTCTTGCCCTGTTGGACATTCCTGTGATAGGGGAGTCGGCATGGAGGACGTAGATGACATGGTTGTTCTGCCTCTGAGGCTCGTTTCGTCCTTCCCTCTGCTCCTGCCTCTGTTCGGGCCTCTGGTCTGGCCGTTGTTGAGGCTTGTCTTCTTGGGGTTTCTGCCTTCCGTCCTGCTTGACGAACTCCCGAAGACGCCCCTTCTTTATGAGCTGCTCTATCTCATATCGGAGGGTCCTGCATGTGTTAGTTATATGTCCATGATCTTTATGGAAATTACAATACTTACTTTGGTCCCGAAGGCTGGGATCTCCTTTGATTGGTTCCGGCCACCTCAGGTTCTCTCAATCTCGGATCTGCCGGAGTACCTGGTTCGGTGTGGTGTTTAAAGGAGTGAAGTTGGTGAACTCCCTTGGTCCGAAATTGTACACAGCTCTGGGTGCTATTATCTTCTCTGGGCTCCTGGCCCTCTTTTTGTTGGAGTCTCTTCTGTGGTCCTCCTTCTTGTGATCCTCCCTCTTTGGATTATCCCTCTAGGTCTAGTCTTTGCCCTTCTGGGATGTGCGGTTGGCTTCTTCCAGGTTGATGTACTTTCTGGCCCGATTCATTAATGCCGCCATGTCGACTAAGGGGCTCTTTGTTAAGGAGTCTCTGAATCCACCTTGGGCAAGCCCAGCAGTTAGGGCTGCTACAAGGAACTTTGGGCTGCAGTCAGTGATCTTCGTGAGTTCGGCATTGAAGCTCGCAATGTAGGCTCTGAGGGACTCCTCCTTAGTCTGCTTAACATTTAACATGAACTCTGGTCCCCTTTCTGAGCCTTCTGCTGGTCATGAACCTGTCCAAGAATTGTCTACCGAGCTCATAAAAGCTGGTAATTGAGTTCGGAGGGAGGTTGTGGAACCACTTCAGAGCAGTTCCCTTCAAGCTGGTGATGAAAGTTCGGCACATGAAAGCATCAGAGGCTCCGTGAAGGGCCATCGTATGCTGGTAATGAGAGAGATGATCTCCTGGTTCTCCTGATCCATCGTACAGGGTGAACTTGGGCACCATGAACTTTCTAGGCCTCTCTTCTGACATGATGGCGTGAGTGAATGGGGTGGCTAGTCTTTCGAGCAACCTAGCCAACTTGTCTTGCTCTGGAGGGTTCTGAGGTCCTCTCAAGGCGATTGCTCGGTCCATAGACTCGGCAATTTCCTCTACCCTCTGCGGGTCTCTGATTCTGACATCTTGCGAACCCTACCTGACAGCCTCAGCTTCAGGGTAGTAGGGTTGAGTACGCCCCTCGGACGGAGGAGGGTTCCGAACCGGAGGGATTGGTGTTGCATGGGGATGAGGCTCCTGTGGTGCCAGATGTGCTCCCGAGGCCCTTGGAGTTGGGGCTCGAGTAGTGCTCCGGTAATGGACGTCAGGAACAAAGGCTGATGTTCCCCAGCCCGGAGCTGCTGACGGTTGTGGATCTCTGCCAACGCGGGCAATACCCTGGGGGTGCCCGGGCTGGTTATTTGGAGCCTGCTCGTGAAATTCTTCATTCTCCGTGGCAACAGGAGGTTGAGTTCCCGTAGCAATGTTGACCGGTGGGTTAGGAGGGTTCATCCCTTGATTCTGTGTGAGCGTTGCCAGTGTTCTAGTGATGGAAAGCAACTGTTCCTGCACCAGTTCATTGTGTCGTTTGATCAATTCGATCTCTTGTGGCATGGGATTAACCGCTGGTCCCTTTGTACGAGGAGCGGGCGGCTGTCGTTGAGAGTTTTGCGAATTCTGAGCATTCTGTCGCGGTCGGAGATTTGGTGCCATGGTTTTCCGGTGAAGGAAAAGATAGGTTTGTGAATAGAGCACTTAGAGATTAGTCGTTCCCACAGACGGCGCCAAACTGATGCTGCACTTTTCGACTCGCAATAAGTATGGGCTCCGTGACCTGTAGAACACTCAGAAAGACGATCAGAGGACCACCGGATTGGCTCCGGCGGTAGCTGCTCCGATGCTTAAGTAAGTAAAAGGAATTGAAAGACTGTATTGAAAGCCAAAAGAATGAGCATAACCATAAAGCGTACCTTTGGGGTTTAATTTATAGGTCGTGGCCTTCCTAAGTTGATTAGGATTTGATGCCATGAATATAGGGATTTGATCGTCGGAGATTGCAGTTACCTTGTGGAGCATTGAGTCGTAGATGGAGATAATCATAGATAATAGTTTCCGTGTTGAAGACTGTTTCCTTATTCCCTGCTTGGCAGTTGTTTAAGGAAACCATAAGGTCGGTACCATATGAAGTGTTGAATAAATATTGCCCAGAACATAAGGTCTGAAAGATATGTGCATGAGAATGCCGTGGAGGCTTCGCCTGCACTGTATGACCGAGTTTATTGGCTCTGAATGATATATATATATATATATATATATATATGAGAATGCCCTAAAGGCTAGTCACTGCTCTGTATGATCGAGATTATCAGCTTTGTATGATATATATATATATATATATATATATATATGAGAATGCCCTGAAGGCTAGTCGCTGCTCTGTATGATCGAGACTATTAACTCTATATGCATACGTGTCTCAAGGTGATTGGTGTGTCTGTTTATGGTATATCACATATATATTATGCTCTATAAGTAGGGTTAGGGTTCTAGTATTATTCTAACATATTCTATTTCCTTTTTTCATTGCCTTTTCTGGTATATAGTTTTTTATCTTATATGTCTTCTCCATTCCTGTATATAAAATAGTCTCTCTTTGTAATATATTGTACACAAAATATATATGCATATATATTTTCATTCTTTCTCTCATGTCTGTCAACATGGTATCAGAGTCATCCACTATCCACTCAAGCTTATTGTTCTTATCTGGTTTGGTTGAGTCTAGCAGTTTGGGTCCCTAAATTTTTTTTCTTTCATTAAACTTGACTCAGTTCAAGTTGACTCACCTCCAACGGAACCATAGTCCTAATAGCAGATCGGAGATCGTCACCGCACACCAACAGCAACAACAACAGTTGCTCATCAATAACAGTTGTTCATCAATAACATCCTTCACCAACACCAATAGCAAATCGTCACCGCACACCAGTCTTCATCGTTGTTGCCTGATCACGATACCGTCTTCATCGTCGCAACCGGTCTTCATTGTTGCTGGTTCCGTTGCTAGTTCGTTCACTGTCACCAATAGCAAACCCTTTGTTCATCTTGTTCGCTTGTTGCTTCTCTAGATCCTTCGATCATCAGCTCTGTCATCGTAGGTTTTACAGCCGCACCAGCTTCCCTGCCAGCCGTCTGTGCCGAGCCCAACTGCGTCAACCGGTCTTCATCGTTGCTGGTTCCTTCACCGTCACCAATAGCAGACCCTCTATTCATCTTGTTCGCTTGCGGCTTTTCCAGGTCCTTCGATCATCAGCTCTGTCGTCGTAAGTTTTACAGCCGCGCTAGCTTCCCTGCCAGCGGTCTGCGCCGAGCCCAACTGCATCTCTTTATTGTGATCAGCCTCCCATTTTCCTTTTACTCTCCCATCCGCCCACAAGTCCTTAAACCCACCAAATTTAAACCCAGTCCTAACCCCAAAACCCAGGCCCATTTCACTAATTAAGACCCAGCCCAATATCTATAACCCACATAGACCAGGCTAGGCCCAAAAAAAAAAGCCAGCCATATTCTCTTTAACCTATCTACACTATAAACTGTATTGATGCTTCCCATCCAATCAACATCACTCTCGATGGCTCCAACTACATTCTCTGGTCTCAAGTAATGTCTAGTTTTCTATAGGAGTGCAAGTTATGACCCTATCTCACTGGCCATATCACTGAGCCTCAACAAGGCAAAGACGACTCTGAAGAAAAATTTCAAGAAAAACTTGAAGATTGGGATAACAAGAATCACCAGATAATCACGTGGTTTCGTAATACCACCATCGCCTCCATCAGCCTTCAATTTGGACGTTTCACCATCGCCAAATCAGTTTGGGATTTTTTAGCCGCTTACTACACCACAGCTGACCTCACTCACCAATATCAACTTATCACTACACTTCATCGTACGCGCAAAGAGTCTGGACAATCCATTAATGATTTTCTTTCTCAAATGTACAAGCTTTGGGATCAATTGACACATTCCGAACCTCTCTGACGCTATCATTATGAGGCTGAGCAATTTGCTCTTTATTGTGATCACCAACGATTGATCCATTTTTTGATGGCTCTCAATGACCACTTTGAACCTATTCGGGCATATCTACTTCACCGACATCTTCTTCCCACGCTTGAGCAAGCCATTTCTGAACTCCTTTCTAAAGAAACTTGTCTTGGCCTTCTCAAGAGCTCCTCTACAGACACGGTTCTTGCCATCTTCCGGCCTCCCCAACCCAAAGCCAGTCAATCTACCTAGAAGATCTATAAGTATTGCCACTCATCAGGACATTTCTTATTGAATTGTCCTTCTCGTCTATGGAAGTTCTGTCACAAGTTAGGACCTGGACATTATCAGGACGACTGTTTCAAAAATCATAATCGACAAGCACGCAACCACTGGCAAAAGGGAAAATCTGGTAACCAGTCCAACTTTGGGTTTGCTGTTGTTGCCACTACTACTATTGCTGACAACTCCCCCACACCTGCTTCTCACTCATTCTTTGTTACTGACCTTGAAGCAATCCTTAAATAGGTTCTTGGTTTTTCACCCTCCACCGTTATGTCCGCCACCTCTGGTATGTCCTTTTGGTACTTTGATTCTGCTTGTTGTACTCATATGACTTCAGACTCTAGTATCTTCTCTCCCCACTCCTCTAGTTCCCATATTCCTCTCATCCGCACTGCCGATGGCTCACATATCTCTGTTAGTCACATTGGAGAAGTCTCTACCCCCTATGTCTTTCTCCCTCATTCCTATCCCATCCCCAAACTTGCCTTAAAATCTCATCTCTATAGGTCAATTATGTGATCTTGGACTTACTGTTACTTTTTCCCCTACTGGTTGTTGTGTGCAGGATCCGCAGATAGGGAAGACCATTGGGATAGGCCGTAAGGTTGGGCGTTTGTTCGAGCTCATTCATCTCCGCATCCCTACTCAACTCACCACTCTTCCTTTTTCTGCTGCTTCTGCCTCCACTATGTCTCCTACCAAGCTGTGGCACTCTCGTTTATGCTATCTCTCTTTTAAGCGTTTGCAAACTTTAGCATCTAGTGGGTTGTTAGGTTCAATTACACTTGATCATATTAACTGTATGTCTTGCCAACTTGCAAAACAACCTGCTTTGTCTTTTAATAAAAGTATTTCTGTTTCCGTTGCTCCATTTGATTTAGTTCACTCTGATATTTGAGGACATGCTCCTCATCCCACAATGGGAGGATCCACGTATTTTGTCATTTTCATTGACGATTACTCTCGTTTTACATGGCTATATCTCATGAAAAATGCTCAGAGTTACCCCAAATCTACTTGGGTTTTGCTCGTATGATCCAAACTCAGTTTTCTCGCTCTATCAAAATCTTTCGCACTGACAATGTAATGGAATATAAAGACAGTAGTTTTCTAAACACCCTTCATCAACATGGTACCCTTCCTCATCGTTCCTGTCCTAGCACATCTCAACAAAATGGTCATGCCGAACGCAAACATAGACATATTATGGACATTGTTCGAGCCCTTCTTATTTCCTCTTCTTATCTTGAAAATTTTTGGGGTGAGGCTGCCTTTATTACCCTTTATACCATAAATTGCCTTCTTTCTCTTGTTACCAACTACCAGTCACCATATGAATGCCTTTATGGCGTGTTTCCTGATTATAGCTGTCACAAGCCAAAACCCACCTTATGCGGATTAGGGGTCCATGACCGGGTCTACGGCCCGTGGGCCGTTCCCCATCAAAAGGATCTGAAATACTAAGTAAAGTCTTAACAAAATATTTTATAATCATTAAAACATCTGGTAGTATAGTCAGGTCATCATTTAATACATGCCAAAAGAACATAAGTATTTATAAGTACAGATCCTCCAAAAACACAACCGACAGGACCGTGGTGACATGGGAGATATTAAGACCTTCCAGTATTTAATTTAATACAAAACTCGCCAAAAAGAGTGACCAGTGGCTAGCAAACGTCTAAACCTCCAGAGCGCCTGAGGGTTCTTCTACTTCCTATTGTCCTAAAAAAAATATAAGGGAGGGGTGAGCTAATAAAGCCCAATAAGTAAAGTCCTTTCCTCTGTTATGGGTCAAGATTAGTTCAAGAAGGTAAGCAATGAACAAACACCAATCAATGCATGTCGGAATAGAAGACATGATAGAAGTCACAATAGCCAGTCACCAATGTATAGATCGATAGAAATGACCTTCAGGTCCTATAGGCATATTCCAAGAAGTGCACAAAAATAACAATAAGAAATAGCCAAATGATGTGCTGCCAAAATCAGAAAATGTCTATATAGGCATGTCATCATATCAAATAGTACAACAAGAGGTATTCCAAGGAAAAGCTCACAAGCATATCAAGAATCCAAGGAATACGATATCAACGATGCTCAAAAGTATATAACATATTGAAAACCAAAAGCATGTCATGTAAGAGATTAAAAAAAACTATTTGTTAGATGCTATCTGTTAGGGCCCGGCATACCCTTTCTTGCTTACAACACAGCGCTATTAACTTTTCGTGTCCTCCAAGACTCAGGTCGTACGTCATGCCTTGCATGACTACGTGCCGATCGTGCGAAGTGATGCTCACAACCACGTGTAGACTGTCAGCATCTTACCCTTGAGGGCTGAAGTGTGTAACGAGTCAAGTACTATCATGGATAAAATCAAGTCATGCATAGATAATTTCACAAGTTGTGGAGTAATATTTTTCTTATCGTGTACTATTCAAGCATCAAAGGAATACGTATAAATCACATCAGGGTATTAACATGCAAGAACTCATCAAGTCCACAAGATAGAACAATATCAATTGTGGAGATCAAGGCATATCAGATAGTAGAGTACAAGGTGGCAGTAGGAAGAAAAAAAATGTGACATGGCTAAGGAAAGACCACATAACAAAGTTTGGGTTTTACTTACCTCAAAAATAACTTTTAGCAGTTCTATTAATTCAAGTCTCCTTCTCCTTCCCTTTGAAGGTTCTTATAAATAAAAAATTTAATTGTTATTAACTCATCTCAATTATTTAGGTTGAGTTTAACGTCCGTGATTTATTTAACTCTCTCGGTATTATTTAATTATATTCTTAAGGTTGCTAAATTTATTACATCGGCTTCCAGAGTATTTTATTTGGGTAAACGGACTCCACTGTTGAGTCCGGAACGTCTAAGAAAATAAATCTAGGCTTTCACGGCTTCTTATTTGGCTTCGAGTACCCTTAAGGGTAAAATGGTAATTTTATATTTTATGTGACTTAATTTTTCGGAACCCCGGTTGATAAAATAGACCTCACCACTGGGTCCAGAATGTCTGACATAATCAAAATACACTATTTGTTTAATTAAATTGGACATTGGAATATTTACTTATTTTTAAATTAATTAATTATTTAATTTAATTTAATATTTTCAGTATAATATATATATATATATATATATATATATATATATTTTTGGCTGAGTTTCTAACGGGTGAGAATTTGGTGGCACAGTGGTTAAGTGTCACCCCCCTATCCATCCGATCTTGGGTTTGATTTAGAGGAGCTGCGGCTCCCCCTTTTTTTTTTTTTTCTGATTTTCCTTGATCCAAACGGCGAATAAGGACAAAACAGGAATAGGTTACCCCTGTTCCGTATATGGCTATCGATTTGAATTTATTAACCCTGTGTCCAAACAGGCCAAATCAACTTTAAAACTTAAAACCCTTAAGCCCAAAACGGTGTCGTCCCACTTAAGCCTATTTATGCGACGGGTCAGGTCCCGACCCGAACCCAGATCTGACCTGAACCCGATCTGGTTACTGTTTATCTTCTTCCCCAACTCGCCCTCACTGTAGCCCTAATTTTTTAGTTTCATTTCTTTCAATTTTGTGAGTTTTGGGTTGGCCATTTTCCCTGTTTCTCACTCTAAGGTATTCTTGGAAACCCTAGGATCGTTTTGGTATTCGTTTGGAGCACTAGATCGAGCTCAAGCGTTCGGTCCAAGATTGGATAACCGAACCTGCAACTCTATCATACATGTTTGTTTTTTGCCCAAAGCTTGTGGGATTTCTTTTGTTGTGACCTACTGATCGTGGGGTTTAAGTCTGTATTCTCAAAAGTAGGTTTTATAGTGAGTTTGTGAGGTTGGGTTTTAGAACCCGAACCTGCAAGTCAGGTTTGGAGGTCTTCCCATGGGGTTTTTGGTTGCGTCTGAGTGTTTTTGGAATGCTAGTGGCCTCTATTTGAGCTTTCAACAAGCCAACGTCCATTTGGCTGTGGTTGGTTCAGACCTGCACCTTGGGAGGTTTATCAATGGCTGCCGTGTTTAGCCTAGGGCTTTTCAAGCCATCCTGACCCTCCCAGTTTATATATAATAGTTCCTGTGTGTTAAGTTAACTCATGCCTGCAATTTATATAGTTAAATAAACTGAAACAGTGAGCAGAAATCAAAGGAAAAGTTTGAGCTTTTGGTGTTTTATACCTTGGTGGTTCCTCCTTCGATCGTGGCTCAGTTCTGACCCTCTCAAACCCCTTCAAAGGTTGCTCAATCTCCTTCATCTTATGCACTTAAGTGACACACACACATGCATGCACACACTTACACACTTGTATGCACACACACAAAGTGTATCTCTCTCTCTGTCACTCACACGCACATACACTACTGAGTCTCACACACCTATTTTCTGAACATAGCACATACACTTGAGGTGTTCTATAGTGTATAACTTGTATATATATAATTGCATTCCTATACATCTATCTATGCATACACATCATGGTGTGCAGTTGTGGTGATGAGAGCTAGGGCAGGCATGATGATGAGGGCTGAAATATAGGGTGATGTGTGGATGAGGTGTTGCATGAATGGCCATTTGCCAATTTGGGAGGTGGGCTTGGGTAATTTGAGCATATATACAATTTTGTTGTACAATTAAGCACAAAAGTGCTGACAGCCCAGTTGGTTTATTTTTGGGTATTTAGAATCTTTCCCCCAAATGGGACATATAATGTAGCGATTTACCAAAAATGGCAAAACTAACTCTATTTAATCAAGGGTCTCAAAATGAGGTGTCTACAAGTGGCCTAAAGATCTGATGTGACTAGGCAATCTAAGAATGATGAGGCTGCTGAAAACCCGATGAAGCTTGAAAATGAAAAACTAACCCTATTCAATCAAGGGTCTCAAAATTAGGTGTCTACAGGTGGTTTGATGTAACTGGGCAGTCTGAGAAGGACGAGGTTACTAAAAACCCGATGAAGCTTGGACTCTTGTGATGAAGGATAATGACAAATGGTATGTCCTAGCTCTCCACACTGATAGCAAACAACTCCCTATCCCCACTCCTAGGACTAACCCCTACTCTGTGTTTGACTCTAGCCCCAAGTCTAAATGGGTCCCCTACTCTATGTATGTGCTCTCTAGGGACAGTCTGCTTTATAGTGTCTAGTTTGTCGACAATAGTGACAAATAATCTCTCCCTGAGGAGACCTCCCTAGAGCAGAAAATGATGAGGTTGCAGTGTGTTGCTGCTGCTATATCTAGCCCTGTGAAAGTGGAGCGACTTTTCTCTATCTCTTCCTATCCCTCCTCTTAGGGTAGGAACTCTAATTGGCACTTCTAACCTAGAAATTAGCATCCTGAATCTTTTGCGTATTCTCTGCCACATCCTCTGTCAATAGTGTTTTCTCATAAATCTTGGAGTACACCCAAATCTTAAGAGGCACCACCTTAGTGAGAATAGATGGTCTTAATATAAACTCAAAGGCACGGGCCTTAGAGGCCTCATCAGAAACAAGTTGTGGGGCGAAACGAGAAAGAATAGAGAATTTGGACTCATACTAAGTCCCAGTCATGTCCCTCTGCTATAAATGGATGAACTCTCGTCCCACTGCATCTCTAGTAACCTTTGGAAAGTGTTTCTCTAAGAATGTGGTAGCGAAGACCTCCAACTCCATAACAATAGACGTCTTAACTGCATCCCACCAATTCAATGCCTTATCCTCTAGCAAGAGGGTGGCAAAGTTGATCCTTAGATCATCCTCATAGATCTGTAAGGAGTCAAGGATTCTAGTGACACTCCCCAACCAGTACTTAATAGTAAGTGGATCAGGCCCTCCCCAAAATTTGAGAGGCTTAAGCCTTTGGAACTCCCTCATGGCTGTAGTGGCTCTACTTTCCCTGACTCAAGGCTGAGATTGTGCCTCATTTTGATTAGCTTGCATAAATTGCTACATAACCTCCATCATACCCCTTGCCATTTCTGCCACATTTCTAAGATATATATTAAAAAGATGATGTTACAAGATAACTCTACATAAGTATATAAGTCATACACTATATGATTTAAGTCAACAAGTTTTCAAGGAATCACATATAATTTCACAAGATATTCTCAAAAGTATCGTGTTGTAAACAACACAAAGTTTATGTCACAAATTTGTAAAAATCAATTCTCATTATATTTATTTATTAATTTTTTTTAAAGTATTTTTAATGTTTCCCTACCACGTCATCCCTAGGTGTTCTAAACCTAGAACTCTGATACCAAGTTGTCACGCCCTGAAAATTTAAAAGTCCTATAATATAAGCTAATTGGCATTTTATTTAGACAAAATAATAATATTTCATTGATTGTTCAATATCGATCTTCACTCTTCAATCACATCATCATCTTCCCATAGTATATGTAAGTTAATAAATGGGATTTAAGTTCATAACCAGTAATCCCTCAAAGTTCTCCAAAATATAAATATTAAGTACATTCCCCATGACAAATAGATCACATGCTACAAAAAATAAGTATCCCAAAAAAAAAAAAGGTTGTTAAGTCATCAAGCTTCGGGCTCCTTGCCATTTCTTGAAATTGGTAAGGGGTTAGAATAACGCCCCATAGGAGAATCTAACAAAAGAAAAAATATGAATGGTGAAAGTATATGCTTGTGCTAGTGCAATGAAGCTCAACATGTTAATTCTAATATGCACATAATTTATTAGTATCAAATAAAAATATAATTTATATCAAATTACAAGAAACTGTCACAAAGTCATCACAAGTATATACCAATTTTCCCCTCTCAAATCCTTTCTTTATTTATTTACTTACCAAATCATCTTACTACCAACTATGTTACTACAAAAAATTTTAGGATCAATTCCAATATCGACACAATACAGACCTGTAGTATTAAATCAGTCGTTCTCGGGCTACAAACCCAAAGGACCAAGACAACCTTCCATGCGGGTTTACAGATAAGGCCGAAAGGAGACACAATTCCAAACACAAAGTATATTCCAGGTCTTGAGCACTAATTTTTATTAAAAAAAATATCTATATTGACACACCAAACCTCCCTTTTATATTTAAGTTTAATAAGCCACAATAAAATATTCATACAAGATACATTATCAAAAAAATTGGTAGCTAATATCAAGTCAAAATAATCAAATGAATTTACATTGGTATTTTAATAAACACTTGGTATGCATGCTTCAACATTTAAAATCATATAATCAACATATGTGAGAATGGCAACCATGTATTCAACATAATACGTTTTTAATCTACTTTGAATACAAGAGATATTTATGAGAGATAAAAATAACATTAACATGAAGTAGATCAAAATTATACATCACTAATGAAATATAAAGCGTATCAAATATTTTTAATATCAACAACAACAACAACAAAATTATAAATAACTTGAAATAGTATCTTAGACATTCTATTTTTAACCTTAGGTCAGAAACCTATCTCTTAAGTTGATGCAGTAAAATCTAGAGTTTCTTCTTAGTCTCCTTGAAGTATTCTTCCAATCTAAGAACAGTAAATGTGATGTGGAAGCCAAAATGAATGAAGTTTTAGTTCTTCATTTTTTATTTTCTAGCACTAAGAGAGGTCTTTAATGGAGAAGTGAAAAAAAAAAAAATTACAGTGAGAAAGGAATCAAAGGAGCGGATGTGAAAAAAGAGGAAGGATGAGACGGATATACATATGTCGCACACATATTTTAAGGCTCAGGTTCAGAATTCCATTTTTATTAGAAAACTCACCCACATGTTCAGAATATTACACAATGTGTACTAGGCAACTCAATTAATTACAAAGTTATTCTTTCCAGTACAATGCTATTCTTGGCAGATCAACCACGGATCCCTACTTCCTACGGACATTCAGATCCTCAACTAATAAAATGTTATATTAAAATGTGTTTATATATAAAATTTTCAAACCCGTCTTCTTTCACTTTACAGCTTTTAGCAACAGGCTCAGCTCTTTTTTTTTCAGTCTTGTCTTGTCTTTTTTTTCCGCCTTTTTTTTTATTGTGCTGCCTACATGGCTTCTATAGTTGTGTCAGGACAGCTAATTCATATTGCATCCTTTTTTTTTCTCTTTCATTTATTGACATGTTATTAGTTTTTGGAATTTCTCTCCCCCATTAAATGTTTGCCCATGCAAAAAAAAAAATATATATATATATATATATATTATAAAATATAAGTATATGTGTTCATAGACTCATTCATTATAACACACTAATATATATGGAGCATGCTGCTTCCAACGGACCGACCTTTTTCCATCTTTTTGTTTCTTTGGTTACTTCTGGGAAGGTGGGTTTTGTCCACCATTAAAGTCCACACACACACGTCCCTTTTATTCTCTTTCTTTCTTTTCTTGTCTTTTCATCTAACCCCAATTAAAGATGCATTTATTACCTTTAATTATATTCAGACACGATTCAAATAAATTCATAACCCCGTTAATTTAATTACTTAATTATGACACCCTATAAAAGTTTTAACACAAAATATAAACTACAAGTTAAATAAAAGAAATAACATAAAAATATATACTTCATCTGACAATAAAATTGGACTACTAATACTAAACATGTCAAGCCCTAAATTTTTCATCATATTAGTTATTACTAATTAGCACATAATAAATAATTATCAAATATTTTAATTAATTA
The DNA here is from genome assembly GCA_008638375.1 of Nyssa sinensis. Classification (NCBI taxonomy): domain Eukaryota; kingdom Viridiplantae; phylum Streptophyta; class Magnoliopsida; order Cornales; family Nyssaceae; genus Nyssa; species Nyssa sinensis. The sequence continues at coordinate 10,832,365 of CM018037.1, read as the reverse complement.
TTAAAATTATCCGAGACATTACAATCACTCATGGCTACAACTTGGATTTTCTCTCTCGTTTTTTCACCATTTTTTGTGATTCAAATCGTTATAAACTCTTTGTCAAATGCTCTTTTGAGCCATGTATTTAGTTTTAAGCTTGGTTCATCGTGGGTTCAAAACCCAGTTTTTTCATAGTTCGGCTACATTATTCTTAGGGTTTCTTTAGCCTAAACCTTATTATTTTCATGCCATTCTTAGGGTTTCTTTAGCCTAAACCTTATTAGTCATAATGAGTCTAAAATTGAAGTTTAAGAGCCTTACCGGATCATGCCATGAAAAATTCAAGAGAGAAAGACTCTCTTTCTTCACTGTTCTTCCTTCTTCCCACTGATCTCTCCTCCTCTAGCCTTCTTCTTCCTCTTTTTGAGCTCTCACCCTTAGCCTAGTCCAAGCATGAAATCACCAGCCTGGATTCTCTCCTTCCTTCCTTCATCTCTCTCTCTCTCTCTCTCTCTCTCTCTCTCTATATATATATATATATATATATATATATACACACACAAACACACACATAAGTGTGTATTTGGTTCTCTTTGAGTGTGTATTTGGTTCTCTTCATTATGTTCACATAATGTATAATATAATTTTCTATATTTTTATTTTATTTTTCTTAGTATTTTATGTATTTTTTTATATTTTCTCTATTTTTCTACTAATTAATAAATAATTATTTTATTTATAAATTCTCAATATTTGGGGTAATATCTCCCCCCACTATGTGTTCGTGATGTATCGATCACTTGACCAATTAGCTTCATTACCATAGGTTAAGTCAACTTGACTCATGGTCCAGTTTGTTGTTAACCCCAGTTAAGATCAGGTTCTAACATAGTGTCTTAAGGAAGGTCTTTGTATTGAGGTAATTTTCTATGTACTGTCCTAATTGCCTTATTTTTCTAGGGGTGGGTTGTAAAGATTTGAATTTTTGAAGCAATTTTTTTTTTGGAAATGTAGGCATGTATGTGTATGTGTATGATATTTATATGTTATATATGTATACACATGTGCTTAAAATTATATATATATATATACACACACACACACACAGAGTGGGTGCATGCCAACTGTGTGTGCAAGTGGGGACTGTGTATCTGTGTGCAAGTGGCAGTGTGTAGGTGCGGCTTTGTGGGCTGCCGTGTGTGTTTGTATTATAATATATATATATATATATGTATGACAAGAACATTGAGTGCAGCAGGCATATTTTCCTTTTCTTACATGAGAGCTGGCGTGTGGGTTTGTGAGATCAGAGGCCATGAGTAAGACAGGTCTAACTTAGAGGGAGAGAGAGAGAGGGGTCGGTTGTAATATATATACCTATATACACGGGATAGGTCTTATGTTTGGAGAGAAAACAGAAAGAAAGAAGTGTCGTGGAGAAGCTAAAGGAGAAACTGAGAGCAATAGAGGAGGTCCAGAAGCTGAACAGATGAGGAGATGAGAGGATCGAAAGAGAAAACTGGAAAAAAATAAGGTAAGCTGTTGGGCTTCTGCTTTAAACTTTTAAAGCATGATAGTTGGTTTTAGAGCATTGCATCTTGTTAATCATAAGTTGTAGAGAATTTTACAAAAAGAACTAACTAAAGAGACCAGGAAATGAAGTAGAAATCGACAGTTACAGGTCTTGTAAATGAACTGTACCCTTAATATTTTATGTATATAATCTTGTTTAAATAGCCTAGATCTGATTTTGTGAGGCACGGGAAATTATTAGAACAAGAGTGGAGTTGACACCGTGAGGAAAACGTGAGAAATAACACCCACCAGAAAGCCGACTGTCACTGAAAAATTCCCTATTCGAAGGACTCTGCTAGACTAAACAGAAAACAAAGACTAGAAATGAAATCTACATGAAAAATGGAAGTTAACTGTGTTTAAAAGGGGTAGAACTGCATCAAAAAAGTCCTACCGTCCTCGGAGATGGCGACGGAAACCTAGGGCAACATACCGAAAAATCGTGAGGGTGATGGTGAACAGGGCTAGGCGCTACGGTGCCGTTTGGGGCTAGTATGGCCAGATACTGCGTCGTTTTGAAACCTTAACGTTTTAAGTTAAAAACTGAATTAAGGTCGTTTCGTTATGAAGCTATGGAATTAAAATTGATTTAAAACAGATCAGGGATATCCTATCCTAGAATAGGGGCATTGTTCACTGTTTGGTTTAGGAAGAATTTGAAAAAAAAATTGCGCAGGGGCGCGCAGCCCTTGCAGTTCGAACCAAGAACGTATGGAAGGGGAGGTGACACGCTGGCTAGCGTGCCACCCAATTCGCACCCAACCATTTTTGCACTAAATATATATATATATATAATACTGAAATGAATTAATTTGATAAATTTAATTAATTAAATTAAATAATCACGAAATAGCCCGGAGTCCAAATAGGACAAGTCATAGGTGTATTTTGATTATCTTGACCCTTTTAAATCCAACGGTGAGGTCCGTGACACGAGACGAGGTCCCAAAAAATAAAAGACCAGTAGGAACATGAAAAATACCAAAATGCCCCTAAGTTAAAATGCAGTCAAACGAACTCTGATTAAAGTAAACAAATAGTGAATTTTTATTATTTCGAGCATTCCGGACTCAACTGTGGAGTCCAATTTGTGAAAAGAAGTCTCGAGAAGTAAGAACCCGTAAAAGTGCAAAATGACTATTTTGCCCTTTTTAACTCGAATGTCCAAATTGAATTCTGCGAAAGCCTAAACCGACTTTGTTCGACGTTCCGGGCTCAATGATAGAGTTTATGTTAGCAAAATAGAAACTCATAAAATAAAGACATAAAATTTGATGAATAACATAATTCAAGTAGCAAATGAATTGAGTTATATTTCATGATTTTAGGAACACTGAAAGGTAGAGAGAAGGTAGTTTGACCTTCTGCATTCTTACTGCTAGTTCCGTTACACTACGAGTACGACTTCTTGGGTTGAGACAAACCCGTCAGGTATGATATATTGTTCTAAGTAAGGAATAGGATTAAGTTTAGGAATGATTGCATGTTGATTGAATGAATCATATATTCATCTGTTTGATGTTAGAAAATCACATAAGGAACGTTGCTTTAAAGAAAAGAAACCTTGAGTTAATTGTTTACGTTTCTTATGTGTTTCTTGCTGCTCCATGGAGATATGATTTATTCTATGTGTTGGGTTGTACGTGATTTATATTTTTGGGGAGTTGTTAAGAATGTGAACACATGACTTAAGTATGTATTTTCGTTGATCATGTATTGCATAAATTCATGTGGAAGAGGTTTTGTTATTCAGATGTTGTGATTGCTTTAAGTGCAATACATTGTTTAAAAGCATGCTCCATGTGTTGGTAAATTGCTTATCTGAGATTGTATTATTGCATGGTGGAATCAAAGCATATTGGCATGGCGTGATTCATTGAAAGCATAGTGTGGGTTGAGCACTTGGTGCTGTGCATACGTGATTACTCAGGCCATCGGGGAAGGTCCATAAAGTGAGTCATACATGGTACTCAGCTTCCATTGGATGTGTTCCGAAAATGAGACATGGTACTCAGTTTCCATCAGATGTGCTTCGAAAACGAGACATGGTACTTAGCTTCCATCGGATCTGTTCCAAAAATGAGACATTGTATTGGTACTCAGGTTCTATTAGATGTGTTTCGAAAACGAGACATGGACATGGTATAGAGTTGACATGGGTGTGGCATAGAGTTTACATGGCATAGAGTTGACATGGGTGTGGCATGGCATAGAGTTGACATGGGTGTGGTGTAGAGTTGTGTGGATATGTCACGCACATTCTCATTACATAGTATTAATGAATTCATGGATGTGGCGTAGAAATTGCATGGATGCTTTATGGATAAAATCAGTACATGGCATGATGATTAGAAAGGCATGTAAAAATGAATGCACACTTGCACATGGCACGCTTTAGATTATGTTAATGAGTTAGATGGCATATAGATTATTGCTAGTATATGGTATGATGATAGTGAATGATATGTAGATATAAATGTACACTTGCACTGCCACGCCCGTAATTTTGTTCCTTGCATTAGCATTATATTATACTAGCAGTTGAGCTAACCCATTCATGGGATAACACATTACAGATGACGCTCCCGGCATTTGAGACTTGAGGAAATCTTGCAGAGTGGAGGAGATATGAGCTTAGGAGGATATTTGGTCCATGAGGGCATATTTTGTGATGTAGGGCTTAAGCCTGAATGACATGTTGAATGTTTTTATTAACTGTGCTTTACATGGATGTACATTGAAGGAAATGAATGTAAGTATGGGTTGAGTCCGTTAGATTGTCCTTTATTTCATTTTCTTTTGGTGTCGTTACTCGCGCCTCGGGTTCGCGGGAATTCGGGGCGCGACAACGTGGTATCAGAGCCTAGGTTCGAATACCTAGGGACAGTGGGAGGAGTTTAGACTTTCAGTTTAGTTGGGAGAGTGTGGGTTGTATGTTTTATGTGAGCGTGTTGCATTGGTGTGCACGAGTATGCACTATACCTGATTTCCCGATAGGCAGGGAACCTGTGAATTGTTTGATGTAGTGATTGGCTGAGATTAGAAATGCATGACCGTATATTGTATGAGATAGGCCGTATGCCTAGTTATTTGAGAGATAGATTGTATACTTAGTTATCTATACAGTAGACGGTATGCCTAGTTATTTATGATATAAGTTGTGGACCTAGTTGTCTACCTGGTTGACTGATGGATTCTGTATGTGTGTGCTAGGTTAGTAACTGATTTTCATGGATTATAGTATTATGACTATGATATTTATACAGACTGGATTGGTCTCAAGTCTTGCGTTGCAGTTGGTGGATGGCGCCCCATCAGCCAGTAACAAAAGGAGTTGTGATCCATGAAAGGTTATTACCTAGCTATAAAAGTAAGAAACAATAAAATACACATCAAACCTTAAATGTTAAAATAAGGATTGAGACTTGAGAAAAATTTTGTGTATAGACAGAATAGTAGATACTCAGAGTATTTGTACTTAAGAATTTAGAGATATTCTTGTGTTAAACTCTTTTGTGAAAAGATGTCTTATTTTCGTATAGCATTCATTTAGGGTTGAGTGTTGGTAGGCTAGTTGAACATTAGCATGACTAGAGTGTGCGAATATTGTATTATTTAAATAAATTTTTACTTGTGAAGGACTGTGTTAGAACTCGGTATTAATTGTTTAGCGTAACCAAAGGGTAGGGATAGTTGGTGTGAGTTATATGAGTGTAAATTAAACAAGTACATCATATCATACTACACTTGTTGCTTAGGGTTACAAATAGATTAGTTAGATCCATCATTGCATGTGACACACTAGTTGAGGGGGGTAGTGTGACCCTAACGAAGATTTGTAGAGATTGCTCTATAAAGATAACTGACCGCATTCCTTCTTTTGATTTCCTTCTACTTGAAATGTCTAGTTTTGATATTACGTTGAGGATAGATTGGTTATTTACTTTTGGACGAGTATAGACTGCTACAGGGGGAGAGTGACGGTGTGTGTTCCTGAGGGAGATGTTTTTCTTTGTTTCACGGGGTATCTGTGGGTCCTTCTAGGGTGGACTTTGTTATGAGTAGGAGAGGTTAGACCTCGACTTAATTGGGTTGGTTTGGATTACGTGATTAGGTAAGTGCTTGTTATTTTAGTGTGTGAAATTGTACAATATGCAGTATGCTTGGTTATTGATGAACTGGGATCTATGCAGTAGACCGAGTGATATTGAGGGGTAGACTATGTATTAGTTGTCTGTGAGACAAGCTATAAGCCAGATGTCCATAGAGTTAAATGTCTGCTTAGTTACCTATATAGTAGACTGTATGATTGCTTATGTATGTGTATGTTCTCAGGATGAAGTTTATGCTTGGATACTGATGTGGTAGGCTACGTGTTGACCATTGAATGTTGCTTGTTTATTTTATGTGAGCATGCTAGTTTAGTGCCTATTATCGTACTATGACTATGATTTTATATACAAACTGATTGTCATTAATACATGCATAAGAAAATGTTTAAACATGTTTATATGTACGTGTGTTTAAATACATGTGAGTAATGATTGATGTATATTCATGATTTAAATTGGTGAAGAATTTCACTAATGTTTTGTTTTTTTGAGCCTTGATACATTACTTTAAGTTTTGTGATTATAATACTGGGAACTGTGTTATTGAATTGCATTGTGGTATGGGTGATATGTGGATGATGCCATTGGGATAAATCGCTAGGTGATTTCATGGCTTAATTCAAGATTTGTTAGATGGTCAGCAAGTGTGCGAGAGACTTTGAGGTGTCCTTGTGGGCATTAAAGATTTTTTTTTATTTTTGTAATTATGTTGAATTATTGAGGTGAGTCATGATGCTTGAGTGGAATTGAAAGACTGGCATTGATGAGCCAACATGTTTGAAGATTTCATTATGTGTTGTGCCATGTGGAGTGAGCCGTTACGGATAGGATCAGAACCAGACCCTAGCAGGGAGTGTGGAGATGTCTGCACACCGCTGCATGCCCGCCCAAGTGGACGAGGTTCCTTTGGGGGGAGAGAGTAATGGGAGAGAGTAATTCATTCCACGTCGCCTGCCTGAGGGAGAGGTGAACAATCCATGGGTAAGGCTGCACGTCTCCATGTCACAACAACATTTTGAATTAATCTTTATGAAATTTTGTCGAAGATGTATGTTTTTAAATTTCGGGATGAAATTTCTTTAAGGAGGGAAGGATGTAAAGATTTGAATTTTTGAAGCAATTTTTTTTTTTTTTTTTTGGAAATGTAGGCATGTATGTGTATGTGTATGATATTTATATGTTATATATGTACACACATGTGCTTAAAATTATATATATATATATATATATATATAAATAGAGTGGGTGCATGCCAACTCTGTGTGTGTGTGTGCAAGTGGCAGTGTGTAGGTGTGGTTGTGTGGGCTGCCGTGTGTGTGTATTATAATATATATATATATATGTATGAAAAGAACATTGAGTGCAGCAGGCATATTTTCCTTTTCTTACATGAGAGCTGGCATGTGGGTTTGTGAGATTAGAGGCCATGAGCGAGGCAGGTCTGACTTAGAGAGAAAGTGAAAGGGGTCGGTTGTAATATGTATACCTATATACATGGGATAGGTCTTGTGTTTCGAGAGAAAACAGAAAGAAAGAAGTGTCATGGAGAAGCTAAAGAAGAAACTGAGAGCAACTGAGGAGGTCCAGAAGTTGAACAGAAGAGGAGAGGAGAAGATCCAAAGAGAAAATTGGAAAAAAAAAATAAGGTAAGCTGTTGGGCTTCTGCTTTAAAATTTTAAAGCATGATAGTTGGTTTTAGAGCATTGCATATTGTTAATCATAAGTTGTAGAGAATTTTACAAAAAGAACTAACTAAAGAGACCAGGAAATGAAGTAGAAATCGACAGTTACAGGTCTTGTAAATGAACTGAACCCTTAATATTTTATGTATATAATCTTGTTTAAATAGCCTAGATCTGATTTTGTGAGGCACGGGAAATTATTAGAACAAGAGTGGAGTTGAAACCGTGAGGAAAACGTGAGAAATAACACCCACCGGAAAGCTGACTACCACTGAAAAATTCCCTATTCGAAGGACTCTGCTAGACTAAACAAAAAACAAAGACTAGAAATGAAATCTACATGGAAAATAGAAGTAAACTGTGTTTAAAAAGGGGTAGAACTGGATCGAAAAAGTCCTGCCGTCGCCGGAGATGGCGACGGAAACTAGGGCAACATACCAAAAAATCGTGAGGGTGATGGTGAACAGGGCTAGGCGCTACGGCACCGTTTGGGGCTAGTATGGCCAGATACTGCGTCGTTTTGAAACCTTAACGTTTTAAGTTAAAAATTGAATTAGGGTCATTTGGTTGTGAAGCTATGGAATTAAAATTGATTTAAAACAGATCAAAGATATCCTATCCTAGAATAGGGGCATTGTTCGTTGTTTGGTTTAGGAAAAATTTGAAAAAAAAATTGCGCAGAAATGCGCAGCTCCTGTAGTTCGAACCAAGGACGTATGGAAGGGGAAGTGACACGCTGGCCAACGTGCCACCCAATTCGCACCCAACCATCTTTTCACTAAATATATATATATATATAAAAAATACTGAAATGAATTAATTTGATTAATTTAATTAATTAAATTAAATAATCACGAAATAGCCCAGAGTCCAAATAGGACAAGTCATAGGCGTATTTTGACTATCTCGACCCTTTTGAATCCAACGGTGAGGTCCGTAACATGAGACGAGGTCCCAAAAAATAAAAGACCCGTAGGAACATGAAAAATTACCAAAATGCCCCTGAGTTAAAATGCAATCAAACGAACTCCGATTAAAGTAAACAAATAGTGAATTTTTATTATTTCGAGCATTCCAAACTCAACTGTGGAGTCCGATTTCTGAAAAGAAGTCTCAAGAAGTAAGAACCCGCAAAAGTGCAAAATGACTGTTTTGCCCTTTTTAGCTCGAATGTCCAAATTGAATTCTGTGAAAGCCTAAACCGACTTTGTTCGACGTTCCGAACTCAATGATAGAGTTTATGTTAGCAAAATAGAAACTCATAAAATAAAGACATAAAATTTGATGAATAGCATAATTCAAGTAGCAAATGAACTGAGTTATATTTCATGATTTTAGGAACACTGAAAGGCAGAGAGAATGTGGCTTGACCTTCTGCATTCTTACTGCTAGTTCCGCTACACTACGAGTACGACTTCTTGGGTTGAGACAAACCCGTCAGGTATGATATATTGTTCTAAGTAAGGAATAGGATTAAGTTTAGGAATGATTGCATGTTGATTGAATGAATCATATATTCATTTGTTTGATGTTAGAAAATCACATAAGGAACGTTGCTTTAAAGAAAAGAAACCTTGAGTTAATTGTTTACGTTGCTTATGTGTTTCTTGCTGCTCTATGGAGATATGATTTATTCTATATGTTGGGTTATACGTGATTTATATTTTTTGGGAGTTGTTAAGATTGTGAACACATGACTTAAGTATGTATTTTCGTTGATCATGTATTGCATACATTCATGTGGAAGAGGTTTTGTTATTCAGATGCTGTGATTGCTTTAAGTGGACTACATTGTTTAAAAACATGCTCTGTGTGTTGGTAAATTGCTTATCTGAGATTGTATTATTGCATGGTGGAATCAAAGCATATTGGCATGGCATGCTTCATTGAAAGCATAGTGTGGGTTGAGCACTTAGTGCTGTGCATACGTGGTTACTCAGGCCGTCGGGGAAGGTCCGTAAAGTGAGTCATACATGGTACTCAGCTTCCATTGGATGTGTTCCGAAAATGAGACATGGTACTCAGTTTCCATCGGATGTGTTCCAAAAATGAGACATGGTACTCAGCTTCCATCGGCTGTGTTCCAAAAACGAGACATTGTATTGGTACTCCAGTTACATCGGATGTGTTCCGGAAAAGAGACATGTACATGGCATAGAGTTGACATGGGTGTGGCATAGAGTTGACATGGCATAGAGTTGACATGGGTGTGGCATAGAGTTGACATGGGTGTGGCATGGAGTTGACATGGCATAGAGTTGACATGGGTGTGGTGTAGAGTTGTGTGGATATGTCACGCACATTTTCATTACATCGTATTAATGAATTCATGGATGTGGCGTAGAAATTGCATGGATGCTTTATGGATAAAATCAGTACATGGCATGATGATTAGAAAGGCATGTAAAAATGAATGCACACTTGCACATGCCACGCTTTTGATTATGTTAATGAGTTGGATGGCATATAGATTATTGCTAGTACATTGTATGATGATATTGAATGATATGTAGATATAAATATACACTTGCACATGCCACGCCCTTAATTTTGTTCATTGCATTAGCATTATATTATACCAGCAGTTGAGTTAACCCATTCATGGGATAACACATTACAAATGACGCTCCCGACATTTGAGACTTGAGGAAGTCTTGCAGAGTGGAAGAGATATGAGCTTAGGAGGATATTTGGCCCATGGGGGCATATTTTGTGATGTAGGGCTTAAGCCCGAATGACATGTTGAATGTTTTTGTTGACTGTGCTTTATATAGATGTACATTGAAGGAAATGAATGTAAGTTTGGGTTGAATCCGTTAGATTGTCCTTTATTTCATTTTCTTTTTGTTTCATTACTCGCGTCTCGGGTTCACGGGAATTCGGGGCGTGACATGGGTGTTACAGCACCTAGCCAATGCGTTTAAAATTTTAAGGGAGCTTAAATAAAATCTTTGTTTGAAATGAGGTCCCCTCGGACCAAAAAGAACGTCTGTAGTTTAAATGGGAGGATTGTCGCACCAAATCGCTTCATTTCATGATCTACGAGTCACCAATTACCCTTCTTTAAAGCCCTTAAAGGGAATAAGGCACTGGAGTAGTCCCCACAGTGTGAAGATGCCTTCCAACAATTAAAGTAATACTTGGGATCTCCCGAGCTTTTCTTAAAACCAGACCCAGGGGAGAAGCTCTTCTTATACTTAGGAGTTTCAAAACTTGTCATTAGGTCTGCATTAATTAAAGAATAGCATGGAGTTTAGAAGCCAATCTTGTCATGACCCTAAACCCACCCTATGCAGATTAGAGGTTTGTGATCGGCCACCAAGGCCTTTCAATGATTAAACCATCTTCTAATTACCATAAATCAAATGCAACGGAATAAAATTTTGTAAAGTAAACCATTCGACCTAATTAGTCATTTAAACTATTGTCTCCGAATAATGTAGTTTCCATAACAAAAAGTGTAACACCCCGACCCAACGAGGTATCATAATGACTGAGACCTTAAGTAATAAGGTAGGATTGCAATATGGATACGTGAAACTTTCAGTAAAAGTCTCCGGAAACCAGGACAACTGTACATCAATTCATTGTAATTACCAACTTTTAATTACGATGATAGATTTAGACATGAAAAGTGAGTGTTACATCGGTCGACAAATGGGAAAAATAATAATATGATAATATGTGACAACGTAATTACACATGTATTTATACACATGTATATAAATACATGCTAATACACACAATTGTGTATTGTGGGATATAGTTAAAGTTATGTGAGGAAGTCTAAATGCATAATTAAATATTGTTGTATATAGGAATATATATGTTAATAGGAATATGGTTGCCATATGTTTATATATATATATATATATATATATATGAATTAAAGAGAAAAGAAACAGAAAAAAAAAAAAGTTAAGATTAAATGGATTAAGATGAAAGAGGAGAGAGAAGCAATGGCTAGCTATAGCCGTAGGCACTGCTCTCCATGCCTCCATGTGACCCTCATGTGAAGGGAAATGATGAAGAAGAAATGGCTGCTAGGGCAAATGTCACTTCCATGGCAGCCAAGGCTGCATGTGAGTTACGTGTGGGTTAAACCACCCCAAATAAGAATCCAAGAGTCTTCCTAAACATCAGAAACAGGAATAATTGGTGTGGGAGACAAAGAAAACAAAGCAAAAAAGGAACTGAAGAAGGTTTGGGGGAAAACAACCAACTCAGCAGGAACTACAAAGGAAAAGGAAAGGCACCGCAATAGAGCCAACCTAAAAGTATAAGGTGAGTAACCCTGCATTTGAAGTGGAGATTTAACTCCATGGATTTTAAGATGTTTTAAACTTCAAAATGTCTGAAGCATTGAATGTTAAATTCTACATTTCATGATTCCTATTTTAAATATTCCGTTCTTATAAATCTTATTGTGGCATGCTCAATGAATGATTTCTATTACTGTCTTCTTAAAAATATTTAGCATGTCTACATATTCTGAAGTTTCTTGTTCTAAATATTTGAAGATCCTCTCATAAAATCATGAACATCATGTTTTAAATACTCATGAAAAGTATCTATTTGATGAAGCCATGTGATAAATGTTTTACAAGATGACAGCAATAAAATCACATAGTTAGGATTTTGAGTTTCTTCGGAATTCAATTGCCTTGTCAAGTGAACTGTTGCATAGTCAGGATTTTGGGCTTCTTCGGAACTCAATTGACCTGTCATGTGAAATGCCCGGTAGCAGGATCTAATCCCCCAAGTAATGAGATATCTCCACGTAAAGTAAACGGAAGTCTGGTTCGAAACGAATTCCACCTAAGGAAAGAGAAAAGATGACAAACGCTTTTGAAAATGGAAGCAAGTTTTTACCCCCATTTTCACTATGCATATTTATGTGTTTTGAAGTAACATTTGAAAATAGAAGCAGGTTTCTACCCTCATTTTCATTATGCATGTCTATATGTTTTGAAGTAACGCTTTCGAAAATGGAAGCAGGTTTTTACTCCCATTTTTCCTATGCATGTCTATATGTTTTAAAGTGCATATACTCTATTCGAAGAAATGCATGCGTAGCTTGAATACTTAAAATGTTTCAAAGCTATCTATTTATTGGAATGCATATGTTTCGAGTTCTTATACTCTATTTAAGAAGTACGAAGTTAGCTTGAATACTTAAAATGTTTCAAAGCTATCTGTTTTATGAAATGCATATGTTTCGAGTTATACACTCTATTGATGAAGTACGAGTTTAGCTTGAATACTTTAAAGGTTTCAAAGCTATCTTTTAAAGAAATGCATATGTTCTATGTTCAAGTATACGAGCAATTGGTAGTGAATGTTTTACAAACTCTTACGTACTAAACCACTGCTAATTGAAACCCCATGACGAATGCTGGAATTACTCACAAGCTTAAATTAGCTTACCCGAATTTTTATTCAGACCCCCCTTTCAGGTGATTTACAGCAGTATTGATTCTGAGAATGATGATGATGAAGTCTCCCATTTTTGGAAGTTATGTTCAAGTAGTTCTTTTGTCTAGCACTACGAAGTTTAAGTATGAAATCTTGTATTAGTAAAGTGGTACCCTGTTATGTATAAACCCCACGGGACAATTGAATACGTTTGTATTTATAAAGTCTTTAAGTTATATTATGCTCTGAATGTATAATCAGGTATACCGCAATGCAAAGAGTGGCAGTAACGGATGGAAGTGCACAATTTTAAATAAGAAAAGAAAAGAAAAAGTTTATCACGCTTCCGCAACCACGGGTCGCACTGTTGTCCGATACAGTTGCTTATGTTTCGCCTTGTCCTAAGGCCTCTGCCGAAGGGCGGGGGTCGCGATTCCGGATCCGCACAGGGTGGGTTTCGGGTCGTGACACCTTGTGTCACAACCCGAAACCCACCCTATGCGGATCTCGTGTTGCGGGGCCGACCCTAAGGCCGTCTCTACTTTTTCCATTCCTGTATCATAGTACTAATATGCAAAGTACTAAAATCTTAAAACAATAACAGCGAAAGTCTTATCAATGACCATAATCAGCGGAAGTCTTTCAGTACACAATGTCAACGGAAGTATATTCAATACATGATATGGTTCTACAATAACAAAAATAAGAACCAAACATAACCAGCACCCGTGGGTGGTGAATACATGGAAGAACTAAACATAGACTGGTACAGTTCCTCAAAATGTCCTCCTACGTTCGTAGACTCCTACTGGGGTCTTACAGCATCATTACCTAAAATGGGGGTAAGTAGGGTGGAATGAGCTACGAGAGCTCAACAAGTAAAAACAGATCTCCGACACTGGTATCGGCGAAATATGAATCCATGAATAAGATTATGATAGCCAATCATAAGAAAAGAGATGCTGTGATAGCCAATGAGAACAGTTGCCATGAGGGCCAATGAACAATAGGTCACAATGTACAATTAGGAGTAATGGATACAACATCAACATGAAAATTTCAATAACAATGTATCAACATGAATGTACTGCCATAATAAACTAATCACAATCAAATCAATGAAGGATGTCCTCTCAATGTAAGATAATTCATAAGAAATAGTGTCATTCAACAATCACAGTCATATCAATCAATGAGAGATGCTTTTATTCTGTGCCAGGGCTTGGCACACCCTCGGTCTTTTGGGGCCCGGCATACCCCCAGTGAATTCCAATGAATTGCCATATGTCCGTTCACGGACTTGACCCGTAGGTCTCCAATCAATCAGAAAGCATCAGATGAATATTGTGACTGAGCACAAATCCGATATACATAAACATTTCATGATCATAAGTGATTCCATAAGAGTATAAAAAATGGAATATCAGATATACAATGAAAGCATAACAGTAGGCCTTTCAAGGCATGGTTCAACATGATAACAATGATATAGCAGTCAATCAATGTCCACAAGATAGAACAATATCACATTGTGGATAGCAATAACGTGAGGTACTTTCAAGAGCACAAGTTTGGTAGTAAGGAATAAACTTGGCTTTAGAAACACCACATGGAAGAGAAATGGAATTTACTTACCTCTAACTGTGCGTTATTAAATCAGTATCCCGTGAGTTTGCCCTTTCCTGTCGAGTCCCTTATATATCAATAGATCCGTCTTAGAATTAATGTTATTCAACAAATTTTATTCCTTGATATCATAAGTATCTCTAACACTAATTTAGACCTTACCATTGAGTCTGAAATGTCGAAGAAAGTCGGTTTAGGCTTTCGTGGAATTCCATTTAGACATTTGTACTTAAAAGGGCAAAATGGTCATTTTGCACTTTTACGGTTATTTCTATTTTTTTTGTACCCTGTCTCATGAAACAGACCTCACCATTGATCTTAGAATGTCTGAGATAATAAAAATTGACTATTCATTTGCATCGTTTGGACTTCGTTTGACCCATATTTGAAATAAGGGCATTTTTGTAAAACTTAATATTTTATTAATTTTTCTGTTTGGGCCACAGTGACATTTCCTAAAACTTCTGGGGTCAGTTCATAATTTCCAACAGTCCCGGTCTGAACCAGTGGGTTTATCAGTCAAAACCCTAAACCAGCATGTCCTGTCACTGAACCAACTGGTTTAGTTAATTTTAGAGAACCGGATTAAAATAACCAATTCTCCTATCCTATCCACGGTTTGGATAAGCCCAAACCCAATTTCCACATTTCCTATCCATGTAACCAAACAACCCAAATACCATTTAAATTCCAAACACAAACGACACAATTTCACTGCCCCTTTTTATTTCCGATCGGGTCCCAACCCGATCCGAACCTAGACCCGGTTCCGTTTTAACCTGAAATGCCCCCGACATTCCGGTCATCTTCCCCATTATTCCGGTAGGGTTCCGGTGGTGAACAGTTTTCTTCTCCGGCGACGGCGACCGGATTTTGATCATTTTTCAACCCTTTTTAAATGCCTTCCTCTACTGTTTTTCATGGAGATCTCCTTCCTACTATTGGTTTTCAATTTAAGCATTTAATCTTCACGAAATTGGCCAAACCCGTGGCTCCGGCCAATTGTGAATTTCTGATTTCCTGCTTATTTCCCCACCTGTTTTCACTTCTTTCTTTTTTATTTTTCTTTCTGCTCTTTATAGGATAAATCCTAGACCATTCAATCAATTTTTTATGCATAAAATATAAACGATTTTCAATATATACTAAGACCTGTAACTTAGATTTTCTCACTGGTTTTTGGCCCGTTTTGAGTGATTCTTTTTGTGCTTTATTCCATTTCTCATGCTGATTTGAACCCTACTATTTAAACAACCTATCATGCTCTTGAAACCAAAAACAAAATAAGACCCACTTACCTGATTTTTCTGATTTTTCTTGTTTTGCTCTTGGTGACTCTCTTTCTGAACCTCTATGTTTCCTTCAATTCTATCTCTTCTTCTCCCCTTCAGTTCCTGACCCTTCCCTTCCTTTTCTAACCTCTCAACTCACAAACCCGTATATATATAGAGAGACATTCCACCGCTTCTCTCTCTCTCTCTCTCTCTCTCTCTCTCTCTCTCTCTCTCTTCTTTGCAGTCAGCCTTGACTGCAGTGAACCGTCCATTACACCCTAACCATCCACGTACCATGAATGGTATACATATATATATATATGTATAAGACCACTTACACCAAGGTCGGTGGCCTTGGTGCTTTCCTCTCAGCCGCACAGCACACACACACATACACACAGTGACATACTCACTGGTCAGCAGCCCACATGCAGCCCCTTTTCCCTTTTTCCTCTCTTTCCTTTTCATTTTCTTTTTATGTAATATACATAAATATATACTACACAATATTCATACATATATTTATACTATATGTATTTTTATACACAAAAAAATACATATTTTTATACATTAAATATATCCATAGTCTTGCATATAAATTCATTTATAATAGCGTATGCATACACTGATTTTAGACGTACTAAGTATTTGAGAAATATGTTCGTGCATGGGAATGCGTGCATGCACGCATTACGATGTTAGGTCTTAAGGTGCTCGGGTGTTGCCCGGCACTAGGTATACTAAGCAAACCCTTCACATCACTCAATCGTTTGGTTCCATGAAATACTATGATATAGAGCTCAAACAGCTCACATTACACTATTCAATTGATTGACCTCGATAAACGTGTCGTATCCCAGGTCGGGATATCACACAAGGCGTTAGTGAGTAGGTTTAGATTACACAATTGAACTAGCTCGCTAATAACACATCTAAATTCACATAGAAAAAATTCCATAATCCATCTTCAGTTGAAGGTCCATCTAGAAAAACAACTTGTTTCCTCCTTTAAGAGCTTAATTTATATTACTTGAAACGAGCCTGTCTAACCTTTGCCTAAAAACATGGTAAGCATCTGTAATGAGCTCGATGGCTCCGTAAGAATTTCATAACATGCCAAGGGTTTGAAAACTACTATGTAGTTCTATACTGAAATGTTTATATTCATTTTCAAAACATGTCGAATAATCTAAGGGAAGAATTTAAATCAAAAGTCTCAAGTCAATAGCGTAGTTCAATATCATAGTTCAATAATCCTTAGTATCCAATCAAGAACATAATTCAATAATTCTTAGTTCAATCATAGTCATAGTTCAATAAATCAATACCATAGTTCAATCATAGTCATAGTTCAATAATCAATATCGTAGTTCAATCATAGTCATAGTTCAATAATTAATATCGTAGTTCAACCAGAGTCATAGTTCAATAATCAATATCATAATTCAATTATAGTCATAGTTCAATAATTAATATCGTAGTTCAATCAGAGTCACAGTTCAATAATCAATATCATAGTTCAATTGATGTCATAGTTCAATAATCAACATCATAGTTCAATCATAGTCATAGTTTAATAATCAATATTATTGTTCAATCATAGTCATAGTTTGATAATCAATATCATAGTTCAATAATTCTTAGTTCAATGGTTCAGAGTTCAATCATGGTTCAGATTTGATATTCACAAGGGTTCAAGCTCATAAGTTCCTCTTTTATGGTCAGCAAATTAGAACCTCTCTAATTGAGATCGATACTCAGAGAATTAGTTTGATAACATTGTTCTATGTGGCTTGTCACTAATATATCCTATGGTTAGGGTTCGATAAAGTCATAATATATTCGATAATGACCATACATAGAAGATTGGTTCATTCAAAACATTAAAATCATATCTAAAATCAATAATCATCAATCACAAGTTCAATTATCCAAATGAGAGTTTTATATCTAGTATTTAGTCAATAATTCAAAAATGAGTAAGAAATCGTATAGTCTTTTGAGTATCTCATGAAACATTTTCTTGAATTAGAAAAAAGGACAATATATATCGATGAATCATTTAAAACATAAATTGGGTACGATGTATCTATTATCAAAAGTTATAAAGGAAGAAACAATATATTGCTAAGTCATTCAAACCAATATTAAGTATAATGCATCTATTATCAAAGTCATAGATGAATTCAATATTTATATCTATAATAAATTTCACCTTAAACATGGCATGAAACACTCACCTGAAGTCCAAAAAGCTTATATCATGGTCCTTTCCTTAGTCGAAGGTCCTTATAACACATTTCAAGGTTTTATCAAATACTTGTTTAAGGTGTTACGTAATTTAAACATTAACTTAGAGCCCTTCTTATTCCATCCATACTCTTCTGGTAGCTTCATTAAGTTTCAAAGATGTATTGGTCATTTTTCAGTTTGTTACCGGGTCTTATTTTACGTAAAAAGACATCATCGTTAAGTTCAAAATGTTAAAGTTAATCGGTTTAGGATTTTTCAGATCTTAATTTGCTTATCTATGGCTTACATTAAGTCTAGGGGCATTTTCTTAATTTTATATTTTCATGTGTCCTATTTTTTGGTACTTAATTTGGTAATATGGACTGCACTGTTGAGTCTGGAATGTCAAAGAAAGTCGAAATAGGCACTCTCTAACATTTAAGTGGCTTTGGCATTGCTAAAGGCATACTGGTAATAATGGCATTTTACATGTCTTAATTTTTAGCGCTTCATTTCGTAAAATGGATCCCGCCATTGGATCCAGAACGTCGAAAAATGCTAGGGTGGACACCCCTTTTATTTTATTTGAACATACTTAGCATTTAATTTAATTTAATTAATTAGATATATATATATATATATTATGTGAGGAAAATGGACAAGGTGATCAGTGGTACATTGGTTACCAACTAAGCATACAGTGCTTGGGTTCGAAACTCGTTGGTAGCGTTTTCCCCCTTTTTTTCTTTACTTTTCTTTTTTGAATTTCATTGATCAAAACGACACAGTATCAATTAACCGTTATTGCGCTTGGGTGGGTCCTGGCCTGAATCTGACCCAACTCAGATTCGAAGACCCAACTCGGATCAGAAGACCCAACCCAAAACGATGCTCGTCTTCTCCAACTCACTGCGCTTGAATCGTGATGGAACCCTAGTTTCAGGGTTCCATTTTTCTTGCATTTTGTTCCCTCTTTTGGTCTCGAAACATCATTTCGTTTCATTATTTACATGATTTAAATCAATTAATGTATCGAATCCTATCTAGTTGCCAAGAAACCGCAAACCATGTTTGGCCTGCAACTCACGATTTCGGGCTTATTTCTTGACCAAAATCGATGAAACTTGTTTCATTAGTTTTGTTTTCTCATGCTCATTTCTGAGCCTATAAACTTGGTTTCAATTTCATCTTTCACCATTTTGGTTGTAGTTTTGATCCTCGTTCACCAAACATAGTTTGGTTTTGGATGATTTGGACCCGTTTCTTGAAGGTCATTCAATGGTTGTCTACTGTTCACAAGTGATTCTAGGGTTCTTCTTAGACTCATTTTGCATTATTTTAATTAAATAAACATGAAAAAAATCATATAGATAAGAAAGTTTGGGTTTTAACCTTGTTTAACAGTTGTTTTGAAATTACTCTCTCTACAATCACTTTTTCTCTTTACCAAGATTTTCTCTTCAACTTCTTCTTTGTTACATGCACGACTAGGGCTCCCTTCTAGGTCTCTAATGGTTGTAGAACTTCCTTTCTTGGGTCTGGTTTGGGGTAGCCCCACATGTAAGCAATTCTTATTATTTTCTTTCTTCTTTTTCTTATTCTCTCTCACACACACACTCTCTCTCTCTCTCTCTCTCTCTCTCTCTCTCTCTCTCTCTCTATCTGAACCACTTCTGATGACTTGGAATACATAGCATATACACACACGCAAGTTTTATTTACACTCAACACACTCATAGCCTATTTATACTTCATGAGCTTGCTGCATGAAATTCTATTGGTTGGTGTGTGGTCCACTAAGGTGATGATACCTCATTTCTTTTATGGCATTTTTCCAAACAGTTTCACTTTAAGTACTTTTTCTGTGAAAATCATAGCACAAAAGTGCTAGTAGCCTAATGGTAAACTTTTTGGCAGCTTTCACTTGGGGTCTTGAGTTCAAAACTTGGCAAGTCTTTTTTTACTCTTTTTCTTCTTTTATTGTGTTGGTGGAGGATTCTATATTTTTATTTAATATTTTATTCATTGAATATACTTAATTTGTATATTTCTTAATTACCTGGTGTGTATTTTACGTTCATGAAAATTTCTCTTTTCATGTAGTTAAATTAATTGAACATGATTAATTATAATACTAGTTTAAACATTTAGGTTTAATATTTATGTATTGCTTCAATAATCAATCTTTATTTACATCGTTGTCTTTCATATCAATTTCTTCTATCTTAATTCACTTAAGAATTATCATTGCGACATTATTCTCTTGATCTAATTATACACTAATGTCCTCTTAAAACTTACTAAGCAATCCCTGATTATCTAGTCATTGGGTTGGGATGTTACAAATCCTTTATGTTAGCAAGGCCCTAACTGAAATCAAGGTTAAGTATCCTGAGCTCAAAAGATTGGCATATGCATTAATCATTTCAACTTGGAAGCTAAGACCGTACTTCCAAACTCATACCATCATAGTTCTGACCTCCTATCCCCTTAAAGTAGTATTGCCTAAGCCCGAAGTCTCAAGTCGGATAACTAAATTATTGGTGGAGCTAGGAAAATTCGATATCCAGCTCATTCCAAGGGTAGCAATAAAAGCTCAAGCATTTGCAGATTTCATAACAGAGGTCACATCTTTTTTATCCCCTCCAAAGAAAGGGACATTCCCTCCAAGGAAGGGGATATTTGGGACTCATATATCGATGGGTTGTCAGGTGACCATAGAACAGGGATTGGCATAGTGTTTCGAAATCCAAAAGGCTTGACTATAGAACAAGTTGTAACCTTGGGATTCAAAGCTTCAAACAATGAGGCAAAATATGAGGCCCTGATTTCTAGCATGAAGATGGAAAATGAGTGTGGTAAAAAGCGCATGAGATCTTACCTAAACTCACTGTTGGTCGTAAATCATATCTCGGGGGGATTTCACACTTAGAGATTTTCACGACCCCGAAACCCACCCCGAGCGAATTAAGGGAATCGCGACCGCCACCCTTCGGCCCGTGGGCTATCAGGTGAGGCTTCATGTGAGCAACGGCACCGGACGGCGGTATAGTGCGGCCAGGATTGGCAATTGCAGAAGCGTCAAAAACTTTTTTCTTTTCTTTTACATTTCGCACACCCGCCCGGTACCATTGCTTCTTCTTCTTCTTCTTCTTCTTCTTCTTCTTCGAAGCAGTAAACAATTAACATACATTCAGAGCATACTAAAAATTTAAAATTTTACATATTACATATTCGTTTGCCCCTCGGGGCTTAGGTACATAATGGTCCTAAAATTACTACAACAAAATTCGACCAACTATGGGTCCTAATATTTCCAAAAGTCCTTGATCATAATGGAGCTACTAATCGTCAGTCCTCAAATTGGGCAAGGGTCCCATTCATCATCAATACCTGAAAAATGTTGGGATAATGAGGTGAGCTTTAACAAGCCCAGTGAGTAATTCTAGTACCTTATCATAGGTTTTCAACTGGTAATGGGTTAGCTTAAGAGAGACTTCATATAACATACACTACCAATTATACATATACTTCAGATACAGAATATAGGAAGCTTCAAAACACGTAACACGAAGCATTTAAAGCATTCGAGTAAAATAGATATTTCACGTATGTAAGTACAAGGAACTTCAAAGAACTTATAACACAAAGCATTTAAAAGTATTCGAGTGAGGCATTAAATATGTAGTTAAAGCTTGTAATACATACAGGGCGACCATTTAGTGGCCATGGATGTTTGAAACATTTACTTGTAAATAGAATGCATGAAATCCTTTCCATGAAAATAGGAGGATGCATACTTCTTCTTCCTTAAAACATGGGGTTATATAAAAACCCAATTCAGATAAATGGGGGTTTAAAAACCTGCTACCATTTCTGAAAACATTTCATTTTTTCACTTTAATTAGGTGGAAATCTGTTTCGAACCAGATTCCAATTTTACTTCCCGTGGCATACCTAGGGGATCAGATCTTGCTATCAAGCATTCTTCATGTCAATTGAGTTCCGAAGGAATCCCAATATCATTACTTGGTGCTTATGCACAATTATCTTGCAAAAACATGACTTCTTCATGAAATGCTTTTTATGAGCATTTAAAAACATAACTTCTTCATTGGATGCTTTTCAAAGAGCATCGAAATATGGCTTTTTCAAATAAATACTTTTCATGAGCATTAAAAACATGATTTCTTCAAATATATGTTTTTCATGAGCGTTTGAAATATGACTTTTCGAATAGATGCTTTTCATGAGTATAAAACTATGGCTTCTTCAAAAACATGCTTTGCTTGAGTAATTAAACAGGAATATTTCAACAGAGTCTTCAACACTTGGAACACAACGACTAGGATATTTAGAACATAAGCTTCAAAGTATTAAATCACGATGTATAGGAGGAGCATTTAAAACATAGCAAAATGAAGGAATTTATTTCTAGAAAGGCATTTAATAAAATTGACATTTTAACATAAACATGCTGGAACATAATTTACAGAAGGTCAGAAATATAACCAAGCTAACTTGCATGTCATAATAGAGTTTTCAAAAAGAAGCAATAATATTTAAAACAGGAGTCATATAAACGGAATTGAATTTAAAGTACTTCAGAAATTTGAACTCGTAATACTTCAGAAATTTTGAACTTAAACTTCTTCAGAAACCATGGAGATTAAAAACCTCCACTTCAAAGTACAGGATTACTCACCTTGTTCCCTCTGGTAAGCGCTACTGGTGGGCTTTTCCTTTTCCTTTGTAATTCCTAAACATCAAATTCACCAAGACTTCAATTAATTCCTCATTTACTTTAAATCATCTCCTATTGATGCTCTGCATGTAATTCTAGACCCGTCGTATCCTAATTTCTTAGGATTGGTCTTACCGATCTACTTGTGGTAATTTAATAAATTTTATTTTTCACATGACTTATTTTTTCGATACTTATTCTGGTATTATGAACCTCACCGTTAGGTCCAGAACGTCAAAGAAAGTTAATTTAGACCCTCTCGGCTTTTTATTTGGTTTCAGGCACATTAAGGGTAATTTGGTAATTTATATTTTTACGTGTCTAAATTTTTCAGAGCCTCATCTCGTAAAATGAACCCCGCTATTAGATCTAGAATGCCCAAAATAGTCAAAATACATTATTCGTTTATTTATTTTGGACATCGACTTATTTTACTATTATTAAATTTAATTAATTATAAAAATATATATTATATATTATTTCTGTAGGATTTTAACACTGGTGCTACGTTGGCACAGTGGTAGAAGGTGGAGGATTTGGGCTTGGGCGTCTCACGTTCGAACCTGGGGAACAGCAAGTTCGTTCGTCCATTTTTTTATTTTCAAAGGATTCCTAATCCAAACAGCGGACAAGGACCCAATCCCTGGATAAGCTATTCTGTTCCAAACAGGGATATTGGACCCATAACCTTCACTTGAAACCAAACAGACCGAATCTTGTTTTTATTTGAAACTTAACCCACACAAAACGGTGTCGTTTCATTAATGCGGTGGCTTGCCCATGATTCAACACGTGTCTGAGTTGACACAGTGGGTAGCCACCTCAGTCAAGATTGGTCGAGTCAACTCACGAGTTGACTCAGCAGGGTCTTCTTCTTCCCCACGCCCGAGCTACTGTTGCTCTACAACCCTAGCTACAGTACCCTTCATATTCGTGGATTTCTAGCCAAATTCGTGCGATTTGGATGGCTTCACTAGGTTTCTACATGTTCTAAGAATGGTTTGGCATTGTTTTGGGGGCTTGGTTTGAGCTTAACAGTCTAAGGGGAGGTCAATAAGGGGTCTCGGTTCTACGTCTGATTTCTGACCCATTTCAGAGTCATTTTCCATGTGGCTAGTGGACTCCTTAAGTCATGGGGTATTTATTTCTAACCATGGGTGCGAGTTTAAACATTCCTACATGGATCTGCCATTGTTGACCTCTCGGCCTCTCTCCTAAGCAGTGCTCAACAGTGAGCCATTTTTTGATTTTTCTTCCCTATGTCTTGTGTGTTTCGCGTTTTAAGTCTAAAAAATGTGCTATTGTGCAAGTTGGATCTCAGGTGAATATTTTTTTTTTTCAAGCTTCAACAATGGTCGTTCAAGCTTGAACCACTATTTTTGGGTTGTTTTTAGAGCTAATTCCTACCCTTTATCCATAATTTCAACTTTTAAACATCATGCATGCCTAAGAAAAGCTTAAAATAGATTATATACAGGAAAAATGGTGTTTTTGAAATTTTACCCCAATAATGGACTCCCCTCTCCTTGCTTTGCTTCCAACTCCTTTTTAGTGCATTTAGGGTCGGGTTAGGGCTGCACACAACCTTTTCTTCCTTCTTCTTCTTCTTCTTCTTCCTCATTCACTCACTTTCTCTCTCTAGCCGACACATGCACTCACATCACAATCTGATTTCTGATTCCCCTCACTTCACACACGCAACACTTCATATATAATCATATATTCTGCATTTATTTTTACTTTAAAAATAAATTTTGTTGCATGAAAGGTGATTGGAAAATTTGGGAGGTGTGGCTTGTTATTTGATACATATATACATATACTTTACATTTATGAGCACAAAAGTGCTGGCATACCACTTGGTTACTTTTTGGGCTTAAGTGCTTTGCCTACTTTGAGTCAAGGATTCAAAACCCCTTGGTCTCACTTTCGGTTCCCTTTTTGCTATTTCTCCCCCTTATGCCTTGTTTGGCACTTTATTTATTTTTAACTTTTTGCATTATTTTCCCTTTTGTGAATCTAATTTAATATTCATTCCTTCATGTACCAATTTATAAATCATAGCCATGTATTATTTTTCCCAGAGTTGACCTCGTTAATTAAGGCCTTGGAACTATTTTTGCAATTGTTATTATTTCCCGATCGAATTTTCTTAATTATTCTATTGGGGGTCACTAATTAATAATTAGCGACTTACTCGTTATTTAATCGGGGCAATGTGTTACACTTGTATTCTTATTCATGTCGATTTAATAAATCGAAGACTTATAATTTTTTTTTTGTTTTTCCCGTGTCGACTTCGTTAATCGAAGCCTCGTTATTTTAATTTCCTTCACGTACCGTTCTTATTCATCCTATATTTATTTTATTTTAGCCTTCGTCGTCTCAATCTAATTTTCTTAAGTCTCTAATATTTAATTGGTGACTTAGTTTTTATTAACCGTGTTCGGGTGTTACAGAGATGGATGAATGCAGAAATATGCAGACTTGGTTACTTGACTCAAAAATTTGTTCAAAGAGTTCACACTAAAACAAATTTGTCGAGTTGGAAACAAACGAGTTGATGCCCTAGCCAGTCTGGCAACATCTTTAGAAGGGAATTTCATTAGTGAATGTAAAGATAAGTTTCCAGGAAAATTTGAGCACAACCCTAGCAAACAAACTCCTTCAAGCTTAAAGGGAACTCCAAACTAGATGACCCCTATAATCTAGTACTTGAAAGAGGGAGTTTTGCAAGAAGACAAAAATCAGACTCGAAGGATCAGACTTAGGTCGGCAAGGTACCTCCTTTTAGGAGGAAAGTTGTACTGACATTCTTTCACTCAAGCTCTCCTATTATGTTTGTCTCCAAAAAAAGTATTGTACATCCTGATGGAAATACATGAGGGAATCTATGAAAACCACAATGGTGAATGAACCTTAGCCCACCAATCTCTCACTTAGTGATAAGATTGGTTGGGCATGCAAAAGGAGGCTAAATAATACGTTAAGAAGTATGACAAGTGTCAAAGGTTCCACCCCTACTAACGCGGACCAACACACGACATGGTTCCCATCTCCAGTCCTTGGCCTTTTGTTCAATAGGGGGTGGACATTGTGGGTCCTTTTACAGTCGCAACTAACAACAGAAAGTTCCTCATTGTGGCCATAGACTACTTCACTAAATAGTTTGAGGCTAAGATAACAGAGTCCGTGGTATGAAATTTCACATGGAAGAATGTGGTGTGCAGATATAAAATACCAAGGGTGTTGGTAATAGACAATGACACACAGTTCGAAGGGAAGGTTTTGACTAAGTTTTGTATTGACCTCTACATTAGCCATTGTTTTTCCTCTCCTAGACACCCTTAGGCAAATGGGCAAGTTGAGGTGACGAATAGGACCATCCTCAATGCCATCAAGAAAAGATTAGATTCCGCAAAAGGGAAATGGGTGGATGAACTCCCCGGGGTGTTATGGGCGTACAAGACAATGAAATGAACTCCCACAGTAAAACCCATTTTTTCGTAGCATATAGGATAAAGGTAGTGATACCTGTGGAGATCAGTATCCCCTCACCAAGGGTGGAATTATATGATCCAGCTTAGAATAATGAACTCATCATGGAAAATTTAGATTTCTTGGAGGAAAGGAAGGAGCAAGTGAGTCTATAGGTCCAAGCATACCAATAGACGATCATAAAGGTGTTTAACAAGACAGTCAGCTCGAAAAACTTCCACCTCAGAGATCTCATTCTGGGAAGGATTTTCCCAAATACAAAGGAGATCGGAGCTGAAAATTGTCACCAAACTGGGAGAGACCTTATAGGGTTGTTAAAATTGTAAGATCAATAACGTATTGGTTGGAATATTTGTCCAAAAAACTAGTACCACATCCCTAGAATGTTGAGCACCTTATAAAGTACTATCAATAAAATTAAGTGCCTTTCCCACTTAATGTTTTTAGATCGGTATTTACAGGATGAAAATTATTTCAAAGGAAGTCAAAGCCTTCACCAATTTATTTTTGTGCTTTTAGATCGATAGTTATGAGCTAAAAATTCCTTTAAAGGATTTCAAAGCCTTAACCAATTTTTGTTTACATTTCTTAGGTCAGAAGTTACGAGCTGGAACTTCCTACAAAGGATGTCAAAGCCTTAACCGATTTTTGCTAACATTTATTAGGCCCTAAGCCATCTTTTGCTTACATTTTTAGATCAATAGTTACAAACTGGAAAATTTGTACATAAGACATCAAAGTCTTAGCCGACTTTGTTTCAAAAAATTATAGATTGGCATTGATTATTTGAAATTACGAGCAAGTAATATTAATACTTTAACTAGTTAGGCTTGTAATTTCAATACGACGGAATGGCATTACCGATGACTCAGTAGATGTGAAAACTCAAAATAAATTTTCTAAGTAATTCATCTCAGAATTGTTGAACTCAAAATGATAAAGAAAAAATCACACAAAGAATGACCAAAAAAGGATCTTGTATTGTAAAGGAACAGGGGTACAAAAGTTCCTAAAACAAAAGGGTACAATTTTATGTAGTAGGGGGAACATTTTCTTCATCCTCATTATCATCATCCTCCAGCTCCTCAAGAAGGATGTCCACCTTGTCAAGCCGAGCAAGGTTGAAGTCAAGAAGGACCTTGGTTAGCTTCTTAATGTAGATGTTGTGGCCTTGGCCCATGAACTTCTGTCTCATCTAAACTGTAGCCTTCTAGTCCATCCGGGCGTCCTTCTTAACTGACTCTAACTCTATCTTCATTTGTTCTTTAAAGCTAACCAAGGCTTTTCGAGCTGACTCAACTTCAAATTTGGAGGCCTTCAGCTCTTTCTTAATTCTCTCAAGCTCATATTGGATGGAGTCTTTTTCTGATTCTCAAGCTGTTATGACCCCCTTGGCTGCTTCCAAGTCCTTTTTTAGGCCTTCAAACAAGAAGTTTTCCATGGCAAGGTCAATATTGAAGGCCTCAAGATCCTTTTGAAGTTGGCCGATCAGGTTTACAACTTTAGTCCATCAGCTGAAGCTGGATCTGGGCCTCCAAGTCATGGGACTCATACTTAACCTTGCCCAAGGTAGCCATAATGTGCATGACCTTCGAAAAATAAGAAAAATGAGAAGGGGTAAGTATAATTATAAAATAAAGAGAGAGAGAGAGAAGATCTCAAAAAGGAAGACCAACCTTGGTCTAAGCAACCAAACCCCTGTGAAGGACCTCGCTGATGCTCAGCTTCTTAATATGGCCGTGAGTTTTCTTCTTTCCTTCCGACCAAGCTCTTTCCATGGCATCCTCTACCGTGGGAAAGGATGGGGTTCGAATTTGAAAGTGGCTGGGATCACTGCCGCCCTTCCCTTAGTTAGGAGCAACCATTTCGTTGGTGCTCAAAGAAGGATCCAGCTTGTCCTTATCATGTTCTTCGACAAGATTTTCTAAAGGACTTGTTCTTTTAACATTAGTATTACCGACCTCGATTCCAGGGTCAAAGATAGTCTATTCTGAGGAAGACTCATCAAGAAGTACGAGTCGCTTAGATGACTGGGTGATAGTCGAGTCTGCATTCTTCCTCTTCTTTGCTTTAGGCCTGAACCTAGATAGCACCATTCTCTGGAGATCCATTGGTATAGAGCTAATGGGACAGGTAGCAAGGATGCTATCTTGGCTTAAGATGTCCCTTAGAGGACAATAGTTAGGCTACAACAACTTCTTCAAGTCTTTCATCTGAGCCTTGCTTAACTTCAGACTATTCAGAGCCTCAGTAACTATCTAGAAAAGGAGAAAAGGTTATTACTTTTATTTAAAAAAAAAAAAAAGAAATAATTTAAGTTCCAAGACTCAAACTCACCATGAATTCCAAGGGTCCTTAGGAAAATTCTGAAGTCGAACTCCGTATACTCAAAATTTTCTAGACCTCATTGGACAAAAATAATACTTTTTCCAAGTCTTGTTTAAGTCAAGAACTTTGTGAAAAATGCTATATTGAGAGTCGAAAAAGGTGTAATAGAGGCCATTTTTCCCTTTTTTGTGGTCCATGGGGGCCATAAAGAAATCAAAATCTAGTTTGACTTTATTTCAATATGCCAAGACAATGAAGCCTATTTAGGCAATCCACCTATTTATATTAAGCTGGGTTGGGAAAATATTACAAAGGGGAAAAACTGACAGAAGAAAGGGTAAATAGGGAACCTAAGTCCCATTTCAAACCAGACTCTATACACACATCTCACGAGGTCCTGGGGTGGAAGGATGCTTATTTGGGGTAGAAAGTCTCATAGAGACATTTCTTGGAATGCTAAACACGTTCCTAAGATGAATGAGATTGGATTCAATGAGGCGAGTGGCCTCATAATTAGAAAGGGATAATCTATGATCAGCTTGATCTAACCCTATTCTACAGCCCTAATTTCATCTTCAAATCGATCCACAATATAGGTCTCTTTGACCTCAATTTGAAGGAATTTAGGTGGATTGATCCTTTGATTAGGATTATCCCCAGAATTCTTCATCTTCTATAATAAGAAAAAAAAAAAAAAAAGGAATGAAAAAGAGAAGGCTGGCTTAAAAGCTTCAAATCGTTGAAGGAAGGGAGAGTAAGTTTGCCGAGAAAGCCAAGAACGTAAAGAAACGAAAAATGATTCCTTTAAAATTTATAGGAAAAGGCTTTTAAAGAAGATTAATGTTATTAGATCACGAAATGAGGCCAAATCATCATTACTTGCAATAAATTGCATTGGGTATCCAAAAAACGGCAGCATGTCAAAGGTCAAGCATGATTGGACGTGCTCCTTCGAAAAATGTGAATAAACACATTTATTAAGAACAGAGGTCAAAACCTCACGTCCAGTGGACATAAGGTCCTGGGGGGGAGTAGCTAATGTACCCCTAAGTTACCGAGGCCAGTTGAGGATGACTTAACACCTTTAGAGGTCCCTAGGAATACTTCGTAGGACTTGTGTCCTCTTAATAACTTCTAAACTGGGGTTGAAGTTAGGACAGAAAGAGAAGGACAGACTAATAAGAACTCGGCCTAGTGAACCTTATTCTAAATTCAAATTGAGAGAGAATCTTAAAGATATCAAGATCTCGAAGAATCAGGGATACAAAGGATCGTGCAAAAGATGTCAGCATAACGACCACTTGTGCCCCTTTAAAAGAGGGAGAGGTAACTCTTCTTCCTATTAAAAAGTACTCCATAGCTTTCCATGATTCTAACTTGATCGTCAGAGAGTAGTTCAGTGGACTACTTTCAGTGAGCTCTAATCTTTAGTTTTGCAAGTCCTTAAGGAGTTTTGGCCGAAGCAGTTTTACCCCAACAACAATCATGGACCCCACTAACGGGTCCCACCTCGTGTGAGTACATGGGCATCACATGGACACAAAAACATTGGCATTCAAATATTACTATTAGAGAGCAATATGAGTTAGGCCACGTGTCTAAATCTCTACCACTCCATTAAAAATGAAATTTACACACAAACGCTTTTGGAAAGAAAGCATGAAGAATTGTGTGAAAGGAACATGGCGAGATTAGTAAAAAAGGAAGATGGCCAACAATAAAGTTTAAGCTCCTGTGATGTGGAATTTTTCACCTCACCCATGCAAATTTTTTTAAAAAAAAGTCTCAAACTCATGCAATTTTTTTGTTATTACCCAAATCTACGCAGTTTTTAGAAGCACCTTTTGAAGAGACGTCTTTAAGCAAAAATTTTATCCAAAAGCATATTTTTCAAAAGATGCCTCTAGAAACATATTTTCAAAAGACTCTAAATGTGAAAATTTAAAGAATAATGAATTCTTAAATACTTCGAACATTATACAAGAAAAGACGTCTATAAAAAAAATGTCTCTAAAAACATCTTTTCAAAAGACGCTTTTGATGAAAAAATTGGTTCAAAAACGTATTTTCAAAGACGTTTTTTAAAATTGTAACAAAAAAACTGCGTGAGATTTAAAAAAAATTAAAAAAAGTGCACGAGTGGGATAAAAAAGTACACCCACACAAGTCGCCTGCTGAATAATATATATTCATATATGTATGTATCTAGAATTGAATTTTACACCTGAAATCCTAATTTATGAAAATAGAAGTAAAAGTCAACCAAATTATGCAGCCAATTCAAAGAAGGCAGTTGAATCAATTTTCTCTCCATGTCTCCCACCAAAATGGGCAAAACTAATTAATGATGAAACCAAAAAAAAAGGTTCGATATACCAAATTCAATATCATTATAGATACAACGATGCAGCCACATGATCTGCAGTTGGAACTGAACCATAGGTAGCATAGACCAGAGATTTTTCTACTAATTAATCCTGAGACATTGCTGCTCCCAAAAAAAACAAGGGGTAATCCTGAAATACAAGCAAAGAGTCAAACAAGTCATATTTATAATGTGAGAATTCATCCTGCAGCCTTCTTGATAAGGACTGCCACTATGAATCAAACCACAGAATTATCAGATCCTGCACTATCAGCAAGAAAGCAACCAGTGTGCCAACATCCTGGCAAATATGGAGTGAAACTAAACATTCCCACTATAGTATCTGTCATCTGTCCAGGCTTTACACATACATTCTCATTAAAAAAAATATTAATTACAATAAAATGAATACCATGCTTAGCTAAACAAAGCATCTGTGAGCTAATTTCCATCTTATCATATCTACACACTAGAACCCAGTTGTTACAAACAGAGTTTCATTTTGTCAGTAAATATTCCCGTTTGGATATATCTTGATTGAAGAAAGAGGGAATATGAAAAACATCATGCACCAAGTCCAACCCAATACAGGGAAAAAAAAAACACATGCGGTATTTTCTTAATTTCCTTACAATACACTGTACAATTGGCAACCCATGCTGCAGTGACTTTTGGGTTTGAAATTTTGACACTTGCAATATCAGACACCGCAACAAAAATTCTTAAACTAAACTATATTTTCACTCTCAACAAGAAAATTTAATCAATAACAAAAAAAAAAAAACAATCAAGGGAAATGTCCTCCATATGACATATCATATATGGAAGACCATGGAGTGATCTTTGATAAAACTTGATTGCTTTTCTGCACACATCCAATTTTTTCCCCAAGCAATGATTGGACGTAATAAGCAGGATCTTGAATTTGGAAAATCTTGGAGCAAATAATGCAAGACAAGAACCTTTGACAATTAGTTCTCCAACACTTTTCCCAAGGAAATGGTCCCAGATTGTTTCACATCACACTCTTGGGAAATTCTGACAGACATTTGAGAATTGTGGAGATATGACAGCTCCTTTCACTCGCTTGGAATGCTATCTTTGGCTCTCCAGCGCTGAAGACGAGGCCTTAATTGTTAAAGCATGAAGCGTAGATTGAGTAGCAACCAATTTCTCCCTCAACATGGCATTGTATTCATACAGATCTTGGATATTCTTCTGGATATCAGACATGTTGATTTCAGAACCAGCCTTAAATTCTGCCAAAACAAAGCAACATGCTTAATTGTGAAAAGCAAGTAGAAGTAACCCAATAAATCTTAATACTCGTTGGAAGAATTCTTGGAAGTTAAATGTAGACTATTTGAACACAAAGCATCTCTTTACAACATTTAAAGAGGCCTGTTTCTGAATATATTTTGATAGTAACTCATTTAATCTATTGCAATGCAAGTTAAGATGATCTGTACGACATAAAATGCCAATCATTTCGCCTCGTCTGGCATTTAGTTGTGTACATTTAACTCTAATAATTTATTAGTCTCTAATGATTAATAATTTTTTGAGAAAAGCTGAGGCTATTCGCACTTCCCAAATAGTAAGAGATTCCACTTTCTCAATTTCATTATTAAAGTGGAGCCCTTTAGCAATTTGGGGAGTCTGAATAGCACCGCTTTTGTTGGGTTTGAGTAGAGTTGAGTTGAATACCACCCCCCCTAAGAAGCACGGATACGGACACGGGACACGGATACGACACGACACGGACACCTAGACACGTTATTTCTCAAAAAAGTAGGACACGGACACGTTAGGGACACGTTGAATATCTATAAATTTTTATATTTTTTATATGACCATATAATAAAAACTTAATGTTATTTCAATTAAACTTAGCATAAAAACACATAAATTTAAAAAATATTATTAAGATATTAAAATAATAAAGCCATTAAATAAAAATTAAAAATTTTTTTTATTTAATCATCAACATACATGATTCAAGTGTCCGGACACGTGTCCGGGAAGTGTCCGAGAGTGTCGGTGTCCGACACGTGTCCGACACGGACACGTGAGCTAAAATAGAGTGTCCGTGCTTCTTAGCACCCCCCTTTACCAACCCAAAAAAAAAGGCACCCCCTTTGACAAACCAATTTTGTTCCATGTGTGTAATTAATAATTCCGCTACTTAAAAACGAATATTTTCTTTTGAAAAAAATTCTTTAAAATATTAATTATTAGAGTGGAAAAATAACACATGTATTAGTGTGTATATATATTAGTTTCTTAGGGAATCTAATAATTAATTCGTGGTATCGGGACACATAACGGTCGCGATAGCAGTATAACGATATCGGGAGTATCGGTCGATACGTAACGGGAATCGGGAGCCACACCAGTGAATTTTTTGTAATAACTAGAAAATCCTTTAAAAGTTACTGATATATATGGTTTTGCTCCAATTTATTTCTTTTAATGTTTTAATAATTTTTAGTCATTTTTATAACTCCTATGAAAAAAATTATTTATTGTATAGGACTTTATTTTAATTTTATATCAAAGAAAGAAGAAAGTACAATCTATTATGAGTGATTATGACAACTAATAATTAAAAGTGAAACTATAAGAAATTTTAGCAAGTATAAAAAAATAAAATAAAACATAGACAAAGAATACACTATAAGTGACTATTAATTGTTAACTAATGGGCTTAAAGTCAAATAAACACATAATTTAACAAAAATAACAAAAAATATAAATGTAATTAATCATACTATAATACTCGAGTTTTCTACCATCAAAAAAAGAATTAAAGATAATTTTATACGATTTTAGAGAAAAAAATATTAATACAAAAACAAAAGTAGCAAAATAATAATTTTTACAATTAGATTTTTTTTTTTTTTTTTTTTTACAGTAGCAACCTAGGCCCTAGTATTAAGATTCATTCATTTTTAAGCAACATCTACTAAATCTAATAAGATAAAATTTTACTCTTAAGTTTATGGTAATAAATAATTAGATATAATTCTATGACTTACTAAACACTTTGACCATATCCATAATTCCAAATCTTGTACTTGATAAATTTAAATCACTAAATTTATGGCCAAAAATGAGTTTTTTAGCTCTTAGAATAGAGAAAAAGAAAAAAAATGTACCATTATTATTACGTATCGGCCAATACCGTTATACATCCATCGTAATGGCCATTACGTTACATAACGGTCAATATTTAATACCATGGTCTAGTCAACTCGTTACCCAATGCTAGTCCAATCAATCTGATGTATTGGAATTGATAGACAGGGCATGACCTAAACTTTGCCTTTATTAGCAAATTTACAAAATGTCTGCCCCAGACTTAAAAACTCATGTTCTCATATGCTTGACTGGTGAAGCTTTGACAATATTTACTAATAGCTTGGAATGAAATATTGCTCAATATATCGCAATTTTTACAATTGCGATACGATATTTGAATGTCAAAAAATCACAAAATATCGCAAAATATCACAATATAACACTAAATATTGCAACATATCACACAATATTGTGATAAATATCGTAAAGAAAAATATCACAAATTTTTTAGATTTGAAAATTCTCATAATATCACTTATATATTGCAAAATATCGCAAAATATTGCATTTATGAATTTAATCTAATAGGAACTTTTTTTGTCATACGTAATCTAATAGGAACTTAATGTTTTACATTATTAATGTAAACGAAAAGCCTAGTGAACAAGGCTCCCGCTATTACGGTGTCTGAAGAGAGTTAGATGTAGGCAGCCTTAAGCAAGCAAAGAGACTATTTCCACGATGCGAACCGGAGACCTCCAAAGTCACAATGGAGCAACCTTATTGTTGCACCAAGGTCCACTCTCTATTATTAATGTAAAAGACGACGTATATTTAAACTTTATTTAATATATAAACATATTTGACTCTTATTTATGTTAATATAATTAGATTTTATGTAAGTTATAGTAATTAGTGTTCTTTATATTCTTATCAGCATACACTTATTTTTTTTTGGTTTCATACCAAATGCTTATCAAATATTTTTTTTCATCTATAAAACATAATTTTATAAACAGCTTGAGAGGGGCTAAAATATGTACAATAAAGCAAGCTAGCTACAATTAAAGCCTAAGCTCCCCCAAAAACTCCTCAAAAGAAAATACATTCAATTGGCTAGCTTCTTTCAAATATATATTTTATTTGTAATCTATTGATTCAAAATGATGCATTAGTATGTCAATTAATACTTAAAAAAAAATTCATTTAAAATTTCAATGATTTGACATTAATATCCATCGCTTTTAAAAAATATTGCAATATCGATATGTGATTACGATATATCCATATTTTTTAACTTGCAATATATTTGACCCTCTTATAATTAATATTCAATAAACTAATAATCTCTAATAATTAATATTTTTTTATGGAACCAACTTGGTTCTATGGTAGATAATTAATAATTCTATTACTTAACAGTTAATACTTTTTTTCAGAAAAAATCTTTACAATATTAATTATTAGAAAGATAAAATAGTTATATATGTTCTTATATATATTCCATTTTTGACATGTCTAGATAATTATATTTATTAATTTTACATAATTGAAGTAAAAAATATTGTAAATAAGAAAAATTATAACATCAGAAAACACAATTTTTGTACTTGATATGGACACTAGGAGTTTTTTATGTTATAAGTTGAGTATTCTATGTATTTTTTATAATAAACTAAAATTTCATAGAAAAATTGTATAAAAGATCTTATATTTGTATCGAAAATCATTTACATATAAGAAATACTTATTGGTTAATGAAAGTATGAGAAAACTTAATAATTAATAAATTTTCTCTCTCCCAAGTTTATTAATTATAAGAGAGTTAACTATATATCCTTTTTATCGATATTTTATTCTTGACTAATAGATACAATATTCATATATATTATCATCATTAATGCAATGCATTTCAATAGTACTTGGCTTGAATGATAGGTCAACATCTTATCAATGAGACACGACACCTTTTTTTTCATAAAACTTGTCGTGTTTGCATAAATAGTATAATTCTTTCTCAAATTTTGTATTCATTGTGTGTAAACATGTTCAACCCAAATTCCCTTTAATGCCAACTTATGACTTTGCTACCAAAATTTATCTGCTCTTCCTATATGCAATGTAGAATTTTGAATATATTGCATGAAACAAACTTATTGTTAACTCTAAAAGTTATCAAATTTTCTAGCAAAATGAATGTAAATGAAAATTAAAAAGCTTAACATCACTCCAGATATCATTTCAATTTT
Organism: Nyssa sinensis; assembly: GCA_008638375.1. NCBI lineage: Eukaryota > Viridiplantae > Streptophyta > Magnoliopsida > Cornales > Nyssaceae > Nyssa > Nyssa sinensis. Next base: position 10,796,202 of record CM018037.1, on the reverse strand, counting down.
CAAGGCACAAGTTTATGGTTCAAATAATCAAATTGAGGCAAGAAAAGAACATGGGACCATCACCACCACCAACGGTATAAGGAATATTTTAGAATTTCCTGAAATGACGTCATCTATCTTCTTTTCACATCATTAATGACTGTTTGTTATAACGTACAGGATCATTTGATGAGTTTGTACCAACATAAGAAAACAATGCAACTGCTATGGGGCATCCAAATGCACCTAATAGTACCCAAAACTTTCTAATAGTTACCATTTTTCTGTAATATTAATATCCGCATATCTAGTAATACAAACATTTAAATCCTTGTATTGTGCCCAATCTCTTGGTTTGCATCAAATTTATTTACAGAAAAGATCAACACAATCACTTGATTTGTAAACTTTACTGCAAACCCTTAACCATAGCTTCTTATTAAAATCTTTAAAAATGAAGAAGTTGAGATAGTTAATTATCTCATATGCTGATTCAAAGTTCAGCTCTTATAATCCACGTGTCAAAGGGTGATAGCTGAAATTAATGTCCAAGGTATTAACACCATCATTTCTACTATTACACCATTATAGAAAGCTTGGTGAGGAATGCTAAGGTGAAGGTGTGCTTTAGTGTCATGAGCCATGTGTGACCACCATACTATGATCAAGATAATTGAAGTGTTCAGCAACCTAAAAAGTAAATAAATAATATATATTTATAAGACTATGCTTTTGGATTTTTTTAAGAGTAAATGTTTCCAGACTTGTGCAAGGAACACCAATGACTGAACCAACAATAATTTAAGATTAGTTCAAGGCCTTAATAACGGAAGAAAAAGGCCGAGTGAACATTTATAGATTTAGTATAGTGAGACGTAAAATATCCACAATACAACAAGGTGCTGCAAATTATGTGGGTTTCAAATGACACCCAGACAAGGAGAAGCTTTATGCAGCTAACTTATATGGCGTCCATCCAGGCCATCTATTTATTGTAACTTCATTCCAAATAATGAATATGTACCAAAAATCATATTTCATTGACCCATTAAATGTCACATCTCAAAATCAGTAGGGTGAAATTTCTCAATTTTCAACCAACACTATAAAAAAGATATCTCATGTAGATCATCATCCAGTCATAAAACCAACTCTCAAAATATTTACCACAGCATGAAAACATCAACAAGACTACCACCTTTTTTTAGCGGGTAAGTAAGACACTCACCAACACCACCACCTTTTGATGAATGCCAATAGTTTGACTGGCTAACAGCAACAAACACTCTTTGGCTAAGCAATTAGAAGGAAATTTAAAGTCTAAAAAAAAAAGAAAAAAACTCATTACCCTTTAGTTTTACTAGTTTGGCAACACATAAGTTGCACGTGAATAGCATATCCAGTTGTTAATATTTAAAAATTGTATTTAGAATAATTAAAAAAATACAAAGAAGACCAAATATATAGTGCTTATCATGAACAAATCCAAAAATAATCTTTGTAAACAGAGTCGATCATAATTACCAACCATAGAGCGAATAAAATCCCACACATAAATCAATTAATAAAACAATAGAAATTCTTTTATTGTGTCGCTGGAATGGTATAGTAATTCTTATGTCTAATAGTTAAGAATAACAAATTCTTCAATACTTAGAATAGAATAATAAAATAGATTATATTTATCGAATTCCTATACGAACTTTTGTAGATGTATCTTTGAGTATTTCTTTATGATCATTTCCTCCTAGAGAAGGAGACCTAGGAGTTCATCAAATTTTATGAATTTTTCTAGAATACTCTTTTCTTGAATATCATTCAAGGAAATTTAGGATTGTATTCCACATTTTACATTTACTTTAAAATTATTCAAAAAGATTTGGTATTAATGACTAATTTACATTTACGTTTTTTTCTTTTCTTTTCAATTTCACCTGAGTATCTTCTTGTGTGGGTAGACGTGCACCTTAAAACAATTTTAATTTATTAATTATAATATTTTTCTTCACACATTTATATATTTTATTTTATGTTTCTAAGTGTTTTTACATAATTTAATTTTTTCCATTGTTATCACTATGTTTCTGAAAAGTTGCCATTTTCAAGATGACCGAAACAACACTATGAAACGAAATTTTGATCCTTGGTGTGAATCCATCAATATCACTGATCGAAGAACTTACCAGGACTCTCGCCCAACGGGGATGTGTTCTCTGAGCTATATCATCATCAACTCAAAGGAACTTTCCACATCAATTCCCCAGCATCCGAAGAACCTTCAAGCACCATAGGAACACCGATAAACCCATGAACCTTGCCCATATTCCATTGGTACCCTTCTCCACACAATGACAACAACCAGCTGCCACTAGGGATGACAACGGGGCGGGGTCCCCCTCCCCCAACCACGACCCAATTTATATTCCCCGCCCCGCCCCACCCCAAGTTTAACCACAACCCCATTTATATTCTCCGCCCCTCCACTAAAAATTACAGCTTCACCCATAATTCGGATGAGAAAATCAAAGCAATCATAAGAAATAGAATGTCTTCAAGTTCCAAACAAATCAAAGCCCTCATCATAAATCTATTTGCATTGCCCAGGTTTACTATTTTGTGATTGAGTGCTAATGAATTGCTAGACTCAAATCTGAGTTTTTCTAGTGGAAGAATTTTGAGGACATTCTCAACCTGAGCTTTAGTTCTATAGATTGTCATGCTCGAAACAAAATGCTTAAGCCATTAAAGCATATGGCATTCTATTGAACCCTCTGCCAACTTGGAATGAAAAACACTAGCCAAGCATATTATGGGTTTATCGTGACTAGGACTAAAGATAAGCTCAAGATTACCTTATGGCTTCGAATGTCAGTGGAAAAACAGTCCGTCCAGAAGGACTTGCGCAATAAAAAAACTATACAAAGACTGCAGCTAAAGTAATTTGATGGTTGTTTTTTATGATTGGTTGTTTTTAACATTTGATCTTGCGAAATAATTTCAAATTCAACAACCTTGCCTAATGTATACAAAGTCCTATTAGCAACAAGAATCAAAATTTCGTTTCGTTTTCATCGAAACGGCCGAAACGTTTTTGTTTCCTAGTGAACCGAAACGAAACATTAGTAGAATACCGAAATTCACACGTTTCCATAGAAACATACCGAAACTAGTAGAAACATACCGAAACAATGAAAACATTTCTTTGGTATCAGCAATACTTCTAGAAGTTAGTAACAAATAATATCCATTTATTTTTTAAATGGAGAAGACTGAAACATTAAAACCAAAAATTATAAGAAGATATTTCTATTTTTCCTCAAAAACAGTAGACAATGAAAAGTAAAAATAGTGAAAATAAAATGTAGATGAATAATTTATTTTAATACTTAGTTACTAATTATAATAGGCTTAAATTACTTTATTTTTACTTATCATATTATATGTAACTAGTGTCAAATTGTTTAATCCGTGGATATTACACAATATATATTTATTATTTTATGATTTATAATAATTTTGCATAGTTTATAGAAAATATATAATAAATTCATATTACATAAAGAAACTAGCTTTAAGTCTTTTATACTAGTTTTTAATAAGTAAAGAGTTATTTGATATTAATGACTAATTAACATTTATGTTTTTTTTTTAATTTCACCCTAGTATCTTCTTGTGTGGATAGACATATACCCTAAAACATTTTCAATTAATTATAATATTTATCTTTACATATTCATATATTTTACTTTTTGTTTCCAAGTGTTTCTATACATTTTAATTATTTTCATCATTTCCACTATGTTTCCGAAACATTTCCATAATGTTTACATTTTCAAGGTGACCGAAACAACACTACGAAATGAAATTTTGATCCTTGGTTAGCAATATACTTTCACCTTTTATATAATCATTATATAAGGGTAGAAGAGTAAAAGACTAATTATCTGTTAATGTCTGTTAACTGATAACATTGACAAGGGAAGTCAATGTAATTTCGGAAAATGAAGTGAAGGTCTATAATTGTCACATAAGTCAGGGGAGGTCTATGAAATTATCCCAGATAATATATATATATATATATATATATATTTTATGATAATTATCCCAGATAATATATAACAGATGGCTCCCTGTAATTAGTAAATAAGTCTTCTAGATAGCTCATGTAACCAACCCCAAATAGGCTTTGTTGAGTGGAGCCTTCTAAATAGCTACATTGTGTTTTCAATATGCTAAAAATAATTTCACCATCTAGTTTTGCCTTACCCTTTCAATCAACCAAGGATAGTCATCTGCCAAATGAAAAGGTAAGGGCCACGCTTAAGTTCATATTAGTTACCTAAGAAACATTTTAAACGACCAATCTCCAAGAAACACAACTTAGATCTGCAAAGGGAGCTGAAAAGTCTCTCTATTGACTTGACCATTTTTAGGGGAAGAGCATGTATGAAGATGAAAACCCTTTCACCATTAACTGAACACAAATAGGAAAAAGAAAGGAGGGAGAGAGAGAAATAACAAGAATGACAACTCAAACTTTGAATATTAGCAGTTACCTAATGAAGGTGGTGGAGGTAGGGTATGATCATCAGCAGTAGGAAATGATTGAGGCTGAGAGACATCTCCCTCATGCAAAACAACAGGATGTTCATGTTTTTCATCTTTCACAGCCCCAAACACTTCAATTTCTGGAACCTGGAGATTACAAGGACAATTGTATCAACTTTCAAATATAAAAGCAACTGTTCTCAATAAGAAAAACAAGGCATTAAAAAATTGTAAGCTGACTTGTTTGAAATATATAAAAGTCAGATAGAAAGAAAGTTGTCATTTTTATGTTTTGCTGGCATAAAGACATCTGTCATTATAAAATTACTTGGTAAAAAAATTTATTTACTATCAAGAAAAGAACATAACGTATATCATTTGCAATCACTTCTGTAAGAAAAACTTCAGTCTCACCAACCTAAGACTATGGATCATAAAATACATAATCAAAGCTGAATGTCGAGTTAAATATTAGACAAATTATTCCTTATCTAAGAGAGGAAGAATTCAGGGGCAAGAAACCCCTAGAAAATCCAAGAGAACCAAACAGCAAAAACCAAGTCTCTATCACAAACAACTCCACTCATGAAAACTAGTTTTTAGCATCAAAAGTTCCATAGCATGCTGACGCCGTGATGGTATGCACAAGAAAGCTGGTGTTCTTAAAGCATCTCTCCCTCGTATCATTAGATATTTACTCTATTATCAGGTCTCAAAGCACATAAAGATCATTTTAAGGGTCAGTGGGAATAAATACTTGTCAAATCCAAAAGGAAATTCCTTTAAACAGAAAGTTCTAATTTTCATAAATACCAAGCCACCCCTCTTCAAACAATCATGAAAATCTGATAAATGAGAACAATGTCCTCAACCTTGTCTCAATTCACAAAATTATTCCATTTTAGTAGTCACAAATAATGAAACGAGAATGTTCACAAACTGTGTGAAATACAAGATCATGGGTAACCTTTGCAAATCGAAGGTGGATAAAATTTGAAAATAATAATAAATAGTTTTACTCTAACAACAAAAAACAAGATAAATACATCAGAGAGTATATGACCATGAAACAACAAAAGCAACTCACTGGTTCACCCCTTGCACATGACAACCTTTCTTCCGGATTTGATGCAGATTTAGTCAACCTAGATTTTACCCTTTGAGTGTGGACGCACTCTGGAATGCCCTTCTGTGAAATAGAGAATTCTTTAATCTAATCGAAATAGCCTACTAATCTGAGAAAAGTAATATCAGTTCAACATTATGACATAACTGGTGCAGCTGCAGCATGAATTAGTAAAGCATTACCTTCTCACTAGGTAAGTTGACCTTTCTGTTAAAACTTAAGGAGTCCATTCTGTTTTGTTGCCTTCGTTTACATGATGATCCATTCTTACGAAACGATTCAATCATGCCACCAGGGCAACATGCCTCTTTACTAACATTGTTGTAATCATCATCCAATGTGCCACGACCCCACGTGTACATTACATATTTTCTCAACTAGTTGAAAGATGAAAAATAACAGTCAGATCCATGCAAAACATAAGTTGAATTAAGATAGAAATGTTCATTAAACAAAACAGAATGATTACAAGCTGATCTTCCAGATAAGAAAAATTACTTTGTCCCAGCGTTCTTGAGCTTTTCGACGATTCCTAATCATTCCCATAATACTATCCTCATATCGGAGCTTCTTGATTCTGTACTCACACTAAGAAAAACAAAACTTAGGAGAATCTGGAAGAAATTGGGAGATTAAAAATAGTTCTTTTCATTTGTTTCTTATCCAAGTCATCCAGTTACTACAATTAATTGTTAGCCAATTTTACTACATGCATTTCCAAAATATCTTATATTCTTCTTGCACCCTTTTCAATTATTCTTTCCACACACAAACACCCACACACGCACGTGCACACAGAGAAGAAAAGAAAGAGAGAAACCATAGGAAGCTTAGCATAGAAGAAGAACAACCTCAGAAGTCATAAAAATGATCTGCAATGCCATGGAAAGATTAAACATTTGATTGGAGATGCGTAAGTAACCGGGCGTTCTATATACTATGATTCACCTTTTTAACTTCTTTCATTTTCTGACATGCTTCAAAAGAAATAACCTTACAAAGTGTTATTGTGCTATGCTGGAGGGATAATGAATTAATTGGAATTTGATATGTGCAATATATATTATGAATAAAGTTGAGAGAGAGAGAGAGAGAAGTTTGAGAATGAGATACCTTCTCATCTCTACATCAACTTATATACATTTATACATATATATATATATATATATTTAAACCTTGATAAGTCCCAAAATACCCCCTCTATAAGATTCTAAAGCTCCCTCTCAAGTTGGATCGTAGATATTTTTCATGCCCAACTTGCATACACTAAAATTGAAAAAGCTATTACTATGGCCCTTAGTGAACATATCAACCAATCGTTCCCTTGATTTCACAAAGGGCATACACATTAATCCCCCATTCAGCTTTTCTTAATTAAGTGTATGTCAATCTCAATGTCCTTTGTTCTATCGTGTTAGGTTGGATTAAGATCAATAGTGATGATTGTCCTATTATGACAATACAGCCTCATTGGCCTATCAAAACTCACTCCCAAGTCTCTCATCAAGATTTGAAGCCACAAAAGTTCACAAACTCCATGTGTGATAAGCCTATATTAAGCTAACACTAGATCTAGCAACTTCTGATTGCTTCTTGTTTCACCAAGTGACTAAATTTCATTCTAAGAAAGTGCAGTAGCCTAAGATTGACCATCTATCATCCACTGAGCCAGCCCATTCTGCATCTACGAAGGCTTCTAGTTTTAAATGAGTGTGACCAGAAAACAATATCCCTTTGCCTAGAGTAAACTTTAGAATCTCAAAACTCAATTGACATGTAGATGAGAGGTGCGAGGATCAAGCATAAATTGACTAAAAAGTCTTACTGCATAGGTTATGTTAGGATGAGTTTGAGAGAGACATATAAGCCTCCCTATAAGTCTCTTATATCTCCCCTTACCTACTTAATCACCATCACCACTTTTAAGTCAATGTCAATTATTAGCCTCACTGGGAGAGTATATACTTCCTCGAAGAAATAAAAATACCTTTGTCAGGTCTGCCAACCTCAATCCCATGTAAGTAACGCAAAATTACCCATCTTTGATTTCAAACTCCCTGGCTAGATGAGCTTTTAGTTCGGAGTCTTCGGACACTTCCTCCACATCATCACATGTTATCCATAGATACAACGAGAATTGTGATCTTGCTATTTGGAAAGGTCTTCGAAAATATGAATCACGCTCCTCGCCCTATCTTACTAATAATAAGAAAGGGGGTATGCTACTTATTGGTATGTCGGGCCTCTAAAGGGAACACAACCTAAGATGCTTCCCAGGGCACTACTAACCACTAAGTACCTGAGGACTCTACTACATATGCTTATGGTGCAGTTCACTTGCTTAACAAAAATAGTATGATCTAAATGACTGGTCTATATCCAACTTCACCATAGCTTTATGAAATCTGTCAAACCAAGCTCTGAGAGATTGCTTTAGCCCATAAAAACTCTTCAACTACATACCTTCCCTTGCACACGATTAGTCACAGCTGCAAACATCTCTTGATAATCTATGCCATAAATCTGAGTGAATTCCTTAACAACCAACCTTGCCTTAAATCTGTCAATTGTTCCATCTACTTTCTACTTGACCATAAACACCCACTTGTAGCCCACTATTTTTTTCTAGCAAAAAGGGGAAACCAACTCCTAGGTTTCATTATTTTCTAGAGCTTTCATTTCATCGACCATAGCGTCTTTCCACTTAGGATCTTCAAAAGCTTCCTTCCAACCCCAAGGAAGAGACATTGAAGACAAAGAAAAAACAAAGCATGATAAGAAGCAGACAAGAAGTCGTACAAGACAAATTTAGAAATACAACACTGGGTACAAGCCTGAACTCCCTTTCAAATAGCAATTAAAGATTAGTATCATCAATAAAAGGATTATCAGTAACATTAGTATCAACAACAGGATTATCACTACTAAGAGGTATAACAATGGACCCATCACCTAATGGAGAGGCTAAAGACTTACTTATCAAAAAAAAAAAATGGAGAGGCTAAAGACAATGGAGCTAGAACTAGATATGGAGATGGTGATTGCTCGAGTGCCAAGGGTGGTGATTTGCTAAGTCTAGGTCTAGAGCGAGCATGTCTAGAGCAAGTATACCTCCACAGATCATCCCTATTAAGTCTTCCACAGGTAGTCTACTCCCCCTCAATATGGATAGCAGTCTGATGTCTGCTCCCCCTCATTATTAGTACTCCAAGAGTTCGTTGTTCCTTTTTGTGATGTCCCAAAATATTTGTTGAGTTTGAAAATTCAATGCTTAAAGTATTTGAAGTTCCCAAATTATCATTTTTATCAATTTGATGTGAATATAGTAATTAATGTGAAAGTATGGATTTTGTAGGTGAATAATGTGAAAGAACGAAAGTTTTGTATATTTGTACTTTCTACTCAAGTGTGAAAGCATTAAATGCTTGTTTCCTTAAAAAGTTGGTTTTCCCCAAAGGGTCTTTAAATGGGATGGATGGCGTAGTATGCTCCTCCAAGCATCATGACTAGGAGTTGAAAAAGGAGTAAGCATACAAGGCTGCAAGGAAAATGTCACTTCCTCCATATTAAACTTCTCCCCCTAAAGAGATAGGTGAGTTGAAAGGGAAAAGGTTTGAGACTCGTGAAAGGTGACATTCAAGCTAACATACATCTTCCTAGATTGGGCATGATAGCATTTATACCCTTTCTAAGTATCAGTGTCCAATTCATCCTAATGCCTTCAGGTCAAGTTTTCCCCTGAAATTCCCATAATCATGAACAAAACACACATAACCAAACACTCTGGAAAGAATGAAATGACTAAAGCTAGTCCCTTGAAGCAACTCAAGAGAAGTCTTAAACTCAAAAACTTTTGAGGGCATCCTATTGATAATATATGCTTTAGTGAGGATAGCATCACCCCAAAAAAGTCCTAGGAACTCCTGTGGTAAAAATCAAAGAGAAAGTTACCTCAAGAAGATGACAGTTCTTCCATTCAGCTACTCCATTCTACATCAAGGTATTCACACAACTAGATTGAAGAATAATCCCATTCTCGGAAATATGGGCTAGAAATTCTCAATCAAAATATGTTGTCCCATTATGGACATCAAAACAAATACTGTCCCATTTTTACTCCGAATCCTAATTTTAGCATTGAATTGAGTGCTCACCTTTTTTGTGAAATGCTTTGAAAATAGGTCCTCAAACATCAGTATAAACAATTATAAATGGAGCAATGCTTTTATTATTATTGTTAGGATAAGAATTCCATTTATTCTTGGCAAACCCACAAGCATCAAAAACAAAGTTATTTAGAGTACTTTGCTTAAAGACAAATGGGAAAAGCTTCTCTAAGAGCATCTCCAGTAGTGCTAGCCAAAATCTTAGCTAAAAACCCTCAATTTCTATTTTAACTAGTTACTTTTCGAAGGCCAACTCCAACACTACTCTCTATTTTAGCTAGTGAATCTAAGTTTAAAACAGAAGTCAACAATCTGATGGTGCACCACCCTACACCGTTGAGATTTTAAAAAAATAAATGGTTGGATGAAGTGTCAAAATTTAGAGGCAAAATTGTTGGCTATTTTTTGGCTAGGGTGATAGCTAACGTACAAAATAGCTAGTGGCTTGGCTAGTCAATTGGAGTCGCAGTTTTTTATTTTTGCTCTTTGTTTTAGCTAACAGGATGGTTTAACTAGACTGCTAGAGATGCTCTAACACACTAAATGATGAATGCCCTAGTCGCCTATACCACTGAACTGTTGAAGTGCAGGAGCACCATTTCTCTGAAGTGCTTGACTAGAAGATATATCCTTAAAAGAGTGAGAAGGCTCAGTCTCTAGCAAATATAGACCATCATGTGCCCTACCATTGCCAATCATTCTCCCACTTTCCAAATTTAGGAAGAAAAAAAATTACGTAGCAATTTAAAGATTTTGTGATGCAACTTACAGAAAGTAGGTTAGTAGAGAAATTTGGAACATAGAGAACCAAGCATGTAGAATAAGAAGAGAAGAGACTCCAAGAACTTATCATATGATCAATAGCTCCAAAATTGATTAGCTAAGGGCTTGAGGAAGGAGGAGCATTAGAAGCACTTGTAGATATACCTAAGCAAGCAAAGTTGAGGTCACCGAGGCAAAAGAATATGAAGTATCAAGTCAAGCCATCAATAGTCGCGGGGGGGGGGGGGAGGGGGGGAGGGAGTCTTCACCATGTCCTTGGAGAAAGTAGTGGCATCAATGCTACCAAAGTGAGATCAGGTCTCAAAAGTCTAATACATGAGCATATGACCTCACAAAATTAGTCTGACCACCACCACACCCCCTAATAGGGAAACCACGAAGCTTCCAAGTTCCAACAATGCTCCCAAATGTGCCTAGTTTTCCCTCACACTTCAGCTGGTCCTCATTATTTCCACCTTTATCATTAGCATGAGACTGTCCGTTCTAGTGTCTTTCTAAGGAGTAGCAACTAAGAGCAACCCCAAAGCACGTGCCATTTGACATGCCAATTCTAAAATTTGGCATTGATGTAGAAGTTACTGCTCCAATGGAGTGCTATTCAGCTTGCCAAAAAATGGCAATGTCATTTTCAAAGCCATATTTGGCATCAAGAATAGCTAGTGCCAATTTATGCAATATCATGAAATACAATTAGCATATGTCAAATGGAGGTGGGGTCCACGCTACTTTTTCAATTAAATGCCAAATAGAGGTGGGGTTCATGCTACTTTTTCAGGGGAAAATAATTGTTGTGTTAAAAAATGACATTTTAGCATTGGAGCAGAGTTGCCAAAATCTGGCATTTTTGTACTATAGCAACGCCAAAATATAGGTTTGGCATGGATGAAATGGCATGTAGCATTGGAGATGCTCCAAGGGACCAAAAATGGGTGAGAAAATGGAGCATGGCATTCCTGTTTTCCTCTTGCTGAATATATGCACAAGTCTATCTCAAGAAAGGGAATGGATCCCTGCCACAAACCTAAACACCAAGCTAGTCATAATCCATTCTAAGGCCAGCCATAAAATCATACACCACTTCTTTTCTATCAACTTCCTAAACTTGGCACTTTCACTGAACGATCTACCCAAAAATTCTGCTAATAATCTAGCTCCTACCATAAGCTACTAAACTCGGCAGCAATCACCCCTTCCTGTTTGGTCTCATCACATGCACCTTTTTTGGCAGTTCATAGATATACGCATCATTATCCACTTGTGAATAAATCTAACCAGCTGCAGCCAAAATCACATGTGCTGTATCAGGAAAATGATAGCCACGACTTATGTGAGGTGCATAGAATTAAGTAACCAAAACATCATCAACGAATTTTCCAAGACCCAGTAGTTATAAGCAGGATCGGATGACTTCAGTTTCTTAACCTCCCCTTTTAGATAGCCATACAAACCACCAACTTCACTTGACTATATAGAGGGAATGGTTATCTCCAAGAGTTGGAACACAACAAAACCTACTTCCCTCACTGTTAATAGATACAACACTAATTTCTGACATGTCTACGCAATAAAAGGAGAGAAAAATCCGTAGAGGACAACCAACTGAAGACCCAAAAAAACACACTTAATCAAAGAGAGAACCAGCAAATATCAAATTATTTAGCACAAGGAGCATCCACAAACACATGAACAACTATCAGGAATATTTCATATTGAATAATCCAACAAAAACAAGTCCCAATAGTGTCTTCCTATACAGTAGAACTACATAATGGAATAAAAACCACTCAAGTCCATTTTTTTTGGTATGTTACTCAAATCTAATCTATGTGCAACAAAGGGCATTAAGAAGACCAAAAGAGGGCTAGAGACATCCAATGGAACAATTTTGAACCAAAAGAAGTGTTAGGACTATGAGTCATTTACTGTGTTGGGATATCCCGTTTGACAAAACTAGAGTTGTAATTGGAGTTGTGTTGAGTCTAAGTTCATGTGTGTCAAAGTAATCAAGTCTTGTGGTCAAAGTAATTAAGCATCATTGCAAATTCATAAAGTTGGACATATAAGAGTAAAAATGTAATTTGGACTTGGTTACATTGAGCTATGTTGGTTGCTCACACACATGGTTTTTGAAAAATGTTTTAAAATGGTCTGAGTGTGTATTGTACCATCATGATTGAATTGGCACATGTTTTTCAAGGGTACAAAATATTTTCTAAGTGATTTGTGTCAATTCAATCAAGAATGGCCGAAGTTGAATTTGAGGAGTATTATTTATAATAAAACAGAGGAATTCGTTTGATAGATTGTTCGCCTAGTCATTCAAACGACTTCATGGTATTTTTCTAGAACGGGCTCATTCAACTTCGTTCCCTAGACTCGTTCGAACCACCTCTGAGTTGTTTTTAATCAACATTCAAGAGGAGGTCATGGGCCAGGTCGTTCAAATGACCTCCCATAGACAGTGGCTTTTAAGTTTCCAGAGGATGGTCGTTCGCCTATGGTGAAGGGGGTCGTTCAAACGAGTTTTTATAAGTGTGTAATATGCAACTCCAGTGTAGGTCGTTCGAACGACCTAGCATGAGTAAGGTTTCCTAATTCGTTTTAACTCCAATTTTAAAATGTAAACCTTACAAATATAAGAGGTTTTATTGAAGTGTGTGACTTTTTGGCTACAATTTTTCAAGAACAAATCTAAAGCTTCTCAAAAAGTATTTTAACTTCAAGATTGCAAAATCACTTAGCAATTTAGTCTCCTTGCTTCAAAACCCTAGTTTTTCCATTACCAAGCATCGTTGGTAGAGCACAAGTACAAAGGATTTTGACTCGTGCAATCGGAGGGGTCCAAGACAGCAAGGAGCCATTGTTGTGATTGTGTTAAAGCTATTTGAGAATTCGAATATGGTACAGCTGAGAAGAACGCTTGTGGAATCGAGTTAAAAGGAAGATCATATCAATAGTGGCAAGGCATGAGGTAATGAATCGTGCGAGTCATATTAAGTTTGTACATCTTTCTTATTTTATTTCGTAGTCGATTTAGTGCGCAACTGAACAAGGTCCTGTGTTTTCCTACATTGGGTTTCCACGTAAAAATTCTTGTGTGTTCTCTATTGTGTGGATGCTCTTAATTATTATTGTATGCATTGCTACTGCATGCATGTGAACCACAAGATTTGTTCTAAATCAAGTGATAACGCAATCACTTTAAATTAAAACTGGGTAAGAAATTCAAGTTTCATTTTAATTTACCTATTCACCCCCACCCCTCTAGGTCAATTTCCTATCTCTAGCTCATTCTAGGGCGTCTCAAGAAGTTCAGCCCAGACAGCCCCCCAAACAATCAATCTGAAAATCAGCAAAATTAAAGAAACTCAAAAAAATCCAAAATAGCATCAAATCACTTCAAAGAATTCCAAAATAATTTCCATGAATCTTAGAATGATGATAGAAATTAGACATGTCATTCTTCTCCCAAACCATTTGTACAAGGGCTAATGTCAGCATATGGATGCCGAATTCAGCACACCTCTGTGATCTCTAATGTACTCTGACATGTTCCAGTAACTCCTAGATTTTAGCTGGAGTTTCTGATAGCAAGTTGGAATTCGATGTGCAATATATGTTATGAATAAGGTTGAGGAGAGAGAGAGATTTTAGAATGAGATACCATTCTCATCTCTACACTAATATATATTACTAAAATATTAGTAATTACACTTATTAGTATAGTTGTTAGTATTGTACGATACGTTTCGATAAAGCAAAAAAATGATACATCGCGATACTTTGTATCGTTTTGCACCATATTGTACGATACAGTTCCGATACGATACGCCGTATCGAACGATATGTGCAAAAATAAAAAATGGTAGTTTTTTTTTTTTTTTTTTTGCGTTTTGACCAAGGGAAAAACGATGCCATGCTTCCTTAGTATAACAGCTATTCTGGTTCCTCACTTGCCACTAAATGATCACGCTCTCCAAATTTGTCATCGACCCATCAAACTCTAAGTTCTTATTCTAACAATGTTTGCATTATGTAACTTTTACAAATTTCATTGTGGGTTGCATTCAATTTGTACCTTGCATATATTTTTTAGTTATAATTTGTAAAATTTGCCTTACCAAAAAAGAATTTTTATTCTAAAAAAATGAAATTTTATTGTTGTCTGATTGGAACTTGTAGTATTTAAAATTTATAATTTCTTATTTCTTGTATTGTACGGACTATGGAGTATGGATTATGGAATTTAAGGTGAATTTTTGTTTTTATAAGAGATTTGAAATGTTATATCATTTTTAACAATGTGTATTTATATATTCATATATATATTTATAAATATATTTTAAAAAATTGCGCGTATCTTATGATACACGATACGATACACATTTTTTGAAAAACAATACGCCCTCCAATACACATTTCAACAACCTTGCTTATTAGTAAAAGAAAAAAACATTTATAGTTACAAAAATACCCCAGTCTAGATTATTCTAGCATTATCAATCAATTCGGTTACTAATAATATGTAGCAAAGAATCTTTGATTTGGCTAATTGGCATGGCATGTGTCATTTTTCATCCCTTTTAGTTTAGTTTTCCATAAATCTTGACCTCTCTCAATTATGCCTCATATATAGTAATTTAGTAAAAAACACTTTGATATGTAAAGTGTAATTTATATTAAAGATGCTCGAGGGGGGTTGAACCCATATTTACAAAGGAATCCAACACAAATATTAAAGTTGCAATTCCCTCAAAAAAAATCAATAAAACAAACTACATACATGGGGTAAGCCTCTTTAACTCAAAAGTCAAACAACTTCAAAAAAAATTGTCCTTGAACCTACTAGGGAAAGTTCTACCCCCTCCCCCCCCCAAAAAAAAAAAAATCCTGTTTCTCTCCCTCCACAAGCACCAAAGAAGACATAAAGGGACCATACACCAAACCCTTCTTAAGTCCTTACTCTACACCCTCCCCAACTAGAAAGAATGCCTTTGACTAAGGCAAGCATGGACCACATACAACCAAAGAAGGAGAGAATAAGAATCCAACTACATTAAGAATTCTTTTCAATTATATGGTCTGAACAGTAGTCCTAGTGCACGAGGTTCCCATCACTACAGGGCCTAGGGACGCTTAAATGTATGCAGCCTTGCCCCACAAGCGGAGAGGCTACTTCCACGACTCAAACCTGTGACCTCCAAGTCACAATAGAACAGCCTTATTATTGACCCAAGGCCCACCCTCATGGTCTGAACAGTAGTGCGACTTCTTAATAGATTACAGTTTTAGCCCATCTCACATTAAATAAGGCCAAAACTAGACAATAGACTAAGAAGAATAGTTTCACTCATTTCACTCATTTTACAAGTGTTAAAGTAGTATCAAAGTAATTTACAAAGTGAGAAACAATGCATACCTATTAACTGGGAGTTCTACATAAAAACAAATGAAGAACCATTATAATGTCAATGTTTCACTGGTTCCAATTTTGAGGACGTCGTTGAAATCTCATGTTTTGATTTTGAAGAGATTCAACTTCTCTTTGGCATTTGTTGACAGATAACAATGCAGGCTATGCATTTTAGAAACCTGCTGCAAATATTGCATGGCATGTACACCTAATCTCCAACCCCAAAATTGTGTTTGTGCGTATATATTGAATTTCACAAACATAGGACAACAAAAAGGAAAACATATGAAACTCAGAAAGGATAAGAAAAATACCTGCACCAAGAAGTAGAAAAAAATCCCAATGCTAAAGCAATAAAGGCCACCAAGATCCGCAAGGAAGCTCACTGCATTGTTATAAAAAGAAGATAACATTAGATTATTGATTAAAAATAGCAACCCTTAGACATGAATAAGATTCAAAGTCAAATGCATTTTCTAGATAGAAGTCATTTCTGAACATGAAAAATGAAGTTGGCAAAGTGTGAAATGAGATTTGGGCTTTCTTTAGACAGATTGCCACCAAGTTCAAAATTGCTCAAACCTAAGCCTAACCTATTTAAGCGCGTGATGAGGTAAATTGGAAATTTGTAAAAACAAATAAAATAACATATATAGGCTGGCTTTAATTTCTTTTTCTTTTTCTTTTTTGTAAGGGGATCTACCATCCTTCTTTGTTTCACTCCTCTTCGCCCATAAAGATAAGTTTCTCATCAAAGAAACATTTGGTTTTGTTTTTTTCATTTAGTTACCAAATAGATTAAAGTTTACAAAATGAAATGCCTAATTTTTTTTTATTTTTTAATAATGAAAAGTAACTTGTTTCGATGATTGGTGAGATTAGCCAACTAAAACTTGTAGTTGAGTCCAATACTATAGGCCATATCAAAAAATTCAATCATGAACAGCAAACAGGCATGAAATTAGAGATGCAAGGCAAGGCCTTGAGGCACACCTTTTTCTTTTTCTTTTTCTTTTTCTTTTTCTTTGTCATTTGTTTATTCATTTTTTTTAATAAAAAAAAAAATCGGTGATACCAATGACCGCAATAGAATTACTTATTGCCTGATAAAAGCTGTGAGAATCATTTTGAAATACTTATTTCCATCAAAGTTTCTGTAACCAGAGATACTTATCCTAAATAATAAAAAAAAATTGAAAAAAAAAAATCTGTAATCAGAGATCTAGGAGATGAATCATGCTCTCTTTTTGGACAGGCAAATTTAGCTACTTCAAGTGACATCCAATTATGCTCCCCTTCCCTTCAAAATTTTGCATTGCTGCATTGCAGCTTTGACATTTTAGAGGGACCAGGTAACAGAGCATGTTATTAAGTCAAAAGGGGATGTATTGGGAATTTCTTGGAGTTTCCCACATGGCCATTGGATTTCATTTTTTTGGTAGTTGGGCTTAGCTGTTTTTGGTTAATTAGACTGTTATAGGTCTAGAATGGTCTTATAGGTCAAAGTTCAAAGACTCCAATTGTGGAGCCCCAATCCTTTGTTTTTTTTATACAGGTAAGTGGTCCTTGGGGTGGGAGTTGAACCTAGGAACTTTGGAGTCCCAATCCAAGCGGAATTAGGAGACACTTACCAGCCTATAAATATCTATGAAGTCTTTCAGTTCAAGAGTTCGGTCGGGTAATACTCCAATTTAATGCTTGAGTGATGTGGCCTACACACCAGGTGCTTTGAGGATCCTTTTTATTTTTATTAACAAATCTAAATGGATTTTTCTTCTTCTTGTCATAATATTTTTTTCAATCAGAATTTATTATTTTAATCACAACTAGCTTTTGTTTTATTTGAAGTTTGAGCCTAGAAACCTACTTCCATAACACTTTTCTTACCCTATAAGCCTTTTCCTTCACAAACATCTCAAATTAATTGCAGTCCGGAAATTCCAGCTACTAATCACCTTCAAATCCAGAGCAATTTAAAACCTTCTCCAATTACGAAGCCTACAACCTTCATTGCACCTTTCTATACCCTAAACAAACAGAATTTCCTAGTCTTAGCCCACCAAAGAACTAACTGTACACGCCACTATTATAATATCAAGTGTTGTACAACATCACATGCAAGTCCACAAAATAGATGTTATGAATTCATCATGCAGATGGAAAATAATAGCCATACTAGTCTTATTAGTGGCCCAGTGACATTATCAAAATTGAAACCCAGATGAGAATTAACTGCAATAGGTTCCTTCTTTTATTTGATAGGTAATTGAAATGGGTTCTAGAACTTCTAGTAGTCCATAAAGACTGCAACAACGTTGTATTCCTTCAAATGTACTTTCAATGTCTTCATGTATCTGATCTATATTAAGAGAAATAGAAATAATAACAATGACGACAATGACAATAACTGCACCTCTAAGGTACAATGAGTCTCAATGACAAAGCAGTAATAATAGAGGTAGTTTATTAGAATATGCTTTTCTTTATTGCAGGTGTATTTAGAGTAAGGCAGTCAACATTTCTTAAAAGATAGCCAAAAGAAGAAGAAGATAAAAAAAAAGGAAGGAAAAATGGCATGTGTAAACATTTTCTATATGCCCCAAAACATTTGGAACACTCCCAAACACCGACTATATGCCCAAAACAATACTAACTGATGTGTGTGGGCAGTGGGTGTTCGCAAGCATCTGGAGTTTTGTGATGTAGCTCAAAATGATACAAAATAGTAGCTTACATCGAATTAGAGTTCTGTGTACTGTATTCTGAGCAAAATAAAACATATTAACACTGGTCACGTCCTCTCTAAACTATGTGTGGACAATAGTTACTAGCAGTTAGCAAACAAAATTTTTTCCTTCAACTATGTCTTAAACTGTCAAAAGAGTATGGAGAATTCCACATGAATATAAAGGAATATTGGGCCAGATGACCTCGTCAGCGCTTGGTTAGAGAAGTCAACCATCCTTGGAAGCCCAAAATTAAGAATTTGGTCCCACACTATTAAGAAAACTTTTGAGTCCAAGAGGAAGTGCAGGTTGTGGGTCCAACACTTATTTTAATTTTAAGTCATATTCGTTGGACTTTGTTGAAGATATTTTAGAGAATGGAAAAGATATATTCTTCTCTCTAAGAGGTCAAGATTTATAGTCACAGCTTACAAGCAAATAAGGAAACTTTCTTAAATTAGTTCCTACAATCAATCAATCAATCTAATGCCTAAATTAAGTTATAGATTAAGTTTTATCTAATGCCTAAATTAAGCTACAGATTCGGTCAATATTTACAATCAATATTTACAACACTCCCATTCAAACTAGAGAATATATATCTATAACTCCCAACTTGCTACAAATAGAGTCGATGGCAATCTTTGGTAAAACTTTGGTGAAAATATCAGCAAGTTGACTACCAGAAGGAACAAACGGAGTAGTGATTTCCTTGGACTCTACTTTAGATCGAATGGCATGACAATCAATTTCAATATGCTTGGTCCGTTTGTTAGAATCCTTCAATTTTGTATTAGTCAGTGATCCAATAAAAAAAAATCTTTGTTGTCATTGGTGTCCAATTTATCAACCATGATAGGACAAAGAAGTTGCTAGAGCAAAGATTTGGGAAGCGAGAGAAGCTGGTCGAGACTGGCTGGACTGAGGGAGCCGAGAGCCTCTGCCGAAGGTGACGAGAGGCTAGGCCGAGAGGTGCCGAAGGAGCCGAGAGGTACTAAAGGAGCCGAAAGGCTCTGCCAAGAGGGGCCGAGGGAGACGAGAAGCACAGAGAAGGGTAGGACTGAGAAAGAGAAGTTATAGTTTAGAAAACCTACTCTGATACTATGTCGAAGATATTTTAAAGAATGAAAAAGATATATTATTCTCTCTAGGAAGTCAAGATTTATAGTCACAGCTTACAAGTAAATAAGAAAACTATCCTAAATTAGTTCCTACAATCAATCAATCAATACAATCAATCAATCAATCTAATGCCTAAATTAAGCTACAGATTAAGTTCAATCTAATGCCTAAATTAAGCTGCAGATTCGGTCAATATTTACAATCAATATTTACAACAGATTTTAAGTCAAGTCATATCAAAAAACTTTTTTTCATCCATTAGAAATAACCTATGGAGTACAGACACGTAAGGCTTTAAATAATGGTCGAAGTGACAGAGACACAAGAGTGTAACATGCATAACATAATGAATACAGCTACTAGTGATGTCAAAGAGGCAGGTATGGAATGGGGTGCCCCAATCCCAACCCTGCCACATTTAAGAAAAACATTTCCCAAATCCGCCCCACCTCGATTGCATAAAATTATTATCTTTATTTAAAAAAGAAATAAATAAAAGAAAATTTTTTACTTTTCAACATTATAGTTCTACATTATATATATTCATAGGTAGCTTGGGTATTTTAAAATATGTAAAGAGTATTTAAGTAAGTTCATACTATAATCAAGACAAGATAGGTTTTGACCTTCCTTTCCCATACAACTCCTAACCCTGTCGCCTTTCATTCTCTTTTCCTCAAACATGTAGTTAACCCGTTTATATATTTCCCAAAACCACCCCATTAAGGGCGGGGCGGGGTAGCTTACCCCATAAAAACTTGCCCAATTGACATCCCTAGCGGCTATTGGGAGCATGAATTTTTTTCATCAAACAACTCCATAAAATTATATTGATACATATGTTTTAATCACAAATTTTCATATATTTGAATTTTTAACTATTTTAAATGAATTTTATTAAATTTATAAAGATGATTTTATATGGATAGTGAATTTTACATTAAACTTGAAGTCACTATTAGCAAGAAAATGCACTTTTGTTATCATGGATTTAAATCGCGGTCGCGGTATAATGGTATTGGGAGTATCAGGTCATCCGTAATGGGAATCGGAAATCGCAACCGTGCATTTTTTTCAAACAATAGCAAATCTCTAAAAAATCAATGATACGCATATCTTAACTACAATTTATCACATTTTAATATTTTTACTATTATTTTTCAATTTTCTAACACCTAAAGAAATATTTTTCTTATAAATAACACCTAAAAAGATATTTTATTATTTTATATGAATTTTTTAAATGTAAACTAATTAGAAGTATCATTTAATTTGAATAATAATACAACCAAATAATATAAATAATAAGAAAAAAGGATTACAAGCATGAAAATAAATTTAGTGTGATAAGTTACGAAATAAAAAAAATGTAAAACTTTTGACACCAAGAGGCCTTTTTGAGGTTGTATTGGTCTAAATGTTTGGTAACCCATTTTAATTTTTTGGATTATTTTGTTAAGTATCTCTTCTCAAAAACAGTCATAACAGTCATGTAATGGCCATACGGTCCTGTAACGGCTCATAACAAACATTACGGCCAATACACAATGACATCAGCTGATACAGGTGTGAATTTTGATCTCACCGATATATCAGCTATGTATTGGTATTGGAGGTCCAAAAAACCGATACGCAATGACCGTTATTTAAAACTATGTTTGTTATATTTCACAACTTTTATATGAATGCACTTTGTGTTTCATATGAATGCATTCATATGCATATATAAAAGTTGAAACTACCGATCAAAAAAAAAATATATATATATATATATATATATAAAAGTTGACAACTAAATCACAAATAAGAAAACCATTACAATAAATAATTAAAATTAAAATTAAAAATCATTCTTTAGAGGTTTCTAGGTTCTAATCTAAGCCCAACGATCAAAATTTCATTTCGTATTGTTGTTTCAATCACTTAAAAAAGGGAAACATTTTGGAAACATAATAGAAACGATGAAAAAAATTAAAATGTGTAGAAACAATTGGAAACATAAAGTAAAATATATGAACATTTGAAGATAAATATTATAATTAATTAAATGAAAATGTTTTAGGTCACACGTCTATCCACACAAGAAGATACTATGGTGAAATTAAAAGAAAAAAAACATAAATGTAAATTAGTCATTAATACCAAATAACTCTTTTACTAATTAAAAACTAGTATAAAAAAATTCAAGAGCTAATTTTTCATCTAATATGAAATTGTTATATATTTTTTATGAAATATGCGAAATTATCATTATTAAATACAATACCATAACATAATAAATATATACTATGTAATATCCACAAATTAGAAAATTTGACACAAGTTACATATTAAATAATAAGTAAAACAAATAGCAATTTAAGGCTATTAAAATTAATAAGTATTAAAATAAATTGTTTGTCTACTTTTTATATCCACTGCTACTTTTCATTGTCTA
Organism: Nyssa sinensis; assembly: GCA_008638375.1. NCBI lineage: Eukaryota > Viridiplantae > Streptophyta > Magnoliopsida > Cornales > Nyssaceae > Nyssa > Nyssa sinensis. The sequence goes on along the minus strand of CM018037.1, from coordinate 10,773,902 downwards.
CTGTTTTTGAAGAAAAATAGAAATATCTTCTTGTAATTTTGGATTTTAATCCTTCAATTTCCCCCTTCATTTGAAAACAAATGAATATTATCTTTTACCAACTTCTAGAATTTTTGATAATATAAAGAAATGTTTTCACTGTTTCGATATGTTTTCACTTTACACTAGTTTTGGTATTGTTCCAACAACCAACTTTGTTTCCATAGAAACATGTGAATTTCGGTATTCCACTAGTATTCGTTTTAGTTTACTGAGAAACGAAAAATTCTCGATCGTTTCAATGAAAAAGAAACGAAATTTTGATCCTTGTCGAAGCCTTAACTTCATTCAAGTATATGTATGTTTGGCTTTTAAATGTCAATAATCAAGTGTGCAGGTGTGCCAAAGCTGGATGGGCTCACATATATTACCAAACATGTAATCCCTAAAATATGTGTGAATGTGTTGGATCAAACGATGTGTGAAGCAAGGAATTGCCCATCCCTTCAGGTTTAATTGCCTCTAACAATGAGGACTTTCAATACAGGATGACAGCAACACGAACAAAATAAAGAATGTATTTTGTATTAAACAAGTAATTTCTAATACAACCTAGAACATAATTACAAATGATTGTAATCACAAGTTCGGTGGTGGTAGTAGACAGAGTGGATGATAGAGTCAAGTTGCATGCTATGGAGTTTAGAACTAAAAGAAGAATAAGAAAGAAGAAAAAAAAAAGAGAAGAATTACAAAAAAAATTAGTGGTGCAGCAGAGTAAAGAGAGAATAGAGAAGAGAACAAGAGAGACAATGAGAAGAAACCAAGAGAGGAGGGAGAGAGAAATCAATAAAGAACCAGAGAAAATATCACAATCTCAATATTCCAATATTCAATAAAAAATAATCAAAGTCTACCTTTCTCCAAAAGATCAACCCCTATATAGGCAAAACCTAAATAAACTTGCCAAAATAAAAATATCTCCTAAAATAGATTAAGTACTAAAATAAATAAATAAATTAAAATTTCCTCCAGGATCAAATATAAATAGCCCGGTAAAATCCTTCATGTTCCCCATCATTTCTCCCCGGCTGAGAAAAACTCAATTCCAGAGAGTTTAGATGACTATCATGCTATAGAAGATCAAGAACAACACACCAGACACTTTCTGAAAATATATATATATATATATATAATTCACCCATTTTAGTTGGCACTAAACACCTCTCTAAGACTGAGGAAAATTATTTTCCCAAGTTACCATATATGGTTGTGGATGTGGTTCAACCTCAAGTTTTGTTCTTTGAATTAAAGATTTAAAACCACATTTCTCGGGAAATTTTCATCAATGACAATCTTGCAAACATTTTCCCCGCAAGGAGCAAATGTGAGAAAATTACTAGTAACTTGGTTAGGGATAGCAACTAAACTAGAACACATGTCAAAATCTTGGATTCTATTTTCCATAAATGTTGGAGAAAAAAATGTGGCACTCCTCTTATTCTTGAGAGAATGGTGTCCCAAAGGTTCATCCAAGTAATGGGAAGGCTCATTTGGTTTGGAATGAAATTCTTCTACTTCATCATGGAAGTACCTAAAGTCACTCAATTCATCATGGGAATACCTAGACGAATCATGGGGGTATCTTTGTGGAGAATGCCTAAAGTATCTTTCCCAATACCTATCTTGTGTATGAACGGATCTAAAGGTATCTTCCCTTTCACCCTCAAACCCTAGGATATCTATGATAATGATCCCATGGTTGGGTCACCCTAGGATAGTCCATTGGATCCTCCCTGACAAATCTATATTTGTGTCTCACGGCATCAGGATTAGACTTTTTTTTTGGCAAAATCAAACTAAGAAAAAGAAAGGAACGAAAAAAAGAAAAACACCGATATATGCCTTAAAATTGCCTGAGTAAATTAAATTACAAACTACTGTAAAATGCACACTAACTAGGAATAAAAAATTTTAAAAAGAGAAAACAAAGTAAAATCTAATGCTACATGGTGAGGTCGGAAACAAAAGTCTAAGGGCAATGATGTAAAAGGAACAATCAAAGGAAGAGAGGGTTTAAATTCAAGGTTCAAGTAAGGGCCTTTTTGCAATATTTACCAACTCATCAATCAAATTTAGCACTAAACAGAATTTTCAAGTGAGAACATACCCTGTCCAAAGTAGCTTTACCATGTAATCTGAAGCTTGTTGCAATTTGGGCCATTGGAAATTGGTTTAGGCTGGGCAGTCGGCAGTATACTGGTCAGTGGTTGGCCTTCTCTTTTTTTGGAAGTCAAATGAGCTGATTTTGATTTGGGTTTGAGTGGTTTATTGGTTGCACAGGATCAGAAACGAGCCTAGGCCTGGGTAATTTGGTGTAAGGGTAAATGAAAGGTTGGATCAGATTTGAGTTACTGAAGAGCAGGTTAATGCAAGGTCGCTGGCTAAGGTAGATTAGCCTGGGCTGGGCCTAAAGCTTAGGAATGAAAGTGGGCTTGTTGGGTCTCTGGGTTGGGCCTGAAAATGTAAAATGTCTAGGTCAAGTTTTAAATTCTGTTTGGGGGGCCAGGTGTTATGGGCTAGACAGCAGCTAAATCAAAGTTGGACAATTGGTTTTTTTTTTAAATGAAATGGATTGGGTTTGGGTTAAGTGATTGGGTCCAGGGCAAAGAGGTTTGGGCCAACTGTGGTCACTGATGAATCTGGGTCAGGCTGAATAGAGATTAGGTGAATTAAATAAATCGGGCTGACACTTGTGGAATGAATCTGGGTAGATTAAAATTGGATTGGGTCAAGTAGATGGACTAAGTTCAGACCGGGTTTTGAGTGTTCCTTATTTACAATCAGATCTGGTGTTTTAATTTCCTCTTTTCTAGATCAAACCCTAGTCCCACAGCGGAGCAGTGACCAATAGTGAGAGTTAGTGCTTCTTCTTCCTGAAAGCTCTTAGGTTCTACTCTAATATCACAACGAAGCAGCTACAACGTGCGGCAATGACGATGACAGCGCGACCAGATGGGCTGCCCCTGCGACAATGTCAATGGTTGATGATGGAGACTGTGCGGAGACGATGATGCCAAAAAGGCAGTTCTGTGATGGCGAAGAAGGCTACAAGGATGTGCAAGATTCAGATACACAACGAAATGGTGATGACAATCTCGCAGCTTTGTGTATTGCCACGACAACGATGGTAGGAGATGTGGATGGTGGAGGCTGATGATGTACAATGGGATGATGGTGTGGCCAAATCTTGATTTGCGAAGCAACAATGTTGATGGTTGCGATAGCGATGTTGACTCGTAATTGCAACAAAGAACGTCGCCGGCGATGATGGTGCCTTCCAGCGATGGTGTGAAACTGTGTGCTGATAACAGAGTGGATTGGTGGCAGCGATCGTTGAAGACAATGATGGTATGTATTTGGCGATGGTGACGAGGCACTGTAGATCATTTGGAGTCTGATTGGTTCTGTTTTTTTTTTTTTCTTAAAGGAACAGATTTGATGACGGGCTAAGTACTGTGATGGCAGAGTGAACAGTGGTGATGGTTAAGATCGAGAGTTGATATCAACTAGGTGTGTGGCGATGACAAGGGGATGATGTGCTGCGACTGTGATAAACAACAATTTATTTTTTTCAATCAACAATGAACAGTGACGATGGAATCAATTTTAGGCTTTGATACCAAAATTGGTGCAGCACAGTAAGGAGAGATTACGGAAGAGAACAAGAGAGAAAATGAGAAGAAACCAAGAGAGGGAGAGAAAAATTGAGAGAGAACCAGAGAAAATATCAATATTCCAATATTCAATAATCAATAATCAAAGTCTACCTTTCTCCAAAACATCAACCCTTAAATATAGGCAAACCCTAAATCATTGTTACATGGAACGGGAACGTAAATTGTCACTTGTTATGGAAGGTAGTACGTTAGGGATAGGCTTCTTCGGATCGCTTTGTTGGAACAAAATATGTTTATTTGGAAGGTGATATGCATTTCTATTATATTTGTAATAATATTCATATATATACATACATACATATATATACACTCAGAAAAAATTCCACTGTATCTAAGCCATTATAAAATAAAAATTCTCATGATATATGTATGTATTTTCTTATTTGTTATATGATTTTTTGGGGGCCTTTGATATTTTAGCTTGGAATGCTAAATCTTGCATTCCAAATTGCTAATGATCCATGTTTTGAATCGTGCGATCCAATTCGCAATTCGGTAGGGGAGGGGAAGCAAATTGTGGTAACTATGCCCTAAAATAAACTTGCCAAAATAAAAACATCTCCTAAAATAAATAAAATAAATACATAAATTAAAATTTCCTCCAGGATCAAATATAACTGGCCCATAGAATCCTTCATGTTCCCCATCATTTAGTGCTTGTGATTGTGAAAGGAAATACAATAATACCCCGTAAACCTTGCATTTATACATTAACATGAAAGGAATACAATAATACTCTTAGGAGAAATAATAAAAACAAACAAGCCACTCTTTCCTAATAGAAATGTAGGGAAAGCTATAGTTACTGCTACTCCTATGGCTATAATATGCTAGGCTAAGTGCAAGGCTATGAGTTTGAATGATACAAATACCTTGCTCATCTTCAATTATGATATTCATAGGCAGCACAAGGAGTCAGTCATCCCCATGTCCAGCACATTCTCCATTTGGCCGTCCATAACCTACATCATATAGCACCAAGCTATGTTGAATGATCATGATCCCACGAACTTGCCAGGTATAACCGACGTCCTCTGATAGTGGTTTATGCTGCACTGGAGTTGCTGCTACCGGTCCCTTATCTCTTCATCTAAATGCGCAGGTTTTGTGTGAATAGATCATCCTCTATCGTTGACACATGTCCCATGTTCCCACATTCAACTACCTCGGACATGTAGCAAAAAGCCTCTCTAGTGTTGACATCTGTCCTTATTTACATAATGGTCAGTCACAGCTCTTGCTTGTGTGACTTCACATCTGAGCCTCTTGGTCACCCAAGACTCAAAGACTTGTGGAAACTCCAGGTGTTGTAACATTTGGATGTCCTACTCAAGACCGGGTGGTGGTTCAATTATGAAGCCTTTTGGGCCGTCCAACCTATAATGTGGTGGCCATCCAATACTCTTGTCTTCAATGCCTAGCATTCACGTTCCTTGGTCATTGTATCACTCCCATACAACCTAGGTATTTGTACTTATCTTCTTTGGCTTGTCTGCATGTGTCATCCATCAATCCCAATAGGCCATCAATGATACTTAGCAAATCATTAGTTGCAAGGCCCAAGGGCTTCTACTCATGTGGGCTCATCCACATGGCACATGATCAACGTCTGACCACAATTAGAGTATATACAATGTCATAAATAAAATTCCATTTACTTATCAAAAATGCCATATCTCGTTTGTAAAGACTTGTCAAAGTCAAACACATATTCTGAAGTTTTTTTTTTTTTTTTGGATAATCTATAGACAAAACCGCCAAAGGGAGCAAACCCATTTACAAAACAAGGTAAGCGAACAATCTTACAATTTCAATCATTTCAAAAAACCAACATAAGAATATACACAAAAAGGGGCATGCTTCTAAAACCCAAAAGTACAACAATTTTAAAAAATTATCTTTACACATATAAGGGGGTGTTTTCTCCCATTCAAAAATCCTCCTATTCCTGTCCCTCCATTAGCACTACAAGAGATGTAACAGAGCTAGATCCGACACCCTTTTCACATGCCTCCCCAGTCCCCACACAACCTTCCTGCCACCTAATTGAGAAATCCCGTACCGGGAAAAACAACAAAAAGCTGAGAAAAGAAGGTACCACATCTCCCTAGCATAAGAGCAATGAAGGAATAGGTGATGATTGTCTCGTCCTCTACACCACATATGTATTACCGACTAGCCAACTTATAACCTCTCCATTGCAAGTTGTCCAAAGTCAATACTACCTCCCAAGCAACAGACCAAAAAACAAACCTTCGCAAGGTCCTTTAAGCCCCAAATAAACCGCCAAGGGAACTCACAAGGCCCGCTCCTTGTCATCCCTTTGTAGATTGACCTCACAATGAATTTCTTGGAGCTATCAGTTTTCCATCTAATAATATCTCTACCTTCGACTGGCTTAAACCGCTCAAGAAACTCCATTAAGCTCATAACCTCCCCCATTTCCCACTCTTGAAAATTTCTTTTAAAGCAAGGAGCCCAAGTCGCACCACCCTAAAAAAAAAGAATCCGCCATTGTTACAATTGAATCAAAGGCAATCTGGAATATGGGAGGAAATTGGTGCTTCAATAGAGCATTATCGATCCACTTGTCCTCCCATGATTTCGATCTCCTCCCATCTACCTCAAAGTGAAAAAAGAAATATAGAAACTCCTTCCCCTTCCTAATGGGTTTCCATAATCCCACCCAATAGGGGCCTTCTACCTCCAAAGAGAATCACCCACCCGTGTTGCAACCATATTTGCCACTATGACTTCTCTCCTCCTAGCAGAGGACTTTGCCACCTCTAAAGTCACTTACCTAAGAGAACCTTGTTAAACATTCTTAGATCCTTAAACCCCAACTCCCCTTCTTTTAGTAAGTACTTGAACCTATCTCATTTGATCAAATGGATCTTCTTATCATTCTCCCTACTTCCCCAAAGAAAATCCCTTCGAAGTTTATCCAACCTCTTCTCTATTGACAATTGCATTGAAAAAAGAGACATGAAGTCAAAAGGCTCGCCAGCTTACTCTTAATGAAAGTGATCTCCTCTCCTTTCGGAAGATGTTGCATCTTCCATCCTGCCAATCTTTTTTTGAAATCAATCCACCACTGAATCCCAAACAGCCTTTGCCAACAATGAAGCACCCAAAGGTAAACCACCAATAAACAAAACGAAGTATCGAAGATATTTTAGAAAATGAAAAAGATGTATTCTTCTCTCTAGGAGGTCAAAATTTATAGTCGCAGCTTACAAGTAAATAAGGAAACTATCCTAAGTTAGTTCCTACAATCAATATAATCAATCAATCAATACAATTAATCAATTAATCAATCAATCATTCTAATGCCTAAATTAAGCCATAGATTAAGCTCAATCTAATGTCTAAATTTACTATATTACTAAAGTTATCAAACCAAACTCGGAAAAACTGTTTGAGTCCATAAATAGACTTCTAAAGATGACAAACATACTCCCCCTTGGACTCAAAACCAGGTGGTTGAGCCATATACACAGTCTCAGCAAGATCACCTAGTAGGAAGGCATTTTTGACATCGAGCTAACGAAGAGGCCAATCGAGATTCGCAGCAAGAGATATGATAACCTAAACAAAATTCAATTTGGCAATAGGAGAGAAAGTCTCAATATAATCAATGCCATAGGTTAAGGTAAAACCTTTGGCCACAAGCAAGCCTTCAACCAATCAACAGTACCATCAGGATTCTGCTTGATTGTGAAGACCCAACGACAGCGAACAATCTTAGCACCAGCAGGTTTAGGAACAAGAGCCCAAGTACGATTTAATTCCAAAGCATGCATTTCCTCTTCCATTGTGGTCCGCCAACTAGGATGGGAAAGAGTTTCCCTGTAGGATTTAGGAATAATGAGAGATGATAGGGACGGAGAGAAAGCTTGAAAAGAAGAAGATAAATGATCATAAGAGATAAAGTTATAAATAGGATGAGCAGTGCAAATACGTGAACCTTTATAGACTGCAATGGGCAGATCAAGATCGGAGTCAGAAGAATGAGATGGATCGGCAGACGGCGAGGTTGGTGGAGGATTTGAGAGAAAAGGTCCAGCAGGAAGAGTGATTGAAGCTGCATCCTGGTGACGACGAACATACACCTGAGAAATAGGAGGGCGAGTAGGAACACTAGTAGGTAAAACAAGGTCGGGAAATAATGGTGCCTGTAACTGACTTCCTTCTGGAGAATAATAAGGAACAGTCTCAAAAAAAGTGACATCAGCACTGACAAAGTGCTTATGTAAGATAGGACCGTAGCACTTGTAACCTTTCTGTGTGCATGAGTAACCAATAAATATGCATTTATGAGCACGAGGGTTAAGTTTGTCACGACCAGGCTGCAAGTTATGCACAAACGAAACAGATCCAAAAACTTTGGTGGAAAGGGAGAAAGGTGTTTTATCAGGAAACGTGCTATTAAAACGTGATTTTTCCTGTAGAATGCGAGAAGGCATCCTATTTAAAAGATAAGTAGTTGTAAGGACAGCATCCCCCCAAAAACACTTGAGAACATGCATTTGGATCATAAAGGCACAAGCTATAACAAGGATGGGACTGTTCTTTCTTTCGGCAATCTCATTTTGTTGGGGGGTGGTGACACAGGATGTTTGGTGTATAATGCCTTTGGACTTGAGAAACTGTTTAAAATGACTGTCTTTAATCTTTATACTCTTGAGCATTATCAATTCGAAAAGATAACAATTTGGCATTCAATTGGTTAGAAATTTCATCATAAAATGATTGAAAAGCATAAAACAATTGAGAACGATTTTAAAGCACATACACCCATGTCAAATGAGAATGATCATCAATAAAACTAACAAAATATTAAGAACCACATAAACCAGTGGTCCAAGATAGTACCCAAATATCAGAATGAACTAGTGCAAAAGATTCAAAACAAACGAGGTCAGCACGTAGAAGAAACGAAACTCTATGATGCTTACTAAGTTCACATGTCACACAATTAAAATTAGAAAAATCAAATAAAGTAGGAACTAAGTAACGAAGATTTACAGAAGACGGGTGTCCAAGGTGACAGTGCCACTGATAAGGAAAAATAACGGAATGTAAAGCAAAAGGAGTCGACTGACCAGATGACTGAAGGTAGTAGAGTCCATTATTCTCATATCCCCCACCAATCATCCTCTTCGTCTTTAGATCCTGAAATTCACAATAAGATCAATAGAAGGTCACTGAACAGTTGAAGGTCTGGGTAAGTTTACGAATAGACAGCAAATTGAAAGGAAATTGTGGTGTGTATAAAACAGATGAAAAGGTGAAACCAGAAGTGCAAACACTACCAATTCCTTGAACACAAGCTTTAGTCCCATTAGCAACAATGACAAAGGAGGGAGAAGAAAGGGGAAAAAATATTATAAAGAAGAAAAAAGTTACTTGATCAGACGCCCCGAAATCAAGAATCCAAGAAGTACTAGAAGAAGAATGAAGACGTGTTACCTGGCAAGACCAAATTGGCTATGAAAGTAGAAGAGGCATTGGCATGCTGAAGAATAGAATCATAATCTTTGTTGTCCTTGGTGTCCAATTTATCAGCCATGATAGGACAAAGAAGTTGCTAGAGTAAGGATTTGGAAAGTGAGAGAAGCTGGCCGAGACTAGCTAGGCCTGCCGAGGGTGACTAGAGGCTGGGACAACCAATCAGTCAATACAATCAATCAATCATTCTAATGCCTAAATTAAGCCACAGATTAAGCTCAATCTAATGCCTAAATTAAGTTACAAATTCGGACAATATTTACAACACGAAGGTTGACCCTTAATCCTAAAATTGCCTCAAACCATAGCACACATCTCAAATATCTCAACTGGTTCTCCTCAACTCCATAAAAAATAATCGTGTCATCAACTCCATAAGATATCTCTATCTTGTCGCCTACCCTATTCCCTACACCAATGCCACATTGAACCCCATCCCTACTCCACTACCCTGGCCAGCATTCTACTCAAGGCTTCTGTAACAATAACAAAAAGGAATGGCGAGAAAGAGGGTCGTCTTGCCTAAATCCTCCGCTGCTCCAGAAAAAGACCATTGATGAAGCATTCACCAACACTGAAAAGGATACCAAAAATATGCACAATTCCATCCACTAACACTACTTATCAAAACAATCCAGCCACCAATACCACTTAGCCCCGAATCCTAACTTACGAAGCATGAACAAAAGAAACCCCAGTTGACATAATCATAAGCCCTTTCAATATCTCATTAACAGCCCACTTTCAAGGCTTTTCCTCTTGCATTCATTGGAAATCAAAACAAAATTCAATATTTGTCTCCCCCCCCCCCCCCCCCTAACAAAAGCATTCTAACTATAAGAGATTACATTCCCCAGGAACCACCTTAGCCTAATGGAAGAAACTTTAGCCAGCAACTCATACACCTTCCCACCAAAAGAACTTGGCCCCCTAAAACCTTCGTTGGCCCTAACCCATCCACACCCCCCCCCCCTCCCCACCCGCCCACCCACCAACCCAAAAAACACCTTCAGCATGTCTCACAAACTTTTTGGCCTTTTCCTAGCCCAAAACATGTCTCACTTCCTTATTCAAACTTGGCCCATTATCCATCTGACAATATGGCCCAAGCCCACCACCTTTGGCCCTACCTCGATCAAGCCCGTTAAAAGTTTTTGGTCCCTTCTATCGTAACTCTCACGTGTCACTCTCTCAACCCCTCTATTTTTAAAATTCAACCTCACCTTATCCAATAAAGAGAGAGTTTTGTGTCCTCCACATGGACTTAACCAAGATTGTGTAATCACCTCCCTCCCACACACTCGTCGAGCATGAATGGATATCACCCCTAACCCGATTTGTTCTTGATTTTAACTTTGTTGTGTTATATATATATATATATATATATATATATATATATATGAAGGAAGGAGATTAAAACACCGGAGAGAGGAGAGAGATTTTTTTTTTAATTTTTCATGTTTTAAATGATAATAAGGTTAAAATTAGTATTTGAAAAAATATTTTAGCTGATATCAGCACAATCTGCTAGGTAAACTAACAATTGACAAATGGAGGGGAGGCTTTGTTACTAACATTAAAGCAAAAGGGAAGTCAGTATAATTTCTTAAACCACAAGGAAGCGTGTGTAATATTAATAAACCTCAAGGAAGGTCAATGTAATTTACCCTAATGTAAAATATTATGACATTATATAGCATAGCTATCAAAATCGCGATCGGGATCATATGATCTGATATGGCTAAATCGATCTGAACCATATGAAAATCGTACAGGTAGCAGGATCGTAGCAAAACTGTACAACATTGCAATAGGATCGTTTTCACTTGCTAGAAAAAAAAATCACCCAAACTAGCTGGTTATTTAATGATTCAAGTCTAAATTCTGAGAAGTTCTGCTTCATTTAGTTGATTATTTAGAGAATCTTTTTAGTTTATTTCTTTAAAATGTTAATTTGTGTTATTTTAGAATTATAAAACTTACATTTAATAAGTAAATACGAATGAAAAATCGTAGATACATACAATTCTATCTAGTGTCACAACTTTTTACAATAAGTAAATTACATTGACCTCCCTTGAGGTTTATTAATATTACACACGCTTCCCCTATGGTTTGAGAAATTATATCGACTTCCCTTTGCTTTAATGTTAGTAAAAAAACCTCCCCTTTGTTAGTCAAATGTTAGTTCACCTAACAGATTGTGTTGATGTCAGCTAAAATATTTTTTCGCATACTAATTTTAACCTTATTATCATTTAAAACATGAAAAATTTAAAAAAAAAAGTCTCTCCTCTCTCTGGTGTGTTCATCTCCTTCCTTCATATAGATAACACCAAGAAATATTGAAACAAAAACCCAGACTTTTTCTCTCTAATCAAATTAATTCATGCCCACAAATTACAAACCCACAATAATCTTTTTGCTCACACACACACACACACATATATATATATTCATCCAATTTGTGTGTTTATAGATATATACATACACACATGAACACACAAATTGCAAACACACCACAATGCTAGTTCCAAAACACCCATTTGTTTATGTCAGGTTGTCAGTGTGAGAAGAGAGAGAAGAGAAAGAAAGAAGAAAAGGAAAAAAACAGAGAAAGCGGAGTGATGGACCGTGCCAGAGAGAGAGAAAGAGAGAAGAGAGAGGAGAGAGGAGAAAGGGGAGAGAGAAATAAGAAAAAAAAGGGGAATAAAAGAGAAATGGGGTGTTGGACCACGCCAGAGAGAGAGGGAGAAGAGAGAGAAGAGAAAGAAAGAAGAAAAAGGAGAAAAAAAAAAAGGGAAGGGAGGATGCTGGACCTTGCAACAGAGAGAGAGAGAAGGGGAGAAGAGAAGAGAAAGAAAGAAGAAAAAGGAGAAAAAAAAAAAGGAGAGGTTGTTGGACCGTGCAACACAGAAAGAGGGAGAAGAGAGAGAAGAGCTTAGGTGAATGTATCTAAATAGGGTTTACTATAGAGAGATAGAGATCAAAATAAAAATAAAAAATGCAAAGAAAAAATTTGGTATTTTAAAGTATAATTGTATACGGATAATAAAATCATTTTAACTCATTCAGTAATGGTGTTAGGGGAGAAACTCTAAGAAGGGAGGTCAGTGTAATTTCCAAAAGGTTAGGCTTCATGTAATTTACCCTTTACATTATTTATTTATTTATTTCAGGTTTGTTTACTATTGATTTTAATAGCGCTTTACTTTTACATATACACGATCTTTTTTAAGAATGGGATATTGCAATCCTCAATCCGATCCTGTGAACCGCCAAAACAATCCAACATAGAATCCCGATTTTAACAACCTTGCCTTCGACCTTTGTCCTCAGCCATGTCTCTATTCTCAGCCCTTTTTCTCCCCAGTGACAATAACCAAGGCCCTACCTGTACCCAAACAAGCACCTCGGACCTTCACGAACATATTCAAACATTCACCGTCATCGAAATGTTGCTTCGATGGCATGACCAAACATTTAGCTCATTGAAGATGGGTTTTTCTTTATTATATCATTGTCTACTTTTACAAATCTCCCACAACATTCCCCTAGTTGGCCTCCTTCCCGACCGATGGCACCCCCCTTGCAGACACCCAACCATCAAAGAACACTAACTCCCCTTTGAACATCCAATTCCTTCGATTAAGAATACTTGCAGCCTCTACCTTTGATGCAAACTCAAACAGAAACAGAGCCCCTTGCATATCCAACACCCTCACACCAACTGATACCCCCCACCATCCACCCAACTCTATACTAAATGTGTTGTTGGAATTGCATTGTTCTATGAGCTTACTCTACCAATCAAACACCTCTAAAGATAATTGGAACTGAGTCACTACAAGACTCATAGCTAACAACCACATCTTCCCATGCTCTCTTGTCCACCACTGCCACCTCCAAAAAGGATTCCAACCACCTCTAAATCATTGCCACTTCTTTAAAGGATCTCTGAGCTCTTCCCCCTTCACTAACTTGCAAACTCCCCAGTTTCCAAAATCCATTCACATAAAGCAACCATCCACCCCCTCTATCCACCTTCAGTATGAATATATACTTTCAATCCTCCTCGAATATCTCTTTTACCTTCAAGAACTTGCCTTCCTTATTTCCATCTATCTCACCCTCAAACTCCATTGTCTCTCATGAAGGGATTTTGTGAACCCTTTTGTGTTATGCTTATCAGTCACATCTACTAGGGTTCGATAGAGCCACTCCAGTTCTCCTCTTGCAACCGTCAATCGGCGAACTACATTTGATCCTCATTTTACGATCTAGAGCTTCACACCTCTTTGATCTCCAATCTCATTGATCTCATGCGTTTTCCTTCTAACTGAGCAATCGATGTTCATCTCATCACGCCAAAGAAAGCTTGGATTTCAACCCTTGAAACATAACTCCTACCCAACCCAGTCAAGGAGGCCTATGTCGCCAAACCTGGCAACCCCACATATTCCGAAAGAATCTATCTATCTATGAATTATTAGATACATATTTGATATTAAAGAACTTGTTTTCAAATTATGGATAGTTGGATACATTTGGGAAGTATCATGCAAGTGTCCACAAGTATTAAAAGAGTATCAACATCTTCTACAAATACAATACACATACAATTTCTTTAAACAAGTATCCATGCTTCACAATATAGACACAATTTCTTTGAGAACTTTCAATAAAGCTTTGTTAGGGAAATGGATGTGGCGGTTTGATATGGAAAATGGGGCTTTGTGGAAAGACGTGGTTGGTGCAAAATATGGGTGTGAAAAAGGAGGGTGGTGGCCTCGAGATTCGACAGGGCCGCATGGAAAGCTATAGGCAAGGATAAAGAAGGTTTCATTTCGAGCATTAAATATGATATTGGGGATTGTTCTAGGGTGAGTTTTTGGGGTGACCCATGGCATAGGGAGGGAATACTGAAATACAAGTCCCCAAATCTTTTCGATATTGCTTTGGATGAGGAAGCATCAGTGGCGGATTGCATTGAGTTGGTGGCAGGAAGAAGGGGTTCGGAGTCCAAAGTTTAGGAGACATTTCTTTGATAGGGAGGTTGGAGAAGTGCATGAGTTATTGGCTCTTTTGAGCAAGGTGGAATTAAGGGAGGGTAGGTTGGATGGGATATGGTGGAAAGGAAGTGCGAATGGATCTTTCTCGGTACAGTCATTCTATCAGTATTTGGTGGATAGAAAGGAATCCTAATTTCCATGGCAGCTGATTTGGCAATCGTGAGTTCCAAAGAAAGCGGCTTTTTTTTTTTTTTGGCTTGGGAAGTGGCTTGGGGTGCTATTTTGACAGTGGATAATTTAAAGAAGACAAGCTATCCTCTTCCAAGTCACTGTGTTTTGTGTAAAGAGAGTGAGGAAACAGTGGGTCATTTGCTTTTACGTTGTGAATTAACACAGGATGTTTGGAACTTGCTCCTTAGCATTTTTGGTTGCTCGTGGGTTATGTCGGCCAACGTAAAGCAACTTTTTTTGGGTTGGAGATGCAAGAAAGTTAGGAGTTGAAGATTGCATGGACCATGGCTACCATTTGCCTTGTTTGGTGCATTTGGAGAGAGGAATTGTAGAGTGTTTGAAGGGGGGAATCTCTCCGGTGGAAGATAAAAAATCCCTTTTTAAAAACTTTTTTTTTTTTATTAAAGAAGAGTTGCCTATGTATTTAAATAGGCTTATGGATTTTTGGGGCAATCTCAGGCTTTGACTTTTGTAGCCGGTCCCTCTTCTTTGTATAGAGTGGAGAGCCTTTCTCAAGCCCCTTGTGATTAATACAAAGGAATTATTATTACCAAATACTAATAAAAAAAAAATAACAAATAACACTATCCATCGTTTGGTGCATTGATAAAAGTTCGGGTTCTTAAGTGTGAGAATGTGGTTTCATGTATAAGGGCAACCATTTTTGTGCGAAGAATACCAAAAGGTTATGTTTGTACCAGTTTAACCCTCCAAGCCACATTGGCAGGACCAGAATTAAGTAATGACTTGGTATTATTAGATAATATCGTGCATATCTAGAGAATCTTTTTTTTTTTTGGTAAACGATGCAATTCTGCAAGAACAACCATACAAAAACATACCAGAACTACTTGTATCACCAATGATAACATACATAAAATACCTAGCAAAAATATAAACTTTCCAAAATTATAGGAAAAGAACAATTTTTTTTGCACGTCACCTTCAGTATGAAATTATGTATAGAAAATCAGCCAAAGAATGAGCCATGTATAATTGTTTGAAAATTACTTACCAGGCCCCAGAATATTTTGATTGTCAATCTCAACGATATAGGTGGAGAGAAAATTGACATATAAGGTAGTGTTGACTAATCCATCATTAGAACTTTGAAGGGAGGCCTGGAGTTGACTTATATCACTAAAAGATGAACCTGGGAGAAACTCATGAAACAAAGGTTGGATGATCTTTAAATCATGTAAATTACGATATATTCTGGGAAATAAATTAAATTTCAATATATTTGGATTCACCCCTCTGAATGTAACAGGTTTATTATCAAGATTGCTCCCGTTCTTTAGTGTTCCACTGACAAAACTTAAATGTTTTTTATTGGCATGGCTCTTTGCAGTGAGGTTGAACTGAAATCCAACAGCAGTTGCAGGGTCATTCGGAAGATCAATAAATTGCCAAGATATATACACATTGTCTCGGATGAGCTGACATCTGTTGCACTTAAAACTTATGATTGGCCCCTTGGTAGTATTCTGACACGAAAAGTTAGCAACTGTTGATAGAGGAGCAACTCTATGGTCAATGAAGCCTGGATTCCCAATAACTAAAGTACCGAGACCACGTAAATGTGAACAGCTCATACCAGAAATGGTGGTTATATTAAATTCAATGTCATTGATGAAGGAAGCTAAATCAGGTGCATTTGCTGCCCTCACATTATGCACCTCAATGGTTCTTTTTGATAAAATTTGGTAGAGCAACCTGTGAAAAAATCAACATCAGTTCTATTGACTTGATATATGAGTAATTGAAACAACCCAATGCATAGAAATATGATGAAACTGACATTGAGACATTGAACAATATAGTAAAAGCATGTTATCAATTACTTACGCAGCAAATAAACCAGTAAAAAGTATCCAACTTGCTATTGAGAAAGTTCCACCAAGTTCTGTTTTCCGCTTCATAACTACCTTCTGATCATCCTATAAAACATGGCACCAGTAAATACATCAGCTTTAAGATATCTGGATGCATTACAAACTATTGTTCAAATTTTTTAAAAAACAAATAATGATCAAAAAGCATCATAGGAACCCAATATGATGACACAAAATGGTGACCACAAACGAAAATGATAAGAAATCACTTTTCTTCACGTGACAACTGAAGATAATGTTAAACCACTACCAATTAAGGTAAAGTTTACCTGCTAAAAAGGAATCATAAACATTTTGGAAAAGAATGGAGAAAAAAAATGCAAAGAGTAAAAGACTCACATTGTTTTTTGATTTCTAGTGTACAACATAAACCAAAAAAGTTAAAAAATTAAAAACAAACATGAGGAGTCCCAACTGAAGACAAGCAAGGTCACATAATGCCTAAGGTTAGGTCAGGCTGCCAAGTGCCAAATTGAAGCTCAAGTTGAGCGGGAGAGCAGACCCTTACTGCAAACTAATGCCAACAGGTAGGGTTGTACCACTTCACTCCTCCCAACACCCTACATAGTTGGTACTAATGTTGTGTATTGGACTTTTACTTCTAGCTCAATTATATGTAATATTTACATCTATGTCAACTTGGCTTTTATCTTATTATTATGTTTTTAGGATGAGTTCATTGAAGCTATATTTTAGAGAAGTTTAGTTGGCATATAATTTAAAGATAATATTCTTAACACTCATTTTTTTCCACAACAAGAAAATTCAAATTTTCAATTGTCACTATGTCACACACCTCATATATATTGGATATCAATACGTACACTACCCACATCTTTGTATTTCTTTTTCTCCTTTCATGAGTTCTAGTTTTTTTTTTTTTTTGGATAGGTAAATGGCCCTTGGCATGGTAGTTGAACCTGGGACCTTGAGGATATTACCCAAGCCTCTTCCAACTCATCCAATCTCAAGGGTTTTATGGGTTCTAGTTGATAAGATCGTAAAAGCGAATGATTTTTTTTTATAAGCATAAAAGGGAATAAATCGAAAAACATAATTCTAAAGGAATCTCCAAAATGAAACAGTTCTACAATAAGTTGGGGAAAGACATGCATTGAATGCATCTTGTTAGTTCCTTTATCAGAGAATGATACTTTTGAAAGATGGTGATATAATTGATGTTTTACATTATCCTTATGCTTATAAGCAATTGGATAATTGTATCATTGATATTGATAGAAAAAAATACAAGTACAACATTGAGTGAGCAAGCAACCACATGCGCACATTCACAAAGGAAAATTTTTAAGATCCATTGTTGCCTCTAAAAATGTCTACACATGAACATCACACAATCTCCACAAAAACATGAAAAGAGAAAAAGAAACTAAATAAGAAAACCACGAGAGAACTTTCAACATAATTTTTTGTTCAAAAATCAAGCTTTCTGAAGGTAATAAACTGCAAAGTCCTGAAAAGAAAATGGGGGACGTGTCAACGGGACAGGACTCTGATCACAGCAGCCTACTGGATGACGAAAGGGAATTTCTTCAATACTTTGAGAGCAGTTACTGTGCTTTTCCATCTCAACATCAGTGGGAAGCAGAATGTTCCTTTGCGGCAGAAGAGGAACTGAATTCAGCTCACAGTATGAACCCTCTGTCCGTGAATCGAGCGGGCGAAATGACTTTGCAAAACCAGGTACTGCCAGAGAATCCAACAGACTACCAGCCTTTAGCAGTGGTTTTACCGACAGACTATCCTAATGTTTCTAATCAGCTTCAAGAGCAGGCGCTCCTGTATAGTCAGCAGACTGTAACGGATGAATGGGTGTTACGCAAAATGGGAAAAGTAAGCAAAATTTTAGGGGTGCCGTGTGTAGGTTTTGAGGACCGCATGATGGAGTTATTTCGAGAAATTGTGCTGCGCAATTCCCTGTCTAAAACCAGCAGTCCTAGAACAGCCACCGAGAACGAAAAGGAGATTAAGTCAGCAAAACGCCTGAAACGAGTGATGAAAGAACTGTCTTGCACAATTAATTATGGGGGCAGCAAGGAGATGGAGGCTCTCATTGACGGCACCGTGAAGTTTTAGTTTCTATGCACTTAAAAATCTTATCCTAGAATGTGAGGGGCTTAAATGATCCGGACAAGCGGGCAGTTATCAAAGGTCTTTTACAGGATTGGAGGCCTGCAATTATATGCCTTCAGGAAACTAAGATGGGGAGTATTTCGAGATCCTTTGTTCGTTCCATTTGGGGATCCAGATGGATTAAGTGGGTTGCTTTGGATGCCCAAGGGATGGCAGGAGGTATCTTAGTAGCATGGGACTTACGGTTGATCAATTGTATTGAGCATAGAGTGGGAGAGTTCTCCATCTCTTGCAAATTTGAATTAATTTCCAACGCTTTAGTGTGGGGTTTCTGTGGCATCTACGGGCCGGTGATTCATGGTCGTAGGAGTTTATTCTGGGACGAGCTGCAGTCTTCGCTGTCCTCCTGGCAAGTCCCTTGGTGTATGGGGGGGACTTCAACGTTGTTCGGAACCTAGATGAAAGATTGGGGGGCGGGAGGCTGACTTCGGCTATGAGAAGCTTCAACGAATTTATTAACTCCCAAAGTTTGGTGGACCTCAACTTGGAAGGGGGAAGATTCACTTGGGCTAGGGGTGACAATCAGATGACGATGTCTCGGTTGGATAGATTTTTGGTCTCTCACAACTGGGAGGATGCTTTCCCAGGTATCTCTCAAAAGTGTCTCCCGAGGCCCTGTTCTGACCATCACCCCATCATGCTAACTTGCGGGGGCTTTAGCGCTGGGAAGAGTCCCTTCAGATTTGAGAACATGTGGCTTGAAGCTGATGGTTTTGAGGAGTTGGTGAAAAATTGGTGGGATTCTTATAGTGTGTCCGGGTCTCCTAGCTTCCGCCTCGCCAGGAAAATGAAGCTTCTTAAAGATGATTTGAAGAAATGGAACCATGAGACTTTTGGCTCTCTCCAGGCTAGCAGGCAGTCCTTGCTGGCCAACCTTTTGGAGCTGGATAGGGAGGATCAATTGGGCTCTCTCTCTACTGAGAAAAGGGTTGAGCGGGAAGGTCTGAAGGGTCAGATTGGGAAGATTCTCAAGATGGAGGAGATCCATTAGAGACAGAAATCTAGGGCTCTTTGGCTAAGAGAAGGAGACCCAAATACTAAATTCTTCCACAGAACAGCTTCCTCTCACCACAGGAAGAACTACATCTCCTCCATTGCTATTGGTGATCAGGTGCTCACTGAGAATGATTCCATTAGAACAGGCATTGTTGATTTCTTCTCTAGCCTTTACTCAGAGCCGCACAGTTAGAGACCGGGGGTGGATGATCTATGCTTGGATAGTCTGACTGGGGATGTTTCTTCAAATTTGGAGATTCCCTTTACGGAAGATGAAGTGGTGAGTGCTCTAGAGGCTTGCAATTGGGACAAAGCCCCAGGTCTTGACGGTTTCACTATGGCTTTTCTTAAAAAATGCTGGGGTGTCCTGAAAGCAGATATTTTGGCGGTTTTTGAGGCTTTCCACAGGGAAGGGGGTTTTGAGCGTAGCCTCAATGCGTCTTTCATAGCCCTCATTCCAAAAAAGGAAGGAGCTTCTAACATCAAGGAGTTTCGTCCTATAAGTCTTGTGGGCAGTGTGTATAAGCTGATTTCAAAGGTCCTCTCATTAAGGATGAAGAAGATTATGGGCAATATCATCTCCTCCAGTCAGCATGCTTTTGTAGAAGGCCGTCAAATTCTGGATGCGGCTCTCACTGCTAATGAATGCATAGATCATAGGAAAAAGTAGAAAAGGAAGGGCCTTGTTTGTAAGCTGGATATCGAGAAGGCTTTTGACCATGTTAATTGGAACTTCTTATTGAGTATGATGGCAAAGATGGGATTTGGGGCCAAATGGAGAACGTGGATCCAGTCCTGCATTTCCACAGCCTCCTTCTCGATGCTCATCAACGGCTCCCCTGCGGGTTTCTTCCATTCTCACAGAGGATTGAGACAGGGAAATCCTCTTTCCCCCTATCTCTTTGTGATTGTTATGGAGGCCTTGAGTCGATTTCTGATGAGCGCGAAAAAGGTGGGTCTTGTCAAAGGTTTTCAGGTGGGGACCTGCCGAGGCGGTGGTGTTGTTATTTCCCATCTTTTGTTTGCCGACGATACCATCATTCTCTGTGACTCCTCAATCCGTCAGCTTCGCTTCGTCCGGTGCATTCTTGTTTGTTTTGAAGCAATGTCAGGATTGCGGATTAACCTTGCAAAAAGCAGTATTTCTCCGATTGGGCTGATTCCAGAGTTGGATGTGCTTGCCAGCACCTTGGGTTGCAGAGTGGGTAGTTTCCCCTCGAGTTATCTGGGCCTTCCACTGGGGGCTTCTCCGCGTTCTGTTGGGGTTTGGGATCTAGTGGTTGGAAGATTCCTCAGCAAGCTGTCAGGATGAAAAGCCCAGCTTCTGTCTAAGGGAGGCAGACTCACCCTTGTCAAAAGCACCCTGACCAATCTTCCAACCTATTTCATGTCCCCTTTCCCCATTCCAAAGACTGTGACCAGGAGGCTTGAGAAGATTCAGAGGGATTTCTTATGGGGTCATGATGGTGAGAACAAAAAGATTCATCTAGTTGCATGGGATAAAATTAAGAAGCCGGTAACTCACGGGGGTTTAGGGGTCAAAGACTTGGGTACCTTCAACATTGCTCTTTTAGGGAAATGGTTATGGAGATTTGGGGTCAGTAATGGGGAGCTCTGGCGGGAGATCATTGCCGCTAAATATGGGTGTGATGTAGGAGGGTGGTTCTCGGGTACTGTGGAGGGGCCTCGGGGATGTGGTCTTTTGGGATGCATTAGAGGTGGATGGCCAATTTTTAGGGATAGATGCCGCTTTGTCATCGGCAATGGTGGTCGGGTGAAATTTTGGGATGATGCCTGGACCGGAGACGAGTCGCTAAGGGTGAAATTCCCTAGACTATATAGCCTGGCTGACAACAAAGAGGCCTGGGCAAGCAATTTTTTGGAAAGGGTTGGAAACACTTTTATCTGGGCTCCTCGCTTTAGGAGGGCATTTTTTGACTGGGAGCTAGAAAAGGTGGACTCCTTCTTTCGCTGCCTCAACGGCTTTCGTGCTAGAGAGGATAGGGAGGATGAGAGAGTTTGGAGGCCGGATAAGCATTCATTTTCGGTCCGTTCTTACTACAAAAGCTTAATGGACCCAGTTAGCTCTCCCTTTCCGTGGAAGATTGTTTGGAATTCTAAAGTCCCCCCTAAAGCCTCATTTTTTGCTTGGGAAGCTTCTTGGAAGGCAATCTTAACGGCGGACAACCTGAAAAAAGAGGTTTTTCTTTGGCTAACAGATGCTATTTTTGTAAGAGCAAGGAGGAAAGGGCGGATCACTTACTTATTCACTGTCAAGCCTCCTGGAACTGTTGGAACATTATTTTTGCTTTGTTTGGCTTCTCATGGGTGATGTCTGATACAGTTAAAGATCTCCTATTGACTTGGGATGGTTGCAAGTTCCCAAAGGAAATAAGGAGAGTTTGGAGAATTGCTCCTATTTGCCTCATGTGGAGTATTTGGACTGAAAGGAACAACAGAGTTTTTGCAGACTTGGAGCTCGCTACTCCTCTCTTCAAAGACTCCTTTTTGCGTTTGTGATTTTTTTGGGCCAAAGAGGTTTTTCCTATAAATGTCTCTTCTTTTGCAGATTTTTTGGATTCCCTAAAGCAGTTGTAATCTTTTGGGGTTTTTGCCCTTGATGGCCTTCTTGGACACCATTATATATACAAATTTTACTTATCAAAAAAAAAAAAAAGTCCTGAAAAGAAAACGGCTATTGTTGAAAAGCACTTAACAACTCAAAGTGGAGATGTCTACAATTTGCTTATTGTGGGGAAGTTTTTACAAATCTTGTGTGATTAGGGTTTAAAACGGCGGACGAAAAGTCACGAATCTTATAGAAGGGGAAATGTTAGAATAAGCTTAACCTTGAAGGTGATATGTTGTCACAATTGCAAAGGTTATGTTGCTAGAACTTTTGGATTGCATCTAACCATAGGTTTGAGAACATTGAAGTAAAAGTTTGAAGGACAGAGGAAAGGTTAGGTTTATGAAATTAGGAATTTAGGATAAAATAATATAAAAAAGGGGGCTGGTCACAATTAAAATTTAGCGTCCATTATCGCATAGACTTAAGTAGGAGAAGAACATACAGACAAAAAAAACTGACAAAACATAATGTGTGTGTGTGTTCTAAGAGATTAAATTGTGAGACAATTCAACCAATACTTGACCATCACACAAGTAGTTCAGGGAGATCTCACAATGGCAAAGATGTGAGAGATCAAAGATGTTTCCCCATGTACAAGAACAATAACAACACTATTGAACAGACTAAACAGATGAATGCTAGATTTCACATGAATTGGGTGGAAGAAAAGACTGCCTTGATGCCTTTGACATAATATTCGACACAATAGAGGTCCAAATCAATAACTCAATGCAGCAAAGCTAAAACAGTCTACTCCCTTTAGCTCTTGAATAACGAGCTGCAACAATAATTTTGATTTAAAGCCTCGCATCAGTTACTAAACTGGATCATCAATTATCAAACAAAAAGTTACTAAATTGTATCATCATTAGATCACATCCCGATGTAGAGTGAA
Source organism: Nyssa sinensis (assembly GCA_008638375.1). NCBI lineage: Eukaryota > Viridiplantae > Streptophyta > Magnoliopsida > Cornales > Nyssaceae > Nyssa > Nyssa sinensis. The sequence continues at coordinate 10,750,860 of CM018037.1, read as the reverse complement.
CATTAACGTCAGAGCTACACCACCAAATTACTAATTTCAACATATAACTAGAACAAAGAATCTAAACATTTAAATGAAATCTTCTCAAATACAAACATATATATATATATAGAGAGAGAGAGAGAGAGCGTTACGAGCCAATGGCGAGTGGCGAAGCAAATATCCAAGCGGCTAATCCACCAGCGAATCCGAAACCATATGGTGCGGCCATCGCCTAGCTTTCCGAACCGAAGGAAGAAACAGAAGACGAGCCAAGAGACGAGCATGACGAGGGTGGCCTCCAGGAACACCGCCTGCGACTGCGTGAACTTCTTGATGGAATCGAAGGAGAAGATAGTAGCAGGGAACGTGATAGAGTATTCCACACCCGAGTCCACCTCCACCTCGTTGCCGTACACTGTGAACAACGTGCAGCGATTAGTGGTGGCGTTGTACAAATACCCTGGGTTACAGGCGCAGAGGGTGGTGTTGTATCGGAAGGAGTTCGCCGGGCATGCGGCGGCGAACGACATTGTTTGATTGGTATGTACGTTTTAGAGAGAGAAGGGGTAGGGCTGATTCAGATTGATCTTACCGTGTTGAATTTGGGAGTTTGTGATGTTCTGTGTTAGGCCAACTGGAGAAGAAAGGAATTGTAGAGAGACAAGAGAGAGGATGGGTGAATTGGTTGGGAACCTGGGTGCTTCGACCACGTGTTTTATCGGAATTGCTTTGTTCTTTCTTCATTCTTCTCTTATTAGGACCTTTTTGGATAGAGAGAGAGAAGGGAGTAAGAAAGGAATGTTACAGAGATGAGAGACGAGTTCACTGTTACCTAGCTCCGTCGAGAATCGATTTGCCGGTAAGGAAATGAATGCGTTTGCATACTGAGAGCAACTCTAAAGGGAGTTGTCATTTTGAGGTGCCAAAAATCTTATTTACAATTTTAAATAATGTTATAGTACTCTTGAATTATAAGAACAACTCTAAAGGAAATTGTCATTTTGAAGTGCCAAAAATCTTCTTTGCAACCTTGAATAGTGTTATGGCACTCCTGAATTATAAATCTGCTCCAATGATAAGTGTCAAAATGGGGTGCCATTTTAATATTTTAATATTTTTTATTAAAAAATATAATTAAACTTAACAGTTATATTTTAACGGGTATAATTTTCATAATGGTTTAATTTAAATTGATTTTTAAATTAAATTACAAAAATTAATTTAATTTAAAAAATTAATTTAAATTCTAAAAATTAACTAAATTAAAAAAATTATTTAATTATAAAAATTAGTTAAATAAATAAAATCATTCTAAATTTATAGAATAATTTTTAGAGTGATTTTCTGAGTTTTGGTAAGTTTTCTCTTCACAAACACCTCCTCTATTTATAAAATTTTTTATTGAAATAGAACCGTTGGAACAGTAAAAATGAAAATGGTTCCAACCGTCAAATAGCACCTCTCTATTTTCTCTCTCCAAAGTTTGTAAAAATGGCACCCCAGAACTTTGGGTGCCATTTTGCAACTGCATATGCCACCTCCGTTGGAGTAGAAACTTTTGAGTTTGGGGTGCCATTTTGGCGGTTATGGGTTTGGCACCCCGGATGGCACTCCCCTTTGGAGTTGCTCTAAATCTGCTCTAATGATAGGTGTCAAAATGGGGTGCCATTTTAATATTTTAATATTATTTATTAAAAAATATAATTAAACTTAACAGTTATATTTTAACGGGTATAGTTTTTATAACGGTTTAATTTAAATTAATTTTTAAATTAAATTACAAAAATTATTTTAATTTAAAAAATTAATTTAAATTCTAAAAATTAACTAAATTAAAAAAATTATTTAATTATAAAAATTAGTTAAATAAATAAAATCATTCTAAATTTATAGAATAATTTTTAGAGTGATTTTTTAGGATTTGGTAAGTTTTCTCTTCACAAACACTTCCTCTATTTATAAAATTCTTTGTTGAAATAGAACCGTTGGAACAGTAAAAATGAAAATGGTTCCAACCGTCAAATGGCACCTCTCTATTTTCTCTCTCCAAAGTTTGTAAAAATGGCACCCCAGAACGTTGGGTGCCATTTTGCAACTGCATATGCCACCCCCGTTGGAGTAGAAAATTTTGAGTTTGGGGTGCCATTTTGGCGGTTATGGGTTTGGCACCCCGGATGGCACTCCCCTTTGGAGTTGCTCTGATTCACATATAATTTTAAAAAAATATTTTTAAAAATTTTATAATTAATTTTTTAAAAATTTTAAAAATACATTTGGATATGATAATTTAAATTATAAAAAATTTTAAAAAAATTTAAATTAATAGTTTGCCAAACGTATATCCCGCATTTTAAAATTAAAAATCTATTTTTGAAAACGTAAACAAACGAAACTGAAATTTTTTGGACAAAGTCGATTAAAGGAAAAGAAGAAAAAATTATTTTAAACGATTTAAACATGAATTCAAAAGTGTAAATTATAAATGAGTTCAATAATTAAAAATTGTACTTAATCTAACACGAAAAAAAAAATTACACTTGGCCCTTCGTACTAACAATAGTTTATTATGTACTACCATTTGGGGTGTAATTTAATTTTTTCTTTGTCAATTTATGTATAATTTTTTGAAATTAGTGAAGTCACTTATAATTTATTTTTGAAAGTTAATGTTAATTATAATTTTACCAAAAAACATATTTCTCACAAAATCATCAAATGTTACAAAATAAGGACATTTCACTAATTGTAAGAGAAAATTCAACTACTCTCTCTCCCTCTCTCCTCTGTATCTTGTGTGTTTGCTTCATAATTTTATCTTTGCACTCCCTCACTCTTTTCGAAAGTCTTTTAGGTCATCTCCATCAATGACTCAATTTTTTACTCAATTTGAGTCTAAATTTAAGTAAAAACCTCATTTGTGTTTGATGCTCTCAAGTAGTTTTACTCAAATCTTTTTTAAAAAATTTCCACCTTATCCTAATATCTCCTTATTTCCATTTACTCTCAAAAAACATTTTCCCCTCTATTTTTTCCCACCCGTTTGGATCACATTAATTTCAAATACAACACAAATATTCTCTTCCAAGCACCAACTTTCTCTTTCCCCATCTTTCACTAATTTTCTCTATCTCCCTATTCCCTCCCCCCCCCCCCACACACTCTCTCTCGCTCCCTCCCTCCCTGACTTTATCTCTCTTTTTCCCTCTTTCCAGTCTCTCTCTCTCCCTTTTATAGGAGCCCTCACCCAATCCCTCAACCAACCAACCGTTATAGTTTTGAGACAATAAATAGTAATGCAAAAATTTAGGTTTGAGTTTGAGTTTTCGCATATTTGGTATGGGTTATATGCTACTGCAGAAGGTGAGTTTTTGAGATTTTTGACTCAAATTTAAATTTGAGTTTGGATTTCTTTCATTGCTAGAGATCCTCTTATATAATGTTTACTACAAAGACAAACCGAGAAAAATATAACCATTGCCAAGCACAAAATATGAATCTTTGTGACAATTGAAACTATTTGTTGTAGCCTTTTTTACTTCTTTCTATCTTTGTTGTAGAAGTTTCTTTGATTCCATTATTATGAATGGTTGACAACCATCTCTTCATGATACTCCTTCTGAATGTCTACCACAAATATAAAAATAATAATATTCTCATAAATCTCAATATGGTAGTGGACCTTCGCCAATTCCTCATATGGATAGATTTTTAACGTTCCCTAGAAAAATGGCAATATCTCCCTCTCAAAAAAAATTCCCCCTTTTGTTATAATATGAGAATAATCTCTTCTACATTTCAACGTGAAAGATCTTTGAGGCTACACATGTAATATCCCGACCCGGGATACCGGGTCATATGGCACGCCTTACGAAGCAACGAAAATTATGTAAAAATTTTACATTAAAAAGGATTAATTAATTAAATAATTAATTAATTTATTATATGAGAATAAAATTTATTATTAAAATTAATTTTTACATGAACACACATATACACACATTATGTGTATTATGTGTGTATGCTATCAAGTGTATAAAGGCATGTATAAGTGGACAAGTGGGTATATGTGTATATATTATGTATATATATACCTAGATACATTGTATAAAGTATAAAGTATAAAATATAATAAACTATTATATATATATATGTATGTATGCATGTATGTATATGGAAGCATGTAAGTATGCATGTATGTATATGATTAAATTAAATATATATATATAAGTGAAAATATCTAAAAGTAAGTGTGAAGAGGTGTGTGTGTGTCGGCTGTGTGTGTGAGTGTGTGTAGATAAGTTTGTGTGTGTATATATAATATACATATAACACCCAAAATATCAAGGGCCATTTAATGTAAGTTGCCAAAGATTAAAAAGTAGAAATTATGGAGTGTAAGATGGGATGATAAGGTCAAGAATGAGGGCTGCAAACGTGTAGAGAGAGAGAGAGGAAAATAAAGAGAGAGAAGGGTCGGTTCTTTCCTTTAAAAAGAAACCAATGCATGTCTTACATGATTGACCACTTAAGAAAACAGAGAAGGAGAATAGAGGAAGAATCAGAAGTGAGGAAGGAGAAAAACAGTGAACACAAAGGTGAGAAAACTCAAAATCTCCATTTTCTCTCTCTAGAAGTTAAGCATGAAGATAGGTTGTTTTAACTTGTTTAGGTATACATGATGTTTAATATATGTATATAAGCATGTCAAGCATGATTTTAAGCTTTAAAAACACAAAAAATTGACAAGTCCAAGATCGGCTGCCATGGATGACCTTCAAAATAACAGGTCTGAAATGGGTGAAATTAAATGGGTTCTAACCTACCAAGACCTCAAGATAAAGTCATGAGGGTTATAAAAACCTATGTACGCGATCAAAAATCAAAGGGAAAGCCTTCCAAAAATGGAGTTGCAGGTACGGGTTACAAGACCCAGTTCTTGAACCCCACTATTAAACCGACCCTTATGAACGGATTATGAAACCTCTTAAGTAGAGGAACAGAACAAGCCAAGCCTCATCGAAAATGGTTAAGAAACAAGTATGAACCGAGGCTAACACGGGTTTAGCTATCGCGACCAAAACCGAAACTTTGAGCCATATTCGAAGCTTCAAATCAATGCTAAAACATCTATTTAGATGTTAGGAAGTGATTGGGAAGAAAAGCAGAAGAAATAGAAGAGTAAAACGTCACGAAATAGGAGAAAAAGGAAATCGGGAATTAGGGTTTTCAGTCGGTCGCTCGGGGAAGACGACCGAGTCGACTCGTGCACCGTTTAAAACGGTGGGTGGACTCGGGACAGGTGGCAGCCTTGGGGCTTGCCACCGAGTTATTGGAACGACGCCGTTTAGGGGCGTATACGGTTATATATAAACCGTGTTATAAAAAAATTAAGAGAAAGGAAGCAAATCGTGGCTAAGGGGTTTCGATCCCTAACCCTCGCGCGTGGGAAGTCTTCTCCTTTCCACTCGGCCACGCGCTCACATGTGTCCATTTATAAACATGATATATATATATATTATAATGTATATAATTCGAAAATTAAAAAGGTGCAACCGCACCTGGTGGGACTCGATCCTGTGATGTATGGGGAGGGAGATGGCACGCTGGCCAGCGTGCCATCCTATTCAACCTATTCCTTATTTCCCATTAATAATATATATATTACATGTTATAATTAATTTAATTAAATTTGATTAATTAAATTAATTACTCCGAAATGGCCCGTTGTCCAAAAATTACAAGTTATATATGTAACCTTACTATCTTGGACCCCCTAAGCCCATTGGTGAGGTCCACGACATGAGATGAGGTCCCGAAAAATTTAAGACCCCTAGAAAATGTCAAAATGACCAAAATGCCCTTACCCCATAAACAAGTCAAACAAGTCCAAATTTAATAAATGAATAGTGTATCCTTACTATTTCGGATATTCTGAGACTAATGGTAGGGTCCGTTTTGCGAGACGGAGCCCAAAAAATAAAGTCATGTAAGGGGTAAATTACCAAAATACCCCTTGACCAAAAATTAACAAGTTATTAGTGTATTCTTACTATCTTGGACCTTCTGAGTCCAATGGTGAGGTCCACGACACGAGACGGGGTCCCGAAAAATAAAGACACGTAAAGGGGTAAAATGACCAAAATACCCCTGGTACCCCTAAAGCTAAAATGAAATCAGAGAAGGTCTAAATTAACTTTCTTTGACATCCCGGACTCAAAAATGGAGTCCAAATTACGAAACGAAGTACGGAAAGATATGACACGTAAAACGATAAAATGACCATTTTGTCCTTTCTCATATAACAGTCCGAATTAAATCCTTGGAAAGCCTAAACCGACTTTCTTCGACACTCCGGACTCAATGGTAGAGTCTATTCGACCTAAAGAAATGTCTAAAATAAAAAGACATAAAATTTGATGAATAGCATCTGTTAGATGACTATAAACTAAATTGTTGCCAAAGAACTAAACTGAGGCAAGTACAAGAAATGAAATACGAAAAGACACGACACGTAAACACGTCAAATAAATAACTTTAAATTAAAGTTAATGGAACTTCCAGAAGAGTATAAATTGAAGTAGATTCAATTTCTAACACATTAAATTGTGTCATAGGTTAAGAATACGAGTTACGTTAAGTACATATGAGTTTATGAAATCGTTTTAGGATCTAATACGATTTAAGCATAAATTAAGGAATATCATGATGATATTACAATGAATGTGAAGTTGATGAGATGTTTATGAATTGTTCTTAGGAACTACCAGGAAAGTGGGAAAGCGCATTATTAGCACTAACCCTAAAGAACCAAGGTGAGTAACCCTGTGTTTGAATTGGAGATTTAACTCCATGATTTAAAAAGAATTTAAAGTATAAGATATGAAGTATTTGAAGTTTCAAATTCAGTATTTACATGATTCAGTTTTTAATTGTTCTGTTTTAGAAATTCATTGTGACATGCTTAGTGATTGGTTTCTGCAACAGTTTTTCCTTCAAATACTTTCCAGCATGTCTAGTTAAAATGCAATTATTGTTAAATATTCTAAATTTTCTTATTTCAAGTATACGAATGTTTATTACGAATTTATGAAAAGTATCTATAAGACAAGTCATATGATAAATGTTTTACAAGATGAATGGTGCATAAGCACTTAGACAGGATTCTGAGTTTTCAGTTGCCCTGTAAAATAGGCAGGATTTTGGGTTGTACGGAACCCAATTGCCCTGTAAAATGCCAGGTAGCAGGATCTAATCCCCCAGGCATGAGATATCTCTATTGATAAGTAATATGGGAGTCCGATTCGAAACGGATTCCACTAATGGAAGTGATAAGATGACAAATGGTTTGAAAATGGAAGCAAGTTTTTACTCTCATTTTCAATATGCATATGTTGAGTTTTATATACTCTATTTAAGAAATACATGATATGGAATATGTTTTAAAAGTTCACATGTATAAGTTTAGCTTGAATACTTTAAATGTTTCAAAGCTACATGATTTAAGGAATACATATATTCTGTATTCAAAGTATACGAACAATTGGCGGTGATTATTTTATAAACTCTTATGTACTAAACCACTGCTAATTGAAAACCCCATGACGAATGCTGGAATTGCTCACAAGCTTAGATTAGCTTACCCGGACTTTGTTCGGACCCCCCCTTTCAGGTAATTAGCAGCAGTCTTGACTTGAGGACGTTGATGATGAATCTACTGATTTTGGGAAGATAAGTTTAAGTAGTTTTTCTTCAGAAACCTATGAACTCTAGTAGTACATTTTGTATTAGTAGATAATGTAAGAATATGTATTAAGCCCTCAGGGCAACTGAACATGTATTGTATTAATGTTATAAGTTTTTAAGTTTTCAGTTATACTCTGAATGTGTAACCATGTATGCTATGTATGTAGCGGCAGTATCGGACGGATGTGCATAATTTAAAAATGAAAAAAGAAAAAGAAAAAGTTTTCACGCTTCCGCAAAACGTATGTTGCACATCTATTCGATACCGCTGCATATGCGAGCCTTGTCTCGGGGCCCTCGGGTCTCGGGGCGGCGATCGCGATCCGGTAATCCGCTTAGGGTGGGTTTCGGGTCGTGACAACACATACCAACCTTATGTATATGCTTCATGAATGTCGCCGTTGGAATATTTTTGTGAATAAATTTGCTAAATTGTCACTTGAACATATTTGTTGAATAGTAATATCACCGTTCTTCTAGAGCTCATGTACATAAATTAACTTTGGTAAGATGTGCTTGATTTTGTCACCTTTAATATAGCATTATTTAATTTATGCAATGCATATTGTAGTATCTTCGTTTATTGTTGTTGAGTTGTAATATCCTAAACTTCTAGCCTAATTTGATAAAATGAACATTAGATATAGAATTTGTGTCGAAGTACATTACATAGTCCATTTTGGTGTATCACATCCCAAAACTCACCCTCTGCAAATTAGGGGACGTGACCCTGCTTAAGGGCCCGGATGTAGTCGGGTGGGTGTGCAATCAACACAAAAGTAAATAAATAGTGCGGAAGCAACAATAACAAGTACACAACCATCCGAACAAAGCTTCTAGACACACTTAGTATTTTTTTTATACATTCATATTATATAATTATGTCTTTACAAAAAGGCATGCTACACATTGTTTGTTACACACTAATAGTACAAAAGCTATGGACAAACTATTCAACTTTGTGTCTAGTTCTTGCTTGCTAAAGATTCTTGACCAAGCTAGGAGCAAAAATACGATATTTACAATCTACAACAAAAAACAGTTCCAAAAGCATATAGTTCTATGCGTTCTTCATCAATACGTAACAGTTTCCCGCTCTTTATCATCACCTGTAATATACATGGGAGAATCCATGTGAGCTTTGTGAAAAGCTCGTGAGTAATTCATGTCCTTCGTCATGGTTTTCAATTGATAGCATTTATAATCAAATATAATGCTAAGGAGTTTGTAAAGATCATTGACTATCAATTTTACACATATTTCATACACATGATACAAGATGAAATCAAAGATTAAGGCAAGAAGCATTTAACACATAATCATGTACAAGGGCTATTATTTTTTTCAAATAACAAGTACTTGAACCAGGATGCCAATTCTTGGCCAAGTGTTGCGAATAACTTACTTCATGTAGATAAAATGAGTAAAATCCATTTTATTGTGTAAGAGAGAGATATAAAGTCTATTTATAAGAATGGGAGTTGAAAACCTTCTACCATTTACTTATTATACTCATTATCACTTCAAGGTAAATCCGTGTCAACCGAGACTCTAATGTTTTACACGTGGATCTATATTTTTTATCTATAGACCATTACTCGTGCGAGATCTTCGTGCCTTCTTTTGGCAATACTCATGGTGAGTCCCGAAAGATCTCACAATCTTGTGGTGCTTATGCACAATTATCTTGCATTTCCATTTCGCAAATAAGAAGCATTTAATTAAAATTTTTATTTTCAAGTAGAATCTTTTCAAAAGTAAGTTGAACATGGCTTGAACGAGAAATATTCATTTTCAAAAGAATATTTATTAAAGCTTTACAAATAGGGCAATAGGCGTACTTGAAATGAGAGTAGTATAAACGTTTAGCATTTAAATAAACACTTTTTAATTTAGGATAATCACTTTCTAATCAAGGAAAGAAGCATGCTTAAATAAGAGTTATGTAAAATAACTGAAATTTGAATCAAAGTATTTCATAAAACATGGAATTAATTTATCCACTTCAAAGTGCAGGATTACTCACTTTGAGTTTCAGGATCCTTGCTACTGGTAGGCTTTTCCTTTGCCTTTTTTGCCCTTAGAAATACAAGTCACTAGAGCTCATTGACATTTACTTAACTTAAATCACTTCCTAGCTAATGTTTTTAATTGGTTTGGAGTCCATTTTTGGACCTAGTGACTCCTAAAACCCTAAGATATGTCCCATACCCTAACCTAGGTTCAGTCTGTAACTAATTTTATCATTAAGGGTATTTTCATATGTCCTATTTTTTGACACTTAATTTGGCAGTATAGACTCCACCATTGAGTCTAGAATGTTGAAGAAACTCAAAATAGACTCTCTCTCTCTCTCTCTCTCTGACCTTTAATCGGCTTCGACTGTCATTAATGACATTATCATAATTAGTGTATTTTACGTGTCTAAATTTTTGGAATCTCATTTGGTAAAATGGACCCCACCATTGGGTCTAAGATGTCAAAAAATGTTAGGGTAGATACCCTTTTTTATTTTATTTGGCTAAAATGGGCATTTAATTAATTCAATTTATTTATTTAATTAGTTCTGTATAATACATATTATATATATAGTATAAAATATATATCAATCCCACATCAGTGGCTGGTTGGATTGGTCTTGGGATTTTAACATTGAGGTTTTGGGTTCAAAACTAGGGAGCTTCAGCTCCTTTTTAGCTGAATTTCTAAACCAAATAACAGACAAAGAGGCAAACAACGGATAAGGCGATAAAACAGAGATAGGTTGTTGTATTCCAGTCCAGGCAATTAGCTATCCGTATAACCAAATTGTCCAAAAGGGGTTTTAAAACTTAAACAATAGCGACTAAAATGACGTAGCTTTGAGTATCAACCTAGCACCTAGGTCGGAACCGGCCCGACCCAACCCGTCACTGTTCATCGTATTCTTGAGGACGAGGAACAGTGACTGAAAACCCTAGAAGTTTTATTCTTATTTTGTTTTCTTCAAGTTTTTTTTCATCCCAATATGATTTTATATGGTTTTTGCAAACCTAAATCACACTTCTTCATCAGTTTCATGGATCGAATTGAGTTGAAAAGGTTGGGTTCGATGCCATTATCATTTTCTGTATTAAGCTCGGTTCGAGCTTGTTACTCTACTTTTTCAAGAAGTTTTTGTATTACTGTGATCCTTATTCAAGGGGATTGAAATCCCTGTTCTTAAAACTGAGTTGCATGCTCAAAATATTAACTTCGTTTTTCAACCCTACGACTACAATGAAGCAATACTTGCTCATTTTTGGCCTATTTTACCTGATTTTCATGGTTTCTCGATCCTTATTAGGTCTAGTTTAAGTCCCAATCCTCAAAAATGAGTTTTGTTCAGGTTGGTTTCTAAGCTTCGATTGAAGCTCCATCAATGACGATTTGACTGTGTAGAGTGGTTCTCAGGTCATGCAGACCCATTCTTAGTGTCTAACAACTTAAAAATGACACAAAAAATGAATGAATTTGTTAGGTTGATAACTAACCTGTTTGATGCTGAGTTTTGAGGGTTTTCTTATTTTTCTCTTAAACTATTTCACTTCCTCTCTCTTTGTTCCCTTCTTCTAGTACTTTTTCCTTGGTTCAGTTTCTAGATCCTTTCTTCTTCTCTCAGACAACCATGCATGCAGTCATGAAGTCCTCTTTTCCTCCCTCCTTCTCTCTTTCCCCCCCTCTCTCTCTCTTTAGCTTTTTGTTTCGGTTGGTTTGCAATTACACAGCACACACACATGCAAGGTTGTATATATACATGAAGCGGTGGCTATAAGTGTTTCTATTGGGTGATATATTGGCTCATGTAGGCATGGACACATGGTCCTTGTTTCTCTCCAAGAGTGACACCCCACTTTTACATGCAATGCCATACATATATTTCATGGTCATATATTTTATGTATATTTAGACACTAATGGGTTGGCAGCCTAGTGGCTATTCTTTTTAGGGATAGGTATTTACCTACTACAAGGTGTTGGGTTCAAATCCTTGGGCCAACCTCTTTTTCCTTATTTCTTTTATTTATTATGTACTAGGCTCCCATAGTTATTTATTAAATATATTTCTGTTTGTTAATTTTATAAGCTAACATTATTTAAATCATAAGTGCTAGCTTCATTAATGCTTGAAATTGTAATTTCATTATTATAATAGTCTTTATTATTTTATTCTAGTTAGAGACTTAATTATTCCTAACTATTGTTTTAATGTATTTTATACACTAATGTTAATTAATATTTAATTAGTGACCCTAATCACCTAGTGATTAGGTCAGGGTGTTACATGGTGCAAGTTGGAAACAACTACTTTTGGACTTTTATATTAACTAATATAGTAAAAAAAAAAGGAGATATAGTGGATTCTGGTATAATTAAATTGTATTATTATTTATATAGAGGGATGCCATCTCATATTTATAAAAGCATGAGGTGTAAATGTTTAAAACAAAAGAAACCACTTGCTACCATCTAGTTAGCATGAGAAGATCATATATTGTGTGATAGGATAACACCTTATCTACTTGGTTCATGAGGTGGATGTGTAAAAAATCATACAAGTATACATAAGAATATATATATATATGTATATACATAGACAAACACATATAAAAGATACTACATTATGGTTATATAGAATACATATGTATGTGCAATGTAATGTGTATATGGATATGTGTACGCCTCTCGGACGAACACACCTAGAGACATAAAGTGTATTAGGTTTAGCATAACTTGCCCAGCTTTAAAACAAGTGAGGGTGAAGTATATTTGGAAAGCATGAAATGGTAAAGATGGAGCTTGGAGAATACACCATGAAACACAACCGAGACATCTCATGCCTCATTGTGGCATGAGGTGACCCTCTTAAATAGAAATAGAGTGGTAAGCCACCACTTGTATAGGAACCAACATATATATGTATGTATGTGTGTGTGTGTGTGTTTGTGTATATGTTAAGACTAAGGGGTCCGATATTGTAATTGGCTAATCTGGTTTGACAAAACGTGCTTTGTGTGTAATTATTACATAAGTCATAGGAATGAGTACCTCAATGTTCGTTCTCTTCCAAGATTGTCCAAGAGACATTTTCATGCATATCTACCGACCGACTTGGTTCACGAATGGTATATTAAACTTTCTTTTATTTGGATCTCACACATTGCATGCATTGCATATAGTTTTTATCATAACATCATATCTGCGTTGGACTTGTGATTGTGAAACACTTTCTCCAAAAATGCATCTTAAAAACTCTAAGGGAGAATTATGTTCACAAGACAAGCAAAGAAGGAGCAACACTCTGTTGCTCGTTCGAATGAACAACAGAGAGTTCCTTCTCATTCATATTCATTCATTCAAAAGGCCTGTATCAAATGATGAGCCGCAACCTTAGAAATGTGCTCGTTTGATATTCTTTCCTTGTTCATTCAAATGAATGGGTGCTCGTTCAAACAAGTGATGGTTTGTTCAAATGAACCCTGGGCAGAAAACATATTTATAATCTGTTTTGAAGCCCATTTTGGATTAAATAAGTTCATTGCAAAATATCACAAAAATCCAGTTGAGAGTAGTGAAAAACAGAGTAAGAGAGATTTTAATTGTGAGAGCAATATTCTTGAGGGATCAAAAAGCTTTCATGAGAGATTAATCATAGTTGTCAATCAGGCATTTCTCTACTCTCATTCAGTAATTGATTTAGATCATTCACTAGATCCAAATCTAAGAGCTTCTTGTTCATGTCATTTCACCATCGATGAAGCGTTGAGATCAACCTTGTGGATGCAATGTTAATTGGATCGGTGGATACCAAGATTGTAAGGATTTGTAATTATGGAGCAGCTAGATCAGAAGATTCTGAGATCGTCAAGGATTCCGGTTGTATGAAGATTCCGACTATAAGGAGCTTGTGGATTCAAGAAGAAATTGAAGATGTGATTGGATAGAACTGAGCTTAAGGTGTAGCGTTCGTTTGTAGATATGTTGTATTTCAATTTCTATCATAGTGGAAGCCTTCCTTGAGCATTGGCTTAGCTCCGAAGTTTTACTCTAAGGATTGTTGTCCTTAGTAGTTTTTCTGTCATCAATCAGTTTGCAAATCTCTTATTCACTTCATCTCTTATAATCTACAAATTTCTTCGCTTGAATGCTTCCGCTTGATATTAATATTGATATTAGGTTTTCATGTAATATCCTGACCCAATTAGGCAAAGTAATTTACTTTAATATCATTTTTATGAAATTAATTATATATTAATTTATTTGGCATCTCAAATTGGAATTAGTAGGCCGTAAATGTTAAAAATAGTGCATGAAGAGAAATTGGGCAAATTAGTGCAATGTAAGAAATAAAACAAACTTAAATCAAATTTGTCGATAAATACGAAATATTTTTGGTTGAATAAAACACGATATACTATGACACAAAATAAGATTTACTACGTAAAAATTTAGCACACAAAAATCAAAAGTAAGGCGAAAATACTATGGGATTTTTTTAAAGTGATTAAGACACAACTTCAAAATCTAACAAATAATACCTGAAATGCCAAACAAGGCATAAGAAGAGAAAATAAGGAAAAATGAGGCCAAAAAGGGTGGCCAAAGGGTTTGAATCCTAGACCAAATGAGGGAAAAACTTAAAGCCCAAAAAGAATACCAATTGGGCTACAAGCACTTTTGTGCTATATAATACATAAGATATGTATATATGCCCTAGTAAGTTTCAATTTCTACACACTCAAAATTAAAGTGGCAGCATGCCATTGGACCACACCCCCACCCAATGGCATGACATGTAACACATCAGTCATATATTATATATATATATATATATATATATACATGATGACATGTATAAATATATATCTTAGGTGTGTGTGTTGTGTGACATGTAAGTCAAACTTGGAGTGTGCATGAAGATTGTCACATCCCGAACCCCACCCTACACGGATGTCGAGGACGTGACTGCCAGTCGGTTGCGACGCGACCAACCAAAGGCAAATTCTGAACTTTCCGACGAATTGCACTCCAACTGTAGGGTCAGATGCAGCGGAATTTAAAACTTTTTTTTTTTGTGTCACGGGAATGCAACTCACTTATCCATCATAAGAATATGTATCACAGAGCAAGACTAATTCCAATCAGTCAACAATTCTAATCTCAGAGCATATCTAAAATCAAGCATATAACAACATAGCAGATCTAATATCTCTAGAGTACCATTTAGTTCCATGAGCCATGTTTCAATATCTAGTGCATGTCAATCAAGTCAGCCGTATCATATTACTTACCTGGATATACGGATTCGATTCACAAGAATGTAAGTCTCTACAAATCAGTGCCATCTGATCCTTATTTGCAATGCCACTTGGCCTATTCACGTCATGTCATAGTACCTTCTAATCCAATGGAGGTAATTCCTGAAAAATGTCAGAATAATGGGGTGAGCTTAAATAAGCCCAGTGAGTAACACAGATTCCCTATCATGGGTTTCAAACCTAGTCCTTGCTTCCAAGGCACGTGGATAATTTAATCATTTCAAAATAACAATTTCTAAATCCATTTCATAAGCAGTCTAGTACAATGGAACAAGATTGCACAAACAGTACAAACGAATCGGAACATAACATAACCAATCGGACCAAAACAATAACCATTGCCAATATATCGATCAAGACACAAACACTTCATTAACGGAACGAATCACAGCTGAGACTGAGTGGGAACAATAAGTCAATCAAGACAGAGGCCTATCTTCGACGGCTAAAACATAGCGGATCTGAACAAGACATCAATCAAGACGAAAACATACCTTCAATAGCTAGATCATAACGGAACTAAACAAAAACAATATACTAATCAAGACACAAGCACATCATGAACGGAACAAAACATAACGGAGCTGAGTAGAAACGATATAACAATTAAGTCGGAGACATATCACTAACGGGACGAATCATGACCGAACTGAACAACGTTTTAATCAAGACAGGGGCATGTCATCACGGGTAGAACATAACGGAACTGAACAATACATCAATCCAAACAGACCTATTATCGACCGGCGGTACACAATGGAATCGAACGTATCAATCAGGGACATAGACATAGCATTAATGGATAGCACATAACTGAACTGAACGGAACTCCTAACTCAAAGGACACAATCATATCGTGTGAAATGTAGTGCAAAGGGCCTACATTAAGTACGTTCATTTAAACAATATAGTATTTAGACAGTATACTATACAAGTAGTACGGTACGACAAAATATCGTTCTTTGCCTATATCACATGGTTAGTTTAATCATTTCGGGAATAATGGTTCAATACATCCATTTATCTCAACAGTTCAAAACAGGCAAAACAGTACGGGATGCTAACACAGGGATCAGGAATATAGTCAATTATTTAAAAAGACTTAAAACCATGTCATAAGTGATATAGTACGAAAAGGCATGCATTTAAATAATTGCACTTAAATAATTGCATTCAAAACAGATCAATAAATCAAGGGACAGTATCAAAACAGTGTCAGAAGTTACTCACAAACTTTACGCTTATTCCCTTGCATAAATAATCCGATAACCTCCAGGTACGTCAAGCATCTTCATGTATATCCTGAATAATAATCATCAATCACAGATAGATCAGAACTCATCCATTCAGGTCTCATTCGTCATCTTAGGTATCTATCGGATTACCTAAGATAGCCTAGTAGCCTATCGCCCTTCCATTGGGTCTCACCCGAGGCTATTTCATTCTTTAATTAGGCTTAGCAATTATTAGGATTATATCCTAAGTCATTTAGACTTCAATTGTTATCAGTCAGGCACTCATTCAACCTTAGGGGCAAAATGGTAATTTTACCATTCTTGTCCCGGACCCTGTCGTGGTCTTCGAAATAGTCTTTATATCTTAAGTACAAAGTTCTACGTCCTTTGGGCTCCAATCGGTATTAGTTAGGTTCTCATTTTAACCATAGGGGCAAAATGGTAATTTTGCCATTCTTATCCCGGACCCTGTTATGGTCCTCAGAATATTCCATATATCGTATATATGAAGTTTTAAGTCTTTTAGACTTTAATCGGTATCAGTTGGGTACTTATTTAGTCTTAGGGGCAAAATGGTAATTTTGTCATTTTTGCCCGGGACCCTATCATGGTCCTCAGAATGTTCCATATATCTCATGTACAAATTTGTAAGTCCCTTGGACTTCATTTGGTATCTGCTTTAGATCGTCGGGACACATCGGTCATTTCTCGTTTTACGCGTTGACTGTCTCGGAGTCTTATTTAGCCTTTCAGTGTTCATAATTATCCCTATGATAATTTATCATATCAGTTTGACCTTTATTCGACCTCTACTTTGCACTTACAGTGCTCAGGGGTATTTTGGTCATTTTACGTTTTGTGTAATTCTGACCCCGATTCGTCATCTAATCAACTATACAGTCTCACCAGTGTCTGGGCTCCTACCGGTATCAGTTTCGTCCCAATCGGACTTTGTTTAGGTCTCGTACGGTATCAGGGCTAATTTGGTAATTTCATGTGTCGTATTTTTCGGCACGTCAGTTCATAAAATGGACCTCACCATTGGGTCCAGAGTGTCCAACATAGTGAAATTGGACTATCTGTTATGTTTAATCGGCCTTGGGTATCATTAAGGGTAATTCGGTCATTTATACCTACGTGTCTGTATTTTTCGGGACCTCGGTTCATTAAACGGACCTCACCGTTGAGTTCAGAATGCCCGAGATAGTCAAAATAGGCTATCTGATATTTTTATTTGGGACTGGGTACCATTAAGGGCAGTTTGGTCATTTATCACTTACGGGCCTGTATTTTTCGGGACTGTATTTCCAAAATCGGACTGTACCATTGAGTCCAGAATGCTTGAAATAGTGAAAATACACTATTTATTTATTTATTTTGGACTTCGTTTGACATATTTAATGTCTAGGGGTAAAATTGTAATTTTACCTATTTAATAAAATAATTAAATAATTATTTTATTATTTAATTAATTTATTCAGGGCTTAAATGTATAATTTTTCCAAAAATCTGGGCCACTGTGCAATTCTGTCAAAGAGTAGGGGTGGATCCGTAATTTTAGGAACTTTAGGGGTCAAAAATGGAATTTCATTAAATTAGGGTTCAAACCAAACGGTTCTAGGGTTCAAGCAGTGAACCGGTTCACAATTCTTAAAAACCAACCGGTTCTGTGACCTTCAGAAAACCGGAATAGCATAACCCATCTTATTCCCAATTCAGCCCCTTATTTACGGTTTGGACAGACCTAATCCCTATTTCAATTTATTAACTGTGTTACCAAACAGTCGGATTTTAAATTTTTAAAATAAAACGGTTTACACCAAAACGGTACCGTTCTATTAAAACGGTGGCACTGTCTTGAGGCAACACGTGTCCGAGTCAGCTCGGATTGGCTCGGTCAACTTGGCCGAGTCAACTCCATCTTCCCCAACTTTTCTACGCACTGTTGCCCTACCTCTGCAGATTTTCTTCTTCTATTTCGTGCTATTTCAAGCACGGTTTTCAACATGTTTTGATTCCAAAACATTTCTTGGAGTGATTACAACAACATAGCATCATTTTCATGCTTCGAATCCACGGATTTAGCTCTGTATAGCCGATTATCATGAGGGATTTCAGTTCGGTCGTGTGGCCTCATTTCTCAACCAAAGTCCACACGATTTGGTTCTTTGTGACCCTTAGGACAGGAGCTTCAACTCTCCATTCTAAAATTTCAGTTTAAAAGCCCGTTATAGAATTTGGGTTCCATGGCCGAGACCTATAGGTTCGGTTTTGAGGGTCCAAATCAGTGTTCTAGGGTCGCGGGTTGGTGGTTTTGGCACCCTAGGAAGGTCTAGTTCAGTTCTGTACATGCAAGAGGTCAATTGGTTGAGGTCGGTTCAGACCTGCAACTCAAGGTCATCCATGGTGGATTTTTAATGGAGGGTGTGTTTCGAGCCTTCTAGGCTCTCTCAAACTATTTAAATCCGTCCCTAGGTGTCACAGTAGCTTATGCATGCAATTTATATGGCCTCAATTGACTGAAACAGTAAGCAAAACTTAAGAGGAAAAATTCAGAAATTTTGGATGTTTACCTAAAATCAGATCCTCCTTCTCTTGGTTTAGTTCCTTGGCCACTGCTCCTATATAGCTCAGTTCCGACCCCTTTGGTTGCCACAGTTTAGTCATGCCCCCTGAATCTTCTCTTCCTTTGGTGCATCTCCATGAATGTCACCATGTACATACACCCATTTGCATGTACAATCTCACTCATGCAAGAACCCTTTCCTCTCAATGGCAGATCCGTCCATACACCAACACTCATAGGCAGTTTTTTGGTTTCTCCCAATTTGAGACACAGGTACAACATATATAAATATGTATATATATTTTATAATTCACTTGGTTGCATGCTTCTCTATTGGTGGGGGTGAGGGGTCCAATCAGATTATTTATATATATATATATATACATATATATATAACATATATTATATGTCTTATATGTGGCTGCATGAAACCCCATTGGTCCATGTGGGTGGCAAGTTGGGGCAAATTCAGTGTTATATATAAATAAGTTGTACATATAGGCACAAAGATGTGGGTAGCCCAACTGATAATTTTTTGGATAAAATTCTTTCCCTCCATAGGTCAAGGGTTCAATTCCCCTTGACCACCAATTTGGCCATTTTTCCACATTTTGGGTTAAGGCCCTGTTTGGCTGCACATTAATTCAGTTTCTGATGTTTGCCTCATAACTTTCATTCCGTAACTCCTTTTTCGATGCGGTTTGTTCCAAGAGTTTCATATTTCAGTTATCTATAGTGTTAGAGGCTCCGTGTCATTTATTAGTCATTCGGGATTTCCGGGGTTAACTAATTCGGGTTCCGTTAGTGTTAAATTGACATTATTTCACCTAATTAAATAATAATTAAGTTCGGGTATTGTACCCTATTCTCGAACATGTTTAATCATTCTATTGGTCTAGTGTGACCACCGGGAGATTAAGGTTAATTCCCTTGATTATTCTCTGAGCCGGTATTAATTAATAATTAATATTTAATTATTAATTATACAGGATCGGGGTGTTACAAAGATAGTGTGTGCTTGAGTGTATGTGTGTATAGAGAGAGAGTGAGATAGAGAGAGGATAAGAAAAAGAAAAGGAAGAAGAAGAAGAAGAAGAAGAGAAGAAGGAAAAGAAGGAGTTCATGCATGCAGTTGCCTTGAGGTTTTAGTCGCTTAAAGATAAGAAGTAGAACCACCATTGTGAAAAGTAAAATCAAAAACCTAAACTCTTTAAAAGAAAAAAACTTCTCTCTAGAAAATCTTGCAAGAACTTAAGGTTTAGTGGGATCTGAATGCATGCATGACCCTTGATGATGATGTTCTAGAGTTTAGAAATAAAAAAGAGACCCAAGAGAGCCCAAAATAGCCGTCCCATGAGAAATCTGCCATTGTTGGACCTTTGTTAAAACAGGTTTGAAACAATGTTAATTAAACCCATTTTTTATGCTAGGGAAGGAAACTAGATATTGTGAGGGTTATAAAAACCCTAGGCCACGACCAGAACCCTCAAGGGAAGGCCATGAAAAACCGAGTTGCAGACCACGGTCCAAAGACCTAACCTCTGAAATAGAACTCTATCCTTAATTTTTGGATCAAGGAACGAAAGCCCATGATGTGAGGATCATCATAGAAGAAACCACCCACAAAATGAGTTAGAAACAAGCCTAAATGAGGCTTGAACAAGTTTCGACCATGGGAGCTTCACCGAAGCTTTCCAGTGTGTTAATGGACCTGAAACCAATGAGGAAGGTTAGGTTAGAGTATTATAAGCTGTATCGACTTGAAAATAGAGAGAAAAATGGCTTGGAGATGCATGAAATGAGAAATGAAGATTTCTGCAACTACGGTAACATTCGCGTAAGGAGTGAAGAAGAGGATGAACAGTGAGGGTTGGAACTCGGGTTGGGTCGGGATCCGTCCCATCGCGCAATAAGTTTAGTGGAACAACGCCTTATTGGGTTAGTTTTATTTTAAAGCAGAAATTGGTTTTGTTTGGCAACAAGTGTAATAAATTCAATTGAATATCCGCGGACAGAACAAGGATATCCTATCCCTGAATTGAACCCTTATCCGCTGTTTAGCTTTTGAATAATCAGAAGAAAAAAAAAAGTAGAGAGATGTGGTTAGTGGGTTTCGAACCCCTGACATGTGCGTGTGTGTGAACCTTAACCCACGTGTGCAAACCACTATGCCACTGAGGTACTTGGTTAAAATAATACTTGAATAAATATATAATATAAAATAGTATAATGAAATTAATTTAAATTAGTAAAATATTTCTGGTGTCCGAATAAAATAAAAAGACAGTGTAACCTGTCACGACATAAAACCCATCCTATACAGATTTTGTATCGCGGGGCTGACCCTACTTTTTCTTTCCTTATATCAATGACAACAATGTATAATATATAAAACTTAATAGTAAATCAGCGGAAGTCTTTATTTAAACATAATATGGTTCTACATATAACAAAAGGAACCAACATCACATCACTCTTAGGTGGTGAATACATGGGAGAAACTATAACATCTTCTCTATTGCATTTTCAAAATGCTTTCCTATGCTCCTTAAGCTCCTACAACTATCTCGCAGCATGCTTTCCTGAAATAGATAAGTAAGTCAGAATGAGCTAACGAAGCTCAGTAAGTAAATTCTCTTCTCTTTGCCATGGATCAGGGTCAACATAAAAAAAACATAATTCGAGATGATAACATGATAGCTAATCATAAAATAGGATGCTACTATAGCTAATAAAAGAGAACACCTCAATAGTCAATAAAATGGAATGTCAACATAACTAGTAGGATAGAACATCTCAATAGTCAATGGAATGGAATATCAACATAGCCAATAGGATAACACATCAATAGAATAGAACATCTCAATTATCAATACAATGGAATATCTCAACAATCAATAGAATGGAACATCTCAATAGTCAATAGGATGGAATATCTCAATAGCTAGTGGAATACCGTAATGGCCAATAAATGCATATCACAATAACCAGTAGGATGTCATAATAGCTAATAGCTAGTCAAGAATAAAGTAGGCTGTCACATAATCAATCAAGAATAGAATATCTCAATAGCCAATTGCCAAAAATGAGAATCATCATAAATGACCCTTAGGTCCAAAAAGACACATCTCATGATAAAGAAATCACATCAACAATGGGGTTTGGTCTAAACAATAATATTACTGCCGCAATCCATAAGATAGGTACATAAGCATGTCAATAACTTAGATATCCAAGGATAAGTTCTCAAACGTATCAATATCCAAAGAATACATCACCAAGCGTGTTCAAGACAAGCTTGTAATGCATAGCATAAAACCCAAGAGGGCAACATTAGAATATCAATAAATGATATGGGTACTCAATAACCTCAAAGTGCATCATCAGAAGACCAATAAATGGTATAACAAAATATCAATAGAATGATATGAATACTCAGTAACCTCAGAGTGCATAATCAGAATGTCAATAAATGACATAATAGAATATCAATAAAATGATATGGACACTAATTGAATTGATAATGTCAACAGAAAGGCCCGACATACCTTTAGAAGTGCTTGTCCAAGTTTTCCTGGATCGCCCTAGAGTTCTTTATATGCATCATGTCAACGAAAAAGGCCGGCATACCTTCAGAAGCGCTTGTCCAGGTTTTCCTAGACAGCCCTAAAACTCTTTATATATATCATGTCCTTCATAGACTTCAACCAGTAGGTTAGTAGTACCTATAAATCAGATGGACATTGTGATGGATCATAACTCCAGGCACTCACAATAACAATAATATCATGATCATAATAATTCCACAGGCGATGTTCATATTTGTGGAATAGAAAATTCTCAACAGTGAGAGGTACAATAAGTTTTTCAATATCCAAGCAGTATAAAAATGAATAGATAAACAAATAAGGATATTGGTAAGCGAATCCTCAACTACCCACATGATAGAACAATATCAATCGTGGAGTTAATAAACATCAAACACGTATAAGAGTACAAGTTTGGTAGCATCAAAGAATAACTGTGACATGGCTAAGAATATCACATACAAGAGATTGGGTATTACTCATAAGGATATAACAGTCAAACTCTCAATGGTTCCCATAAGATAGAACAATTATCATATTAGGGTATCAATAACATCAGGTGCGTACTTCCATAAGATAGAACAATATTACATGGTGGTATCAATAACATCAAGTGCGTATTTTCATAAGATAGAACAATATCACATGGTGGTATCAATAAACATCAGGTATGCATAGGAGTATAACTCGGTAGTATAAAAGAATAACATAGCTAACAAATCATTAGATGGATGTCGTGACTAAGCACAACCCCGGCATGCATAATAAATCATGATCATGTACAGTTCCAAGAAAAGTGTACATATGTGGAATATCGGTCATCTCAATAAGAACATAGCAATAAGCCTTTCAAGGCATGGCATAAGACGTATATCATAATGATCAAGATATAATAGTCAATGAGGTCTACAAGATAGGACAAGTATCATAATGTGGAAACAATAAACATCTGGTGCATAATGGAGTACAACTTGGCAGTAGAGAAATAACATGGTTGAGAATACCACATGTAAGAGATCCGAGATTTACTTACCTTTAATACCGTGTCCTAACTTAGTACTGCGTAACCTTTTCCTTCCCCTTTGACTTTCCTATCATTTAGTTTTAGTTAATACTATATATGGCCTATTACCCTAAATTTAGTCAATTCATGGATATCCATATCATAGGTATCTCATTTGGGAAAACGGACTCCATCGTTGAGTCCGGAATGCCAAACAGAATAGGTTTAGGCTTTTACGGCTCTCGGTTTGGGTTTGGGCATCACTAGGGGCAATATGGTAATTTGGCACTTTTACGAGTCTTTATCTTTCAGGACCCCGTTTCATGAAATGGATCCTTCCATTGGCTTTAGGATGCCCATTACATAAAGAAAATACTGTTCACTTATCTTAATTGGACATTGAAAATTATATTAATAATTAATTAATTTAATTCATTATAATAATATTATATATTATTTAAGTAAGAATGTGACCACACGTGCCTCAGTGGCATCGTGGTTACCTCGGTTGACTTATGTTCCTTCCTCCTTGCGCGTCAGGGGTTCGAATCCCCCTGATCGCAATTTCCTTCCTTCCCTTTTTTTTTCTAATTAAGGTGTAACCAAACAGTGGACAATGCATTTCGTGGATAGGTCTATCCTTGTTCTAGGTAGGTTAAATAAATCAATTTGCCACCCCTGTAACCAAACACCTTCCTAATTAATATAAAGAAACCTGAAACTATATCGTTTCAGAAAACCCAATACGCGGTGGGTCGGTCCTGACCCAAACTTGGATTCGACCCGACCTCACCCGACCTACACAGTGTTGTCTTCCCCACGACTTTCTGGTAAGGCTCTGGTCATCCTCTTCAGCGACGGTGAACGAAATCTACAAAATTCCTATTTTTCAAACCCATTTTTTACATTATTTTTAAAGTCCCTTTTCATTCTAAACTTCCCCAAACACATTTTTAAACATCTAGGTAGAGATTTGGGCCTTCAAAACTTAGTGGAACATCAAAAAATTCCAATTTCTATTTTTTTCCGTTTATCCTCTGTTCTACCTTATTTCTTAATTATTTTCTTTACAGTTTCTTCCAAATTTTCTTATTTTCTTCCTAGATTAATATTCTGTAATTGTATGCGAGCTTCAAGCAACTAAAACATGAAACCCATAAATTATTCATAAATAAAATTTCGAGTTTACCTTCCACTGTGACTATTTTTCTTCCTCTCATTTTCTTCTCATTCTTCCTTTTCTTTTGTCCTTCAGTTTTCCTTCTTAAACATGCAGAGCATGTGTTTGCTTTATAGCAAAATCTCTATCGCCCCTCCTCAGTTTCTCCCCCCCTCTCTCTCTCTCTCGTTACAATTGGTCCCTCTTGATATTTTCTTATAAGATATAATATATGTAACACACTTGTATAGATATTTTCATATAATATAGTATATATATTTATATGGCTGTCAGCAACCTACTTTACCCCTCCCAATGCACATAAAACACAAACTAAACTCACACACAACATGTATACACTGCACATGTGATGTGTATATATATATATACACACATATACTTGTTAATATTTATACTAAACATATATATATATATACCTACCTGATGCTGCATTTTCAAGTCGATAGGGGCTCCAAACTCCGTTGCCTGAGAAGCGCTCAAAGAGAAGAATCAGAGGGTCACTGGATTGGCTCCGGCGGTAGCCGCTCCGATGCTTAAGTCAATAAAACTGAATTGAAAGACTGTAATTGTCAACCAAAGAATAAGCATGAATGTAAAGCATACCTTAAGGTTTAATTTATAAGCTGTGGGTTTCTTAAGTTGATTAAGATTTGGAGCCATGAATGCAGGGATTTGATCATCGGAGAGTGGTAGTTACCATGTTGGATACTGCAGTTGATAGATATCGATAGGTGGCAGTTTCTTTATTAAAGATTGTTTCCTTTTCCTTAGCTCAGTAGGATATTCAAGGCGGTGATGAGCTCTGAACCCTGAGGGATGCTCTAAAGGCCTTGTGCTCGGTCTTGCGAACTCTGAAGGCTGAGCGCCTAAGCCTGCTCTAGATTGCTGATTATCTAAGTCTGCTCTGGATGGCCGAGCTTTAACTGGTCTGTAATCACACGTGTCACATGGGGACTGGTCTGTCACTTTGTGGTATATCAGTTACTCCCCCCCCCCCCGAGCCCTAGTTTAAGCTCAACGTGTAACTAGGGCTACGTGCTTCCGAAAAGTCATGTGTCTTGTCATTCTGATTTCCAAGACGACTGCTGGCGTGCCATTTATTGCGCAACTAACGCTTGGGCTTTCGAGGCCATCATTGCCCTTAACCGTCATGGCGGTTCGGCTTGGTGGGCCCCAATTTCTGAAAAGGTATATAAAGAGGATGAGGGGTTTTGTACACCCTTTCCCTCACCATTTTCACTGTAGAGAAGAAGAAAGATCCGCCATTGTCAAACTAGAGCATCCAATGACTCGTGAGGAGTGCCTATTCTCACGACCCGAGACCCCACCCTTTTTCTTGTATATGTATACTTTAATGTATGTATATATATTTGTAGAATATGCTATGTATATATACATATGTATATTTATATATATACACCTATATAAGTACATACTCTATACATATATATACTCATATATATATATGTGTGTTTACTCGTTTTTAATTGCGTATACATACTCTTATATTTCATGGGCTATACATGTGTATATACGTATGCATGCATGGAAATACGCACGTGCACGCATTACAAGGCATAGTTCTGGGTTGCTCGGTGTTGCCCAATACTGGCTATATAATAGTATATTTGATATAGTGATATAGAGTTTAAACAATTCGGGTTACAATTAATAGTATACTACCCGACCCGGTTTACCTCAGTATACGTGCTAACCCGGGTCAAGGTATTACATTCTTACCCCCTTAAAAATAAGTTTGTCCCCAAGCTTAGCATTCTTAACTCCGGGGTTTCCGTGGTTTCGCTAATATCATATATAACTCGAACAAGTGTTTACATTATCTAGATAAAATTTTTCTGCTGAGAATCAAGTTTTACAGTCACATTGATATCATTGTTCTATTTTTCTAAAATTTTCATGTGTATCTCGAAACCCTCCTATGAATCCCATTTGAAATTTCCAATCTTAAGCATGTACTCGGTAAAGAGTCTAAAAGTCAAAAATATATGTATAAGATAATATAGCTGCTTGAATACTTGTGATGGCTAGTGTGGTGCTATCAACAGTTTCGCTGATCTGGGGACACTCTCTCGCGAAGTGTCCACTTTTCCCGCAAAAGTAACAGAAATCAGTATTCCGAAGGCATCGTCCTTTATGGACTTTCTGACAGGTCAGACATCTGCTACGTTCTCAGTGTGAGAATCGGTCTTCTCTTGGCTGGGCTCTACGCTCTGTGATTCGGCTCTGGGCTTAGAAAATGAGGATCCCTAGGTCCTACTCTGACCCTCTCCGGACATCTGGCTTGCCTTCCTCTTAACATGTTCTTCTCTACTCTGTTCAATAAGTTTGGATGTGCTCACCACGTCATCATAAGTTGCTAACCGCAGGGGTTTAACCCTGTCCCTAATGTTCCACCTCAGGCCACTCTCAAACTTATGGGCCCTCTCGTGCTTGTCCTCTAAAACAACAAGAGCAAATCTAACCAACTGTGTAAATCTGGTCTCATATTCCTCCACCGTTGAGTTCCCTTGCTGTAAAATAAAGAATTCTGCAACTCTCTAATCTCTGGCTTCCCTGGGGAAATACTTGCGATTGAAGACCACAACGAATCGATCCCATGTCATCTGAGGCTCTCTAGCCTTCTCCAATAGCCACCACTCATGAGCTATCCCTCTAAAAGTGAAAGTAGCAAAGGCTACCTTCTGTACCTTGATACAACCCATGATCTCAAATATCCTTTCCATCTCGAGCCTTCATTCTTCTGCTGAAGTAGGGCCCTTGGTACCGTCGAACGTAGAGGGTCGTAGTGCTTGGAACTGCTTATAAAGATGAGCCTGACCCCTCTCGTTTTCCTGATGCACTATGTGTACCACAGGCGGTTCTTGTCACTCCTGTCTAACTGGAGTACTGGGACTTGCTTGGTTCTGAATAAGTCTGTCCACTAGTCTCTCTAACCGTGCTATATGGGCATTAGCCTCATCTAATAGTATGGTAGTACGGGTGTGCACCATTTTCTGCAATTGGTTAGAGATTAGTTTCATATATATATAAGAGTCTAATATCGCATGTCAGTTTCTATCTACTGACTCTACTTGGACATTGTAATACTAGTACCTTAGTCTATCTCCCATGAACCACTGTGTTACCTAGGATGCTCTGATACCAAGCTATCACGACCCCAGACCCTACCCTTTTTCTTGTATAGGTATACTTTAATGTATGTATATATATTTGTATAATATGCTATGTATATATACATATGTATATTGATATTTATACACCTATATAAGTACATACTCTATACATATATATACTCATATATATACGTATTTACTCGTTTTTAATTGCGTATACATACTCTTATATTTCATCGGCTATACATGTGTATATACGTATGCATGCATGGAAATACGCGCGTGCATGTATTATGAGGCATAGTTCTGGTTTGCTTCGTATTGCCTGATACTAGCTATATAATAGTACATTTGATATAGTGATATAGAGTTTAAACAGTTCGGGTTACAACTAATAGTACACTACCCGACCCGGTCTACCTCGGTATACGTGCTAACTCGGGTCAGGGTATTACACCTATTGCTTGAAGAGTATTTGCCATTTCGAAGATTTTACTCCTGGTTGTTTTCAGGTTTTTTCTCCTTTATTTCTGCTCATTTTCAATTTTCTCTCTTGCTGTTCTTTCCCATCTTTACTTTCTTCTCTTCGTTTTACAATCTCTTGCCAATGTCAGCCTCTACTGCGTCTTCTGGTGTCGGAGATGGCTCAGGAAGTTCCTCGTCATCCCAATCTCAAACTGTGGGTAGCAGTCCTTCCGGTAATACCAGAAATAGGTTGAAAAAGTCTCCCTCTAGTTCTGATGTTAGGATTGTAGATGCTTTTATAGAACCCAAGAATAGGGTTGGGGAGGCCTTTGGCAGGCCCTCTCAAAGAGAAGATAGAAGTAGTGCCATCACCCAGACCATGTTGGAAGAACTGAGGGTGACCTATGAATTCTCCTCTAACGTTACTTGTAGGGTACCGAGCACCCTAGACCGTCCGTCCGATGTTCGTGAGGGCAAGATTTGTGTCTATCTTGCCTAGTTCGAGGTAGGGCTTAGGCTCCCTTTTCCCAATCTAGTTAGGCAGTTCTTTGTTTGGTTCAACCTCTGCCCAGCCGACCTTAACCTTAACAGTTGGAGGCACTTGTTAGGGTTCATAGCTTTAGGTCATCTTAACGATGTCGAGGTAACAGTAGAGCTGATCTGTAATAAAATGGATCTCAAGTACATGAGCTCGGAGGGCCTCTTCTATATGTCCTTTGATAGGGGGTTCAGACCTCTTTCCTTTGTGCCAACCTCCAACAAAACCTGGAAGAAATGGTACTTCTTCATAGGAGGAGGATGGGAAATGGAGGACTTTCAAGGTCAGACTTCAACATTCCCCCAAAGTATGGGGTTTAAGGGTGAGGCCCCCTTTCCTTGTGAAAATTTCACTTCTGTTTGTGCCTTTACTTCTAAACTCTATCCATTGTTTATATGTCTTCTGTGCAGAGAAGAGTGTTTGGAAGAGGTCAATCTTCATAGTTGACCTTCAGGATAAGTACCGCAGGCTCCTCTAGACCAGGAACAAGGATTTCTGGGTCATTCTTACGTAAGAAAATTTGATGGCACCTGATCAAAACAAGGATCAGTCAGAGAGCTCTCAATACAAGGACCAAGCTGAGAGCTTCCAGGACAAGGACCGGGCAGAGGGTCTGAAGAAGTCCTTAATGAGTAGATAGACTCTTGTAAAGAGGAAGGTTGGGGGGCCTTCTTCTCCTGCTGGTCCTCCTCAAACTAAGAAGAGGAAGCCCCCAACTGACCCTTCTACATTTGCACTGCCTAGGAAGGGCATTGTCATCAGAGAGCCTGTTCCTAGGCTAGCTCCTACTCCTACCCCTGAAGTCCAGAAGAAGGGGAAGGTGAGGATGACGGTCGACCTCTCTATACTGCCTGATGGTTATAAGGCCGAATGTAGGCCATTGACAGATTTTGGACGAAAGCTCCCTAGAGGCAGAAGGGGCAGAGCATTCAATAGGCCATCACTAAGGTGATGAACATCCATATGAAGGTAACTACTGTACTATCTTTCTTTGTGCTTTATTTTGTTTCCTGTTCTAAACTGCTTGTTTGTTGTTCTGCAGACCATGCACGGCCTGGCTGCCCTAATGGAGTTTGCCTTGGATCCACTGGTCATGGAAAAACTTCAAGACGAGTTGGATGAGGCCAGACTCCAGCTTGGGACAGCCCAATCAAATGCCACAGTTGTAGAGGAGAGGCTTAGGGAGGTGAACAATTCTCCCTCTATCATGAAGTCGGAGAGGGATTCACTTCTTCATCAAGTGGAAGAGCTGAAGAAGGAGAATAATGAGCTTCAAGCCTCTGTTGCTCAGAAGATCAAGGAGACCAAGGCTACGACTAAAGCAACAATGAAAGTTAAGGTCGAGGGAATGGGTGAGGAGCTCATGTAGCATGGTTATGACTCCTTTAAGTCCAAGCTCCTCGCCAAATTTCCAGATTTTGACCTGTCAACCATTGAAGATGATGATGATGATTCAGCCAGCCCTCTAGTGTAGGAGATGAAATTTCGTATTCCTTTTCCTTCTTACTCCTAAACTGATGTACTTGAACATTTTTATCAATGGAATTAACTTTTCTTCAGAGCTTGGGCTTGTGTATTTTTATTCTTTTGATCCACAATACTTATAAATTCTAAGGATTGTTGTGAATGCCAAGCACTGTCTCAAATTGTTGTTGCTCCGTTATATAAGCTTGGGCTTTAGCCCTTTGAACTTATGATCAGTTTTTGTACTAGTTATGATCAGAAGCTGCCTTCCGAGCAGAGCATCTTGTCATAATTTAATTGAATTTTCCTTAAGAAGACCTGATAATAATTGATCCTAAATCTGTTAATGGGGGCAGTTGAATCAGAAATTGCACTGAGTAGCTTAAGTAGGAGGACTTATGTCGATTAGGACTTAACAATAACCAGATAGGAAAACTTTGAGCAATTCCCTTATGATCTGATCTTTGATTGAGATGTCTGATAGGAGGTGACCGAGCTGGTTAGAGTCCCATGGATCCCTCTGTATGAAGGACTGTATGATAAGATGGACTAGACTTAGGGGTCTATGCATTGAGAGGACGAGGCCTGAAGGACTTGTAATGGATACAAGACTTTAAGGGTCAATAAGATGGACTAGACCTGGGGGTCTGTACATTAAGAGGACCAGGCTTGAAGGGCTTGTAATGGATACAAGGCTTCAGGGGTCAATAAGCTGGACCAAACCTGGAGGTTTGTGCATTAAGAGGACCAAGCCTGAAGGACTTGTAATGGATACAAGGCTTCAGGGGTCAATAAGCTGGACCAGACCTGGGGGTCTATGTATTAAGAGGACCAGGCCTGAAGGACATGTAATGGATACAAGCTTCAGGGGTCAATAAGTTGGACCAGACCTAGGGGTCTGTGCATTAAGAGGAGAATTTTTTTCTAAAGGGATGTAAGAGAGAAAAACTTTATTGATAATATTTTTGTAAATGTTCTATTTTCTAAGGTCTGGAAACAGGTTTCCTAGCCATGTTTTCTAACCAGTATGTGGTAGGTCTGACAATCTTTGTTACTCTGTAAAGGCCTTCCCAATTGGGTGATAGTTTTCCCATAGTGGGATCTTTGGTATTTGGGAACACCCTTCTCAGGATGAGATCTCCAATTTGAAAGTTGATGGGTTTTAACCCCAGTTTAGAGTTGTTGGCCATCTTGTGCTGATATGATTCCATCCTGATCCTGGCTTGATCTCTCTTTTCTTCAAGTAAGTCCAAGTTTTCTACAAGCTGCTGATCATTGCTCCCTTGGTCGAAAGCTTCAGTCCTTAGGGTAGGCCTATCGATCTTGACAGGGATCACTGCTTCGGTACCATAGGCAAGTGAGAAGGGAGTTTCAGAGGTAGGTGTTCTTCTGGTGGTTCTGTAGGCCCAGAGAACTCTAGGGAGTTCTTCAACCTATCTTCCCTTGGCTTCCTCCAACCTCTTCTTAAGGGCATCAAGGATTGTTCGGTTAGGTACCTCTGCTTGCCCGTTGGCTTGGGGATGGCTTGGAGAGGAAAAATGTTGATTGATGTGTAGGTCTTGGCAGAATTTCTTGAAAACTTTGCCAGCAAACTGTGTACCATTGTCTGAGATGATAACGCGTGGTATGCTGAACCTGCATACTATGTTCTTCCAGGTGAAGTTCTTGACTTCTTTCTTTGTAATGTGTGTTAGGGGCTCTGCCTCTGCCCACTCAGAGAAATAATCAATGACCACTAAGAGGTATCTCCTGTTTGGTGTGGCTTTTGGCAATGGGCCTATGATGTCCATCCCCCACTGAGCAAAGGGCCATGGACTGGTAATAGGAATGAGCTCATAGTAGGGCTAGTGTTGGTAGGGAGTGAATGGTTGGCACTTGTCACATTTCTAGACGTATTCCTTAGCCTACCTCAGCATACCAGGCCAGTAGTAGCCCTGTGTTAAAGCTCGGTGGGCTATATTTCTGCCCCCATTATGGTTTTCACAAATTCCTTCATGTATTTCTGCTAGAACATATTGAGACTCCTCTAGAGATAGACATCTCAGCAAAGGTTGAGAGTAAGACTTGCGATAAAGCTTCCCATTCATAGTAAGGTACCGAGCTACCCTGATTCGGATCCTTCTAGCCTTGTTTTTGTCTTCCGGGAGGAGCCCTCCTTCCAAGTATTGGAGGACGGAAGTCGTCCAGCTCTGGGTTTGTTCTGTAGCTTGGGCAACTTGGACATCTTTTATGTTTAGTTCTAACTAATAGGAGATTTTCAACGTGGAGTCTCTTTCGGTCTTAAGGTGAGAGGCCATATTGGCCAGTGCATTAGCCTTGGAGTTCTGACCTCTTTCAATTTTCTAGATTCAAAATTTTTGGAAAAACTGCTTCAGTGATCTCACCAGTTCTAAATACCGAAACATTCTGTCATCTTTGACAGAAAACGCTCCCGAAACCTGGCTTACCCCCAGTTGGGAATCAGAGAAGACTTCGAGGTCCTAAGCCTCGCATTCTAGAGCTAACTTTATACTAAGGATTAGGGCCTTGTATTCGGCTTCATTGTTTGAAGCTTTGAATCCCAGACTTACTGCCTTTTCTGCTACAAGTTCCTCTGGTGATCGTAGCACCAAACTGACACCAGAGCCATGGTCTGTAGAGGACCCATCGGTATAGAGCTGCCATGGGGCTGAACTCTTGTTGAGCTGTGCTTTATTGTGTAGTGCTGGGGTGATTTCAGCAACGAAATCTACTAATGCTTGTCCTTTGATAGAGGTCCGTGGAATATAAGATATGTCAAATTCCCCCAATTCTACTAACCACTTGACTAGTCGTCCTGAGACTTCTGGCTTCCGAAGCACCGACTTTAGTGGATAGGCCATTGGGATCTCAATGGGATGGGCCTGAAAGTAGGGTTTGAGCTTCCATGCTGAGGTTATTAGGGCGAAGGCTAATTTCTCAATCTCTGGATATTTTTTTTCTGTGTCCAGTAATGCCCTACTGACATAGAATATGGGCTTTTAGACTCCCCTGTCCTGCTTGACCAGCACAGAACTGACAGCGTTTTCGAAGACAATAAGGTAGAGGAGTAGCTTTTCCTCTTGGACTGGTTTTGATAAGAGTTCAGGGGAAGCCAGGTACTCCTTCAGTTCTTGGGAAGCTTTTTCACATTCCTCTGACCACTGTAGGGCTCTGTTACCTTTCAAGGCTTTGAAGAACGGTAGGCAATGATCAGTGGATTTGGAGATAAATCTGCTCAGCCTGAATATCTTTCTTGGTCTTTAGCGACTCTAGCCCAATCAAAGCCCTGATCTGAGTGGGGTCTGCTTCAATACCTATCTGAGAGATAATATACCCCAAGAACTTTCCTTTGGTTACACCGAAGGTGCACTTCGAGGGATTTAGTTTCATCTTATGTTGCTTCAGGATGTCAAATATCTGAGCTAAGTGCTAAAGGTGGCTACTTTTTTGTAGGCTCTTGACTAGCATGTCATCAATGTAAACCTCCATGGTACTGCCGA
The DNA here is from genome assembly GCA_008638375.1 of Nyssa sinensis. Classification (NCBI taxonomy): domain Eukaryota; kingdom Viridiplantae; phylum Streptophyta; class Magnoliopsida; order Cornales; family Nyssaceae; genus Nyssa; species Nyssa sinensis. The sequence goes on along the minus strand of CM018037.1, from coordinate 10,717,127 downwards.
TCAAAGGACTGAACATCTTGTTGACCAGACGCTGATATGTTGCGCCAACATTCTTTAGGCCGAACGGCATCACCCTATAGCAATAAAGACCTCGCTCGGTTATGAATGCTGTCTTTTCCTAGTCTGGAGTGTACATCTGGATCTGGTTATATCTAAAGTAAACATCCATAAAGCTCATGAGTTCGTGTCCTGCAGTAGCATCAACTAGTTTATCTATCCTTGGCAGTGGAAAGTTGTCTTTTGGGCAAGCCTTGTTAAGGTCTGTATAATCAACACAAACTCTCCACTTTCCGTTTTTCTTTTTAACCAAAACAGTATTAGCAAGCCATTCTGGATAGAATACCTCTCGCATCATCTTGGCTTCTAGCAACCTTTGGACCTCCTCATTAATGATCTGATGTCGCTCTAGAGTGAGCGACCTTCTTTTTTGTCTCACTAGGGGATGATCAGAATCTACCATCAACTTGTGAGTGATGAGGTCGGGATCTATGCCTTCCATATCCTTTGTTTCCCAGGCAAACGCTGAGAGGTTGTCTCTCAAGAATTTTACCAACTCTTCATGCTCGGCAGGTGTCAGGTCTGGACCAATCTCTAAGTAAAGCCCTTGTTCTTCGGAGCTAACCAGCACTTTGATGGGGTCTCCTACAGGCTTGGCCCTATTGTCCCTTCCTTTAGGGCTTAAAGGCTCATTAGTTCTGGAAGGGCGGTTTTCTGCCTCGTGATAGTGAGAGAGGCCTGGATCCACGCATTCACGTGCGTGCAGTAATTGCTATTTGGAGGCCCTTTCCTTGAGCGCGAGAGCATGACACTCTCGGGAAGTTGGTTGGCATCCTCTGATAGAGTAGACAGCATGATTGTGGATGTACTTTAGGAATTGGTGGAAGGTCGAAGTGACTGCTCCCATCTGGTGTAGCCAAGGTCTCCCAATTATGACGTTATAAGGGGACTTGGCATTCAGAACCATGTATTCTGACATCGTCGTCTTTTGTCCATCTCCCTCTCCTACTATGGTTGGAAGGTCAATCCTCCCCAGCGGGGTACTGAGGTTCCCATCAAATCCTGCCATGATAGCAATGGTAGGCTTGATGTCATTGGGATTGAGCTTCATCTGTTTGAGGGGTTCGTAGAATAGCACGTTCGCAGAACTCCCTATGTTTACCCAGACTCTTCGGATCTCAAAGTTGGCAATTTTGAGGGAGATAACGAGGGCATCACTGTGAAGACAGTGTACTCCTGCAAGATCTTGGTCTGAGAATTGGATCTCAGGTACTGGCCTCAATCTTTTCTTGACATTGGAGATCTGTAGGATGTTGGGAGTAATTCTAGCCTCCAGAGCATATCGTTTTCTTGCTCGGTTGGACGTCCCTGTCGCCGGGGTATCTACATAGAGGATGAAGATAACTTGATTGTTCTGCTGTTGAGACCCATTCCGTCCTTCCCTTTGTTTTGGTCTTTGGTAGTGCCTTTGGTCCGGCCTCGGGTCCGGCCTTCTGTAACAACCTGAAAATTTTTTTTAAATAAATAAAATTCTCAAGTTGTTATCATTATTTTTATTATTATTATTATTATTATTATTGTTATGATGTGTGTATATATATATATAAATTAAATTGTTTGGTGTGTATATGTGTGTACATATGAGTGTGTATTTAAATGTGTATATATATATGTATAAAAGCTGATTGTGTGTGCCGTGTGGGTGGGAGTGTGCAGTGAGTGAGTGGGTGATGGAGTGTAAAACACTCCAAGGGGTATGGGAGGCATGGTGTGTGTAAGAGGGTGGTTGGAAGTGTGTGAGTGTGGTCTGTATGTATATGTGTGTGTGGTGGGAGTTGAGAGGAACAGGCCGGTCGTGAGATTAGAGAGAGAGAGAGAGAGAGAGATATAGAGAGAGAGAAAGTGAAGGCAAAGAGAGAGTGGGAACTGTGAAAAGAAGAGAGAAGAAAGGAGAAAGAGAAGCTGAGAGCCAGAGGGAGGACAAGGAGGTTGAACCAAGAGAAGGAGAGAGAAACGGAGGTAAAACTACAAAACCCATTATTTTCTCTCTCTAGAAATCTCATATATACATGATCTGTTTTGTAGCCTATTGCTTAGATTTAATTGTTGGAACTTATAGAGCATGAAATATGGAGAATTTAGGGACAAGAATCAACCAAAATGGTTGAGAAATGAGGGAGAAAAATGGATGTGCAGGTCACGGCCATGGGGGGGAGTCTAGGCTTTTCATTGTAATTGGGAGCTTCAAAACAGTGTTAAAATGTCCAAAAATTACTTTGGGATGGTTTGGAATCGAAAGAGGGTTTGAAAACACCAAAAAAATCAAGTTTAAAAACTTGATTTTTGCAGTTCCGGCGACGTCACCGGAGAAGGTGGCCGGAGACCCGCCGAAACCCTACCGGAAAAACGGGGGATGAAGGGGGCACTGTTCCGGGTCCGGGTCGGGTCAGTTCGGGTCGGGTTGGGCTTGGGCTGACCCGCCCCTGCCACGTGTCGCTCACTGGTTTAAATTAAAAACTAAATCGGGGCGTTTGGTTACGGATATAAGAAATTAAAAATTTTAAATTAAAATAGGAACAGGGATATCCTATCCCTGTTCTGGATAAGCCCCTGTTTGGTTAACCTGATTAGGGATAGTAAATTAAACTAATTTCAATTTGAACCTTGAACCTTTTGGAAATTGAACCTTGACCCTGAACCTTTTTGAAATTGAACCTTAACCCTGAACTTTCGAAAATTACATTTTAACCCCTGAACTTTGGAGAAATTACAGTTAGGCCCACCAGAATTAAATATTAATAAATTATTAATAAAATATTAATTAAATTAAATTAATTAATTAATTAATAAATTAATTTAATTAATTAAATATTCTAAAATATCCCGGAGTCCAAATGGGACAAGTCATTAGTGTATTTTGACTATCTCGGCCATTCTGAGACCAATGGTGAGGTCCGTTTTACGAGACAGGGTCTCAAAAAATAAAAGACACGTAGCAACACATAAAATTACCAAAATACCCCTGAATTGAAGTACGGTCAAATGAACTCCGAATTAGGTAAACAAATAGTGAAACTTTATTATCTCGAGCATTCCGGACTCAACCGTAGAGTCCGATTTGTGAAAAGAGGTCACGAAATGTAAGGACCCGTGTAAAGTACAAAATGACTGTTTTGCCCTTTTTAACCCTGGTGCCCTAATTGAATTCTACGAAAGCCTAAACTTATTTTCTTCAACGTCCCGAATTCAATGGTAGAGTTTAGTTTAGCAAAGTAGAAGCTTATAAGATAAAGACGTAAAATTTGATGAATAGCATAATTCAAGTGACAATTAAACTGAGTTTAATGTTATGAATTTTAGGGACACGGAAAGGCAAAGGGAAGGTGACCTGACCTTCGGTGTTCTTACGGTGGTTTCACTTTACTACGAGTATACTTTTCCGGTTTGAGATCGATTACCAGGTACGATATATTGTGCTAAGTAAGAAATAGAATTGAGATTAGGAATACTTGCTTTGCTGTATTAATTGTTCACATGTTTGTCTGAGTGTTCACATGCTTATATGCTACGTGCTATCTTGTTTAGTTGGATGATGATTATGGGTATATCGCATGTGTTAGTGTGGTGTGTGAATTATCTGCTTCGAAGAACTGTTGATGTTATGAATTGTACACTTGAAAGCATGTTTTATGTATGAATGAGATGCATCATTGAGATTGCATTATGACATGATGAGATTAGAACATATTGGCATGGTGTGATTCCTTGGACATGGCGTGGGTAAGCACTTGGTGCTTTGCATTATGAGGGTGCAGATCCTGTGGTGCAAAACCCAAAATAGGCCATTAGGTACTTGCGAGCCTGATGGATTCCGGACCGTGAAGCGAGACATAAGTGGCGGTACTCATGCCAGCGGAGAATGACCGTATCATGAGACATGGGTGGCATAGAGTTGCATGGGTGTGTCACGCATATTGCTCATATACTATATACTGTTTATATACTGTCATCATGATAGAGAATGCCATATAGAAATGACTGTACACTTGCACATGCCACGACCTTAGTTTTGTTTCTTGCGTTAGCATTATATTGTACCAGCATGTTGAGCTGACCCCTTTAGTGGGGCAAACATTTCAGATGATGTCCCAGCTGTACGAGACATAGAGACGGTCTGATTGAGGGTTATGTTGGGCCCGAGGGGCGCTTTTGATATTGTGTAAGGGCATAAGCCCGAGACTGTATTTTATTTTGAATGTTGTGAACCAACGGACCAGACTTTATATATGTATCAGAACAGTGTACGGAATGTATGAGAATGTCATTATTACCTTTCATTTCTTTATTATTTTATTTCTTTTTGTCTCGTTACTCATGCCTCGGGTTCGCTGGAATTTGGGGCGTGACACCTTCTCTGCTAGGGTCTGTCATTGCGGGGGTTCTGTCTCCCGTCCTACTTGACAAACTCCCACAATCGTCTTCTCCTTATGAGCTACTGGATTTCATGTTTAAGGGATTTGCATGTGTCAATTGCGTGCCTGTGGTTTTTGTAGAAGTCACAATACTTGCTCTGGTCCTGGTAGCTGGGTTCGCTTCTTAGTGGCTCTAGCCATCTTAGATTTTTCACGTGTTCAGACTTGCCGAAGTATGTGAGTTAGGGAGGCATTTAGAGGAGTGAAGGTAATAAATCCCCTTGGAGCAGTGCTGTTTAGAGTTCTAGAAGCCGTTTTTCTGTCTGGGCTTCTGATCCTCTTCCTGATTATACTGGAGTCCTTCTGTTCATCTTGCTGAGCTTGTTCTTTAGTCTTTTGAGATGGGCTTTTTGCTTCCTCCAGATTTATGTACTTCCTAGCCCGATCCATGAGGGCTGCCATGTCGGCAGAAGGGTTATTTGTCAGAGAATCCCCGAAGCCTCCTTGTGCGAGTCCAGAGGTCATAGCAACTACTAAAAAGCTCAGGCTAAAATTTGTAATCTCTATGAGCTCGGCGTTAAAACGTGCAATGTACCCTCGGAGGGGCTCCTCTTTGGATTGTTTTACTGTAAGCAAGAATTCTGGGCCCTTCCTCAACCTCTTGCTGGTCATGAACCTGTCTAGGAAGCGTTTGTCGATCTCATAGAAGCTGGTGACTAAGCTCGGTGGAAGGTGGTGGAACCATTTCAGTGCTGTGACTTTGAGGCTGGTAATGAATGTACGACATATGAAGGCGTCAGAAGCCCCGTGTAGTGCCATGGTATGTTGGTAATGAGAAAGATGGTCCTCTGGATCCCCAGTCCCATCGTAGGGGGTGACCTTTGGGACAACAAACTTCCTCGGCCTCTCCTTAGCCATGATAGCAGGGGTGAACGGCGTGGCAAGCCTTCCGATCAGCCTGGCTAACTCGTTCTGCTCTGGAGGGATTTAAATACCTCTCATCACAACAGTGCGGTCCAGGGAGTCCGCAACTTCTTCAACTCTTCTTGGGTCCCTAAACGGGACCTCTTGTGAGTCTTGCTTCACAGTTTCATCTCTTACATGAATGGGATGGGCATGTCGCATGGCTGGAGGAGGATTTTGATGCTCTTAAACTAGAGGAATTGGAGTTGCTTGAGGTTGAGACTCTTGCGGCGCTGGATTTGCTCCTGAAGCCCTAGGGCTTGGAGCCCTAGTGGTGCTTCGATAGTGGATGTCTGGAATAAAATTTGGTACCCCCTACCTGCAGCTGCTGATGGCTAGGGGTCTCCGCCAATATGGGTGGTGCCTTGAGGGTACACTAGTTGACTATTGGGAATCTCTTCATAAAATCCTCTGTCCGTGGTGGCGGTGGGAAGTTGTGTCCTTTGATCAGCCGTGTTGACGGGTGGACTCAAAGGATTGGTTCCGAGGTTCTAGGTGAGTACCGCCAGAGTTTTGGACATGGTAAGGAGCTGTTCTTGCATTAACTCATTCTGTCACTTAACTAGGTCAAGCTGTTGCTGCATGGGGTCAGTTGCTCATCCCCTTCCTCGTCCGGCAAGCGGTTGGGGTTGAAGGTCTTGTGGATTTTGAGCATTCTTTCTCGGTCGGAGATTGGGAGGCATGGTCTTCCGGTGAGAAGGAGGATGAGTTTGTTCGTAAATAGAGCACTTTTGTTGAAAGAACGACTGTCGATTCCCACAGACGGTGCCAAACTGATGCTGCACTTTCTGGTCGGTAGGGGCTCCGAACTCCGTTGCTTGAGAAGCACTCAAAGAGAAGAATCAGAGGGCCACCAAATTGGCTTCGGCAGTAGCCGCTCCGATGGTTAAGTCAATAAAACTGAATTGAAAGATTGTAATTGTAAACCAAAGAATAAGCATGAATATAAAGCGTAACTTAGGGTTTAATTTATAGGCTGTGAGTTTCTTAAGTTGATTAAGATTTGGAGCCATGAATGCAGGGATTTGATCATCGGAGAGCAGCAGTTACCATGTTGGATACTGTGCTTGATAGATATCGGTAGGTGGCAGTTTCCTTGTTGAAGACTGTTTCCTTTTCCTTAGCTCGGTAGGATATTTAAGGCGGTGATAAGCTCTGAACCCTAAGGGATGCTCTGAAGGCCTTGTGCTCGGTCCTGTGAGCTATGAAGGCTGAGCGCCTAAGCCTTCTCTGGATGGCTGATTATCTAAGTCTGCTCTGGATGGCCGAGCTTTAACTGGTCTGTAATCACACGTGTCACATGGGGACTAGTCTGTCACTTTGTGGTATATCACTCCCTATATACATGTACAACTATATTTATATACATACATATACTCAATATATATATATACGGTTATATATATATATACTTATATTATATACATATTAATCTATGTACATATATATATATACATATCCATATATATATATACATATATATACGTATACATATACGTACACGCGTTTCGATAAATATTTATGGCTCGCTTGGGTGCTACCCGGGCATTCGGGATTGCCTATAATGACTATCGGGTTTTCGATGTTATGTGTGTCATAAAATATTGTACAATAATCTCATTTAAATATACATATCCATATATATATATATACATATATATACGTATACATATACGTACACGCGTTTCGATAAATATTTATGGCTCGCTTGGGTGCTACCCGGGCATTCGGGATTGCCTATAATGACTATCGGGTTTTCGATGTTATGTGTGTCATAAAATATTGTACAATAATCTCATTTAAATACGTGCTCAGTTTACGTTTCGATTTTACGTTGGTTGACCCGGTCTATCTAGGGTTAGGGTATTACATAACCCAATATTTTTGGGTATTCCAGACTCAATAGCGGAGTCCAAATTGCATAATAAAATCTCAAAAAATGTGAATGAAAAAACTAGGCGAATCCCAAAAATGTCCTAAAGGCCAAATAAAGATACTGAACGACCCCCAAAAATTATTAGAATACGTACTTTAAAGTTTTTCGACATTCTGGACTCAATTGCAAAGTCCGTTTGGCCAAATAAAATACTTAACATACTGCTATATGAAATGGGCTAGTTTTAGGATACTATAATAGTACAACGATGCGACCAAGAGGGGGAGTAAATGGATCCATAGACTTAAAATACGACACACGAGACTGAAAAACTATAGATTTATTAATAAAATCATATTAAGTGTATGAATAATATTAAAATTAATAATATTTCTTGGTTTAGAGGGACATCGAAAGGGAAGGAAAATGAAGTTTGATTCCCTTTGGAAGGGAGGAAGGATTATTTTGAGGTAAGTAAACCCGAACTCTAACATGTGGTAATTCCTAGCTTTGTAACAGTTTTATTTTCCCAATGCTATTAATTTGTATTCCATACATACCTGACCATTGTTGATTTCCACAATTTGATGCCTATTCTACCTTGTGGATTTGTTGAGAATTTGATTGCCAATATCCTAATGTGATTTCTTGTTCATTTCTATACTTTGCTTGGATATTGAAAATTTGTTATACCTTTCACTGTTGAGAATTTGTTATTCCACAAATATGTACATCACTTGTAAAATTTTGATGATCATGATATTATTATGAGTGCCTGGAGTTGTGATTTGTCACAATGTCCATCTGATTCACAGATGCTTTTAGACCTATAGGTCGGTATTTTGGAATGATGCCCAACACTTAGTCCATGGAGGATGTGATATGTGATAAAGAGCTCTAGTGCTATCTAGTAGCCCGATAGTAGGGTGGGGGCATGCCAGACCCTATTTGTGATAACACCTATTCTGTTAGTATCTCATATCATTTATTGATATTCTGATAATACACTCTTGGATTATCGATATGCCTCGCAAGCCTATCTTTGGATTATTTGATGATGTACTCTTTGCACATTGATACATCTTATGAGCCTATCCTTGGATTATCTGTTGATATACTATTTGGTTGATAATATGCTTGCTCACCTATCTTTGGACTTGAATAACTATCTTGTGATTTGTGGCAGGTAACTATTGTAGAGGCCAATCCCTAGTCTTGATTTGCTTATTCTGCCTTGGGATGTGCCTTTTGGACTTATGGGTCATTTTTATTGATTCACACTTTTGGTGACTGGCTATTGTGACATTGTATCCCTTGTTTGTTATTGTGATATCATATTCTTATTACTATTGTTCATATCCTTCTTTTTGGACTAACCTTGACCCATGGTAGAGCAAGGCAATTTACTTACTGAGCTAAATTAGCTCATTCTAGATATGTTATTTTTTTTTAGGACATCAAACTGTAGAAGGACCATCGGGTGTGCACATTGAGTAGTCGCCACATTTTGCTACAGATTGTCCTTTTACAAGTATGGTGGACGCTTTTGCTATCAATGTAATAGACTAAGTGTGGTGTAGTCTTAGTTCTCCCATGTGTCCACGTCTTGGGTATGTTTTTGTATTTTGAGGATCTGTAACTAAACACTTATTTTATTTTGGCATGTGCAATTATACTCTGATGATGGTATTAGATTAGCTATTGACATGGCATGCAATTAATGATGATTTAATTAGTGTTTGAGATCTTTTGGTGGGGGACGGCTTACGGGCCGCTGCCCTCGGTCACGGGCCCTTGATCCGCACAGGATGGGTTACGGGTCGTGACAGGCGTGGTATCAGAGCCCAAGGTTCTAGTGGTTCAAGGGAGATTAGGACTAGAGTACTAAGGCTTGTCGAGTTTAAGGGTCAATTATTAAGTAAAACTTGTTATAGTGATTAAATGATTACTTAACTAAACATTGTTCTTTTACAGTAAATGGTCCGTACCTGCAGTACCTTCATGGAGTCAGATTGACCAGACAGAGTAGAGCGCATATTAGAGAGGATTGTGGAGACTCTACCTAGACCCCATAGGGGTGGGACCGAACTAGCACGGAAAGACCGTACTGGCATCCGTAGAGGCTGACAAGGCAACGACAGAGACCAGTCGTACCCATATAAATGGTTTTAGGATTTGAAGCCGTTGACGTTTGATTGCATGGGAGGCCCCACAGCAGCTGAGGAATGGCTGTTAGAAATGAACAAGATCTTTTGGATTATGACGTGTACCGAGAAGCAGAAAGTGGCTTATGCCATATACATGTTCAAGGGAGCAACTCATAAGTGGTGGCTGCTAGAGAAAGCACGAGGGCCCAATATGAGTTGGTAGTGATTCACAAAAGTCTTCAATGAGAAATACTTTCCCCGAGAGGCAAGGGATCAGAAGATTGCCGAATGTTTAGTCTTTTAACAAGGGGGCATGACAGTGGATGAGTATGAGGCCAAGTTCACTGAGTTAGCCAGATTCGCTCCTAACGTCATCAATATAGAAAGCCTGAAGGCCTGCAAGTTTAAAGGATGTTTGAGGTGGGCTATTAAAGAGAGAATCAGGCCCCAGCGATTAGCCACATATAGTGAGATAGTGGCGATGACAAGGATTATAGAGCATAGTGGAGAGGAGTATGTAAAGAGAAAAGGGAACCATAGGTCAGGAGGCAGCAGGGATAGAGGACGGGGATCCTCACTCTTCAAGCCAAGTGCCGGCTTACGCAGTACAAGGACAGGGCATAGTCAGAGAAAGGCCAACTACAACGATGAGGGCATACCTAAATGCCCCACCTACCAGAGATTCCATAGGGGACAATGCCACAAGCACACCAATGCTTGTTTTAGTTGCGGTTAGACTGGACATTTCATGAGAGATTGTCCCAAGAGTGGCAGGACTATGATCATCTCAGCACCTGCCACATCAGCCTCTGTCGCACGACCTCAGGCCAGAAATGAAGGACCAAGGAACGACCAGTAACGCCTAGGGAGAGTCTTTTTCATCACACTGGGGGATGTTCAGTCTACCACCTCAGTGGTCGCAGTTATTCTTTTAGTTTGTTCCCAACCTGCACATGTACTATATTATGCTGGTTCTACACATTCATTCATATCTCCCACGTTTTCTGCCAAGTTGAACTTAGAAGCTGAACCCCTAGGCTACATGTTGACTGTTTCAATTCCTTCGGGGGAATCACTATTGGGGATGGTGATACATAGATCATGTGATATAGAAGTTATGAGTACCCAGTTAGTTACCGATTTGATACCTTTAGAGATCTATAGATTCGATGTGATCTTCTGCATGGATTGGCTAACTACGAATCACGCTACCATCAATTGTGTAGCCAAAAAAGTCCATATTTAGAATCTAGGGCAGCCGAGCATCGTGTTTGAGGGGACGGGTGTAGCCTCTCCGCCCTACCATCATGGTTTTTTGTGTAGCGCCATTGACACCTGCTCATAAGAACCCACAGTAGATCAGATTCCTATTGCTAGAGAGTTTTCTGATCTATTTTTGGATGATTTGTTTGGAATGCCTGTAGATCGGGAAATCGAGTTTAACATTGATGTACTTTTTGACATTTCACCTGTATCTAAGACCCTTTACTGAATGGCACCAGTAGAGCTAAAATAACTGAAATTGCAGCTGCAAGAGTTTCTAGATAAGGGTTTTATACGACCCAACTCTTTGTTATGGGGTGCCCCAGTGTTGTTTGTTAAGAAGAAGGATGGGACTATGAGACTGTATATTGACTATAGAGAGTTGAACAAAGTCACCATCAAGAACAAGTACCCTCTACCAAGGGTAGATGATTTATTTGATCATTTGAAAGGGGTATAGGTCTTCTCAAAGATTGACTTGAGGTTAGGGTACCATCAGTTGAAAGTCAAGCCTGCAGATGTAGAAAAGACAGCATTCAGAACTCGGTATGGACACAATGAGTTCCTAGTGATTCCTTTTGGGGTGACAAATGCCCCAACTACATTCATGGACTTAATGAATAGGGTTTTCAAGCCGTATCTAGATGATTTTGTGATTGTATTCATTAATGATATCTTAGTTTATTCTAAGAACCCAGAAGAGCACGAAGTACATCTGAGGAAAGTTTTACAAAAGCTACGGGAGCAAAAGTTGTATGCCAAGTTGAAAAAGTGTGAGTTTTGGCTCCCTAGTATCTCATTTGTTGGATATGTGATCACCGAAGATAAGATCTTAGTGGATTCTCGAAAGATATGAGCCATTGTGAATTAGCCTCGGCCAACTAGCATCATAGAAGTCTGTAGTTTCAGGGGATTAGCTAGCTATTACAGAACATTTGTCAAGGACTTTTCTAAGATAGCAGCACCAATCACCTAGCTAACTCAGAAGAATACTCATTTTGTGTGGACTAAAGAAAAGGAGAAGAGTTTCTAAGAGCTAAAGAACTGTTTAGTGTCATCTCTGATTCCAAAGGTACCAGAGGGGACAGAGGGCTTTGTGATATACAATTATGCGTCATACAAAGGCTTGGGGTGTATACTAATGTAGAAAGGAAAGGTAGTGGTCTATGCCTCACGGTAATTAAGACCATATGAGAAGAACTACCCAACTTATGACCTTGAACTTGCAGCAATTGTGTTTGAACTGAAGATCTGGAGGCATTATCTCTATGGAGCGACGTGTGAGATTTTTACAGACCACAAGAGCCTCAAGTACCTGTTTACACAAAAAGAGCTTAGCAAGAGACAGCGTCGATGGCTGGAGTTGATCAAGGATTATGAGCTCGATATATAGTACCAACCAAAAAAGGCTAATGTGGTGGCATATGCTCTCAACAAGAAGTCATCAAGGAGTCTTGCTTACCTGTTGACTACACAACGAGAGTTGCTAAAAGTGCTATAGATGATGGAGATAGAAGTGGTTCTACCAGACTCTAAGGCAGTGTTTGCCAATGTGACAGTCGGACTAGTGATTGTGGATAAGATTAAGGAGATGCAGACTTGAGATGAGAAGTTGGTCAAACTCTAAGAAGATGCTGAGGCTGGTAGGAATCTGGAATTTGTTATCCGGGATGGAGTGTTATGTTTTTGAGACAGATTTTGTGTGCTAGACGTGCCCTAGATTAGAGAGGAGATCCTTGATGGGGCGCACAACTCGAAGTTTTCCATACACCTAGGGAACACCAAGATCAGAAGCACGATGTGGGACATAGCACGATGTGGGACATAGCACAATGTGTGAAGTGTCAGCAAGTCAAAGCCGAACATCAGAAGCCTAGTGGACTTTTGCAACCACTCTCGATACCTGAGTGGAAATGGGAACATATCATTATGGAATTTGTGTAAGGGTTGCCCAGGACATTGTAGGGGAGTGATTTTATATGGGTGATAGTGGACAGATTGACAAAGACAACACACTTTCTTGTGACCAAGATGACTCAAACACTGGAGCGATTGGCAGCGCTCTATATTCGAGAAATTGTTCGATTACATGGAGTCCCAGTTTCTATAGTGTTTAATAGAGACCTAAGATTTGTGTCCCGATTTTAGAGAAGCTTACAGAAAGCAATGGGCACGGAACTAAGTCTCAGTACCCTCTACTACCCAGAAACTGATGGACAGTCTGAGAGAACGGTTCAGACCTTGGAGGATCTGCTACGATTTTGTGTCATGGACTTCAAGGGAAGCTGGGAGGAATAACTACCACTAGTGGAGTTCACATATAATAATCGTTATCAGTCCAGCATTGGTATGGAACCATATGAGGCACTATACGGCAGGAAGTGTAACACCCCGACTTTGCGTAATTAATAATTAGTGTTAATTATTAATTAATAACTGGCTTATAGAATGATTAGGGAATTAATTATGATCTCGACGGTCGCCATGGACCGATTAAATAATCAAATATGTCTGGGGGAAAAGGGTATGATACCCAAACCCAATTACTGGTTAAATCGGTAAAATAATGCCGTTTTAACACTAACGGAACCCGAATTAGCTAACTCGGGAAATCTCGGATGATTAATAAATGACACGGAACCTCTGACACTGAAGAATACTGAAATATGGAACTCTCGGAACAAACCGCGTCGAAAAATGAGTTACGGAATGAAAGTTATGAAGGAAACATTGAAACTGAATTACTGCGCAACCAAACGTGGCCTTAACCGAAAATATGGAAAAAATGGCCAAATGGGAGGCCAAGGGAATTGAACCCTTGACCTTTGAGTGAAAAGAAACCTCATCCAAAAATTACCAACTGGGCTACTATTATCTTTGTGTCCATATATACAACAGAAATGTATATAACACTGAATTATCCTAATCTGCCACCAAAACTGGCCAATGGCCAAGCATGCAACACCTCAGCATGCATAACCCTATGCCCCCTTAGATCATCATGCCTATGTACCCATGATTACATCTCCTCCCAACCAAATTGCATGCAAATCCATCATGTACTTGGGGAGATGAAACACCAAAGACAAATCTGATTTTTGATAATCTCCATATATGCATGGAAGAAAATCAGATCTGTATAGAGAGCTTTGTGCACTGATCTATAGAGAGAGAGAATCCTAGAGAGAGAGTGAGATGATGGTGTCCACGGCTTGTGTATACAACTTTGTATGCATGTATATGTGGAGCAATGGGTTTAACCATGGAGATGCCCTATGAAGGAAGAACAGAACTGAGGTGCACGACCGGGACTGAGGCACACCTGAGGTGCCAAAGGACTGAACTGAGCCATGAGAGGGAGGAATAATGGCCTGAACCAGAGGTAAACACAAAAACTGCAAAAATTTCCTGTTTAGATTTTCATACTGTTTCTGATAATTTTGGTCCATACAAACCATATATATATGCTCCTATGAGACTTTAGTATTGTCCTAAATAAATTGGGAGGGTCGAATAGGGTAGAAAACACAAAACCGTGTATCAACCTCCATTAATGGACCATGGAAACTGGGTCTGATTCGACCTCCGTAAAACTGAGTTTTGATGGTCTAGAACTGATCTAGACACTGAGAGGGTTTCAAATATCACCACCCGCGACCCCAACACTTGGGTATAAGCCCTCAAAACCGAAGCTATTGCTTTCGGCCATGGAACCCAAACCTTATAATAGACGCCTAAACTGAAATTGATGAATGGGATGTTTATCCCCATAGACATACGGTCACAAAGAACCAAACCGTGTGAGATTTGGTGGAGAAATAAGGCCCCACGACCGAACTGAAACTCTGTGCGACAATCGGCCAAACAGCACCCCATGCATGGCTTCGATGCATGAAATGGATGCCAAAATATTGGCATGACACCTAGGGACTGATTGGAACCAAAAACAGTTGGAAACCGTGCTTGAAATGGCACGAAAATGAGAAAAATCGGGACTGGTATTAGGGAAACAGCGCCCTGCGCGTTGGGGAAGATGGAGTCGACCCACTGTTGGAACCGAGTCACACGGGTTGACTCAGAACACGTGTCCACTTCCCGGTGTGCCACCCCATTAATGGAACGACACCGTTCTGGGGCTAAACTGATTTGTTTAAATCAAATTCTGCCCGTTTGGATGCGGGGCTAATAAATTAAAAATCAAGTTTTGGGAATAAGATATCCGTGGATAAAGGGGCAATTGAGGTTAAATGGAATATTTAATTCCGGTTTTCTGAAGGGTTAGTGAACCGGTTGGTTCACAGTGTAATTGGACCGGTTCAGTTTCTGAACCCTAAAGCCAAACGGTCTGAACCTTTAGTTTATTGAATTATGTTTTGACCCCTGAAGGTTCTGAAAATTACGGATTTGCCCCAACAGTTCTGAATATTGCACAGTGGCCCAGATTTTGGGAAAATTATACATTTAAGCCCCTGCTAAATTAATTAAATAATAAAATAATTATTTAATTATTTTATTAATTAGGTAAAATTACGATTTTACCCATAGACATTTAATATGTCAAACGGAGTCCAAATAAATTAAATAAATAGTGTATTTTCACTATTTCAAATATTCTGGACTCAATGGTACAGTCCAAATTAGGAAATTATGTACCGAAAAATACAGACCTATAAGTGACAAATGGCTGTACTACCCCTGAGGGTACCCAGGCCCAAATAAAAATAAAAGATAGTCTATTCTTATTATGTCAGGCATTCTGGGCTCAACGGTGAAGTCCGTTTAATGAACTGAAGTCCCGAAAAATACAGACACATAAATTGTAAAATGACTGAACTGCCCCTAGTGATACCCAGGGCCAATTAAACATAAAAGATAGTCCAAGTTAACTATGTCGAACACTCTGGACCCAATGGTAAGGTCCATTTTATGAACTGACGTGCCGAAAAATACGACACATGAAATTACCAAATTACCCCTGATACGGTACAAAGCCCAAATGAAGTCCGATTGGGACGAAATTGCTACCGATAGAAACCCGAACACTGGTGAAACTGTATAATCGAATAAATGACGAACTGGGGTCAGAATCTTACGAAACGTAAAATGACCAAAATACCCCTGAGCACTGTAAGTGCAAGATAAAGGTCAATCTGATCTGATAAATTATCGTAAGTATAATTATGAACACTGAAGGGCTAAGTAAGACTCCGGAACTACCAACGCGTAAAACGAGAAATGACTGATGTGTCCCGATGATCTAAAGCAGATACCAAACGAAGTCCAAAGGACTTGAAAATTCACATATAAGATATATGGGACATTCTGAGGACCATGACAGAGTTCGGGGCAAGAATGGAAAAATTACCATTTTGCCCCTAAGGCCAAATAAGTGTTTAACTGATAACGATTGAAGTCCAAATGACTTAAATCATAATCCTGATGACTGCTAAGCCTAATTAAAGAATGAAATAGCCTCGGGTGAGACCCAGTGAAAGGGCGATAGGCTACTAGGCTGTCTTAGGTGATCCGATAGATACCTAAGATGACAAATGAGACCTGAATGGATGAGTTCTGATCTGTATATGATTGATGATTATTGTTCAGGATATACATGGAGATGCCTGACGTATCTGGAGGTTATCGGATTGTTTGTGCAAGGAGATAACCGTAACAGTTTGTGAGTAACTTGGAACTTCTGGCTTGGTGTATAAGTACACCGTCTAGTTACTGTATTTTGATTCACTGTACTATTTTATCTGTCATACTGTTTAAATGCATGTTTTTAAATGCATACTCTTTTATAATGTATTACACGTGACATGATTTTGTACTGTCCTGCTCTCCTGTTCAGTTCGGGTCTGTCATGTTCCGTTGTATGGTCTGTCCTGGTTTTGTTCTGTACTGTTGCGTCTTGTGAGTAACCCTGACTCCTGAATTGGTGTATAAGCACACCGCCTAGTTACCGTATTTTAAAAATACTGTACTGTACTGTTCTGTCTGATTCACTGATTTCATGCTTTTACTTAATGCATGATTTTTACTCTGTCTGGTTTCTCTGCTCTGTACTGAAAGAAACCGCTGTTTTTAACTAGTTCTGAAAAAAACAACTGATTCTTGGTACCACCTCAGTCTTGAGCACTATATGAGCATACTGCACTGTTTAATCTGTGCATACTGTACTGTTTATTCTGTTATACTATTCTGCTCTGCTCATCACTGAACTGTTCTGTTACTCTGATGTTTTAACTGAACTGTTCTGTTACTCTGATGTTTTAACTGTACTCCTGTTTTTAATACTGTTTCAAATGAACGTGTTTACCTATCTGTTATGTTTGATCTGTTCTGATCTGTTCTGTTGGATCTGTCCTGACCTATTCTGTCTGATCTGTCTTGACCTGTTCTGTTTGATCTGTTTGACCTGTTCTGTCTGATCTGTCCTGATCCGTTCTGTTGGATCTGTCCTGACCTGTTCTGTCTGATCTGTCCTGACCTGTTCTGTTTGATCTGTCTGACCTGTTTTGTCTGATCTGTCCTGATCCGTTCTGTTTGATCTGTCTGACCTGTTCTGTTTGATCTGTCCTGACCTGTTCTGTTTGATCTGTCTGACCTATTCTGTATGATCTGTTTGATCTGTTCAGTTTTGATCTGTCCTGACCTGCTTTGTCTAATCTGTCTGATCTGTTCAGTCCTGATCCGTCCTGATTTGTTATGTTTGATCTGTTCCATCCTGACCTGTTTGCTCTGTTTCGATCTGTTCCGTTCTGTTCTGTCCCGTCCTGTTCTGCTCAATACTGATCTATCATGTTCTTTGATGATGTACCTGTATCTCTGACTGACATACTGTTTCCGCTCAGTTCTATCTTGTTTCGTTCCGTTGATGATATACATGTATCCTTGATTGATATACTGTTTCCACTCAGTTTTGTCTTGTTTCGTTCCGTTGATGATATACATGTATCCTTGATTGATATACTGTTTCCACTCAGTTTTGTCTTGTTCCGTTTTGTTGATGATATACCTGTATCTCTGGTTGACATATTGTTTCCGCTCCGTTCTGTTATGTTTCGTTCTGTTTTATTTTGATTTGTCAAGTTTTATTCCGTTCTGTTCGGTTATGATTTGTTATGTTCTGTTCTGTTCCGTTCTATTATGTTTTACTGTGATCCGTTATGACCTGTTCTATCCCGATCTGTTCTATTCTGACCCGTTCCATTCTGACCTGTTTGTCTCTGATTGATATATTGGCATTATTCACTACTCTGTTCTGATTTGTTGTGCTTTGCTTCATCCTGTTCTGATTTGTTATGTCCTGCTCTGCTCGGTTCTGCTCCGTCCTGACCTGTTGTGTTCTGTTCTGTACAGTTATACTTGATATGGTCCGTTATGTTCTGTCTGTTCTGATCTGTTGTTTTATTTTGATCAGTCCTGCTTTATTCTACTGAAATTGCATTTAAAGTAGATTCATAAAACTGCTATTTCAGAAACAACTGAACTACCCTTGTGCTTTGTAAACAACAATGGTTTGAAACCCATGACAGGGAACCTGTGTTACTCATTGGGCTTTTCGAAGCTCACCCCATTCCCTAACATTTTTCAGGAATGATATCTGTTGGATCTGATGGCACTGATCTGTGGAGACTGGATTACTGAGGATTGAATCTGTTTAATCAGGTGAGTGATGTAATACTACTGACTTGACTGATATGTACTAGATATAGACATGGCTCATGGATTTAAACGATACTCTAGAGATTATAGTTCTGCTCTGTTGTTATATGTCGGATTATAGATATGCTCTGAGGTTAGAATTGTAAGCTGTTGGATTTTAGACTGGCTCTGTGGTACATAACCTTACGGTGAATACATGAGTTGCATTCCCTTGACAAAAAAAAAAAAATTTTTAAATTCCGCTACATCTGACCCTACAGTCGGAGTGCAATTCATTGGAAAGTTCAAAAATTTCCTTCGGTTGGTCGCATGGCGGCTGACTGGCATCACGTCCTCGACATCCGCTTAGGGTGGGGTTCGGGATGTGACAGGAAGTGTCGATCTCCTTTGTGCTGGACAGAAGTAGGAGAAATGATGTTGTTTGACCCGGAGATAGTGGAACAAACGATAGTAAAGATCCAGCTGATCAAGCAACGATTATTGGCAACTCAAAGCCGCCAAAAGAGTTGTGCCAATGTCCAAAGAAGAGAGTTGGAATTTGAAGTGGGCGATCATGTGTTTCTAAAAGTGTCGCCTATGAAGGGCGTAGTGAGATTTAGGAAGAAAGGGAAGCTAGGACCTCGCTGCATCGGACCGCTTGAGGTCATAGGACGAGTCAGACCGGTAGCATACTAACTTGCCCTACCATCAGAGTTGGTGCATATGCACAATGTCTTTTATGTTTCTATGTTGAGGAAGTACTTGCACAATCCAAACCAAATGGTTAAGCATGAGCCCCTAGATGTCTAAGATGATCTAACTTATGTTGAGCAGCTAGTACAGATCTTGGACAGTTGGGAGCAAGTTTTGTGGAACAAGACTAATTGGTTTGTAAAAGTGTTGTGGAGAAATCACCAGATTGAGGAAGCCACTTGGGAGCGAGAGGATGAGATTCGCGCTAAGTACCCACAACTCTTAGCGTTACGAGGTACGCTAAGTTTGGGGACCAAACTTTCCTAAAAGGGGGAGGATGTAATATCCCGACCCAATTAGGAAAAGTAATTTACTTTAATATCATTTTTATGAGATTAATTATATATTAATTTATTTTACATCTCAAATTGGAACTAGTAGGTCGTAAATGTTAAAAATAGTGTATGAAGAGAAATTGGGCAAATTAGCGTGATGCGAGAAATAAAACAAACTTAAATCAAATTTGTCAATAAATACGAAATATTTTTGGTTGAATAAAACATGATATACTATGACACAAAAATATTATTTACTACATAAAAATTTAGCACACAAAAATCAAAAGCAAGGCGAGAATACTAAAGGATTTTTTTAAAGCGATTAAGACACAACTTCAAAAACTGACAAATAATACCTGAAATGCCAGACAAGGCATAAGAAGAGAAAAGGGGGACAAATGAGGCCAAAAAGGGTGGCCAAAGGGTTTGAACCCTAGACCAAATGAGGGTAAAACTTCAAGCCCAAAAAGAATACAAATTGGGTTACAAGCACTTTTGTGCTATATAATGCATAAGATATGTATAATGCCCTAATAAGTTTCAATTTTTGCACACTCAAAATTGAGGAGGCTGCATGAGTGTATGTGCGTATAGAAAGAGTGTGAGATACAGAGAGAAGAATAAGAAGAAGAAGAGAAGAAGGAAAAGAAGGAGTTCATGCATGTAGTTGCCTTGAGGTTTTAGTCGCTTGAAGATATGAAGCAGAACCACTATTGTGAAAGGTAAAATTAAAAATCTAAACTCTTTAAAAAAAACTTCTCTCTAGAAAATCTTGCAAGCACTTAAGGTTTAGTGGAATTAGAATGCATGTATGACCCTTGATAATGATGTTCTAGAGTTTAGAAATAAAAAAGAGACCCAAGAGAGCCCAAAACAATCGTCCCATGAGAAATTTGCCATTGTTGGACCATTTTTAAAAAGAAAATGGCACACACACAAAAATCAAAGAGTGGAAGAAGAGGGTTACCTTTGAGAAAGTGTGTTTGCTACCATTGAAAAATCTTTTGAAAAGAGCAGCCTATTCAACTGTATGAAATCCACCTTGCAAAAGGTGAGACAAGTGCATATTCAATTTGTAAAATTTTACGTTTAAGTTGAGAGGGCGTTTTGGGTGGAAATGGTCAAAATTTCCTAAGTTGATTGATTATGGTTATTTGCTCTTATTGATGTGAAAATCATTCAGCACCATAGAAAGTCAACTTTGACATAAGAACATTTCATGGTTGAAATTAATACATATGTCTAGTAACCATGGTTAAGTGAGTAGGGAGTTAGCTTGCATGTTTTTTCAGCATTCTAGGATCATTTGAATGTATTAATATAACTAAGAACACATTTACATCTCTCAAATTCACTCAAAATGTTCTTCAAATTCAAATTTCAACTAAAAAACATTGGCATTGTTTTTAGCTTCGAAGATAATTAAATTCATCTTAGAGTTTTGTAGTTAAAAATATTTATTTTTCATGAAAAATTATGTTTCCCCCTGTTTAGTAGTTAAAATGCGCAAAGGATTGCCAAATAGAGCATGCACTCTATTTTTTTGAGATAATATTAGCTTCGGGTGCTTGTTCGAATGAGGTTTAAGAGAAGATCAGCTTCGGGTGCTTGTTTGAACGAACCCTCATTCGAACAAACGACTGCTCAGTTTAAAGCACGCGAGAAATCGCGAATTGATCACATTTTCTTTGGTTTTCTCTCATTTTTCTCTCCAATCCTCATATTTCTTATCACATATTGATCCCAGGTTACATCATTCTCAGTTTCTATTTCGGTTAGTGTGTTCTACTCGTCGAGGGCATCTCTTTTATCAATCCTTTTGTGATTCCATCCATTCATTGGTTCGGTAAATCCTCGAGTCCATTTCTCACTTTCCTTTAGTTTAATTGATTTCTCATTTAGACTTAGGGTTAGTGTGGATTGTAGTTCAGTACAGTAGACGTAGAGCCATTTTAGGGTTATCCTACATTCTCTATTTGATATATTCTACTTGATCATGTCGACCAAGATGGTTCCCATAACACGGGAACACCTTTCCTATGCTATCCATCTAGTGTAATACCTCCGGTCATGGATCGCTTCCAACCCAAGTAGCTCAGGTTTGGGTAGCGTCTGTCCTGTTCTATCCAGTCCTATTTAAGAGAGTATGTACTATGATGGCATACGTGAGACACTAGCTTATATGCTAGTTGACTCATGTGGTTGGCTACTTCTCTTGTCAGTCACGGGTTCGACCAATAATAACCTAGTTCGAGAGTTTTACTTGAACCTAGGTTCTCGTGATGACTAAGGAGCCTACTGAGTGATGGTTCGAGGTGTCACATTTTCTCTCACCGCATACATGATTGCTCAGACTCTTGGCCTTCCTCGAGTTGAGTAGCCATGCTTCCCATTCTCTTAGGGTGCTATACTTCCTTTTACTGATCTTATCGTATGCACCATCTGAGTCGATAGTTCGATAGTCTTTGCCACGAGGGCTGCCACCTTAGAGCAAGGTTATCTGCATGAGGGTGATCGTACCCTTAATCTCATCATGTGTAGAATATTACATCCAGTCAGCCACACAAACATGTTGACTCTCTTTCATGCTACACTTTTTATGCCATCGATGCTGCCATATTAACCGATGCTCCCTTGTTCATACTTAGAGTCATCGATTCCTCCACCACTGGTATTAGATGCACCGCATCTTTGACATTCGACAACCTGATCATTAGGATATGTGTTGTACAATAGGTATCTTTCTATATTACTAACATGCTCGTCCTCTCACCTAGACCATTTACACGTCGGACATTGGCTAGGTCTCAAGGACAAGTCATTGCTCCTTTCGATGAGGACGATCTTGATGATGAGCATCAGGAGGCCTAGTAGCTTGCACCTGCACCAGCATTGGCTACGTAGCAGCAGCCACATCCGTCACCGCTGTAGTAGCAGTCTGGATATCATATTCATGTTGAGGACTTCCTTGTTGACTAGACTCCACAACAATTTCGTACCCCATTGGGTGTAGACTTTCATGCGTCAACAAGATCCTTTTAATCTACAACCAGTCAACCAATCATGAGTGATGAGTTAGAGAATCATCTACAGTTGCTTCACGATCAAATCATTGTTCACACTGATCAGAGGTTAGAGAAGCACAATCTTCAGATATGGTCAGACTTCTTTGTGTCGATGATGGAGGAAACGAACTATCTTCGAGGAGCTCTACAAGGATTGATAGAGCCTCTCGCACATAGCTTTCCTCCTCCACCACTACCTAGAGATGATCAGTGATTCTGCTTGTTTTAGATTACATGAGTGATGAGTGATTTTGTAGTGAGGTTTTCCTGTATTTTTTTTACTCATCAGTTATATGTACATATTTTTTTTTGACAGTTTTCTTTTATGAGTTCTTGTTTTATCTTTTTGGGACTAATGATAGACTCACTATTTTGTTATGATATCAATGATATTTTTTGTGTCTATTATCATTACTGTCAGCTTTATGTTATCTCACTATGCATGTCTACCTTGTTATATTTTACTTCCTTATGATCTTCCTTATTTGTTACATCCTTTGTCACCGTGACAAAAAAGGGAGATGGTGTTACAAAGGGGGAGTTGGTACAAAAGAAGAGATTAGGTTATTTGTATTGAGCATATATTGAGGGGGAGTAGTAATACATTTTTTTACATATGTTTGAGATAGTTTAGTGTCACTTTGTCTTGCTCAGGATTTGATGTGATTGCGTATGGTTACCATGTTTACTGTACCTTTTCTTATATCGATATTCGTCTATTTGTGTGATCTCATTGGATTTATTTGATATATCTCTATTGATGTGATCTCATGTGGTATAGTTGAGTTGTTGTGCAGGAAACATGTTAACTACTTGTTGAGCATTGCTAAGTGATATCTCTAGTATAGGATACTAAGTCAAAATGTATAATTTTATTCTATCTTGCTTTTTGGGGTTATAAATTTTGGTGTATTGAATTCTTGTACTATTTTACACAGTTGTGTCACGGATTACCAAAGGGGAAGTTTGTTAGGACGAAGGGGTCCGATATTGTAATTGGCTCATCCAGTTTGACAAAACGTGCTTTGTGTGTAATTATTACATAAGTCCTAGGAGTGAGTACTTCAATGCCCGTTCTACTCCAAGATGGTTCAAGAGACATTTTTATGCATATCTAATAGCCGACTTGGTTCATGAAGGGTATATTGGACTTTTGTTTTTGATTTAGATCTCACACACTCACACACTGCATGCATTGCATATAGTTTTATCATAACATCATATGTATGTTGGACTTGTGATTATGAAACAATTTTCCCATAAATGCATCTTAAAAACTCTAAGAGAAAATTACGTTCACAAGACAAGAAAAGAATGAGCAACACACTATTGCTCATTCGAATGAGCAACACTCTGTTGCTCATTCGAATGAGCATTGGCTTGTTCGAATGAACAATAGAGAGTTCGTTCTCATTCGTTTTCTTTCGTTTGAAAGGACTATATCAAACGACGAGCTGCAACATCAGAAATGTGCTCGTTTGATATTCATTCCTTGTTCGTTCGAACGAAAACTAGGCGAAAAATATATTTATAATATGTTTTGAAACCCATTTTGGACTAAACAAGTTCATTGCAAAATATCACAAAAATTTGGTTGAGAGTAGTGAAAAATAGAGTATGAGAGATTTCAATTGTGAGAGCTATATTCTTGAGAGATTAATCATAATTTTCAATCATGCATTTCTCTACTCTCATTCATTGATTGATTTAGATCATTCACTAGATTCAAATCAGATCTAAGAGCCTCTTATTCATGTCATTTCGCCATTGATGAAGCATTGAGATCAACCTTGTGGATGCATTGGTGATTGGATCGGTGGATATCGAGATTGTGAGGATTTGCAATTGTGGAGTAGCTAGATCGGAGGATTCTGAGATTATCGAGGATTTCGGTTATATAAAGATTCTGACTATGAGGAGCTTGTGGATTCAAGAAAAAACTGAAGACGTGATCGGGTAGAATGGAGCTTGAGGTGTAGAGTTCTTTTGTTGATATGTTGTAATTCAATTTCTATCATAGTGGAAGCCTTCCTTGAGCATTGGCCCGACTCTGGAGTTTTACTCCAAGGATTGTTGTCCTTAATGATTTCTCCATCATGAATCGGTTTACAAATCTCTTAATCACTTCATCTCTTACAATTTACAAATTTCTTTTCTTGAATGCTTCCGTTTGATATTAAGTTTTCATGGATCTCACAATTGAGCAAAAATTTGATTAATTGAAAATTTAATTGAGCAATTAAAATTGTAAATTAAATTGAATTAACATTTGATCACTTAGTTGAATTTTGCATCAAATTAATTAAATTGAATATCAAATTGAACTAGTTGATTAATTAGGTTATTGTTGATAGGTTTGTATCTTTGACCAATTCTTGTGTCTACATTGGTGGAAGAACATATATGTTGGATTAATCAGTTGAGTGATTTTGTTGTTGTGGCATCGTTGTTGTAGACAAGACTTGTAATTAACATTTGAGAAGTTTTTAATTCTAGAACCAACCTATTCAACCCCCCTTCTAGGTTTGATTCACACTTTGGGACCTTAACTGATGTCCTAGTAGTATCGATCTATAACAATGTGTATGCATGAAGTATGCATGAACATAGTGATTTTTCAACCGAAGTCCAAAAGGAAGCAATGAAGAGAAAAAATAAGCTCTAGAATATATTGATTGAGAGAAGAGTGGTAGAGTAAGAGCGAAAGGAGATGAGAAGAAGGAACTAAAGCAACAAGGTCAAAACCATCACTACAAATTTTAGAAGAGTTAAGAATTTGAACTAAAACTATTATTTTTATTAAATAAGAAATTTAAACCATAAAACACTAAAGAATAGAGGAAGAAAATGAGAGAAAAACACATGAAATAGATGTAAGTATTAGACCTGTCGCCATTGATAAAGCTTAGTGGAAACTAGGTTTCAAACAAACAAGGATAAAACTAAAATCTAATGATAGGGACTAAAAGAACAATCAAAAACATGATTTTTGAGATAAAAACAAGAAGAACATATGAAGAAACTATCGAGTATATCACAACCCGAAACCCACCCTATGCAGATCTTGTATCGCGGGGCCGACCTTGTGGCCGTCCCTACTCTTCCTTTCCTTGTATCAATGACAACAATGTATAATATAAAACTTAAATAGTACATCAGCGGAAGCCTTAAATACATAATATGGTTCTATAATGTCAAAATAGGAACCAACATAACATCACCTTTAGGTAGTGAATACATGGGAGAACTAGATCACTTCTAAGATATTCCTCAAACTGTCCCCCTATGCTTTTGGACTCCTACCGTGGTCCTGCAACATCCTTACCTAAAAATATAGTAAGTTGGGGTGAGCTAAATGAAGCTCAGTAAGTAAATTCCCATCTCCGACACGGGTTAGGATTAACATAGAAAGAATATGAATTCATAAATGTGAACATGATAACCAATCATAAAGTAAGATGCTGTGGTAGCCAATAAAGATAAAATGCCACAATGATCAATGAACAGTAGGGTCACAATAATCAATCATGAGTAATGAATATAACATGAACATGGAAAAGCTCAATAGAAATTAGTCAACATAAAAGTACTGCCAGAATAAATCGGTAACGATCAATTACAATCAATAAGTGAACTCTCAACATAAAGATTATTCATAGGGAATGGCAACATCCTATGAATCAAATAAACATAAACATGTCAATCAACTATAAGTGATGCATTTACTGTGTTCAGGGCTTGGTAAACCCTCGGTCTTTTGGGGCCCGGCATATCCCCCTTAACCTCAATGCATGTAAAATGCCATAATAACTCAGTGCGTAAATACACCATTTTTTCCATATGTCCGTTCACGGACTTGATCCGTAGGTCCTGTCAATCGACTCGTAGGTTCTGTCAACTCAGAAAGCATCAGATGGATATTCTGATTGAGCACAAATCTGGCATTCATAATAAATAATGATTATTCGTGATTCCATAAGAAGTGTATAAAAATGGAATATCATCCATACAGTAAAACATAATAGTAGGCCTTTCAAGGCATAGTACAAGATAACAATCAATGATAGAGTAGTTAAAACTGTCCACAAGATAGAACAATATCACATTGTGGAAACAATAAACATATGGTACGTACAAGAGTACAAATCTGGCAGCAATAGAATGAATGTGTCTTAGAAGACCACATGTAAGAGATTGGGGTTTACTTACCTTTTATCCGTGTGATTTACCTCAGTATTCCGTAATTTTCTCCTTTCCTTTTGACTTGTCTATAAATTAGTAAACATGTCTCAGTTCTAATGCTATTCATCAAATTTTATACTTTAATTACGATAATATATCTTTTACTAATTTAGACTCTACTAGTGAGTCCGGAATGTTGAAGAAAGTCAGTTTAGGCTTTCACGGTTTTCAATTTAGATTTCTGTACTAAAAAGGGCAAAATGGTCATTTTACACTTTTACATGTCTCTATTTTTCGGGACCTATTTTCACAAATTGGACTTCACCATTAAGTCCAGAATGCTTGAATCAATAGAGATTCATTATTCATTTATTTTGATCGAAGTCCGTTTGACTCACACTTGACTCAAGGGCATTTTCGTCATTTGATGTTTCTACGTGTATTTTATTTTTTGGGACTCTGTCTCGTGAAACGGACCTCGCCATTGAGTCCAGAAGGTTCAAAATAGTAAATTTACACTATTCAATTAACCAATTTGAACACCGAGAATTAAGTTAATAAGTAATTTAATTAATTAAATTTATTAGCTAATTCTATTTTATATATATATATATATATTAGTCCAGTATCCTACCACATGTGCCTCAGTGGCACAATGGTGAACTCAAAGCCATAAGTCTCTCATGCCTATGCGTCTGGGGTTCGATTCCCCTCAGCCGCCCTATCCCTCTACTGTTCACCATTTTTTAAACAAACCAAAAAAACCCATCAGCCCCTTGCAATAGTGTCGAGTCGTCACTGTGCCTAAGCGGGTTCCGACCCGACCTGGCCCGCATGACCCAACAGTGCCTTCCCCCTTCCCCGTCTTTCCAGCAGTCCACAGTGCATTTCTAGCCACCATCTCCGACGCCGATGATCGGACTGCACTGTATTATTATTAATAATTTTTTTTCCATTTTTCCTACAGTGTTTTGAACTCTCTTCGATTCTAAATTGTTTTAACATATTTTTAAAACATCTTAACATAATTTTGGGCCTCTAAAACTACACAAAACAACCCCAAATTCCAAAACCCATTTTTCCGATAACACCCCCTTTCTCCCTCATTTCTTCACCAATTCTTTTGTGATTTCTTCCTAAATTCCTCTTTTTCTTTCTAGATTAAGATTATACATCTAAAAAAAATCTTCATGCAACTTTAAATAAAACCTAGAAATTGAAATTATAGAAAAAGTTTGAAGAATTTACCTTTTGCCCAGTCCACCTTTCTTCCCTTTTTCTCCTTCTTCTTCCTTCTCTTTTCTCCTTCAGTTTCTAATTTCCTTCAACCAACCCATGTATATGTATGTATGTATATATATATATATATGTATCTATATAAACTTCAGCCGCACCTCTCTCTCTCTCTCTTTCCTTTTTTATTTTATTTCCTTTCATCTTTTTTTGAACTTTCTTTTTCTATTCAATTTTTGAATTTGTAACCCCTTCCCCTCATTATGTTTTGCCTTAATTTTCTTTGTAGGTTATACACACACACACACACACACACACACACACACACACACATATATATATATATATATTTCATTTCAGCATATGGCGCATATATATATATATTTCACACTTTATATACCCACATGGTTATTTATATTTAATATATATATATATATTTAATAATTCCTATATATATATATATACCTATATGGTTATATATATAATTTTATATTACATATAAATTTATGTATACACACCCATGCTTGTATACATATACATATACATACACGAACACGTACTTCAATGCTCGTTCGTGGCGTACTCGGGTATTGCCTGGGCATTGTCTGTATTTTTAAGACTGTTCATTTCATTTGATACTGTAACATAGAATCATAACAATTCGGGTTTATTTTGGTATTACATTCATTGGCTTGGTTTGCCTCGGTAATATTTCTTGACTCTTTTTGGGCATTTTTGGAATTATTCCGATTTATTTGGGTCATGGTATTACATTCTACACCCTTAAATTGAGTTTTGTCCCCAAAACTTGAATGTTCATAATCTAAGAAACTCTATTATCTCCTCGTGCCAATTTCATCATGTTAGTTGTCACGCCCCGAGTTTCCACAAACCCGGGGAGTGAGTGAAACGAAATAAGAAAAGTAAATGAAAGGTCATTAAGTTGGATTTAGTTGATTTTGTAATTATTCTCCCATGTTTCCCCAAGATTTGAGATGAAAATTTATTACTAATGTCACCCAAGGTGAGTTCCAATTAGTGGTCAAACGCCTCCTTCAACCAATGGTAAAAATAGTTTAAGTCATGTCCAAATTAGGCCTCCAAAATAGCCCCGAAATATGCCTTGGAATAATGGCTCAAATGGGTCCCAATTTTCCTAGGACATAGGCCAAGAATAGGCCAAAAAGTCTACTAAAATAGGTCTAAGGAAGTGACCAAACATGGCCCATGAGAGTGGCCAAACACGGTCCAATAAGGTGGCCAAACATGGCCCAAAAGAATGGCCAAACATGGCCTCAGAATTGGCCAAACATGGCCCAATGGGGTGGCCTACCATGGCTCAAAAGGGTGGCTAAACATGGCTCAAAAGGGTGGCCAAACATGGTGTCATGGAGGGGTATCAGGGCTGCCAAGCAGTAGGTGGTAGCACGCGTAGGGCGCACGTGTGCAAGGGGCAGCCAGCAGGCAGGCGTGGGGCGTGTGAGGCGTAGGGCCCACGGCACACGCGCAGGAGGCCGGGGGCTGGGTTGCTCTGAACCTGATTTTCTGAAATTTTACTGTAGCTACTGCAACCTGATTTTTTCTATTTCTGAATTTTTTTCCAAAGTTTTGCAAGTTTGTTTTTCCCATTTTTGGCCCATTTCCTCAAGGCTTTTAACCCCCTATTTTGACACTTTTCTCACCTATTTATATGGTGTTTTGCACACCTAATTTCTCCCTTAATTTCACAAAATTTTTAACATAACTTCATTTGTTTTCTAAGCATTTTTTCCACCTAATATTCATGATACATCATACAATTAAGGGTTTGTACATTCCATCCTCACTTGATGGTCACAATCTCATAGAAGTTAAATATTCATTCATTTCCTTCAACATATATACAGGTAAGGCACATTAAATAAATACATTCTACATATCATTTGGGCTTAAGCCCTTGCATTACAAATTGGCCCAAGGCCTATAGTTCACCATTCTTCCAAATTAAAACACAAGTCTTTGGGCTTATGCCCATTCATACAAAAATATGCCCCAAGGGCCAAATGTCTTCACAATTCCTTTTCCCTTATTCCTTCAAGACTTCATCAAGTCTCAAGTACCGGGAACCTCATCTGTAATATGATATCCCACGAGGGGTCAACTCAACTGCTGGTATGACATAATGTTAATGCAAGGAACAAGATTTAAGGCGTGGCATGTGCAAGTGTACCTTTATAATCTACATGCATTCCAATTCATCAATACAATGCAATGGCAATATGCGTGACACACCCATGCAAACTCTATGCCACATCCATGTCTCGCTTCACGGTTCTTCCCCGTTGGCATGCAAGTACCAATGTATGTCTCTTTTCACGGTCCGGACCCCGTTGGGGTGAGAGTACCAATGACCAATTTTGGGTTTTTCACTACAGGATCTACACCCTCATAATGTATAGCACCAAAGTGCTCAACTCATGCCATGCTTCCAAGGATTCACACTATGCCAACATGCTTTGATTTTTGTTCTTATGCAATTCAATGAAATATTTCATCAACACATAGAGCATGCCTTTGATAATGCATTAAACTTAAAGCAACAAAACCTTTGAATCACAAAACTTTGTCTACATGAACCTAACATGTAATCCAATCAATTTCACATATAAACACATTACATGTTTACAACCTTAACAATTTCTCAAGGATCACAAACTACATAAAGTACCAACACATGGTATAAATCATAACTCTCGAACCACACGAGTTTCTCTACATGAACATAAGCTAGAATACAATGAATCAAACATATAAACAAGTTACATGTTCATCACTTTGACAAATTCTCTAAGATTACAAAATACATAAAGCACCAACACCTTGAATAAATCATAACTTTCCAACTACAAGATTTTGTCTACATGAACATAAGCTAAAATACAATGAATTTCACTTATAGTCCTAGTTCATGTTTATCACTTTTCCAAATTCCCAAAGAATGCATACGTACATAAACAACCAATTCTAAGTTTTCAAAGCAACTACATCCTAAGTGATTTTCTAACAATAAATAAACATATAAATCATTCAATCAACTTATAAAACACTCATAAACTTAATCATATTCCTTACTTAGAAAAATATTATACCTAAAATGATTTTTCTCAAACCGAGGGAGTTGTGTTCATTGTGTAGCCAAACCGATTAGTGAGAATATAGCCCTTTATGAGAGGAACAACTTCCTAGAAGGAAGTCTTGCAAGAATCTTGGCCTAGGAATGTGTTTTGGTGGCTTGAAGCTTGGAGAACCTAGGGTTTTTCTTCACTTTTCTCCCATGCACGAGTTCTTCTCTATATCTCAGACCAAAATAATGAAATTTTAACTCTAAGGGCTGTATTTATACTAAAGGGGCAAAGGGGCAAAATGACTTTTTTGCCCTTAATGAATCCGGGGCCCTGTTACACTACAACTCGTCCCGAAACGCCTTAATTTGACATTTTACTTTAACCAAAGTTCTTAAAATTATTTTAAATGAAAATTTTCCAAAAAATTTATTTTTTCCTATAGCCAGGTTTGGCCGCTTCCTCCCAGGCCACCCGGGATGCCCTTTTGGTCCAATTTTTGCAACTGTCTCCGATTAGGCTCAAATTTTTACAAGAAGTGTATTTTAACATTATAAGTATATTTATCTTCTATGGAATACTCAAAATATTCTTCTAAACATGACTTATACCTAAATAATGCATGTAAACGCCCTACCAACAAACTGTGCAAGAATAGTGCCCTACCGGCAAAAATGAAAAATTTATCCTGGTTTTTTAGATCTATACATTAGTTCTCTTTTAAGATGTCTCTTGGATTTATCTCTAGCATTCAAATACTAAATTCTCAAGCGAGAAGATTTCTTTATACAGGGTTCACAGTTCTTTTCTATTCCTCTTTGTTTTATTTCAATAGTGAATTTTTAAAGTCAAGGGTTTGACCTTTTAACTTCCTCGAGACTTTTAACTCATTGTCTACAAATTTTAGTATTAACATTCCCATGCGTATCACTTTAGTTCTTAGATCTATGGCTAGTGATCTATTACTTTCATTACTCACCCTGAGTCATCTTTTCAGTTACTTGATTGTTTCCCCTTGTTACTAGTATCTTGACTAGTTCCATGTCTAGTCATTATATTCATCTCATTTGGTACTAGGTCATGATTATCTTACTGTTCATGGTCTCTTAACTTCTGTTGGCATCGTATGGTGTATCATGTGCCAGGTAAAGGTATCTAGTACTTTGATATTTTCTTTTCTATTCTTTTCTTTAGTATGGTCATAGAAAGTCAATGGTGTAACTAGACTACACCACTTCTATCGTTTAGAGTGTTTTGGGCTTCTCATTCAAGTACTTTAAGTTTTACTAAGGATAGAGTTCTTGATGGAATCACATTATTCCACTTGAATTCATATGCAAGCTTAGGATAATAATCTAGAAGAAAATGTTTGGATTTTCATCTATCTTAAGCTTATACACAGCTATCTTTCTAATTTCTCCTCCCATTTTTTTTTTCTCACAAGTTCCGCCTAGGATTTACTACATGCGTTTGGTTGCGAGGTTTGCAACGTCACCCATTTAAGTTTCTTTTTGGTTTATTGAACTTTCTTTGATTACGACCATTATCATATTTCCCTATAGCATTTTCAGCGTCATATTCCCTTTTGTTTTTATGAACATTTTTTGGTTCGTGTCAGGACGGTTTACTCGTATTCTCTTTGCACTGTAATATTTTTCCCATGCAACCTTAGATTTATTCAAAATTTTCATTTATGATTCTCAATCACGTGTCCATTTCTTGAAGATTTATCAATCATTTTTTCATTTTATTTTGTATTATGTCACTATTTTTGTATTATTCATTGGCATACCTGCCTTTGTTTTCATATGCATGTTGAGGAAATCAGTTCCTCCTTCTTTTTTTTTTTTTTTTTTTTTTTTCAGGGTAGTCTTTACCCTAGTCACTGATTCTTCATATGAAACAGTCTACTTCGAAAGTGTTCTTAACCGTGTTATCATATTTTGTGTAGCTTGAACCTTCCACATCATTTGATTAGTTCAAATCTCAAAGTCTTATGACTTTTTAATTTATAACCATTATTTTGGTTTCACTTGCTCAGAAAGGTTGTTCAATTGTCTCATTTTTTATGCTCGTCATCATATTCAATTTTTCATCATATGTTACATTTCTCTCTCCGACCGTTATTCAACTTTTACAAATTTGTTCTTTTAAAGAACTTATTCAACCGTATAGGGAGTTCTTTGTACATTCTGTGACTTTATATCATATTTCAGGATTGTTCACATCAATTAGCCATCCCATCATTTTATCGTTACATTTGACATTCAAGGTTTATCAATATTATGTCAAGTTTTTTCTCACCATGGAAATTCTCAATTTCGTTAGTTTCATAGATTTAGTTATTCTTACTTTCTACCTCAATCTTAATTGTTCTCGTAATATCTCAAAGAATTATGTATAACTTTAGCACAGTCGTTGTCCTCAGTAGTTTTTCTAGACATTATGCCACAATTTCTGTCTCTTTAATTGTCAGATCACGTCGATCCTCAAAAATCACTCAGCGTCATCAATCATTTATCTTTTGAAATAGATTCAGCTAACTCAATAAAATACTACCCACAATTTGGTCATTTTGTCACCTAGATCAACAAGATCCATTGAATTTTTCCAATGATCCTTCATTACATCTTAATCTCCTTTTAGAACCATTATATTTCATAATGTTCACTTGATAGTCCCGTTTAATCAGTATTTGCCTCCCAATGATCCATTTGTCTTTACCTATATGACTCACTCAAGAATCCTCATGTTATGATATGTCATCAATCTGTCTAGAGTCTCAAACTCCTCATGTTACTATTCATTAAGTCTTCCTTAGACCCTCTTTTATATATATATTTCTTGTCAAATCCACCGACTTTCCAAGATTTCATAATCCCAACTTTATGCCACCTTATATCTTCCAAAAGAGCATTAACCGTTGCCCTTATTTAGATGATAGTTTCCCCTAATTCATCGATCAATTCATAGTTTAATGACTTAAGAGTCATCAACCTCGACACTAGTACGATTCTTTCCAAGAATCCTTAACCTTTGCCTTTAAGCATACTACTTCCTCCCAAAAGTCACTATTCATTTGATCATCTCAATCATCTAAGAAACATCAAAGTCAGTCATAGCATAGTCTTTCCCAAAGACTATTAACCTTAGTATTTAAACAAGCTATCGTCCTCCAAAAGTCACCGATCATTTAACTATTTAAATCCCCGGATTCTTAGTTTCTTTAAGGGTATCTAATCGGTTAATAACCGTGTACTTATGATCTGTACCTCATATGCTCTATGTATATCATTCATGAATAATGATTTCCTCATAGTATTTCAAAAATCATATATCATCTCAATTTCATGATTTCTCTAAATGAGTTACTACCAATTGAGTCTTTAGGATCATTTAGATCACATTGATCTCTAGTAGTTTTTCAGAATCATTTATCATTTACCTTCATCTAACTTGATAGAGTATTGACTAAAATCAAGTCACACATCATCTTAGATCACAAGCTTCATTGAATTTCTTCCTAATATTTCTTCATCATGTGTCAGCCTCTTTTCAAAGTCATCACATTTCATAAGGTCAATTATGACAATCTTGCTTATTTAATAATTGTCTTCAAAACGCTATTCATCTTTACCCTATTAGGGTCTACTTATGACTTACTCAAGAATTTTCATATTTCTGGTACATGATTAATTTATTTAGAGTATCAACTCCTCTTGTAATTATCCATTAAGTTTCCTTCAGACATTTTCTCATTCAAGCCTCGTTTATTTATCTATAACATTTATCGAAATCTCCTATAGTATTTTCAGTGTCATTCTTTGAGAATCTTCATCGTTTATCTTTAAACATATTATTATTCCCTAAAGGTCACTCTTTACTTAATCATCTCAATTGTTCAAGAATCACCGATTTCCATCATAACATATTGTCTTTTCCCTCGATATATTGTATTCATCAATAATAAATCTCTTGATGGTATCGAAACAGTTCAGATGTAACCCAAGGGTTCTGTTTCTAAGTTCAACTTAGCCATAAATGCAGGAACTATAAATCAATACGTAGAGTCAATATTTAACAATATGTGGGCAGGTTGTAAATAACTGGAAAAATATATGCAACTACTGGTATAGTAACCTGATCATCTTCCGGTGGTGTTTTTGAGACATTATCCTTGGTGGACTTTTAGGCAGTTGGAGCATTTAGTTATGCCTCTATCGTCATAATTGTCCCTTTTTGGAAAATTCCTTCCTGCCCCTTTTATGGTCTTCGTTGGTGCCACTACTTCATTGTAAGTGGTCAACCGTTGGGGCCTGATTCTGGGTAGAGCCTCAATGACTCTTTTCATAAGGTGTTCTATTCTGTTTAATTGATCTATCCGATCTATCTTAGTCAGATGATTTCTGGCTATCGGCGTATTCCTGATGTTAACCTTTTCTGTAAAAGATAATCAATCAATGTACACGTAAAATAGCAGTTAGTGTTACCTATCGACTGACTCTTAGACTTTAACAGTTCTAGTACTCTAATCTTGTCTCTCATGACTCACTAGAACCTAAGGCTCAGCTCTGATACCAAGCTGTCACGACCTGAAACCTACCCTATGCAGATCTCGTATCGCGGGGCCGACCCTATGGCCGTCTCTACTTTTTCTTTCCTTGTATCAATGACAACAATGTATAATATAAAACTTCAATAGTACATCAGCGGAAGTCTTAAATACATAATATGATTCTATAATGTCCAAATAGGAACCAACATAACATTACCCTTAGGTGGTGAATACATGGGAGAACTATATCACTTCTAACATATTCCTCAAACTGGCCCCCTATGCTCTTGGACTCCTACCGTGGTCTTGCAACATCCTTACCTGAAAATATAGTAAGTCGGGGTGAGCTAAACGAAACTTAGTAAGTAAATTCCCATCTCCGACACGGGTTAGGGTTAACATAGAAAGAATATGAATTCATAAATGTGAACATTATAGCCAATCATGAAGTAAAATGTTGTGATAGCCAATAAAAATACAATGCCACAATGACCAATGAACAGTAGGGTCACAATAATCATTCATGAGTAATGGATATAACATGAACATGGAAAAGCTCAATAGAAATCAGTCAACATAAAAGTACTGCCACAATGAATCGGTAACGATCAATTACAATCAATAAGTGAACTCTCAACATAAAGATTATTCGTAAGGAATGACAACATCCTCTGAATCAAATAAACGTAAAAATGTCAATCAACTATAAGTGATGCATTTACTCTGTTCAAGGCTTGGCAGACCTTCAGTCTTTTGGGGCCCGACATACCCCCCTTAACCTCAATGCATGTAAAATGCCATAATAACTCAGTGCATAAATACGCCATTTTTTCCATATGTCCATTCACAGACTCGATCCGTAGGTTCTGTCTATCGACCCGTAGGTCTTGTCAACTCAGAAAGCATTAGATGGATATTGTGACTGAGCACAAATCCGACATTCATAATAAATTATGATTATTCGTGATTTCTTAAGAAATGTATAAAAATGGAAAATCATCCATGTAGTAAAATATAACAGTAGGCCTTTCAAGGCATAGTACAAGATAACAATCAATGATAGAGTAGTCAAAACTATCCACAAGATAGAACAATATCACATTGTGGAAACAATAAACATATGGTACGTACAAGAGTACAAATCTGGCAGTAATAGAATGAATGTGGCTTGGAAGACCACATGTAAGAGATTGGGGTTCACTTACTTTTTATCCATGTGATCTACCTCATTATTCCATAATTTTCTCCTTTCCCTTTGACTTGCCTATAAATCAGTAAACATGTATAAGTTCTAATGCTATTCATCAAATTTTATACTTTCGTTACCATAAGTATCTCTTTTACTAATTTAGACTCTACTAGTGAGTCCGGAATGCCGAAGGAAATTCATTTAGGCTTTCACAGTTTTCAATTTGGATTTTTGTACTAAAAAGGGTAAAATGGTCATTTTACACTTTTACATGTCTCTATTTTTTGGGACCTATTTTCACAAATCGGACTTCACCGTTGAGTCCAGAATGCTTGAATTAATAGAGATTCATTATTCATTTATTCTGATCGGAGTTCGTTTGACTCACACTTGACTTAAGGGCATTTTGGTCATTTGGTGTTTCTACGGGTATTTTATTTTTTGGGACTCCGTCTCATGAAACGGACCTCACCATTGGGTCCAGAAGGTCCAAAATAGTAAATTTACACTATTCAATTGACCAATTTGAACATCGAGAATTAAATTAATAAATAATTTAATTAATTAAATTTATTAGCTAATTCTATTTTATATATATATATATATAAGTCCAGTATCCTACCACATATGCCTCAGTGGCACAGTGGTGAACTCAGAGCCATAAGGCTCTCACGCCTATGCGTCTGGGGTTCGATTCCCCCCAGCTGCCCTATCCTACCACTGTTCACCATTTTTTAAACAAACCAAAAAAAAACCCATCAGCCCTTTGCAACAGTGTCGGGTCGTCACTACACCTATCGGGTTCCGACCCGACCTGAGGCCCGACCCGGCCCGCGTGAACCAACAGTGCCTTCCCCCTTCCCCGTCTTTCCAGCAATCCATAGTGCATCTCCGGTCACCATCTCTGGTGCTGGTGACCGGACTGCACTGTATTATTATTATTATTAATTTTGTTTTCCATTTTTCGTGCAGTGTTTTCAACTCTCTTTGATTCTAAATTGTTCTAACATATTTTTAAAACATCTTAACATAATTTTAGGCCTATAAAACTACACAAAACAGCCCCAAATTCCAAAACCCATTTTTCCGATAACACCCCATTTCTCCCTTATTTCTTTACCAATTCTTTTGCGGTTTCTTCCTAAATTCCTCTTTTTCTTTCTAGATTAAGATTATACATCTAAAAACAAGCTTCATGCAACTTTAAATAAAACCCAAAAATTGAAATTACAGAAAAAGTTTGAAGAATTTACCTTCTGCCCAGTCCGCCTGTCTTCCCTTTTTCTCCTTCTTCTTCCTCCTCTTTTCTCCTTCAGTTTTTGATTTCCTTCGACCAACCCATGTATATATATATTTTCTTTTCTCTCTCTCTCTCTCTCTCTCTCTCTCTCTCTCTCTCTCTCTCTCTCTCTCTCTCTTTCCTTTTTTATTTTCTTTCCTTACCTCTTTCTTTGACCATTCTTTTTCTATTCAATTTCGGAATTTGTAACCCCCTCCCCTCATTATGTTTTGCCTTAATTTTCTTTGTAGGTTATAAATATATTTCATTTTAGCACATGGCATATATATATATATATATATTTCACACTTTATATACCCATATGGTTATATATATTTATTTAACTTTTCATATATATATATATATCTATACATGGTTATATATATATATATATAAGTTTTATATTACATATACATTTATGTATAGACACCCATGCTTGTATACATATACTGATACATACACGTACACGTACTTCGACGCTCGCTCGTGGCTTACTCGGGTATTGTCTGGGCATCGTCTGTATAACATAGAATCATAACAGTTCTGGTTTATTTTGGTATTACATTCATTGGCTCGGTTTGCCTCATTATTATTATTTAACTCTTTTGGGCATTTTTAGAATTAGTCCGATTTATTTGGGTTAGGGTGTTACAGAGTATTCTTGAGTTCCAAGTTTCAACTTATGAACTAGGTTTCAAAAAAACAAGGATAAACCTATGATTTGATGATAAGGTCTAAAAGAACAATCCAAAGCATGAATTTTGAGATAAAAATAAGAAGAAAATATGAAGAAACGTTTGTGAGTTTTTGTATTACAGGTTTCAACTTATGAATTGGGTTTGCTTAAAATGATCAGTAAAGCTCGTTTTACTTGTTGGGGTGGGTTGGAAAAAATATGAAAACATGAAAATAGGAAGAAAAACCAATTGGAAAACAAATAAGAAATATCAAGTTGTAGTTCTACGAAGACTTGTAGTTTTTCCTAATTTCCATGTGTTTTGATCCACCTTGATGGTCAAAATGCGATATAGAAGTTATTAAATGGTACTACAAACAAATTGGGATGGAAAGGAACTGAAAATAATGAGAAAAAAATAGGTGGAAATTCTAGGGTTTTATTGTGATTGCACGAGTAACTTGAAGAAGATGACGAGTCACGAACGAGTTGACACATTGTCACATCCCCGACCCACCCTGTGTGGATCGGGTGACGGGACTCAACCCGGGGGCCGATAACAGAGTTGGGCGACAGTACAACAATACAAATAAATAAATGAGATGCAGAAATATGAAGACAAATGCCCAGCCGTCCGACTAGAGCTTTTAAACCTATTAAACATTTTTAAAAAAACTTAAACATATATTTATATTACATAATTATTCTCTCTGCAAAAGAAAATTACTTATATTATCCCACAATAGTAAAAAAGATGTGGACGATCTACATATCTTGACATTCCAACTTTTGCCTGCTAAAAGTCTGACTCCAGCTAATTATCTTACAACAAAAATGGTACCAAAAGAGTGAAGTTCTAGACAACTTTCACTAGTACGGGTATGGCTCCCACTAGTCATCATTGCCTGAAAAGTCATAGGTAAAATCCATGTGAGCTTTATGAAAAGCTCGTGAGTAATTCCAGTACCTTGTCATGGGTTTTCATCTGATAGTGGTTTTAAGTATGAAAGAGTTTATAAAAGAAATCACTATAAATTATTCTCACAATTTAAAACACAGAATACAGAATCATCGAACCATAAAACACGAAGCATTTCAGGGCATTCGAGTAAAGCATTTAATTTCTCAAATATAGAGCATGACGATTCTATTAATATAATTAGAAGCATAAATCCTTTAATTATGAACTATGTGGATATAAATCATTTTCAGAGCAATAAGGGTTAAAAACCTTTTACTATTTCACAATATTGTATCTTTTTTCTTTACACGAGAGTTCGTATCGATCCTAACTCAAAGCTTAATAGGAGGTCAGTACATTATACATGACCTAAACAAGAGAGATCTTTGGCCTTCTCATGGGCATTATAGGAGTGAGTCCCGAAGGAAACACTAAACATGAGTTCTTATACACTATTTATCTTGTGTTACCAGTTTGCAAACATGAAGTATTTAAATATTATTTTTCAACACATATGATTTTCAAGAGAAGTTAAACATAGCTGGAATGAAAAACATTCATTTTTGAAAGAAGATATTTAACACAACTTTGTAATCAAAGATAGGCATGCTTGAAGTAAGAATTGTATAAACAACTGACATTTTAAGTAAGCGCATTTTCAGTTCACTGACATTTTAAAGGAGTTATGAAAATATAGGAATTTATTAAAACATTTTAGAAGTCATGGAGTTAAATTCTCCTCTTTAAAGTCTAGAATTACCCACCTTGAGTTTGGGGATTTGCGCTACTGGTTGGCTTTTCCTTTTCCTTTGTAGTTCATAAAATACAATTCATTGAAGCTTATTAATTTCATATTTAGCTTAAGTTACTTCCTAATCGGTGTTCTTTATTTATTCTTAGACTAAATAATGGCTAGTTTCTTCGGATAAGTCTTGTTTCTTTTAACCAGGTTTATTCGTAGTTAAGTCTATCTCTTAGAGGTAGTTTAGTAATTTGCATTATCACATATCCTATTTTTCAGTACCTAATTTGACAATATATACCTCACCGTTGGGTCCAGAACGTTGAAGAAAGTCAGAATAGACCCTCTCGGACATTCAATTGGCTTCGGGCATTGCTAAGGGCATAATAGTAATTATTGCATTTTATGTGTCCTAATTTTTGAGATCTCGTCTCATAAAATGGACCCTACTATTGGATTTGGAGCGTAAAAAAATGTCAGGGTAGACACCCCTTTTATTTTATTTGGACACGGGTAGCACTTAATTAAATTAAATTAAATAAATATAATATATATATTTTTTAAAATATATACATGTGTGTGAAGTGGCATAGTGGTCATGCGCGTGTACATAAGTGTTGTGTGTTTGCGTGGTTTAGGGATCGAACGAGGGGAGCTTCGATTTTTACTTTTTCTGATTTTTTTAAGAGCCAAACAACAGATAAGGTTGCATATTAGGGATTGGCTATCCCAATTCCGTGAGGGAATATTAAATCCAACCCTTAACCCTGTTGCCAAAAAGACATGTTTCCAATTAATTTTTTTTAAAAAACTTACTTAAATGATGCAGTTTTAAGGGGTTCATTTCCACGTGAACTAGGTCTCGACCCGAACCTGAACTCGAAGACTGACTCGAATCGAGACCCGTTACGATTTATCATCTTCCTCAAGGCGATGAACAACAACTTCATAAACCCTAAAATTTTAGAAGCAAATTCGTGGGTTTTCAAGTGCAATTCCAATCTGTTTTCAATTCTATAGGACTTTTGGAAGATTAATGAACACTTTGCCATGGATTTTGTGGATTGAAGTGAGCTTAGAAGCTCAGTCGTGCCTCCATGGCTGATCTAAATAATTCTTCAGTAAATGCTCATTTCTTTACTAAAATCGATGGTTTTTGGCTTGTTATGATCATTAGGTTATGGAAATTCAAATCATGTTCCAAAAATCAAGCTTAGTGCTTGATTCTCAAGGTTCAATTTTGTGACCGTGACCTATAACTCCGATTATCTCCTTTATTTCTAATTCCTTTCTCCTAATATTTATGGAAACGTGAATTTAGAAGCTTCTAGTTTAAGCCCCGCACCATAGAAACCTCTTTGGTTGCAGTTGGTTCAGATCCAGTTCGAAGGTCTAATCAAAGGTAGTTTGATTTTCTTAGGGTTTTCTGGGTTTTTCAGACCTTATTTTTAGTCCTAAACTATCATAAATATACATTCTAACACCTAATAACTAAAACTAACATGAAATCTCCTAAAGAGAATTTACCTATTTTGCTTTCAGTTTCAGCTTTTCCTCCCAGTCGCAGCACTCTCTTTCACTCTCACGCGTCTCTTGTAACCTTTTTAGGGCTTAATATAAATATATATATATATATATATGTATTATAGAAGCTACAATGCCTCTCTCTCTCTCCAA
Organism: Nyssa sinensis; assembly: GCA_008638375.1. Classification (NCBI taxonomy): domain Eukaryota; kingdom Viridiplantae; phylum Streptophyta; class Magnoliopsida; order Cornales; family Nyssaceae; genus Nyssa; species Nyssa sinensis. The sequence continues at coordinate 10,675,131 of CM018037.1, read as the reverse complement.
CTTTCTTTCCTCCCATCCTATGCTTCTATTTCCTTGCCTCATTTTGCTCCAATGGCACTCACACACACTACACATCTTCCTCTCACACCAATTTACACACACACACACACACACATTCACACATGGACCTACTTCTTTGCTTATGTATACACGTATTTATATATACATATATTATTATTTATACCTATATATATACACCTATAGATACACATACATATATACGTATTTCTTAGCACACATACTTACACACACATAATTACATATATATATATATATATATATATATTCACACATGCATAGATACGTTTACGTATATCTCAAATTCGGGCGCATATACGAGCATGGGTATATGTATCCTTTGCACACTAGGCTTTATCGCGTCTGCTATGTATCAGCTGCATTTATGTATACTTATATATTTTATGTATTTTTTGCGCACTATTTAATAATTATGTATTAAACAGTTGTGTATTCGATGCCTTGTAGGATGTTACCTAATTCATTAGGTCGGGGTGTTACACCCACCGAGCTGATTGAGTCGACTCGACTAATTAGAGGATTGCATAGTTAATTAGGATGGTGTCATTTTAAAGCACATAAGCCCTAAACTATGTCGTATCATATTCAACTGAAGACAAATATATTGCCTAAAAACTACATCGTTTCAATTGGAATTTAAGACCCAAAATGGACATAGGCCGCCCAGTAGATTCGAACCCATGACCCTTGGTTGTTTTTCTAAAACTCTATCCATTGAGCAACATCTCGTGGGGGTGGAAATTATGCCTCCAAAATGTATATATATTCAAAAATAAAAATTTAAGGAAATTAAAAAAAATTGAAGCCACGGGGAATTGAACCCGAACCTAAGATTTAAAAGGCAAGCACCAAACCACTAATCCATAATGATGATTGTTGTTGGTAATGCTTATTAACAGATATCTATCTACATATATGATAGAAATGTATATCCACATGGCACCAAATGACCATGTTTCACCTATTATCATCTCCTTTTAATTGTGGTTTATATTTAATAAAAATCAAGAAAATTTAAAAATTCAAATAACAACTCAAATATCCCACGTCCTCACAGCTATTTCGGTTTCAAAATTGATGCGTATCTCAAATATCCCATGTCTAATCCCAACTTCCCCACCCCCAACATAACTCTGTACGAAAGCTATTACAAATAATCTTTCACTTGACACTTTCTCCCACGTCTCATCCCCACTTCCCCACCTGGAATGTAACTCTGTATGAAAACTACTACAAATAATTTTTTACTTACAATTTCTTTGTTTTTTCAACTTTTTAATTTTTTTTTCTTATTTTCTAAACTTTTTCTCTCTCTCTACTTTCCTCTCTCAAATTTTCACTTGAATCAACTATTTTAAATTTTACATTCAATTAAGAAATTTATTTTAAAAATAAATCTCACATCAACTTAATATCACCACAAACTTAACTTATCCTCTATCCCACGTCAACTTAACTTCCCATTTTTAATTAGAGTTTACTCTCTTAAATGCACGTTGCTTTTCCCATGACTCTTATCTCTGAAAAATTCAGTTCCAAACAATGGCTTCAGCTCTTTTAGCCAGACACCTAATATTTTACTTCTATCTCCTTATATATATATATATATATATATATATATATATATATATATTTGTCACTGTCGTCTATGACACCATCATTGTTGGTGGGAAGGACTGCATTTGTTATCATTGGTAGGAATGAATGCATTTTTCATTATAAGTGGCTTCTTCCGCATCTACGACAACATCTCGAGTATAATAATCAACTTCTCCAAGTTCAAATCTTGAGCTTGGATCCTTATGTGATCACAAAGTTCAAATGTTAAAGTTGGGACCAATTACAAAACAAGTTGTTTAATTTAATGTTCAAGGACTTGATATGGTTTATGTTATAGCCTTAGGTCCCGGTGTAAAACTAACCTTGGAGGGGGGGCTTGAATAGGTATGCTCTATTTTTCAATATCTCCAATTCTTCAACCACAACACTACCAACTACTTCAAAAGACAAGTAATATATACAATTCTATTAATTATCCCTAGCCATTCAAACATGCAATCATATAGTGTTGATCAATGCATACTATTCGACTAAGCCCAATGGATTCACAAGTTTAATTTAGATATTAATTTATCAATTCAACTCAAATTTAACTATTTGATAAATCAACAATTCACCAATTAAATTCATAATTCAGTTTGCCCAATTGAGGTTTCTAATTATCAATTCAATATTTTATGAACACAGTTATGAAAACCTAAATTGCCAAGCAAGCGAAAGTAATTATATCTAGCAAATTATGAATTGTAAACACATAGAATGAGAAGAGTGAAAACCACAATGATGAGGAGAACTATCCTTGGTGAGAAAAATCTAGAGTCGGGCAATGTTCGGGGAAGCAATTCACTATGATTGAAATTGAATTATACATAAACTTGACATGGTCTAAGTACCTCTAGCACCGTTCTACAAATTCACACTATCAACCTCCCTTGAATTCACAAGTTCCTCATAGATGAATTCTGTATTAAATTAGATCCTCCTTCGGTCTTAGACTTTTCCAATCGGGCCTCTCACAATTGTGAATCCACACAACCTCGATATCTATTGATTGCTCAACTTTGAGTCCTTAAGCTTGAACTATCTTTTCCAATGGTGAGAATGTGAATTGGGGGCTCTTTGATGTGATTAGGATCATGTGAAATTGATCCGATCTCAAACAGTTTGAAAAACTATTTTTACGCAGTGCTTATTCGAATGAGGATAACTCATTCGAACAACCAACTTATTCATTCCAATTAACATGGAATGAGCTTCAAACGAGCAAAACTTTGAGGTTGTTGCTTTTCGTTTGAACTCAGAACGAACAAATGACCTTTCAGTTGTTCGTTCGAACAAGCCACTAGGCTCGTTTAAACGAGCTAGAGAAAGTGTTCATTCTTTGCTTGCCTTGTGAAATTTAATTCCCCAAGTGTTTTAAATATTCATGTTTAAAAATTCTATTTCACAATCATAAGACCACTTCACACATGATGATATACAATGCATGCAATGTATGAGTGTGTGAGATCGAAATCACGACAGAAGTCCCAATTACCCCTTAAATACCAAGGCGGCCGACAATAGATCATTGCAATGAAGCTTGAACCTTATTGGCATAGAACGGGCATTGAGATACTCTAAACCTTGGACTAATGTAGTGATTACATTGAAAGCACGTTTTGTCAAAATCGGATTACTCAATTTCAATAATAGACCCCGTGGTCCTAACAGTTTAGTTATTTTTTTTCTTTTTTCGTCATTGAAAACTTATGCCAATGTTTATGAGTAGAGAATATTTTTATGAGTAATGTTTCATGGCACATGTACACACATGTGTGGGGTCCATATGAGTGTCATGGGTGCGGGTTCCACACCCATGTGAGTATATGTGCATCATATCTGCACAATCACGTGCGCCACAAAACATTACTCTATTTTTAATGGGCATATTCCTGCTGCTAATATCTACATTTTTGTGTTACCATAATGTTCATCTGTCTTTGCAAACAAACATAAATTATTTTATTGTAATTTAGGGATTATATTATTTTTTTCAAACTTATATTCATTTGTTTGTCAATTTGTTGGCTTAGACAACACTCTAGGAGACTCGGGGTTTTTTAATGGTAATTTTTTTGTATGCTTTGTCCATATAAGAGTTTTGCAAAATTTTTGAAGTGACAAACCCCAATTTGATTCAATAATTCATGTTGTTTCATTTTAATTTCGTTTTTATAACTAACATATGTATACCCCGACATGCATCTTATCTCCCTAACAAATTTTATCCCTCATATCTCTATCCCCTAACAAATTTAATTTCAAACACTTTCAAATCTTTACATTTCAAAAAATTTATGATAACTTTTACGTCCTATAACATAACAGATAACATATCTCTTGGATTCTCTCTTAAAACCATATACATTTTTTTCCTTTTCTTCTCTCTCCCTATCACAACTCAAATCCTAAGACATAAGTGTGACCCCTATTTAATTAGGTTTAAAAATTAAAAATAGGAGAATGAAACTACCTCGGTTGGAATTTAACTTAGTATGGAATTATTAGTAATGAAATCAACTCTTTAAAGGTTCATGGACTACTCTTTTTTCTTTTTCTTTTTAGTTAATCCATTGATTTATTGAGTTTTAAACTCTTGAAATCTTTAGGTTTTGTATTTCTTCATTTTACATTAATCACATACCTCTTGTATGAACCTAATGGCAAAAGATGGTGAAGACTTGGTTTTTGGAACAAGATGAAATAAAAACATTTCAAGTTGGTTTTAATCTTCCATTCATGTTAACAATCCTTGAGTTAAAATCACTTTATTTCCCCTTAAAGTATGTCTTAAAATTACTTTTAACCAAGTTTTAGAACTCCTAGATGGAGCATTTAAACCTAAGAAAGAATGGTCCCAAAACAACCAATGAAGTAAGGAATTAGTGAAATTTTGAGGATGATCGGTCAACCAGTGAATAGTACTGGTTAGCTGGTTCTTCTTAGAAATTTGAGACGTGCGAAAATAATAAAAAAAGAAAAAAATATTGTAGAGAAGTGATGAAAGATAGATGAAGTAGAAAACATAAAGAAATGGGAAAAGGAAAGAGGATTGGACTTGGGCCCGAAGGCTTCCTATGTATCAGTTTAGAAAATGAAATCAGAGTAACGTAGTTCTTCAGTTTACCCTTTTTTTATCAAGAGTGATAAAAGAGGCGAGATCAATCGAATTAAAGAAGACTATTAAGGGTTTGAGGGCGTAACTTATTTAATTGTGGTAGTCGGGTAGCACTTCGGCTTGGGAAATTTAATTCAGAGACTTCAATCGGGTAGATCTCTGACTTGCTTCCTCAATTCGAAAACTGTTGCTTCGGCAGGGCTTCAACTTACTTCTTGAAGGGAGACGATCACTTCGGTAGAACTTCAGTCTTGAAAGATGGAGAGTTCTTGGAGAGAGAATTCTAGAACTTTACTAATAGCATATGGTTAAGGAAATTGTGTGTTGGAAAGTGATGGCGAGAGGGTTCTATTTATAGTCAAAATATGGAGATTCGATCCAAGGGCCTAAAATGAAACCCTAGAACAGAGGGCTAAGATCATGTCTTGAGTGATAATTATCTAATTAAATAAATAAAACATTAAATAATTATCCTAAGGAATGATTATCCTTTTAAATGAATTAATAATTAATTATGACAATGTAAGAACCAATGAAATTGACGTCTACATGCAAGACCCAATGAGAATTAAGAAAAATAGAATTTACTTGGAAATAAACTCTAAAATGCAAGTGTCTAGGTTCGATGTATATCATTTTAAGGAAATATTAAGCAACCAGTTTTATGAAAACTCTAGAAATGGAAAGTTCTATCACTCAAGATTACCAAATTACCCCCAATTCAGTAGAGAATCCCTAGCTTACCACAAGACATGTGAAATGACCAAATTGCCCTAATTTATCACCAAAGGGCTAAAATTACCAAAATACCCATAAATGTGTAAAATGATATAAAAATTACGAAAATGCCCTTCAAGTGACTAGGAAGTCAAGGGTAGAATTTTTCCAAAATTACTAGAATGCCCTCAATGGCAAAATGGTGCCAAAATTACTAAAATTCCATCCGATGGGCAGAAGAGTCGTACCAAAGGTAGGACTCTGACAAGAAGAGTCATAGTATGTGTGCGACTCTGAGAGGAAAGTCCTACTTGGAATGGGACTCTGTCAAGAAGAGTCCTAATGGGACTTGGACTCTAACAAGAAAGTCCTAAGAAAAGGAGTTTGTTGGGAAGAGCCTTAATGGGACTGAAACTCTGATAGGAGAGTCCTAATGAGAATAGGACTCTGTCAGGTAGAGTCGTAATGGTGATAAGACTTTGTCAAAAAGAGTCCTAATGGGACTGAGATGCTGACATGAGAGTCCTAATAGGAATGAGACTCTATCGGGAAGAGTCCTAATGAGAATAGGACTCTATCGAGAAAAGTTCTAATAGGACTGGTGTCATGACCCGAAACCTACCCTATGCGGATTAGGGGTCGGTGATCAACACTGTCACCTAGACGGGCTGTACAAAATCAAATGAATTGCATGAGACAGTAATTGTTTTTTATCAAGCGCGGAAGCTACACACATACAACTCATCTGATAACAAATCAGCTTTAACAATCATCAATAAAATTATCTCCTAAGTACAAATTTCCATCACCATTCATGCCTAATAGTATCTTCCAGTATTAGTAAGTCACAATGTCTATATTGGTATCATCCTTACATGATCAATTCAAATTAAGTCTTGGAGCCGTACTTCATCAATGTTGCTCACAACACATCACTAGTTTTATTAGTCACCATCACTATCTTCCTTCCATATTGTATTACCTGAAATATGTTTGGATAAATTCATATGAGCTTTACTAAGCTCGTGAGAAATTCCTGCATCTTGTCATAGGTTTTGTAAAGGTAGGGTTTTGCACAAAATACCATAGGCACCAAGATTCCTCAAATAGTTAACACATACTCAAGAGTATCTTATAAAACGTTTCCAAAATGGATCATATATAAAAACATATTGAAGGTTCAAGTGGATATAATACATGCATTTTTAAAACACATCATTTTCTATAGCACAGTTCGAATATCAAAACATGAGGCAGATGATGAAGAGTTGCTCACAAAGCGCATAGTAGCATATGCATTTCTTAAAACATGGTTCAGATAATTAACACAAAATGGATAACACAACATCGAATAACGAATACACATGATAAGGTACTCCTGAAATTTGATTACAAATAATAGATAACACAACATCGAATGACGGACACATATTACACATATCAAAGAATCACATATTGAGTTGGAGCACTACGTGGGTAAGTCTCATCAAGAGTCAGAGTACCCCATAGGTAAGTCTGAATCATTAATTCCATAATGAGTTAGAGTGCCATGTGGGTAAGTCTCATCACAAGAGTCAGAGCGCCACATCGGTAAACCTCGTATAGACACAAGAATTAAGTTAGAATGCCATGTAGGTAAGTCTCATCACAAGAGTCAGAGCGCCACATGGGTAGGCCTCGGATAGACACAAGAATCAAGTTCGAGCACCATGTGGGTAAGTCTCATCACAAAAGTCAGAGTGCCACATGGGTAGGTCCCGGATAGACACAAGAATCAAATTACACATTAAATTAGAGCACCATGTGGGTAGGTCCCATTACAAGAGTCAGAGTGCCACATGGGTAGGTCTCACACAAACACATGATCGGATAAAAAAAAAGTATGATTCGGGTTACATAGTCAAAATTGGTTCACACAAATCATTTTTCTCATTGAAAGGGGTGTTATAATTTATAGACATTTTTGCTAAAGAATTTAGTCGGGATTCAAAGCATATAACATCTTTCAAATCAGTACATAAGAACGTTAGTTCAAGATATAGTCATGAAGATCATAGCTTTTAGATATTTCATAAAGTGCAAAATAGACATTTTGAGCAGATATAAAATTCATTGATTCAGAGTACGAGATTACTCACAAAAACAGATTATGTATTTTGAACAGGTATAGAAATTCATAAGGCAAAGATTTGGAAGCAGGATATAAAATCCACTGATTCAAGATACCGGATTACTCACCTGTGGTCTAGAGTCCACAGTCCTTCCCTTATTTGCTTACTTGTCTTGGCACTTGTCTTATCCTTATCTCCTTTGTTAGTGATCCTCGTTCACATATTAAATTTAACTCAATATCTGAATAAGCATATGATTCTATTTAATCACTATTTTTTTTTATGTTACTAGCCTTGACCGGTTCCATATTTGGATTCGGTGGCCTTCTAAACCCTAAGGTAAATCCATACTCTTCCTCGGGTCTTATCTGAAACTTATTCTCCTATTAAGGGTATTTTAATAATTTTATCTCTTACATCTCATTTTATTTGGTTCTTTGTTTACCAAAATAGACTCCACCGTTGAGTCCAGAACGTTAAAGAAAGTTAGAGTATGCTATCTCTCACATTTAACTGGCTTTTGAATTACTAAGGGCATAATGGTAATTATGATATTTCACATGTCTATATTTTTGGGACTCCGTTTCATAAAATGGATCCTTCCATTGGGTCCAGGATGTCCCAAAATGTTAAAGTATGTATTTTCAAGGTTATCGGAGTTCAATGACTATCTTAATTTATCATTAGGACGTAATTGGAATTTTTTCATTTGTCCGTTCATATTTTTTGGGATCTGATCTCACAAATCGAACTCAACCGTTGAGTCCAGAATGCCCACAAATGTTGGGTTAGACTATTCTTGCATTTCAATTGGCCTTCATTTGACCAATTTTTGGCTTAAGGGCATTTTAGTAATTTCTCATAAATTATTAGGATTTTCAAATTAATTTTTAATTAATTTTATGGGCCCTTCCGTAATTAATAGAAACATTTTGGGTCAAAACATAATTTTTTAAAAGTTTAAAACACTAAACCGTCCGGTCCAATCACTTTTCAAGTGAACTGATTCAATAGAGTTAAGAACTAACCAGTTCGATGCGTCATCACCACGTCAGGCTAACGTCATCCCCCTACCAAATCAAAACAATGTCATTCCATTTAAATTAGGATACGTTCCTACGTGGGTTAACCCAAACCCGATATTCGACTCGACCTAACCCGTTGACCAACCCGAGTCAATAGTTGACTTGGTCAATAGAAGCCCTGTCAACGCCGATTGCCTTCTTTAGCGACAGCGATCTCCGGCGACTATTTTCCAGCCACAAATCCAATGGTGTTTGAACCATTTTTCCATGAGAATTTCATATCTAGGGTTAAAATTTGGTTTCACCTAAGTTGGCCTGTCGAAATAGGCAATTACAAGGACTGCTCCAACGAAGCCTAATTTTTTTACGAGGTGCCTCTCTTGTTATTTTGACGTGTTTTAGCCACTGTTTTCACCCTGTTTTTCCTCTTTTCCATTTTTGGAACCTCTGGGGATTAATCCTCGTTCATAAAATAGATGAAATCATTCTAAAACTCTAATTACCAAATTATCATGCCTCAATTGTAACTTTAATTTTCTCTTTGGTTCCTTTGTCATTTTCATTGATTCAACTTGCAATCTTCCTATATTCAAATGATTTTTCAAAACCTAGGTTAAAATGGAGCTTTAGTTTGGGTTTCCACGTGACCCAAATTTTTCTAGTTCGGTCACAATGATTTCTTAGGGTTGCTCAAGCTTAAACCATGTCATTTTTCTCCCATTTTCATTTATTGGCCATATCCATTACATGAACGAAGCTTAAATTAATCAAAAGTGAAAGAAGCATTAAGTTTCAGGTGAGAGAACTTACTTGTTCGGTTCTCTCTCTAGGTTCACTCTCTATAACTTCTCTTCCTCTTTACACTGGTTCAAGTGCTTCTTCTTCCCTCTGACTTAAGTGCATACAACAATGTCCCCTTCTTCTTTTCTCTTTCTTTATTTATCTTCAAGTTCTCTCTCTCTCTCTCTCTCTCTCTCTCTCTCTCTCTCTCTCTCTCTCTTTCTTTACAATTCTCTTTCTCTCTAGGTTTTGGTTGGTGTGGGTTGTGAAGTGTATCAAACACTAACACAGCTTTTGTGCATCATATGAGTTGTTTTGCTGCATGGATTTTAATTGGGCCAAATTTTGGTCCAATGATATAAGGCCATCTAATCCTTGACTAGCCCACAAGTTGACACCTCATTTTTGCTACATGAAGTTCATGTCAATAGATGATGCTTATATTTAATTTTGGCTGAATACATGACAATAAAACTCTAATGGCCAAGTGGTAGAGTTTTGGTGGTCTTAATCCTGGTCTTGAGTTCAAGACCTTGTAGGAGCTTTTTAAGTCATTTTCTCCATTTTCCTTTTGTGTTTGCATATATTGCATTTTTAGAGTATTTCATTAACTCTTAAACTTTGCATTCTAAATCTCACAAATTATAATTTTTGGAAAGCTTCTTGGTTAAGCATACTTTATTCATGTATCACTACTTTTGTCTTAGTGCATTTCATGCACAATTCTTCCAAGATTATTCATGTGTTAATCCTAGATTAACGCCAATCGTAATTTGTCATCAAGTCATGATTGTTGTCATTAAATCATATTCTTAAAAATTGATTGTCTCCGGTTCATAGTTAATTGCTCTTATTTATACATTTATCTCCATATTCATAAACTATTAGTCTTAAGTAAAATTATCCATGATTAATAAAAGAGTTCTCTTATCATAATCATCATTATCCTTAATCGCCCCACTTAATTGGGTCGAGATGTTACAACTGGGACACTAACAGAAGAGTCCTAATAGGAATATGACTTTGTCTGGAAGAGACTTAATGGGATTGGAACTCTAGCATGAGAGTCCTAATGGGAGTGGGACTCTATCGAGAAGAGTCCAACTTGGATTGGGACTCTGACGGAAGAGTATTAACGAAAGTAGGTTTCTTGGCATAATTACCGAATTGCTCCCACTTAATCAAGGGTCACAAAATGGGGTGTCTACACAACCTATTTTATCACCTATTTTCAAATGTAAACTTGTTCAACTCATTTCTCACGCCTCACATAACAATTAAGATAACATTTCATAAACTAATTTTAAATCATCACAACTTATCACAATAATTCAAAGGGTCAATATTTTGCCATTGCTTCCATATTCTAGTTTATCATTCAATGCCAAATACTAATAATGAAATTTTGGGTAACTTAACCATTCCATCCTCCATTCATACATCAATATTTCATCATGTTCCATGCATTACTAGATTAGTTCCCAATAAGTGAAAGCATGTATTCATAATTTCACATCCTAGGTTACACATTTTAGTTCCAAGTTATATGCATGCCATTATACATACACAAAGTCTCATCGTTTAGTACCAACATTTAAAATACCATTACATAATTTCAAAAAAAAGGTCCTAGGAGAATGTTGGGGATTCCTATTAATACAATATGTCCCATTTTCAACAAAAGTTGAAATTGTTCAAAAGTAATAGAAGTAGGCTTTTGCAATGCCTATCCTTGAAAAATGCCCAAAAATGGTTCTTCATGCATAATCAGCTTCATATGGTGGCGCCCTACCACATACTGCATCTGGTTGGGATCAATACAACTACCCTAGTAGGACATCTAACATAGAGAAAAATATGTGATGGCTCATGTAGGTATGTGATGGTGTAGTGTCACACAAGTGGCCAACAAGGTAAGCATAGGAAAGTGACACCACAATATCTATAATCAATCATATGCATGTATATATATATATACATGCGTATGCAAAATGGAAGCATTTATCATAATGTATCAACACAAGAACAAGGAAAGTTGGTTTCATTCAATTCCCTCATTTCCTCATGGTTTCCTTCAAACCAAAATTCAAGTTCCAATAACCACATAATAGCCCTCGGTAAGCTTGAGTGCTTTACAGGCTACTGACCCGATGGATACAAACGACGACCCATGTGGGTTTATGACTCATAAGCTGATCAGAGACACAATCTCGATCACCAATAAACCTCGGGTAAAGTGAAATCTCACGACACTCAAAAGTACACCAAAGACGTGACCTTGTCTCTTTAGAATTTCTATCTCATAGCCCAAGGCATCATTTCTCATTAAAGCTCGCCATTCTCATAATTCCACATCCATTTCACCAATTTAATAATTATAAACAAAATAATACTCAAAATTTTAAGATTTCACATCCAAAAGATCACATAGACAATTTAACAAACACTTGGCAAACATCTACAATTTCTTTTATATATATATATATGTAAAATCAACAACATGAATACATATCCATAAGTGAAATAATTGGGCCGGGAGTAAGATTAACGAAGATATAGGATAAAAATGATCAATTTTATAAGAAGAAATCATCAAATAATATGATCTAAAAGTTACACTGAACATATCAAATACATAAAAATGAGCATATATATATATATATCCTGTAATGATGAAATGGAAAACATGATCCTTCCTATAAACTTATTTTTGATCTAGGTTAGAAGTCCTACCTCATTCTTGCAGATTCATGCCAAACCCTAGCTTTCCCCTCATTGTTCTTGATGTTTTGACAAAGATCATTCAACACCCTAGCTTTAAAATTCTTGTAGAGATTTCCTAGATGGAAGATCTTGCACTAAGTATCTTGATCCCTCTTCAAATCCCAAAGAAAATCAAAGAAAAAAGGTGGATGAGAAGGGAAAAATAGAGAGACCTCATGTCTCTCCTCGTGGCTATTGAAAGAAAATGAGAGAATAAGAGAGTATTATGAGGTTTTGGCCTTTAAAAGGCAAAAATCTGATTTTGGGTCGAATGACCCTTTTGCCCCTCACTTAAAAATAATATTTTCTTTGCTTTATGCACCGTTTGGTCATTTTCTTGCTCATATAAATTATCCTATGAACAACACATGACATGTAAATGTATTTTAAGTCCCAATACAATATTTTCTTCAGTTACAATGTGTAAGTGAAAGATAGGGCTTGCTAAGAGCCTTCCTCCTAAAATGACCAAAGAGGAGATGAAAATGGCGTCAGAACACAAGTTCGATGGAGAAAAGGATGGATGAGAGGTCAGTGGAAATGAGGTCGGGCAGGCAGTTGTCCCTTTTGGCAAAGGAGAATGACCAGGGTCCTTTTCTATGGAGGAATGTTCAAGCTTTCCCTTTTGGGCAAGGGTACTATTTATAGGTGCCTCAAGTGTACGATGTTTAGGGTTCCCATCATTCGCTTTTGCCATGATGTATGTCCTTCCCTTATTGGCCTGGGTATCTAATATAGAGATTCCTTGGCCAATCAATACCGAGCTCATCTTACCAGCCTCCAATCCACTAGATCTTTTGTCCTCGAGGCGGGTTATAACCTAGTGTATCATAGTTTGCACCAAATTGCATCACATGCCATGATCAGATCACTCGTGGGACAAAGACCATGATTGTAGAATAGGGTGTGGCGTGCGCACACAGGTCCCAAGGTTGTGACATATCTCAACTTGGAGGATCACCACAACTACGGAGTTAGAGCACGTCACATCCTAAGAGCGTACCCAAACCGCTGGTTCGAGGTCATCACTTTTGAGTGGATGCCTCGGGCTAGCACCAAAAATATTAGGGTCATTTGGCTTCCCTCAGAGTTACTTATCTTGGTACCTCGAAATGAATTCAATTGGTGATGCCTTCGACCTTTATGGAGGCCTTCATTTGAATCCTTATGACTTCTTCGGTGGTGGTTCTACTCATACCTTTTCTACTTGGAGACCTCAACAAGTTTTATGTCCCTTGTATTGGTCTTACACATTGTTCGCAACGATAAAATGATGATTTTTCCCTTATTAGTGTTTTAAATATCTAAACGGACTCAGAATGTTTCAAAAATTTTCCAAACTCGTTATTTTACATTATAAATGTCACGCCCCGAATTCTCACGCACCCGAGGCGCGAGTAACGAAACTAAAAGAAAATAAAATAATAAACAACTTAAATAAAATCTAACTGAACATGCATTCATTACCATCGATACATCAAAATAAGATGAAATACATCCCACCATTATAGTGTTCACGGGTCATTCGGGCTCAAGCCCTTACATCACAAAACATAAGTTCCATAGGCCAAAAATACACTAAGTGCTTCATCCTATCAAGGTGTCATTGAGTCTCAAGTAGCTGGAGCATTCTCATCTGAAATGTTGTCCCACGAATGGGTCAGCTCAACTGTTGGTATAATGAAGTGCTAATACAAGAAATAAAGCTAAGGCATGGCATGTGCAAAGTGTACATTTATCTCTAAATGCATTCCAGTTCTATTAATATGATGCAATGAAAGCATGCATGACGCACCCATGCACTCAATGCCACACCCATGTCTCATTTACGGGTACTCCCCGATGGCTCGAAGTACCAATGTCTCATTTACGGGTCTCACCCGATGGCTCGAAGTACCAATGCAATGGCCAATTTTGGGTTTTTCACCACAGGATCTGCACCCTCATAATGCAAAGCACCACGTGCTCAACTCACACCATGTTCTTAAGGAATCACCATATGCCAATATGCTCATGCAATCTCAATGCAACAAGGTTTCATTAATATGGCATGCTCGAGACAATAATATGTATATCACCAACCAGTTCCATATGCATACATATTTCATGTAGTCAATTTAAACATATTTCAAGTTTCATATTCTTCACTTTACTAAATTCTTAAGGAACGCAAGTAACACATGAGTATGTGAACAATCAACTTCAAGTTATCAAGTAAACACATTCCAAATAAACACATAAGTCATTCAAGTCATTCACAAAACATTCCTAACTTAACTTCATTTCTAACATTAGCAAAACACCATACCTGACGGGTTGATCTCAACCCAAATAAACCGCGCTCGTAGTGTAGTGGCTAGCAGTGAGAATGTGGAAGGATCAGACTGCATTCTCCTTACCTTTCGATGTTCCTAAAACCACAAAATGTAACTCAGTCGGTTGGTTACTTGAATGATGTTATTCATCAAATTTTATGTCATTATTTTATTAGTTTCTATTTTGCTAAATTAAATTCTACAACTGGGTCTGAAACGTCGAAAAAAATAGGTTTGGGCTTTCGCGGAATTTAATTTGGACGTTCGGGCTAAAAAGGGCAAAGCTGTCCTTTTGTACTTTTACGGGTTCCCATTTGCCGAGACCTCTTCTCATAAATTAGACTCCACGGTTGAGTCCGGAATGCTCGAGATAATAAGATTTCACTATTTTTTTACTCAAATCGGGTTTTGTTTGACAGTGTTTTGACTCAGGGGCATTTTGGTAATTTTAAAGGGTTCCACGGGTCTTTTATTTTTCGGAACCTCGTATCGAGTCACAGACCTCACCGTTGGTCTTAGTAGGTCCAGAATAGTTAGAAAACATATAAGGCTTGTCTCATTTGGGTGTCGGACCATTTTTGAGCATTTAATTTAATTTAATTAATTTAATTAATTAAATGTTGCCATTATATAATATATATATATATATATATATATATATATATATAGAATTTGGCACAAAAGTTCCTAAGGGCGTGCCTGTCAAATGGGTTTGGGCTTAGGGCTTCATCCAATAGATCAGGGGTTCAAGTCGTGGGGTCTGCGTTCTTGCGCAACCCTGTTCTTTTTTTTTTTTTTTTTGAACTATTGGGCCCAAAACTAAACGGCCCAAATCTTTCAAAACCCAAACAGTTTTTAAATGAAACCCAACCAGTAGCCAAACACCCCTAACCCCTATCCAACCCATCTTACATGGCCCAATTTCAGAAGCCCAATACTCTTTTAAAATTAATTCAGCCCAAATCAGAAATCAAGACAGGCCCAAGGCAACAGACCCAAAGTCGCCCCAAGGTCACCCCCGATTCTCCGATCGACCTCCGGTCGTCTCTCCCGTCTACAGTCGCCAGACGGCGACTGTTTTTCCCCCATTTCCTCAAGTTTTACACGTCCGTTTTTCCTCCTCTTTTCACCAAATTAATTCTGGAATTTTAACGAGTCACCTAGGATAGTTTTCGACCTTAAACACACTGATTTTCATGGACACCAAATCAGTTTTCCGGCTGAGCGCTGGCCAACTGTATTTTGAAGTTTTTGAGCCCCTCCGTTCATCATTTTAACTCCATTTTGTTTTGTTCTTTCTCTGTAACTTCCTTAGATGTTCCATCATCATTTAAACAAAGGTCCAACACCTGAAATCACGAAGACCCGACCACCTCTCTCTTTAACCTGTAACTGTCAAGTTCTATCTGATCTTCTAACCATTTTACTTAGTTCTTTTTGTATTATTTTCTATTTTCCATACCCCACAAGCCCTTAAAATTAAATCAAAATAATATGCTTAAAAATGGAAAATCAAAGCTTAGTCACTTACCAAATTTTTTCTGAGTTTTTCTCCCTTCTGCCCGGTGCTCTTTCCCTTTCCCTTGCTTCTGATTTCCCCTCAACCTCCTCCCCGAGAAGCTCTAAGCCTCTACTTCTTCTGCTCTTCCTTTTTCTAACTCCAAATCACACCCACACGTATACATACATATCACTCACCCTTTCTCTCTCTCTCTTTCTCTATCATTTCTCTCTCTCTCTCTCTCTCTCTCTCTATATATATATATATATATCTTCCCAGTCTGATCACCACTGTTTGGCCTGCATATACACTGATGCACTCACATATTCTGACTTCCCAATCTCACACGCCACCTTTTTCACATATATATATATATATATATATTACATTATATTTAAACACACTTACTGCCACACAACTATACACACACAGCCATGCACAGTCGGAGTAGCCCCCTATTTCTCTCTCCTCCCATACTCCTTCAGCTTTATATCTTGTCTCCATTAAATGCAAGCTGACTTGTGTAATCTATATATATATATATATATATATATCATATCACTTATGTACACACACACACCAACACACTGGCATACACATACACCCGTAGCACAACAGTGCACACACAATGATATATATATATATATATATATATATATTTAATGTATCAGATACACATAATTCACTACACACATATACTTGCAACACATTACACATATATAACATACATAACACATACCCATGCATAACACAAAGTAATAATTAAACAAATTAAATAATTAATGAACAATTAAATAACTAAATAAAAATAAGAATAAAAGTTTTATTCAAAATTATTTTTATCGGCTCGGTCGATTCGTACTCGACTTTTCTTAATTTTGTAATTCCTTGAGATTATAGTTTCTACTAATTACCTCGGTAATCGTACCCGTCACTGTATATTACTCATTAAAATAATTCGGTACCTCTCGGGGTCTACTATTCTCGGTCTGAATCGGTCTCGGTTTATCTTTGATACTATATTCATTGCTTGGTCAAGACTCGGTATTATTATTTGACCTTTTTAGATAAAATGGAATTATTAATTTTATTCGGAACTTATTTTCGGCTACAACTGGTATTACATTACTCGATTCGACCTACCTCGATTCACAGTTACTCAACCGAGTCTATCTCGGTATATGTGCCATATCACAGGTCTATCTCGGTTTACGTGTCATGTCCCGATTCAGGGTTATAGTCCTCTTAACAAAACGAAAAATTTATTCTCAATTTTCCATGTCTCTACAATAAATCAAATATAATTAATCAAGATACATTATAAATATTATTTAATATTTATTTCATTTTACAAAAAATTACGAGTTGTTACATTCTTATTTCCTTAAAGAAATTTCATCCTCAAAATTTTGGTTATACCTTGGTTCTAAATAACTCCAGAAGTTTGATATGAATCTTTACTTTCCACTTCCACATAATCTTCTCGATGTCGTGATGTCGCTATAAAACCCTAGCTAGAGGAATAGTCTTTCCTTATAAGATCCGCTCCTTATAATCCAAAAACTAGATAGGACACTCTTCACAAGATGCACGACTTTCAATTTTAATTCCCATGTAATCAAACTCGTAGTAATGACTCGGTTGGTTTGCCCAAAGCTTCGATACATAAAAACACAGTAAATTTTTCGTAAGTGATAAAGCAAAATGATAGGCAATTTCCCCCAATCCATTCGAGAATTTTGAACGATATTATTATTATTATTATTATTATTATTATTATTATTATTATTATTATTATTATTATTATTATTATTATTATTATTTTCAATGTTGGGCCAATAGTTGTGAACGTAGGCAACTCATAAGTGGAAATTGATCTTTTCCATCTGTCCCTAAAACTTATAATATATATTTGTAATACATCTTCTATGATTCGAATAATAGGTGTTGACTAGCCATCACTCAATGGTTTAAGATATGATACTAAACAATAACTCTATTCTCAATGTTGCCTAAGACTGTCAAAATTTGAACTGCAATTCACGCCTTACTGTTTGAAACAATGAATGTTGAACCCCACAAAGGCAAACAATCTCACATGACTCAAAAAGTGTGTCGACATATTCTATCAATCCATGATAAACCAAATACGTCATTTCTTTGTGATGCTTTTAGCAGATCTTATCACGAATTTCATAGTCACAATATTCGTAGCATAACCCATTTGTAAAATCATGGTACTTTTTCTCGTTACTCAAGTGTATCATAATCTAAAATTACAACTCACATAAAATATCCCCACAACAATCTTGTAAAACATAACCTCTGCTTCTTGATTCGTAGTCTTGGTTCTTATAAAAAATTTATTCCTCAATCATCTCACGACTAGAAACAAATACACAAATATCAGTAGTCTCCAAAATCATGTAACTGTAAATTAATATCACAGTAAGCTAAACCATACTACCAAGAAGAATAGACTCTCACTCATAGTCGCTTTCTCAAAATATTAATTAAAATCTACTACCATATCAGTGACCTCACATACTGTGAAGAAAATCCTAGTGAAGTTCCAATAAAATTTACTCACTGGACACATCGATTACATAGTATTCTAAATTGCTCCATGAAATTTCAAAAATAATTTATGAATCTTGGGATAACACCCATCTAGAAACAGGAAACTATAGGTTTCAAAATACGTTATATTATCTTTTCCCACGTCATCTTGGTGTTTATCATCAAACATTTTTTTTTCAAATATACTATTTCACAGGATATAGTGTTCTAGAAACTCACACTTTCTTGAATTCAACTTACAACTAAGTATTTCGCAGCATCTGCAATGCAATATGTAATGCTTATTGTACCATTTCCTTCCGAAGTGAAAAAACCATAATTTCGTCAATAATATAATCATAAGTTAGTCAAGATGTATCCAAAAAAACACATTCCATAATCCTATGGATGCCATAAGGACATTCATCTATCCAAGACAAGACAATAAAGTGTTTGCGATAACCTCAACATATAGATAATACGAAAATAAAAATCTAGTTAGTTGAGAATTCGGTTTCGTGATAAGGCGATAACTCAAACAACTTTCCCTAATAATTCTTTTTGAAAATTTCGTTCCGTTGGTATTAATTCTATGTAAACATCCTCATCACTACCCAAAATCAAGTTGGCAACAAGCAGCTAGTCCACTCATGTCATTCAAGTTCAAGAAAAAGTATGCAATTAATCCGTTCTGACTACCAAGAAAATAAAATAATTCCTCTCTATTGTAAATACAATCACATTTTATCATTAATAGTCAATCGTCTCTCAATAAGTTGTCAATTAGTTTATGTCAAGGAACTAAGTCAAATGTGGTTGTGTCCATCACTATACAATTGAATAAGAATTTAAGATCCATTATCTAGATATTATGAATTCATCAAATCCACCTAAGGACATTTTTTGTTCCAACTTACATCCCTCAATTGAGTTCTACTTTAACCAAAACATGCACACTTCTAGCAGATAGGGGGTGTCCTCCATGAATATTAGCTCGTAAGTTACTAGGTGATGGACACACAACCATCACTTGTAACATCGGACCTGTCACCAATCCGACACTCACCATACCCTCACCAGATTCTGCAATCCTCTCCAATACTAAGTAAAAATTAAGCATACTCTTGATGTTAAGTGGAAAACTTACGATCTGACTTATATTGTCAATCACAATTCATTACCTATTATTACTTACACTGGTCAGATCTTGATTCACTCAAAATCTCTTAAGGTTACCTATATATATATGTGTGTGTGTGTGTGTGTGTAAATGTTCCTCTCATAGAAATGAAAAAATAGTGCTTTGTAGTTACTCTCTTTTTATCTGAAAGGTTTACTCAATATTGATGATTCATCCTTACTTAATATGAGAGAAATTCTCATTTCCCTCTAATCCAAAAAAACTACTGCCAATCCTAGCTACATTACTTATTGCTCAACTATGTTCCCAATTTTCACTCCAATCCCTCAATATTTCTCATCCTCATATGGTAGCACCCAAAATAAATACCACCGTGGACAATGCAAAATCAAAACATTACCCTTAACCCACAAGTGCATTTCTAAATAATGTGACATGCCACTTTATGCCTTTTCCCCTCTTATTCATGCATGCTCATATGTCCTAATGACCAAGATTTTCACACCAAAAATGTATATAACACACAATAACTCATTCACATCACCGTTGACACATTACAAAAAACTTATATCCACATACTTAGAAGATTCACTACTCTCGCGACACCTTAGCAATATTAAACAATGGTCCACTTGTGGCACTTCATTTACATCCTCATTCTGGTATAGTGTACTGATAGGCACCGTGGTGGACTGAGTCTTAAAGATCCTTTACAAGTTCTAGATGGGCTAATCACAAGGTCGAGAGCTAAGAAGATCAAGGAAGCAATACAAGGATTGGTGCAATCCACTTAGGCCAAGTTTGCACATTCATTAAGCAAGACCCTAACATTCAAGATGGGCTTGAAAGAAGAAGAACCAGCTTTAATCCATATGATACAAGCTACAGCGGGGGGCGACAGAGCCTAGTGGTTTTGTGTAGGCTTTTTATTTCGTTAAGTATAGGCATGTGGGCCTATTTTATGTTTTTATGATTGTAGGCGTTTGGGCCTATTTAACTCATTTAGTGGATTTCTTTTATTAGCTTTAGTCGGTAGTTTAGGACGTTTTGGGCTTGATGATGTTCAGCTCGTGTCTTTTAATTGATGTAGGCCTTATTCGGCCCTAGGGTTTCGTGGAGGGTTTTAAAAGGACTTGTAGCCGCATTTTAAAAGGTGGAACGTGAATGAAGCTTTTTGCATAGAGAATTTTTTAGTTTTCTCTACTTGTTCTTGAGTGAACTACAAACTTATCAAAGGCATACCCTTTGCAGCATTCTCATCAAATCTAGGTTCTTGAAACAAGTTTTCAATGGTTCTAGATCATCTTGACTTGATTCTTGACTTTCTTGGGTAAGTTTTAATTTGATTGTAGGTTCAAGGGATATCAATCTTACGAGTTCACAACATTTGGTATCAGAGCTCAGACTCCAAATAAAGTTTGATTTATCCTCTCTTTTTTTAATTCTTGCATTTGGTTTTTGTCTTAAGCATGTTCTAGGTTTTTCTATTCTGATTTGCGATTCCTTCGTCATTCTTGTTAATTTCGTGTGTTTGAATTCAGATATGTGATTCTCACAATTGACTACCCATGTATTTGATTCAAGAATTCAGACCTATGAATTCTTTAATTGATTACACGAATCCTTGCTTTAAATTCTAGATCTATAATTTTCATATCTATAATCTTTGTTTTGATTCCTTCTATTTCGGTTTCTTGTTGTTGAAATTAGATCAATCTTTTTCAAAATTTGCAATTATTGTTGCTGCTTGTAACTGAATCTGTATTAAAACAAAAAAAAAAAAAAAAAAGAGACAACATATTCAAGGGTTGCTGTAAAAATAAAAAATAAAAAAATAATTTCGCTTATGGCTGTTTGATAGACTTCACAATCTAAAAATTTGGTGTTGATTGATCCTTATCTTCAAAGGGATCGAATATATAATCTTTAGTATCATGTTTCCTAATTGCTCTTTTCCTTGTACAATTCTTTGAGATCTGTGTCATTTTATTCCTTCTTGTTTCTTGAATCTATTGCTGGTTAAAATAATACAAGGTTGTGTCTTGATTTAGTTCAACTAGTTCTTCACGAATTTGAAAGGGAAAACAAGTGAGGTAAAAGGCAAAAATGGGTGAGAATAGTATTGGAAAAGCCTAAAAGAGTGAAACACGAGTAGTGAGACAATATTTGAGCATAAACATGTAAAGGAGTGTGTAAGGTTTTTTTTTTTACCATTAACATCCTTGTTTTGCAGGGCATTACCAATGTCTCATAAGAGTGACTCAATACCTAAGGTGGAGGTGACTAACTCATTCTTTGTTTTGTAGGCCATGCAACAACAGTTTGAAGGGTTGAATTTGGTGATGGGGGAGATAAGGGATACGATGGATCAACAAGAGGTCGTGATTAGAAATCTGCAAGGTGGGCAAGATAGGTGGAGATGTGAGCCTATCATTGAAAATGAGTATGAGAACAAAGAAGATGATGAGGCTGAGGAAGACATAGCATCGGAAGTTGGAATGGGTAAAATGGGTAGACCTAGAGGAGGTAGGCGTGGAAGAGGACATAGGAGAAATCCAAGGGGTCAAGATGGGGTGGATAGAAACCTTGGGAGCATCAAAGTGAAAATACCATCTTTCCAATGTAGGAATGACCCTGAAATTTATTTAGAGTGGGAGAAAAAAATAGAGTTGATTTTTTATTGTCACAATTATTCAGAGGAGAAGAAGGTGAAGCTGACAGTAATTGAGTTCACTAACTATGCAATTATTTGGTGGGATCAATTGGTGACCAATAGGAGGAGGAATTATGAGAGACCTGTAGAAACATAGGGTGAGTTGAAAGCTCTCATGAGGTGAAGATTTGTACATAGCCACTACTATAGAGACCTTTACCAAAAATTACAAAACCTTACATAAGGGATTAGGAGTGTAGAGAATTACCATAAGGAGATGGAGGTTGCTATAATTTGGGCTAATGTAGAAGAGGATTGGGAGGCCACAATGGCCAGATTTTTAAGTGGTCTGAATAGAGACATAGCCAATGTAGTTGAGTTGTAGCATTACGTGGAAGTAGAAGACATGGTGCACATGGCTATAAAGGTGGAGAGGCAGTTAAAGAAAAAGGGGGGAGCAAGGTATACTTCAGCTTCTGGCACTCCTTGGAAACCAAAGTGGGATAGAAATGATCAAGCTGTATTAAAGGGGAAGGTTGAACCACCTAAGAGACAAGATGAGGGAACTAGCAAGAACAAACCTAAGGTAGATTTCCAACCTTCAAGGAATAGAGATATTAAATGTTTTAAATGTTTGGGTTCAAGGCACATCACGTCTCAATGTCCAAACAAACGGGTGATGGTTATGCGTGACAATGGGGAAGTGATCACTGAAAGTGAGGATGATGGTGATGAGATGCCCGAGTTGGTCGATGCTAATGATGATGATGGAGTGGAATACCCCGTAGAAGGTAAGTCTCTTGTTGCCAGGCGTGCTCTCAATACGCAAATTAAGGTAGATGATATGGATCAATAGAGAGAAAACATATTTCATACTAGATGTTATGTAAACAACAAGGTGTGTAGTATGATTATAGACGGGGGAAGTTGCACCAATGTAGCTAGTACCACCCTAGTTGAAAAGTTGAGCTTACCTTTACTGAAGCATCCTAGACCTTATAAGATACAGTGGTTGAATGAATGTGGGGGGGTCAAGGTCAATAAACAGGTTTTGGTGGCTTTTACCATTGGGAAGTATAGTGATGAGGTGCTTTGTGATGTAGTTCCTATGCATGCTGGCCATATTTTGTTGGGGAAGCCATGGTAGTATGATAGGAAGGTGATTCATAACGGGTTTAGGAACAGATATAGTTTTGTAAAGGATGGGAAAACAATCAAGCTTGCTCCTTTAACCCTAAAACAGGTGTATCAGGACCAACTGAAGCTGAAAAGTGAGATTGAGCAAAAAAGAAAGGGTGAGGCCGAAACCTCAAGAAAAGAGAGTGTGAAAAAAAATAGAGAGGTGGCTGAGAATAAAGAAAAGAGAGTGGAGCCACGAGAAAAAAAGAAAGAGAACCTGTAGAGAGAAAAAGAGAGACAAAAATGAGTTTTTATGCAAAGGAGAGTGAGGTTAAGAGGGCCTTCTTAGCAGATCAGCCTATGATTTTTCTTGTTTACAAAGAATCTTATTTTAATCTTGATGAAACTAACCAATATCTTCCTAGTATGGTTGTTTCTTTGTTGCTGGAGTTCGAGGATGTATTTCTAGAGAAGATGCCGAGTGGGTTACTGCCTATTAGAGGCATTGAACATCAAATTGATTTCGTACCTAGAGTCGTTATTCCACACCGACCAGTCTATAGGAGTTATCCGGAAGAGACAAAGGAGCTTCAAAGGCAAGTTGAAGATTTGATGAGCAAGGGGTCCGTGAGAGAGAGCATGAGCCCATGTGTAGTACCAATGCTACTAGTGCCAAAGAAGGATGGGACTTGGAGGATGTGCGTTGATTACAGAGCGGTCAACAATATTACGGTAAAGTATCGTCATCCCATTCCTAGATTAGAGATATGCTTGATGAATTGCATGGCTCATGTATTTTTAGTAAAATAGATCTTAAAAGTGGATACCATCAAATTAGAATGAAAGAGGGAGATGAATGAAAAACTGCTTTTAAGACTAAATATAGACTTTATGAATGGTTAGTTATGCCATTTGGACTTACAAATGCGCCTAGTACTTTCATGAGATTAATGAACCATGATTACGTGTGTTCTTAGGAAAATTTGTAGTCGTGTACTTTGATGATATCCTAGTGTACAGCAAGAACTTAGATGAACATATTGAGCATTTGAGATGTGTGTTTGATGTGTTGAGGTGTGAAAAGTTGTCTGCTAATTTTAAGAAATGTGCCTTTTGTATGGAAAAAATTATTTTTCTTGGTTATGTTGTTAGTACAAAAGGTATTGAGGTGGATGAAGAGAAAGTCAAGGCCATCAAGGAGTGGCCAATGCCTAAAGGCATCATTGAGGTAAGAAGCTTTTATGGTTTAGCTAGTTTTTATAGGCGTTTTGTTAAGGATTTTAGCACCATTACTACACCACTCACTGAAATAATTAGAAAGAATGTTGGATTTCATTGGGGGATTGATCAAATGAATGCATTTGCTAATATGAAAGAAAGATTATATTCTACACTTGTGTTAGCATTACCTAATTTTAACAAAACTTTTGAGATTGAATGTGATGCCTCAGGAATATGAATTGGAGCCATTTTGATGTAGGATAGGCGGCCCATAGCCTTCTTCAGCGAGAAGCTAAGTGGCGTAGCCTTGAATTACCCCACTTATGACAAAGAACTTTATGCTATTGTTCGCACTCTAGAGATGTGGCAGCACTACCTTTGGCCTAAGGAGTTTGTCATCCACACCGATCATGAATCATTGAAGCATCTCAAGAGTCAAGGTAAATTAAATAAGAGACATGCTAGATAGATGGAATACATCGAGACCTTTCCTTATATCATCCGTTACAAGTAAGGTACGGAGAACATTGTTGCTGATGCTTTATCACGAAGGTATGTACTTCTTACTTCTATGAGTACTAAAATACTTGGGTTTGAATATATGAAAGACGTGTATGCCCATGACGCTGATTTTTCTTATGTGTATATGGCGTGTGATAAAGCGACATTTGGTAAGTTTTACAAGCATGATGATTATTTGTTTAAAGAAAGCAAATTGTGTGTGCCAAATTGTTCAATGCGTGAATTATTGGTGTGTGAGGCATATGGTGGGGGATTAATGGGGCACTTTGGTGTTAAGAAAATCTTAAAAATTTTACATGAACATTTCTTTTGGCCTAGGATGAGAAGAGACGTCACTCGAATATGTGGTAAGTGCATTACATATAGAAAGGCCAAATCTAAGGTTTTACCACATGGGTTGTATACACCCTTACCCATTCCTAGTGAGCCATGAATAGACATATCTATGAACTTTGTTTTAGGGCTGCCTAGGACAAAAAGGGGTAGAGATTCTATTTTTGTGGTACTGGACAGATTTAGTAAGTGGCACATTTCATTCTATGCCATAAAACAGATGATGTAACAAACATAACTGATTTGTTTTTCAAGGAAATAATGCGACTCCATGGTGTACCTGGGAGTATTGTTTCTGATAGGGATGTTAAATTCCTTAGCTACTTTTGGAAGGTTTTGTAGGGCAAATTAGGTACCAAACTTTTATTTTCCACTACTTGTCATCCACAAACTGACGGACAGACTGAAGTAGTCAACAGGACTCTAACTCAACTCTTATGCACTGTCATTCAAAAGAATTTAAAAACATAGGAGGATTGTTTGCCATTTATAAAGTTTGCATATAATAGGACTATGCATACTACTACTTTTTATTCTCCCTTTGAAATTGTTTATGGTTTTAATCCACTTACTCCTTTAGATTTGATACCTTTACCTATTGATGACAGGAGTAGTTTGGATAGCCACAAGAAGGCCGAATTGGTGAAGTCAATTCATGAAAGGGTACGGCTTCAAATTGCGTAGAAGAATGAAAAGTTTGCTTCCCAAGCCAATAAAGGGCGAAGGCATGTCATCTTCAAACTTGGAGCTTGGGTTTGGGTTCACATGGGCAAAGAAAGATCCCCAGCGCATAGAAGAACTAAATTGCATCATTGAGGTGATGGACCTTTCCAAATCCTTGAGAAAATTAATGATAATGCTTATAAAGTGGATCTTCTAAGTGAGTATAATGTCTCTGCTACTTTCAATGTTTTTTATCTTTCTACCTTTGATGTAGGTGATGATTCAAGGACGAATCCTTTTGAGGAGAGGGGGAATGATGGGCACCATGGTGGACCGAGTCTTAAACATCCTTTACAAGTTCTAGATAGGCCAATCACAAGGTCGAGAGCTAAGAAAATCAAGGAAGTAATGCAAGGATTGGTGCAATCCACTTGGGCCGAGTTTGCACATTCATTGAGCAAGATCCCGACATTCAAGATGGGCTTGAAAGAAGAAGAACTAGCTTTAATCCATGAGATACAAGCTACAGCAGGGGGCGGCAGAGCCTAGTGGTTTCGTGTAAACTTTTTATTTCGTTAAGTATAGGTGTGTGGGCCTATTTTATATTTTTATGGTTGTAGGCGTTTGGACCTATTTAACTCATTTAGTGGATTTATTTTATTAGCTTTAGTCGGTAGTTTAGGATGTTTTGGGCCTGAGGTTGTTCAGCCCGTGTCTTTTAATTGATGTAGGCCTTATTCGACCCTAGGGTTTCGTAAGGGGTTTTAAAAGGACTTGTAGTCGTATTTTGAAAGGTGGAACGTGAATGAAGCTTTTTTCATAGAGAAGTTTTTAGTTTTCTCTACTTGTTCTTGAGTGAACTACGAACTTATCAAAGGCATACCCTTTGTGGTGTTCTCATCAAATTTATGTTCTAGAAACAAGTTTTCAATGGGTCTAGATCATCTTGACTTGATTCTTGGTTTTCTTGGGTAAGTTTCGATTTGATTATGGGTTCAAGGGATTTTGATCTTACGGGTTCACATCATGTACTCTACGGAACCAATGCCAATATGGCCAACACAATAATTGTAATGACCTGAAAAACCATCAAATGAAAATTTGGTAAATTGCCATCATTGACTAATGTCAAATAAGTAATTAATTGATGATGTGTCAGAAAAATTGTGAGATCGATTATTAAACCAACAGTGTGATATTATAAGGCCAGATTGAGGGTTTAACAATTTATTCGAGACTAGTGTGAGCCACGAGACTACACAATCATATACATGATGTAGACAAATATAGAAATTAACGATTGAATTTAGAAAAAAAAAATTAGCATATTTGGAATCAGAGCATCAAAATTAGTTAGGGTGTCAATTTTGGTGCAATTTTGAGATAGTTTATTTTTTGACGCGTGTGCATACACATTTGGCCAACTAGCCATATGGCGCATTGGGGGGGGGGGGGTGTGCAAAGCTTCCTCAAGAAGCTTGGTTGGGTTTTCTAAATAGGACAAGTGTCCTATTTTGATTGATTGCAAAGGGATCCATTATGTAGTTGTTTCAATATGGGTGAGGTGTACCATAGGGGGACCAAAAAGGTGGGGGATTTACACAGATGGGACACACTCTTTTTTCTTTTCTCGCTATTTCCCTCTCTTGGATAGCATACCCCTCCCTCTTTTTTGATTTTCTCTCTCTCTCTCTCTCTCTCTCTCTTGCTAATTGGAAGAGTGAGAATGTGTGTATAAGTGTGTGAGATATAACCATGGGGAAAGGCTATAACAGTCATGGGGGAAAGAGAGATTTGAATGTGTGTGTGTATGAGGTGAAAGTAGGTGTGTTTTTTGTGAGAAATAGTGTGTGCGTATCACTGTGTGTGTGGTTGTGAGTGTGTGTGTGTGTGTGTTGAACACATACTCTGAACCCAAAAAAAGAAAAGAAGATAAGAAGGAAGAAAAATGATAGATAGTGGACCAAGGGGAGCACGACTGCCATTGATGGCTGGGACTTGAGCTCTCTCTCTCTCTATTTTCTTTTTAATCGAACCAGTCAAGGTAGGGAATTTTAAGCATTTTAGGCTTTGATTCTAAACTATGCATGACTAATGTGTGCTTATAGTGATGTCTGTATACGTGTGTAGGTTTATGTGGATATATATATATATATATGTATATACGGTTGAAAAAAGAACTGAGACTGGGTCTCTCACTTTCCCTTTGTTTTGTTCCCTAAAACTAACATGAAATGATGGTAGAAGGGCTCAGTAGCGATCTAGATGAGATTCAAAACAAGGGGGATGACAAAATAGTGACGAATTGGCCAAAAAACCAGTTCACCATAAAAGTGTGCTGCAACTAGAAGTCGGCATTCTTAGCCTTTTCGATCCACGAAATCTAATCTAAAGGAAGTAAAATGGGGTTTAGAATGATTTAGGATAAAAAAGCATAAAAAATTGTGCAAGAAAATCAAGGGAAGAAAATTAGAGTTCACGATTTTTCGACTAGGTTTTTCTAGAGAAGGCGACCGAAGCCTCGCTGGTGGCTATCAACTCTAGTAAGTTGACTGGTCAGCCGGGTTGTAACACCCCGACCCTGTCTAATTAATAATTAGTTGCTAATTATTAATTAGAACCGACTTAAAGAATAATCAAGGGACTTATCGGAATCTCTGGACGGTCACAATAGACCAACGAAAGAATTAAACTTGTTTGAGAAGAGGGCGTAACACTCGAACCTAATTATCAATTAATTAGGTAAAATAATGTCGTTTTAACGCTGACGGAACTCGAATTAGCTGACTACGGAAATCCAAAATAAATAATAAACGACATGGAGCCTCTGACACTGAAGCTAACTAAAATACGAAACCCTTAGAGGAAACCGCGTCGAAAAATAAGCAATAGAAAAGAAGTTAGGAAGGAAACAGCCAAAATTGATTTCTGTGACAGCCAAACAGGGCATAAGCCAAATAAAGGGGAGAAAATGCCCAAAATGAGGCCAAGGGGGGTTTTGAACCCTTGACCAATTGGGCAGGATTTTGTGTACCCAAAAAAAAAAAATTACCAACTAGGCTAGTGGCACCTTTGTGTACAAATATACAAAGAAATGTATGTAAACACAGATCTGATTAGGCCACCTCCCAAGTGACCAATAGCCAAGCATGCAACACATCAGCCATGCATCACCCCTATGTACCCTAGGCCATCATGCTTATACACCACATGATGGCATCTCCTCCTAACCAAAATGCATGCAAAACCATCATGAACTTGGGGAGATGAAACATCAAGGAAATCTGATTTTATATACATGATACATGTCTCTATATATGCATTGGAGGGAAATCAGACCTGTAGATATCCTGTATACTGATTATTTAGAGAGAGAGTGAGCCTTAAAGTGAGAGGGGGAGAGATATACACATAGTGTGTGCATGTTTGTGTGACCATTGAAGGAGCCAGGAGGTCGAGACTGGCCTGTTGGAGAGCACAGGAGCAGGACGGAACCATGAGTGAAGGATAGAGAAGGAGATTCACTGTACAAAGGTAAACACCCGAAAAACCCAAAAATTTCTCTTTGAAATTTCTCTACTATTTTGGTAGTTTTTGGGACTGTCACTGCATGCATGAGATTGAAAACATGGAAACTAGGTTGAATGTATAACTGTTAGACTATCGAAACTACCAAAAACACATAAAATAGTGCAAACCGCCATTAAAGGACCTTGACTGAATGGGTCTAAATCAACCTACACCAAACTTACTTTGATTCCTTGGGACTTGAACTAGGTACTGCTAGCATCTCAAAAACTGACCTGCGCAACCCTATAGACTTGGAATCGACCACCAAACCGTGAGTTGCAGGTTCGGGTTTAAAACCCAAACTCACGAAAACCTCGATTAAAATGGGATCTTAGGATAGGGACTGAAACCCCATGATCTGTAGGTCAC
Source organism: Nyssa sinensis (assembly GCA_008638375.1). Lineage (NCBI taxonomy): Eukaryota > Viridiplantae > Streptophyta > Magnoliopsida > Cornales > Nyssaceae > Nyssa > Nyssa sinensis. The sequence continues at coordinate 10,645,010 of CM018037.1, read as the reverse complement.
AACGCAAGAAACCCCATGAGGTTTGGACCAAAGATGGGCATTTGAGAGCCAGTTACAGGTTGTGGATTATCGTTTTGAAACAGAGCTAATTAAAGCTCGATTCAATGCCCTAAATCGATGTTAGGATGTTGGTATGGTTCCCAGAAATCGATTAGGGTGGATAACAGTAAGAAAAGATGCTTGAAATCCCACGAAATCAAAGAAAAAAAATTCTGTGATTTTAGGGCAACAGTAACCCTAAATGGTTGGGGACGATGAACAGTGCAGGTCGGGTCATGGACTAGGTTTCGGGTCGGGCCCGACCCGACCGAGAAGCGGATAAACCGTTTAAACCAAACTGTGTCGTTTTGATATAACTGATTTTAAATTTTTAACCCTAGGGCTGACGTCATCATGACGTCAGCCCTGTTCCTTGAATCGATTAAAACCGGATTGGACCGGTCCGGTTCACTTACATGTGAACTGAACCTTTTGGTTCAGTTTGAAACTTTGGAAATTTACAAACTGACCCCAACAGTTTGAACATTTATACTCTGGCCCAGTTTCTAAAAAACTTATACATTTAAGCCCCTGAAAAATAATTGATAATTATTTATTTAATGGGTAAAATTACTATTTTACCTTTGGACATTAAATACGTCAAACGGAGTCCAAATAAATTAAATAAATAGTATATTTTCACTATTTCAAGCATTCTGGACTCAATGGCGGAGTCCAATTTGAGAAATTAAGTCCCGAAAAATACAGACACGTAAGTGGTAAATGACTGTACTGCCCTTGATGATACCTAGGCCCAAATAAAAATAAAAGACAGTCCATTTTGATTATGTCGAGCATTCCGGACTCAATGGTGAAGTCCGATTTGTGAAACCAAGCTTCGAAAAATACAGACACGCAAATGATAAATGACTGAATTGCCCCTAGTGATACCCAAGGCCGATTAAACATAAAAGATAGTCCAATTAAACTATGTCAGACACTCTGGACCTAATGGTGAGGTCCATTTTATGAACTGAGGTCTCGAAAAGTTGGTTATATAACGTGTAAAAGTACCAAAATGCTCCTGATGCTATACGAAACCTAAATGAAGTCCGATTGGGACAAAACTGATACCAATAGAGGCCCAGACACTCGTGAAACTGTACACATGATTAAATGATGAATCAGGGTCAGAATCTCACGAAACATAAAATGACCAAAATACCCCTGAGCACAAGGATCAAAATATCGTTTCGATGTATAGTTTCGGTCTGTCCGGAAACGGAAATGTTTCGGAAACATAATGGAAACGGAGAAAAAATTGGAAACACGTGGAAACATGTGGAAACATAACTTAAAATTTATTTATTTATACCAATAAGCTTATTTATTGAATATTTGTGCATGTTTTAGACATATACATCATATTCATGATCAATGACACTAATTTAAATTGAAAAACTAAAGACTAACTAATTGTTTTTTCATTGTACAGGTTGAAATACAATCTTTCTTGAGTTTTTTATCATGTAGATGACAATAATGGCATAAGAAGATCTTTGAAGGGACATAGATTCACAAATTGAGACGAATGAAGCAATTTTTTTATATTTTTCATGCTTTTGGATTGTACAAGATCATTTCATAAATGTTTTTTTTTTTTGTAGAGTTCATTAGTGATCTTTCATGGATAAATGAACATTCTCTTGTAATGATATTTCATGTTTATAAAAAAATCAAATAATTATCATTATTATATATAGAGATATAAATAACTATTAACAAAATAAGTAACAAGTAATCACATAAGCAAGAGGAATAGTAAATATTACATAGAAATGAAATTATTCATTAAAAAATACATAAGTTTTCATTATAAAATTACCTCAAATCCCATTAAAATCACATCCAATCAGCTGTGGAGTGGCGAGCTGGTGCATAGGTTGGTCCAAGCTCCGGATATTCATCAAGAGGAATATTATGTGTGTTATGAATATGACGACAATAATCAGCCCAATTCATATAATTATGGTACCATGCCTCATATTCTGCTCGAAATCTTTCATATTCTGTAACACTGCATCCCAATTGTTGACTAGTTGGTGCAGGTATCCAACCTTCTCTTTGTGCAGGTGCAAGTGCAGGTGCAGGTCCATATCCATGTGAGGATGATGCTTGAGAGTCATAACCAGATCCATACCCATAAGTGGAGGAACCATAACCATGTGCATGTAAATTATACCCTCTTGGATCATATCCATATGGCTGATCAAATCTAGATCCATAGCCATATGAAAATGAAGAGCCTCCTCGACGATCATGTTCACTCTCACTCATGCTCATGCTAGACAAGCCACTATTAATCATATCCATTCCACGCATTATTGCATCTACACCATGTGGAGTGTTACGATTTTGTGCTCGGCTATGTGGTTGACCTTGCCGACGACGTCGTTCATATTGAAGCATACGTCGAGAGCCATGATCCTCATCTTGTGTGGCATGAGTAAAACTTTGCTCTTCAGTGAAAACAACCCCACTTGGACTTTGCCTTTCCCAATTTTCTGTTTCAGAACCACCAAAATTCCCACCACCAGTTCGATCATCATCATCATTATCACTATCTTCATCATTATTATTACCACCATCATCACCAACATCGTCATCATCATTGTCGTCGTCGTCATCATCATCATCATCATCACTGCTGAGAGTGACAGAGGCTTGTTTCCCTCTACTTGATTCTTCCCTTGAATTGTGTGGAAACATAGAACTTTTACTTTGACTTGGTCTGCCCATATCATCATCTGAATAATGATTTGCCCATGTGGCCAAGAAAGTGTTTGGCCTGTTTGATTGGCCATCATCATCAAGCTCATCTAAAAGTGCATCTCCGGGATCATCCAACCATTCTGAAATTCCTACACCTTTTTCATCTTCCTCAAATACTGTGGCTAAGTCTATTGGTTTGAAATCCACCCCTCTCTCTTCCTTTATAAAGTGCTTCAACTTCAACCTCATGTTATACTGTGCAAACACAAGTCTTTCTAATTTCTGATAATTGAGTCGATTTCGCACTTTAGTATGAATGAGAGCAAAGGTGCTCCAATTTCTCTCACAACCACTAGATGAGGCTGTTTGTGATAAAATTATCATGGCAATCTTTCTAAGGTTAGGAGCATTAGTGCCATATAAAAACCACCATTCAGCTGTACACAATGAAAAAATATTTTCAGTAAAAAAGAAAAGTATTTTGAAAAATATAATATGTTAATTTACCTGGATCGGTTCTAGTTCTTCCTCTAATTGCAGCTTGTTCAGCAAATCCATACATAGCCTCACGAAATATTTTTACCTATATAACTTTAAATCATTAATATGATAATAATTTTTGTTTATAAATTTCAACGACTAAATACTAGCTAAAAGATTTAATTTTTACCTCTGCAAGTGCTTGTGAAGCTCGATTAGGATTTGTCTCTAACCGTGAGATTACGACCCTGAGTGATCCGAGTAAACTATCTTTTACTCTCACATCTTCCTCGTAATGGTACGCGGGATTCAAATAGTAAGCTACATCAATTCCAAATTCATATACATTAATAAATAATTAAATAATAATCTTTATATATAATAAATAATATAATTAAATAGTATTGTTTATAAATACAATCTGAACCTGCCATATGAATATGTTGAATGATTTGTTTTTTCCATCTCGCATCTACGATGTCAAGATATTTTTTACAAGATTTAGGAGCAATCTCTTTAACAGCTTGTTTTGCTCGTTTCATTGCTTCATAAACATATGGCATTGTAGCTTTTTTTCCCCCATCAACCATCCTTAAAACTTTTGCGATAGGTGCATGGATAGCCACAATCTTTTTGGCTCTCTCCCAAAATTTAGGATTAAGAATGGTAGCATGTACTTTCTTTCCAGCTGGATCTCTACTAGCTCCACTCTTTGACCAATCTTCTGAAGTAAACATTCTTTGCAAGCCACTTTTATGATCCAAAATGCTTTGCAGTGCAATGTAATTTGTAGCAAATCAGGTTTGCCCAAGCCGAATTAATTCTCCCGTGCAATAATTTCTCATTATATCCAATATTCTATTGTGATTATAAATGAAATTTGTCACCCTCTTTGCTTCATCTAAAATATTATGCACAGCTTTAATTTGAGAAAAATCATGTAAAATTAGATCAAGTGAATGGGCAGCACAAGGGGTCCAATACAAGTGTGGCCTCTTCTCCATCAATAATTCACCAGCTTTCTTATATGCAGCATGATTATCTGTAATCATTTGAACCACATATCTTTCTCCAATTTCTTCAACTACTTGATCCATTAATTGAAAAATATAATTTGCATCCTTATCATGACTGGAAGTATTAACGGACCTGTGAAAAACTATATTTCCATCACAGTATACCAAGAAGTTGATGATGGATTGCCTAGTGATTGAAGTCCATCCATCGCACATGATTGTAACTCCATAAGTTTCAAACTTGTTCTTAAATTTCTCAATGTATTCCCGGAGTTCTTCTATTTCATCATCCAACAATGGTCCTCCAATCTCATAAGGCGTTGGCCCCTTCAAACCCACTCCAGCTAAAGCAATTTCATCAATCATCATTTGATAAAAATGACCTTGAGCTTTGCTTGGTGGAATATTCTCATAGATGAAGTATTTCGCAATTGCATGTTTTGCTGATTTTGCCCATTTTTTGGGATTCCACAAATGATGCAACCTTGCTTGCTTTACTTCACTATTTCGATAAAATGCTGGATCGATCTCTTCAATCCTAAGATCTTTCTTTTTCTTCTTTTCTGATTTCGTAGATAACTTATCCCATGCATCCTTGACACTACGAGAACGCATCAAGTTTTTAAATCCACCGCCCTTAGGACTATGAGTAGATGGTCCAGGTCCAGGTCCAAGTCCATAACTTCTATCTCTAAATCCTTGTTCAGTCATGTGTATATCACGGATAGATTGTTGTTTTGCATACTCAATTTCATCTCTTTCCTGTATGGTCAACTCATCATCTGAATTATCTGAATCATCTGAATGTATAGTTTCAATTCCATATCTCCTTCTTGATGCACCAATTAAATTCTCTCTCAATTGGGCTCTTTGTATTGTCACCTATTCATGTTCCTTCTTATTACGATACAAATATTCTCTCATTGCTTTAGCAACCTCTGAAGGACACTTATCACATTTTTCAACATTTGAAAATCCTCCTACCAAGTGTTGTTTTAAACGTGATAAACCGCCACCCTTCATAATTTTATGACAGAAATTACATTGCACATGTTGTCGATTATCTCCAATTTGCTCTCCATAATTCCATCCAATATCACGTTTTCTTTTCTTTTCTAGTGGTCCTAAATCCACATTTTTACCTTTCGATGACATATCTACAATAAAAAAAATTAATAATTTTATGATTAAAAAATATTAACAGTACGATCTAAAAATAATATAATAGGAACAAGTAAACATATAAATTTATATTTCTAATTATTAAATTAGATAATTAAAATAAATAAATATATCATATTTTTTAAGAAAATAAATAGTAATAAATAACATACATTTTTAATACTAATATTAAAAAAATATTATTTTTTTATCAAATAAATATTAATAATAAATGATATAATTTAATATATTATTTGTATGTAAATAACTAAGCATGTATGTAATAAAATTTTAATACATAATTTGATACATACTTAATTTTTATTTTATTAAATTAAATTAATATTAATTATAAAAAATTTAAATAACTAAGCATATATAATATATTATGTTAACTAGTCTAATACTAATATATATACATAGATTATATCAAATTAATTATATATAATTAATATATTATATTAATTAATTTAATTTAATAATATTAGGTATAAAAATATAATAACAACAGTAATCAGTTTAATTAACTATTATATATTAATCTAATATATAATTAATACATAATATATATTATATATTAGACTATTATATATATATATATATATATTATTAATATATACTTAATCATTAATATAATATATATATATATAAATATAAATAAAAGTTAACTTAACTTAAGTTAAGAGTTAATACTTAAAAAAGAAACAGAAGTGTGTGTGTATATTAATATATATATAGATATATATATATATAAAAGGAAAGTTAACTTAATTCTTAAAGAGTAAAGACTTAAAAGTTAAAAGAAACAGAAATGAAAGCTAACCTGGGGTCGGCCCGTCGGTGAGAGGGAGACGAGAGTTGCAGTCGGCAGTCGCGACTTCGATCGGCGTCGGAACTGAAGATCGAGAGAGAGTATATGTAGATCTGAAGATTTGAAAAAGAAAGAAAAAGAACTAAGGAAGAAAAATAAAAAATGATCGGCTGTGCCTGTGGCTGGTTCGCGTGAGCCCAAGTCGCAGTGGCGAGAATCAGGTTAGCTCCTCTTTTCTCCTTTCTTCTTTCACTTTTCAGACATTTTAGGTATGAATCTTTTTTTTTCCTGCTTTTTCTTGCTTTTCCTGGCTTCGCGCTTCTCTGTCTTCTCTGTTTTTTGCTTTTTCTTGGCTTCGCGCACATGGCGCACATGGTTTCGAATCAAGCTGTTGATTTGTTCGAAACGATGCCATTTCGTGCGAAACAAACCGAAACCGAAGTGTTTCGAGCGAAACACTGGAATCTCGTGATTCCTACGCTATTTTTTTTCGGTTTCCGGCGAAACCGAAACATTTCGGCCGAAACATCCGAAACGACACGACATTTAGATCCTTGCCTGAGCACGTTAAGTGCAAAGTAGAGGTCGAATAAAGGTCAATATGATCTAATAAATTATCATAAGTATAATTATGAACATTGAATGGCTAAATAAGACTCCGGAACTGTCAACGTGTAAAATAGAAAATGACTGATGTGTTCCGATGATCTAAAGCAGATACCAAATGAAGTCTAAAAGACTTAGAAAATTATATATGAGATATAAAGACTATTCTGAGGATCATGACAGGGTCCGGGATAAGAATGGTGAAATTATCATTTTGCCCCTAAGGTTAAATAGATACTTAACCGATAACGATTGAAGTTTAAATGACTTAGGTTATAATCCTGATAACTGCTAAGCCTAATTAAAGAATGAAATAGCCGCGGATGAAACCCGATGAAAGGACAATAGGCTACTAGGCTATCTTAGGTGATCCGATAGACGCCTAAGATGACGAATAAGATCTTAATGGATGAATTCTGATTTGTCTATGATTAATGATGATTATTCAGGATATACATGGAGATGCCTGACGTACCTGAGGGTTATCAGATTGTTTGTGCAAGGAGATAAGCGAACAGTTTGTGAGTAACTTGGAACTTCTAACTTGGTGTATAAGTTACACCGTCTAGTTACTGTATTTTGATTTATTGTACCGTTTTGTATACTATACTGTTTAAATGCATACTCTTTTATAATGCATTACACGTGACATGATTTTGTACTGTCCCGCTCTCTTGTTCAGTTCGAGTCTGTCCTGTTCCGTTGCATGGTCTGTCCTGGTTTTGTCTGTTGTGAGTAACTTGGAACTTCTGACTTGGTGTATAAGTTACACTGTCTAGATACTGTATTTTGATTCACTGTACCGTTTTATATGCTACACTATTTAAATGCATATACTTAAATGCATACTCCTTGTACTGCATTACACGTGGCATGATTTTGTTCTGTCCTGGTTTTCTGTCTTGTTCGGGTATGTTATGTTCTGTTATATGATCTTTTTTGATTCTGTTTGTTATGTTGTGTCTTACTTTTGGACCCACTCCAGTTTTGAGCGATATGGCCTAAGTAGGCCAGCGCGGTACCCAGAGGGTAGAGGCCCCACGAGTAGTCCGCGATGGGTAGCTGGGGAAGCTCGAATATACTTGATTATGTGCCTGATTAGCATCATGTGCTATTCTGTTATGTTCTATTCCGCTCAATACTGATCTGTTCTGTTATTTGATTTATATGCCTTGTCTCTAATGGATATATTGTTCCGTTCAGTTCCGTTATGTTCTGTTCTGTAAATGATATGCTTTGTTTCTAATTAAAATATTGTTTCTGCTCCATTCCGTCATGTTCTATTCCGTTCCGTTAATGATATGCTTTGTTTCTAATTAAAATATTGTTTCTGCTCCGTTCCGTCATGTTCTGTCCCATTCTGTTAATGATATGCTTTGTTTCTGATTAAAATATTGTTTCCGCTCTGTTCCGTCGTGTTCTGTCCTGTTCCGTTAATGATATGCTTTGTTCCGATTGAAATATTGTTTCTGCTCCATTCCGTTATGTTCTGTCCCGCTCCGTTGATGATTTACCTATATTTTTTATTGAAATATTGTTTCTGCTCCGTTCCGTTATGTTCTGTCCTGTTGACGATTTGCTTTGTTTCCGATTGATATATTGTTTCCTCTTAATTCTATCCTGTTCCGTTCCGTTGATGATAAGCCTGTCTCACCGATTGATATATTGTTTCCACTCAGATCTGTCTCGTTCCGTTCCGTTGATGATAAGCCTGTCTCACCGATTGACATATTGTTTCCGCTCAGATCTGTCTTGTTCTGTTCTGTTGATGATATGCCTTTGCCTCTGATTGACATATTATTTCCGCTTAGTTCTGTTATGTCCCGTTCCGTTGCTGATATGCCTGTATCTTTGATTTATATATTGTTTTCGCTATGTTCCGTTCTGATTTGTTATGCTCTGTTCCGTTCTGTTCGGTTCTGACTTGTTATGTTCGGTTCGGTTCTGACTTGTTATGTTCTGTTCCGTTCTATTCTGTTCTGATTTGTTGTGTTCTGTTTCCGTCTGTTCTGATTTGATATGTTATGTTCTGTTATGTTCCGTTCTATTCTATTTTGATCTTGTATGTTCTGTACTGTCCTGATCTGTTTGTTCTATTTAGTTCGGTTTTGTTTTATTCTGCCTAAACTGCATTTATAAAACCGTTATTTCTAAAATGACTGAACTATCTCATGTGCTTCATAAGCAAGAACTGGTTTTGAAACCCATGACAGGGAACCTGTGTTACTCACTAGGCTTATTTAAGCTCACCCCATTCCTTAACATTTTTCAGGAATTATCTCCATTGGACTAGAAGGCACTATGATATGACATGATAGGCCGAGTGGCATTCAAGTAAAGGATTTGACAGCACTGATTCGTGGAGACTGGATTATTGTGGATCAAATCTGGTTATTCAGGTGAGTGATATGATACGGCTGACTTGATTGATATGCACTAGATATAGACATGGCTCATGAAAAAAAATGGTACTCTAGAGATATTAGATCTACTCTGTTGTTATATGCCTGATTATAGATATGCCCTGAGGTTAGAATTATTAGCTGTTCGGTTTTTAGACTTGCTCTGTGGTACATACCCTTATGGTGGGTACATGAGTTGCATTCCCGTGACAAAAGTTTTAAATTCCGTTGCATCTGACCCTATAGTCGGAATGCAATTTGTCGGTCAGTTCAGAATTTGCCTTTGGTTGGTCATGTTGTCGGTCGGCAAATCGGCAAGGCGGCTGATTGCATCACATCCTCGACATCCGCGTAAGGTGGGGTTCGGGATGTGACGCTGGTTGACCCGGTCAACGATCAATCGGGTTTGGTCAATAGGTATTTAGGTCGGGGTTGGGTTAACCCAATTGGCAGTTGGGCTTAAGGGTTGTGGTTGAATTAAAACCTTGAAATTGATTTAAACTGGAATAGGGTTATCCCTATTCCAACAATTGAGATTTAAAACAAATTGGCTTTGTTTGGGCATAGGGATAAGAAATTGAATCAATAGAAGTTAAAAATGGCCTGGTTTGATTTAATTTATTACAAATCAATGGACAACTTAAGAGAAATTATAGAAAAGCCTACTTGTTTATAAAATTGAAAATAAAGCCAATTAAAATGCGAGAAGGGGCATTTTTAAGGTTTTTGTGCGTTCCAGACACAATACGTAAATACATAAAAAATTATGAAAATACCCTTAATGATAAATTGAGTAATCATAATGCAATGTAAAATTTGGAAAGGGCTATTCTAAGGTTTTTGGATGCCCAGAACTCAAATACGATGTCAGATTGAACAAATTGGGATCTGGTGATGGTCCTACCTAAATTGGTAAAAGGATGATTATACCCCTACGATTAAATTGAACAATGAAATGCGTAATTAGAATTCAGAAGAGGCGGTTCCAAGGTTTTTGGATGCCAGGAACTCAAATATGATACTAGATTAATGAAACGGCGACACGGGGCTAGTCCCCACATGAATATGTAAAATTACCATTATTCCCTTGGGCATTGAATAGATATATAAAATACTTAATAAAACCCAAAGAGAGTATCCTTAGAGTTTTTGGACCTTTTGAATTCGATTCCAAGGTCAGTTTTGCGAGATAGTGTCTTGATAGACGTAAAACTTGTCTAATAAAATTACAAATGACTTAGAAACATTGCGATGAGGCCTCTTTAGGGATTTTTAGGCCCAGGAATATGTTTTTTATATCCATTTGGGACAAATGGCACTCGGTATATAGGTTAATGTATAATTATCCTAAGAGAACTTAAAGAACTAATATGGAACCTTAGTGTTAAAGGTCGGGGTGGTCCTGAGAGTTGAACCATGAGTGTGTAAGGTATCCAATACATATTGTTATAGACACAAGTAGTGTCTCACTATAGTTAGGTGGCGATTGGGACTAGGATATTCTCTTGATTGGTTGATATTGCATGCTTATCAATGATCCTTATGATATGATTGTTATTATTTCGATTCTTGATCATTGACTGCTCTTTATGGCATGATTGTCATTATCATTCTGATGTTTAACTATTCATTATACTTCTCATTTGGATACATGTATGGACACTATTGTTTACATGATTTTGTACATGGAAACATCTTGTATTGTACGCTATGACAATTGTTGTGGATTCTAGTGTGAGCCTATGTGGCCACAAGATATTGTTTGACACCCCACGTGTGGTGCGGGTTTGTGGGATATTAGTATGATATGATATGGATGAACACCCCATGTGTGATGCGGATTTGTGATACCTTGGCTGGGAATTAAATGAAATGAATTAAATTATAAAATAGCAGGGATTACCCCTAAATACGATCAAGTTGAAGCCATATTTCCTTACCTTAAATGGTACCTTTGTCAAACAAGGGGAAGAACACCTCTACTATGGCTTTCTAGAAGCCAGTTACGACACAAAGGAAAAGATCAGGTTCCCCAGTTAGGAGATATTTGGGGACTGCACCCGTGGCTATAATGAGGTTATGATGTACGCTTTTCAGAATTCTCCAGCAAAGGATTGGGTAGAAGAGCTCCAAGGAATATTTGAGCTCTTTGCTAAGATAGAGTTAATAGAGGACATGGTTGGGATGATCACTGAAAATAGTATCCAAAGGAGCTTCGAGAAGTAGATTGTTCAAGCTCAGACACTGGTTGACAACTGGTTTATCTTCAAGGGATTATAGGCTTTAGGGGACCAACTTAATGAGGAGTTCGGCTATTCCAAGCAAAGTGATACAAATTCTGAAAATCTTTACCTTTCTGATTCTTATGATTCCCTTGATTTAACTCTTCTTGATTTTGATGAACTCATAGACTATGTTCTTCCTGGTTTTCTTTTCAATGAAATGAATGTTTCTTTCGAGTATCCCTTGATTGTAAGTAATGACGAATGCGATGATGAGAATGATCCCTACCAAAATCTTGATCTAGAGGATAAGAGGCTCTTAATAGACATCACTAAACAAATCACCAAAAAAGAAGATTAAGGCTCAACCAATTATGGAACAAGCATTGACCACCAACTTAGGGTTAGAAAATGAAACCAGAGAAATAAAGATTGGTGTAACCCTAAAGTAAGTTGAAAAGGAAGCTCTAATTGAGAATTTGAAAGATTTCAAAGATGTCTTTGCATGGTCCTATAATGACATGTCAAGCTTAGATGTTCCAATACAAAATCCCCACCTACCTCGAGGCCAAGCCTGTCAAGCAAAAGCTTAGAAAATTAAGGCCCGAGTGGTCTCTCAAAGTCAAAGAAGAAGTAAAGAAACAATTAGCCATAAGGTTTCTAATTGTAGTAGAATACCTCGAATAGTTGGCTAATATAGTGCTCGTTCCCAAAAAAGACGGAAAGGTCCGCATGTGTGTAGACTGTAGGGACCTTAACAAAGCATGTCCAAAGGACGATTTCCCTTTGCCAAGCATAAACCTGCTGGTAGACAACATAACCCATCATGCCATGATGTCATTTGTTGATGGTTTTGCAGGGTATAATCATATCAAAATGCACCCTGACTATATGGAAAAGACCACATTCACAACATAATGGGGCACTTATTGCTACACCATCATGCCTTTTGGACTCAAAACTGCAAGGGCTACATACCAAAAGGCAACAACCACCATCTTACATGACCAAATCCACAAAGAAGTCAAGGTGTACAGTGACGACATGATCATAAAGTCCAAGGATAAGGAGAATCACCCCATTGCCTTAGAAAATTCTTTGAAAGAATCAAGGAGTTCCAAATAAGACTTAACCCTAAAAAATGTGTGTTTAGAGTTGTATCTGGCAAACTCTAGGTTTCATAGTAAGCCAAAGAGGAATCGAGGTCGATCCTACAAAGGCTAAGACAATCATTGAAATGCCCACTCCCAAGATGGAATAGAAAGTCAAGGGGGAGACTGTAATACATCAGCAGGTTCATATCCCAACAAACCATCATTTGTGAAACTATTTTCAAACTCCTAAAAAAGGATTTTCCCAAAAGGTGGAACTTTTCATGCCAAGAAGCCTTCGAAAAGATCGATGCCTACCTAGACAATCCCCTCATCCTGGCTCCTCCCCAATAAGACATTCCCTTGTTACTCTACCTCATTGTAATAGACACAGTCGTAGGGGCTACGCTGGCTCATAACCAAATTCCAAAGAAAAATTAGTAAGCCATTTACTAGGCCAGTAGGAAGTTGATTTCATACGAGCAAAACTATAGTGGTCTCGAGAAAACCTACACAACCTTTGTTTGAGTCACCCCAAAACTTCGTCATTACATGATGGCCTACACTATACATTTAGTGTCCGGAACGAATCCTATGAAGTACCTATTCAAAAAGTCAACTTTGTCAAGCCACACAACTCGATGGCTCTTGCTTCCGTCCGAGTTCAACGTAATTCTTGTGACCCATAAATCTATCAAAAGGAAAGATGTGACCGATTACCTAACAGACTACTCGGTCAAAGGCGAGGGTGTTAGAGAGACAAAATTCCCATACGAGGACATCATGCAAACTCAGGAAGACAGATGGTGCCTTTTCTTCGATGGCACCCCAATAAAAAGGGGTACGACATCAACATACTCTTGATAGTCCCAAACGGAGCACACACGCCTTTGGCTAGGAAACTGCAATACCCCTTCACAAACAACACAGAGTACAAAGCCTACATAGTAAACTTAGTGTACGAAACATATCGAGATTAGTTGTCATTTTGTGCGTCATCTTCTTCAACTGGACACAATTTCTCTATCTTTTCTTCCTTCTACACAACAGTTAGCTGACTTCTTTACAAAGTCTCACATTGTTCAACACTTTCACTATTTGCTTGACAAACTCTTGATGTTTGTTGTTGTCCCATCATAAGTTTATGATTTCCCAGGGGGGAGGGGGGATGGTGTCAGAATAATTGGTATCATTAATAATAGGGATAGTTTAGTCTTTTTTTCTTTATAAGGGTTTATATTATTTTCGTGTCCTTTGTGTCATTAGAGAGTGTGCTGCATGTGTTATCTCCTTTCCTCCTCCTTCACAACTGTATGAATAAGTTTTCATATATATTGAAGCCTAAGTGGCTGTGGCTGGGGACAACACTAGAAAGAGAGAGTGGCTGCAGAAGATAGAGAATTAAGAATGATGTTTTTCAATTCAAATAAAAATAAAAATATCATTATTATTATAAAAGTCTTATTCAGCTCTATTTTTGCATACTATTTGAGGATATCCAATTCAAATCCCAATATATCAAAAACAATACGGCTTTGGTACCATAGCATTTGCACCATTAAATTGAAGACCGTATAAATTCAAACTTAAAAACTATTTTCCACTCCATTTTCAACTCCAAAGGTAGCATACAAGTAATTTCCAATAGTAGTTCATAACCAATCTATTCTACAATTTCCAACAAAAAAAGAAAAACAAAATTTGAGTCTCATAAAATTATTACAAAAAGAATGGTAACTCGTGCCCACGTTCATTCCAGGATAGAAATCAATCAGAAGATGCTGAAACTCCAGACCAAAAGAACAGATAGATTTTAATGCGAGGGAGGAACTCAGTAATCTCTTCTTCTACTGTCAACAAGATCACTAGCAACATTGTCTTCGTCATTTTCACATTGTTCTAACAATTTATTATAATCAGAATTATAAGCAGCAGCCATGCGCAAATACTTCGCAGCCTCAGTCTTCCGACCTTCATTGTACAAAGCACTGAAAAGCCAACTTATCACATTTAATGTTTCTCAACCCTCCAAAAGAAATAAATAAATTCAATTAAAATGAAAATTCAATGTTTAATAATAAAAACTTGTGTCTGTGCTCAACGAAATGGAAATGAACACAAAGAGAGAAAATAAGATCAATATGTACAATGAGTAAAATCTTCAGAAACAAAAGCAATTACTCAAATTTATACCTAGCAAGCAGCACTAATGCATCATAATAATGAGATTTGCTCTTTGGATCCTCTGGTTCTTTCAAACATGCAACTCTTTCTAGGTGTACAATTCCTTCTGCCCATTTCCCCTGCCACACCAAAGCAAGCAAAAATAAAATTTAAAAACATGATACAGACCGACTTTCCAGCATTCAATATCTGAATGCTTGCCAATCCAACTCATGAAATCATGAGCACCTTAAGGTCACATTATAATGATAACCCACATCCCTGCTGTATGGAGAACAAAAAATATCTCCAAGATACCACAAGAAACTTCATTAGAAGAGTCAAGATCATATTGGATCAGCAAATAAGATACTTGCAGACTGATAGGCAGAAAATGAGCTACCATGATAGGCAATGCCAAGGTACTCGGTTTTGCATTTCCTTGAACATGTTACATCAGAAACAAAGTTTAATCCCTTCCGAGAAATTAAATTTGGTTCAAACTTGGGTTCTACATTAAAATGAAATAGCAAAAGCACCACTGAGCTCACCTGACGTACAAAGGCAACTCCAGCCCACTGAGATGCAAGAATCAAGAGATCAACATCTTCAACTTCTGTCGGATGGCCAACCAGAAAGAGCTATCAGAAGTAACAGAAAATCTTGTGATAAGTGGAGGGATATTGAGTACAAATTTGACCAACAATTAGAAAGAACGAAAATGGAAGTGCCAGAGAAATCTAGGTGATTTTTATCCACAGAATTCTTCACAACGTGACTTAAAACTAATGCATATCATGTGTACTTGTAAAATAATGAAAACTAGTATTGGCACTTGCTATAATCAAATCGAATGGAGCCAGTCTGTGATAATCAGCACAAATGGTTTTTCTTCACAAGCTTCACTCCAAAACGGGTTAAACATGAGTATTAGAATTAAAAGGAGCAACAGAACTGCAGTCAGTGAAAAGGACTCAAAATTCATACCTTGGAGATAGCACGCTCCAAATAGTCAGTAGCCTCTGCAGCTAGTCCATTTTGCAATAGTGTCTGCCCCATAACAATCAAAGCTTCCACATAATCAGGATCCTTGTCAAGTGCCAATCTGTAATATAAAGTTACTTATGCGGTACAATAACCAATGAAAAAATTGGATATTTCAGAGGAGATGGACTGTTACTTTAGTAATGGAATTGCTCTATCTTTATGCCCTTTTGCTAAGAGTTGGACTGAAAGCTGTTCAAAGCCACAACCAAGAAGATATGAAAGGGAGAGAGAAAAAAAAAAGGGGCCATCTCTTAAATTCACATAATACATGGGTTTATGTTCATTGCCACTCACAGCAAGCAGTTCTCTAGGAGTTAGGTTTTGTACTGAAATTTTCTGCAGCTTTATTGGTGAATCTGATAATGCTATTCCAGGTGTATTTGTTTCTACAGAAGTTGCAGCTGCCAATGGAGCATCCTTGACAGGTAGCCCCAACTTCTTGCGAACACCAAGATGACTGAGAGATAATTGCTGCAAAGATGATAGTGTATGGTAAACTGCGATTAATACTTGTTTCTGAAACTGTTTACATGCAAAAGATTACATAAAGTCTGTGGAATCAAAACTTCAAGAAAACCATGAACAACAGATTCCCAAGGATAAAAATTCCAAAGACTACTCCAAGAAACCTTAAGAATTACTTATTATGGTAAAACATAAACAGAGCATTTTTTCGGAAGAGTCAATCGGTCAGCAAGAAATGGAAGGCAAAGGTTCAACATTTTCAGCAGATATTTCAGGCTAAGAAAATTTAAGGCCAAGCAACAAGTTTAGCAACAAAGGGTGTAGCAAAACATGAGTATTGATGGCAATACGACAATTTTGGCATAGGAAAACTTCCCTTGGACAGTGTTGGAAATCTCAGTTCCAAAATAAGTAGAGAACTTTAAGGCACAGTAACAAATTCTCTCCCTATATGGAGGAAAACAAATTGTGAGAACCAACCTGAACAAGTGTGAATGTATTGCTGGTAAGCCAGTAGACTAAACTACCCTGCAAAAAAATAAAAATTGTATGCCAGATGAGATAAAGATGCAGTAAGAGAGAGAGTAAAAAAAAAAAGGTAACATATTCATCATAAGATCTTATTTTTTTTGACAAGTAATACACATGTAGTAAGAATGTTTATTGCGTGAGGTGTCTTGCCCAAATGCCTTCCACCATCTTTTCATGTTATATATATAGTTGACATCTCATAGGACTAGGTATATGCTTACTTCAGTACTATCAAAATTACATCTACTATATAGTGTTAGGTGACATGATTTGTTCAAAAATTACTGCCTTTGGATTATACTAAATCGATCAGGGTAGCATATTTAGACAACTAGAGTCCATATTTCTTATATTTGGTCAAATTAAACTTCTGAAATTTGGCTTATCTCATGTGTTCCCCATAAGCCCACACCACTTTAGGATTAAAATTACATAACGTAGACTTAAGAATTGAATTAAAGGATCGGTGTATTACAGTGCAGGATTCCAAAATGATAAAGAGTTACAGGAAGACTTAATAGCAGTTAGTAGCAGAGGGGGAAAACCATGGTGCATCAGGGAAGATGGATTTGAATGTAATCAGATTTTTTAATGAAACGAGTGGGGTGTAAAGGCAATGCCAATGGAGAGTTTCCAGATTCCATTGATGCCTTCAAGCTTGGCCAATAAGTTGTGACTCGCTTTTTATGTCCATATTTGACAGGTTTTTTCATTACGGCAGATTGGGAGGAATACTTCTCTTTAGCTTTATAGTCCTCTCATTCTATAGGTCTTGGGCAACATGCAATTCTTCTTGATTGTGGGGGAACTCAATTCACAATAGGGCCTTTTCATTCTGAGAACATGCAGTTGAAATAAGATAGTTTTGTGGACAGAGTTAGGTGCAAAGGGTAGGGGTTGGCTGGTCCTCCAAGCTGTCTGGCTAGTAAACTTCATCTTCTGAGGACAGACTTGAAGAGGTGGAACAAAGAGAAATTTAGCAACCTAGGGGTTAGGAAATTCCATTCGATGAGAAAGAGGGAGAAGGAGGTTTGTCCATGCAGGAGAAAGATAGGACGGAAAAGGCCAATTGAGGATATTTCAAGTTAAGAAAGAGATTAGCTGGAGGAAAAGCCTAGGATTTTGCCAAAATGCTCTAACTATTCTCCCCAATATATGACCTCTCCAACTTGAAAGCAACTCTATGACTGACCAGGGCATCACCCACTAAACTCCAAAGAGACATAGCAATACAATTCACATCTAATAGTTTGAAGAAAGTGTTGTTTGATACTTCTCGCTTTTAAATTTTGGGCCATTCCCAAATGCTTAGCTTTCTTTCGTCAATTTTTTTGGTGATCTCAATTGTATACAAGGAGCTTACCGTTTAGCCATCATATAAGTGGAGTGTATGGGTTGTGCCTCATTTGGAGGGCCTTTATTCATAGTAGATTTACTTCTCCCAAAAAAAAAACAAAGGAAGAAGAAGAAGATAAAGAAAGGTTTAGAACTAGTACACTCTCATTCTAGAACGTAAATTTGTCAATCCTTAAAATCATTCCCATTTCTTCCCCTAGCTCATCTTCTTCTTTCCACCCATTTCTTCCCAGTTACCATTCCCTACTATAAGACCAACATACTTAAAAGAAATCTTGCCACCCATTTCTAATACCTTTCCAAAGACCAACTCAATATGCAAAAGAAACCATTGGAGACATCCAACCCATATCAGATAATCATTAAAGAACGTTGGAACAGGAAATTGCACCAAAATATTCATGCAGAAGCTTATTGGTTGAATCCAACTTTTCAATATAATCAAGAATCATTTTGCAAAAAACCAGAAGTGATGGTGGATCTTCTTGATGTTATTGACAAGAAAACCATGGGTAGTAAAACAAAGTTGGTGAATGAGACTAGATTGTTTCAGAACGTTTGGATAGCTTTGGACTTGACCTTGCTATTTCTACAATCAAGAAAACACAATGTGGTAAATTTATTTTATTCATTGTTTTTAATTTTTATTATTTCTTTTACAAGATACTTATAAAAAAATTAATTTTGCAAGATGAATGGTGGAGACTGTTTGGCCATAGTGCTCCAAATTTGCTAAAGTTAGCAAGTAGAATTCTTGGCCAAACTAGCAGCTCTTCGCGGTGTGAGCCGAATTGGAGTGTTTTTTAACGTATTCATACAAAGAAGAGGAATAGGTTAGAACATCAAAGGCTCAATGATCTTGTATACGTTCATTATAACTCGTGGTTGAAGAATAGGTAACTACTATTACCTATTATTTTATCATAATTTTTTTAATAGAAAAGCTTCACTTATAAATTATTGATCTTTATTCTTTAGGCATTGTTACAAGAAAATGAATTATGATCTCGTTGATTTAGAGAGTATTGACAAAACTAACTTTTGGATCGTTGAGGAAGAAGAGGATTCATTACTTGATTATGATGAATTGGAAAATATGCTTTATAAAGAAGATTCCATTCCTAGATATGAACGACAACGTCGTCGCCCAAGGGAAGGTTAGTTTTAAAAAATAATTACTTTGTGTAATATTTATAAATAAAAAACTTACTCATTATTTTATATATTTTTGTACATGATGAGAACAATGAGGTTTTGGAAGTTGGTGATGATTTGGATTTTCAATCTTTTGAGAACGTGGTTGGAAACTATCAATCGAATGACTTTGATTTGGGAAACGAAAGTAACACCATTTTGCCAAATTGTAAAAATGATTGGTTATCAAAACCAAATGCTTAGGGAAAAATGTTATGATTATGATGTGAACTTGTGTGATTTTTTTTTGGGATAATTAGATGCGTTCTTATGTGGTTTGTTTGTTTTTTTGGGGATAATTAGATGTGGACTTGTGTGGTTTGCTTTTAAGGATGATACTTTGTGTTTAATGTGTTTGAAAATAACCTAGGTTATCCAAAAGTGGTGTTTGACTTAATGTTCTCATTTTACTTATTGATGTCATGGTTTCTCTATAATTAAAGTTTACTTTACTAATAGTTGCTTTGACTCTTAATGTTATTACTTGTAATTGATTGTTATTTTTAAATTTGTAACACAATTGTCATGGATTAATAAATGTAGTTCAAACTTCAAGTTGAATATGTGTTGGGAGCATTGTGAAAAGTTGTTGGCAACCAAAAGAGCATTGTCATCGATTAATAAGGTATGTAAAATTTACTTATATTAGTTGTACATTTTAAATTATTGAGATAATACACTAGTTTACACTTTACAATTGAAATTGAAATATTGTTTAGTACAAAGTTTATTTTGAATTTAAGCATGATATTGGCTTAGATTGTCATATATAACATTGTTGTGTTACCTTAAACATTGTTGTTTATTGTTATTCTAGAATTCCTTAGACATACGATGGTCATAATAAATTTCATAATAAGTTAGAATTTTTTTATTAATACTTTTTTATAATTTTATATATTATTAATATTAATAATAATTACATTTATGACTTCACAATCCGATTCCGATTGACCTGACGGTTGAACCAATGACCTGGTCTTTTTTCCGGTTCACTGAACGGTCCGGTTTTCAAAACATTGCCCAAAATGGGGGGTTAGGGCCCTTTTGAGTTGCACAAATTTCGAAAAGTGGGTACTAGAAGCTAGAAAATGTGAATACAGGGACGGTCACTGAGCCCCTAAATGTTAAATTGATTAATTTGTATTATGCATGAACCACCCTAAGGAAATATTTTTTGATTAATCATCAAAATGTTTTATGCATCTTATCCTTTCTGTTACAAGCAACACACCAATTTCAAAAAAAAAAAAAAGGATACAAGTAAAAAAAAAAGACAGGTAATGTAGGGCAAAATGCAAATATCCAAGTTTCATTAAAAGAAGATGTGTACAAGCATGTCCAAATACAAGAGGCCCACGAAAGGGCATTATACATCAAAATTAAAAAGAAAAAGGAAGCCTTAATAATCTAATCCAACAAGCCCAGTGAGGCGTGAGCACTTAACAATTTCACCCGCTCTGCAAAGTTGCTTTCTGGCCTCTGTGCATGTGCTAGATATCCTTTGCTCGGTGTCTTCTAGCTTAGCCAGGGCTGCACGCATATTCGTTGCCTCCTTCGCAATTAAGCCCTGATGATGCTCTAACTTCACATAATCCCATAATGGATGCAGAGAGTTTACATGATGCTCCAGCCAATCCACATGGATGGAGTCAAACGGACCTTTGATCTGCACATCCATGAGTTGGGAAGGGTTAAAGCGGTCTATCCGTCCTTAGTAGCCCTTATAAAAAGTTCATCTTTCCGCAGCCCAAGCCCCTAGCCCGGACCTTTCTGCCAACAGGAGTTATGTGGTTCATTAAATGAATCACTGCCTTCATCGCTCCCTTTTCTAAATTTAAACCAGCACTATGTGTTTCTTCGAGGCACACGTAATCTGTCACCAAGCCCCCGCCCGCAACTTCGCACCTTATCCTCTGCCACACCGCACCTACCACAACACCCCTCTCATGCATCTTCTTCAATCGGCCTTCCCATCCAGTTGTGCCATGATGCCTCCTGTCGACGACCTTCCATCATTTACATGTCACGATAAAAAGAGCCATCTGCAACATTTTCACCCATCACAACCATCATTGGAGCCACCTACACAACAGGAACCCATCACCACCAACACCATTCTCAAAATAGGAGTCTCTGCAACTCTCACATGCAGTCTGGCACACACGGGATTATGCATGTTCAAAGTTTCTTCATCAACCACCAACAGACCCCCGGACATGCATTGTCGATGAAAAAACTTTGAACTCGCATTAGGAGCCCACTAATCCACCAACATCAATGGCTTCCCAGAAGTGGAGTGGGAGTCCAAAGCCTCCAAGCAAACCCACACCAAAGGCCTCCCAGGATCACATTTGACATATGCGGCTGAAGGAGCCCACAAATCCAACATCAATGGCTTCCACTGAAAGTTCCATCCACCACCATCTAGGACTCAACTCGCCTCGCCTCGCCTCGCCTTTGTTTCTGATGGAAACAAGAACAGAAATAAAGCTCAATATAACTCCCTAACTCAACACGAACTTGGCAAGATTTCCTATCCACCTCCACTCCCCATTTCACAGATCCCTTCTTCCCCATCACCACCAACAGCTATTCCTCAATTGATGCTACCTCCTGATACGATCTGATCATTGACAAAGCCATATTTCTGGCATCAGCAAACCTCCTCATCACCCCAGCGACCTCTTTCCACCCACCCTTGGACATCATCTCTGGGGTAGAGATAAAGGAAAATTTGCTTCCAGTTTTCTCCTGCAACACCATAATTCTGTCCCGCAAAGAGCAACAGTAACAAGACTGCATACTCTGGAAGCTGCTTATGAACTCCCTGCTTCTCAATGACATAGATGCCCTACGAGGGCATAGCACCATATGATTGTTTCATAGCTTAACCACACTGACTAGGAGTAGCCAGGACCCCTCAACACCAATTGAAATCGACTGGAACTATTGTTTTAATCTTCCACAAGATCAAATGTACCATGGTCGATCTAGAAAATAGCTTTGCCAGAACCAATCATCTTTTCTTCCAATTTAGAAAGCATATGAAGAATTTTAAGGTGCACTATGGTTATTGAAAGCTTAACGGTTTAGTGTTCAAACAAGTGGAATAAAGAGTGCAAGCTTGTGGACAGAAGGTTGAAATTGACTTTATTTTCAAAGAGATCGGCTGCTGGATTCCAGGAAACTAAACCAGCAATTAAAAAATGGCTTAAAGTGTTGAAGTAGAGGAAAGACTAGGGAGAAAGGCCTAAGGTTTATGGAATCAGGTTTCTGAGATGACAACTAAAGAGATCAAGAACTGGTTTATGGTCGATCTAGAAAATAGCTTTGCTAGAACCAATCATCTTTTCTTGCAATTTAGAAAGCATACGAAGAATTGTAAAGTGCACTATGGTTATGAAAAGCTCAACGCTTTAGTGTTCAAACAAGTGGAATAAAGAGTCTTGTGGACAGAAGGTTGAAATTGACTTGATTTTCAAAGAGATCGGCTGCTGGATTCCAGGAAAATAAACCAGCAATTAAAAAATGGCTTAAAGTGTTGAAGTAGAGGCCAAAAGAATAGGGAGAAAGGCCTAGGGTTTATGGAATTAGGTTTCTGAGATGACAACTAAAGAGATCAAGAACTGGTTTATGGATAATCTTCTAAGAATCTCACCATAGTCCTTTGGGTTTGAACTTCCCAACCTCCCCCCCCCCCCCCCCCCAAAAAAAACCTCAAAACCGTGTATCGTTGACTAACAAGACTCTTCTAGACCTGCTATAGAACACATAAAAAGATCAAATGACATAACTAAACCTAAAAATAAGACCATGAACAACCACTAAAGTGCATGCAAGACTTGAGAAAAGATAAAATTATACCAACAACATACTCACCTGGTCAAAATAAAAAGTTGGACTTGATCAACCTAAAACTTGATTCCATGAGGTTCCAAGTAGGCATGGTATGAACTTCCAATTCACTCTTTTAATTTCTTGTTCAGATGCTTTGCATCGGATGTAAAGCTTCTTCTTTTCTAACAACTTTTTTTTGGGGTAAGCAAATGTATTGAAGAGAAAAGTGTGAAAGAGGGCACAACCCATGTATACACGATGTATAGTAGGGGGGAAACTAAATCTCATCTATACAATCCACAAGTAAACAACGTATCAAGGGGAACCCTCGGAAATCCAAAATGAAAAGTATCCAACATAACTTTCTTCAACTTGAAGACAAAAATCTTTACATCCTCGAAGGTCCATCTATTATATTTCTCCAAATACACCACGTCAAACAAAAGGGAGCTAACTGCCATGCCTGAAGGACCCTTTTAACAGGGCAACCACCCACCTATCACTTCATGAGGTCCTTAATCAACCTAGGCATAAAACATTGCACACTGAACAAAGAAAAAAACCATGCAACACAAATCTCTTGCAATCAGTCAAGGAGAAGATGATTCACCGATTCCCGACAACTTGCTAACATCTTACAAGTTTCTTTAGCCACACTTTTTTTTGTCCACTAATCAAATGTTCAGAATCTGTGCACCTCAATATATTTTGGACATAAGAAAAGAATGGATATGAAGAAGCTGACTTGTATTAAATTCACCATAAGTGAATACAACAATAAAGGTTGAGACTAACTAATAATTTTTATTTTTTAAAAAGTAAAAGTGCATATTATAAACAAGCCTCAAAGGGGCCGCAACCCAAATACAAAAATTAGTATAGGAGCTAAAGTTAAGTTCCTTCTATTCAGTCTGTCACCCAAAAAAATCAATACAAGGCAACAAAGAATAGCACCAAATAATCCAAAAATAAAAAGTATCTAGTAGAATCTTCTTCAACCCACGAATAGTCAACACCACGTCCTTAAAAATGCACATGTTCCTTTCACACCATATACACCACATCTAACAAGGCACTGACAACAATGCATGAGGCATTCTCCTATTAGGGGGCAACCGCCCCTAACTCGCCAAAAGATCCTGAACCGAAAAGGGCATAATCCACTGAACTTCAAATAAAGCTAGAAGCATAGATCATAATCCCCTTGCCACCTCACACTGGAGAAGAAGTTGATTTGTCTTTTCCTTGGCCACCCTACACAAACAACAGCAGTTAGGCAACACCTCACCTCTCCTTCCCAAATTATCCAAAGGTTAAAATGGACTTTAGAGCAGTAGTTGTCCACCAAAAAAAAAATAAGAAAAGAAAGAAAGAAAGACTTTTGAGGGAACCTTCACCTTTCAAATTCCTCTCCAAGGAAACCCAGATCTAACTTCTCCATGTAGAACTCTATAGTATGAATGAACTTCAAGTCTCTCTCTCTCTTATCCAGGATCCACTTCAAAACATCCTATACATCCCCGCAAACATAAAAGCCATGAAGTTTCGAAGGAAGCCTCTAAAGAATCAAATTCCAAATTGGAAAGCCTGAAGAAAAAAAAAAAAAAGAAGAACCAAGGTTCCCACACCAGATCCCCTCCCTACTGGAAAGTAACTTAATCAGCCACCAAAGCCACTCCCTTGGAGGTATAAACAAATTAAATCTATGATTACCTTAAATCATCCTGCTATAATTCTATGAGACATCATTTCCAACCTCTCCCTCCTTGTGAATAATTGACTCTAGATAACAAAACTGCTCACTTTCTGCAATTTCTTGACCTCTTATCTTTATTGCATCCCCATTCATTCACCTAGTTTTGCTAAAACTAGATTCCATATATTCAGTTTTAGTCCTACTTATCTCATATTCCTTAATTCTAGAGCTTCTCTCCAAATTTCCAATTTATTATTTATACCCTCTTTAGCAATATAATCGGACAAAAAGATACACTGTGGTATGCCATCTTGAAGGAGTCTAGCCAGTTCATCTATAAAAAAGCAAAAAGATAGGGACTTAATGTTGACCCTTGACGCAAGTATACCGATTGGGAATTCCTTTGTTTCTCCAGGAGTTCCAATTATAACTATACTCCACCATACATGTATAATTTCAACATACCTATTCTCCCCACCCCCCACCAAAATAAATAATAATTATTTACCTACTGAACACCTATATTACCAAAATAAATTTTTTTTTGATAAGTAATTACCAAAATAAATAAAAGGGGATAAAAGGCATCACCCTATCTCAAACCCCATGAACAAGCAAGAAAACCCAACGGAGAACCATTTACGAGAACTGAGAACTGAACAATAATAATACGACCTGGAATCCAAGATCTCCAAGTTTCCTAGAAATCCATACTATCCAATGCATGGAGAAGGAAATTCCAATTTATATGATTATAAGCCTTCTGAATGTCCAATTTTCAAATGAATCCCAGCTCCCGTCCATGAATTATGGCATCCACACATTTGTTCCCAATAAGAAAATCTAAAATATGTCTGCCCCTTACAAATGCATTCTAGAAGGAAGATACAAGATGACCTACCATTTGTTTTAACCTATTCACAAATGTCCTGGCAAGGATCTTATACAAACTACTCACCAAGCTGATAGACCTAATCACCTAAAATACTACAGAGCCAAAGTTCCACCATTTTTTTGGGATCAAAGCAATGAAAGAAGCATTCAAACATCTCTCGAAGTCCCCATAATTGTGAAAATGTTGCATCATAGCCATGATATCCCCACAGAAAACACTCCAACAATGCTAAAAGAAAGCCAAAGTCATGCAATGTAGGCCTAGTGCTGTGTCGCATAACAATTCTTCCAAGCTTCAATAAACTCCAACTCAGAGAATGGACTTTCAAGCCAAACCCTATCCTCTTCGCCAATACTAGCCACCTCCAGGCCTTGGACCAAATGGTATTCTATCTTGGGGATCCGTAAAAAGAATCTCACAGAACTAAATAATCCCCGCCCTAATCTCTCTTCCTCTTTCTTCTTAACCCCATTAATCCAAATCTTGCCAATGTAAATTGACCTACATCAGCAATAGCATTAGCCACACGATTAAAAAACTTTGTATAACTTGTAGACCCTTTGACAAAGTGACCCTAAATATGTCAAGCGGAGGCATTGATGAAGAATCACTACTTAACAACAATGCAAAACAAAATATGACAAATAGGCATCTAATAAGCAACACTAAAAGAATAAATAGATAAAATTAGTACATTTTGGTCACATTCAATCTCTATATAAAACACACTTCATTTTTACACAAATAAACAATAATGCTCTTTGTATATGAACCGGTAAACATGTAAATCTCAGAAAAATCTAAAGTTAAGAAGTTTGATAATGCGTTCATTTAAAATTGACATCATAAGAGCGATAAGAAATGTCATTAGATAACTCAACCACAAGAAAACAAATCGATTTCTCTGAGAATCCAGACCAATTATTTCAAACTATTGAAAAGATTAACTCACAAGGAAATGGAAGTTAAATGATCCAAAATAATATGGGCCAATATCCCAAAACAAAAAAGGAAAAAAAGTGGGGGACAGATAAAGACTTACCTGGGGGATACAAAACCCAGAGAAAAATATAGGTAGTGTCAAAAAAACCGAATAAGACTTGTAATACTGCAACAAAAAAAGGCAAAAAAAGAAGAAGCTATTCTTAGAATTCTCATGCAATAAGATACCATGAAAAAAAAAAAAAAGGAAAATGACAAAGATATCAAAATGCAGCCAATAAAGTACATAATATTTTAACAAAAATATCTCAAAAAGTGTTTATTTCTCCATTGTGAAGAAATCATGCTACAATTATTTCCAGCTAACACATCAAAAGCATAAATGCTTGCTTACTTAAAAAATGTCATTGTAATAAGATACCAATATACATGAAACTTAAACCAGCATACATCTTTTATCTACTCACTTTCACTAATAAATGGAACAGGCCACTCATCTTTCCAACCGAAGATCCCCGAAAAGATATCTGATAAAATGATAGAAAGAAGAGTCAGAATAATTCTTTGAATATATAATTTTTTTCTTTTTTTTATAAGTGATAATTCTTTGAATATATACAAGAACAACTGAGCACAATATGCTACAAAATACAATGTCACAGAAATATAGAAGATCAAAGAGAATTAGACTGTACAAGTTAGTAACATAAAGTTATCTCTGGAAGAAAAATCATACTCAATAATCATATAGTGACACAGACACGTTATACTAAAAAAAAGGTCAACATTTTTGCAGCTGTCACAATGTTAAGGTTATGTATTGTATTTTGAAAAATTATTATATCAGTACCTAGAGAAACCAGTAGGAAAACAATCCAGTACTTCTTACACAGAAAGCTATTCAAAGATAGTGCGTGCACTTATTTTTGTATGTAAATGGGAATAACAACGGAAGCAGTCTCCCAATTCAAATAGTTTCTATATTTAATAATTAATTATTCAAAGGATCTAAATGAGAAGATATAACTTGGAAGCATAAACATAATCATTTTAAATTTGACTTATAATTTGTAAAATGCAAACATATTCAAGAAAAGTTTCAAACTGGACTTCTGCGAAATGTACATGTGTTGCACCTCCATTGTTGCTCTTTAATAATACAACTTATTTACTTATCAAATGAAAAAGAAGAACATTTTCAGATTTGCTCCAATTATTTGAACAGAACACTTCATAAGAGCAACGACAAGAACCTCTCAATAAACCAATTACAGAGACCATATTCATACAAGAGCATTTGAAGAAACAGAAACTAAAAATCACAATCACTTGTTCAAGTATTATCAAAACAAAAATGATTGGATTAATTTAATCACTGAAATGTTGCAAAAAGTTCATAAAAGGACCAATTTGTTACCAAAATGCAAATATGCATGCCTGTATGGGTGCCACAAAGCATCACAGAATAAGTAGCATAATCAGTTTGTAATTAACAAATCATCCTACTCACATTAGACAAGTTCATAATAACAAAAGAAAGGGGGGGGGGGGGGGGGGATTTTGGGAATTAGATTAAAAATAACACGCTGGATCATAAATGAGGCTCACCTCAGTCTAAAAATTACAATTTTTGGAAACTTAAGAAATGAAAAGCAACCCAATGAATGCCAATTAAGTTTCTCAACAGTACAACATCAGCTAAAGCTGCAAGCAATTTCTCATTGACCTTAGCATACAAAAATAAATGACTAGGATAAGTTTCGATATATAATCTTTGTATGGATGATATAATATCCTTTGGGGCAATTGCTTGGTGCAGTGGTTAACGCTCAAGCTGATACGCATGACAATGTGGATTCAAGTATGAGCCATAACTTGGTGTAATTAAATTAGGAGTCAGAAGTTAGGTTTTGGAGACAGTCCAGCTATTTCAGCACCCGACTTGACAAGACTAGAAATGGGTAATAGTTCACTTAATCAGATTATCATCTATTATTAACAGCAAAAATCTTCATCCAACTGTAAGCTTCATTGGTAAATTGCCTAGTTCATCATATTTATTAGCAACTTAATATGAATAACAGCTTTCAATATAATAGCTGAGCCATAGGATCTACAAAATAAACACAAATAAATTTTCAAGATGGTCAACCACATTTATACTTTTTCCTTTTAAAAAATTAAAAACAGGCGAACAGAATTTTAAAATTTTGGATTAACTTGACATGTATTGATGCAATAAAAATGAGAAAAAGATAAAACCGTTACAATTTCAATGCATGAAGTACTAAAGTTAACTAGGCATGGAGCAAAACAGTACATCAGGGATCAGCATAAAAATAGTGTTCTGCAGAATATAACATCATAGTGCACACAACAAAATAACCATCAAGACGTTTGACCACAAAGTGAAAAATGAAAATGATAAAACCAATATTTCTTTCAGTGCATCCAATTCTATTTTTAGTCTATATTTAGTCCACAAGCATGTCGGGAAGTGATTAGAATCATAGTAAGTGCAAAATGCTCGACATATATTAGGGCTCCCCACCTCCCAAGAATTCTAAGTCAGGTTGAGGTCCCTTACTCTACATTAAATTCAGCAAAAAATTGTTGTAAATATCTTGATAATTTGATTGAATATAGAAACTTTGACCTAATTTTAGAAAATCTAAAAATGAATGTGCAACCTGTTAGATTTAAGTTATAAAATAAAATTCTATTTCATGAATTTATTAATTTTACTAAAGATTCAAATTACTAAACAAAAACAGTGAAAGTTGGTAGCTATGAAGGACGGACACTCTATTTTGACTCACGTATCCATGTTAGACACGTGTCAGACACCAACACTCTCAAACATTTCCCAGACACATGTCCGGACACTTGAATCATGGATGTTGATGATTAAATGAAGAAGTTCTTTAATTTTTATTTAATGGTTTTGTTATTTTAATAACTTAATAATATTTTTTAAATTTGTGCGTTTTTATGCCAATTTTAATTGAAATAACATTAAGTTTTTATTATGTAGTCATATAAAAATATAAAACATTATATATATTCAACGTGTCCGTGTCCTACTTTTTTGAGAAATAACGTGTCTGCCTGTCCGTATCCGTGTCCCGTATCCGTATTCGTACTTCTTAGGTTGGTAGAATTCAACCAGATGGTTAAAAATTTTAAAACACAATTCAAAAGTCAGTACTGAACTTCACAATGCGATCCAAGTAAGATTTAGGTCAAAAGAAAATCAAATTTTTGTTTATTGATTTATTTGGCGGGGAAGGGTGTTTCTTCCTTAGCTTGGTCTGTTGTCCATATACCAGCCACCCAAGTGCAGCACAATGAGATATATTTACCATGGTAAATGCTCACCCATACTTGATCTGTTGTCCATATACCAGCCACCCCAGTGCATATATTTACCATGGTAAATGCTCCCCCATACAGGAGGATTGTGATAAGTAAATAAAAAAAATTCCAGTTCATAAGAAGAGCATGGAATTATATACCTGAACATTAGCAAAGTACAAACCAGCTATCAGTAATGGAAAGATGGGGCCAGAAACACCATGAGGGAGTTCGGTCAAATTCTGGAACCATAGAGTGCCACCCTGAAATGATTTCACACAGATTTTATGTCAGAACCGTATTAGATATTCGCAGACACCATCAACAATTACAAATTCACCAAAAGTTTAACATTCGCTAACACATTCTTCTTGATTGTTCAGTTGTTGGAGTTGTGGGCCTTTTTCTAGCCCCTTTTGGTATTCATTGGGTTTTTCCAACCTCGACTACTAAGGTTATGACCAGACTTCAATGTTACCTGGAACGTAGAACAAGAAAGGGAACGTAGATCGTCAATTGTTATAAAATGTGGTACACTAGGGATAGGCTTCTTTCGGATCGTTTTGTTGGAACGAAATACATTTATTTGGAACGTGATATGTTTTTTGATTGTATTTGTAATACTATTCATATATATATATATATATATATATTAATATACAGGGTAAATTACATTGACCTCTCCTGAGGTTTATTAATATTACACACAAACCCCTGTCATTTGAGAAATTATACTAATATCCCTTCTACTTTAATATCTATTACAAAAACCTCCCTTCCGTTAGTCAATGATTAGTTGACCGAATGAATGATCATGATGTCAGCTAAAATATTTTCATTCATACTAATTTTAACCTTATCAAGATTTAAAAAATAAAAATAGGATTTTTTTTCTCTCTACTTTCTCGATCTCGTCTCCATATAGTAAAGACCAGAGGCTTCCTTCCATGGAAAAATTAGAAGATAATAGCCAACCAATCTCCTCCATGTTCTTTCCATCCACAACAAATCACAAAAGGGTTGGGTATTTGTGTGTGTGTGTGTGTGTGTATTATGAAGAGAGAGAGGAGAAGCACCGAAAATGGCAGTGCAGCATCTACAATGGCAGCCGTGGCTGGTGGTCAATGTGATGATGGCGGTGTGGAGGTGAGGTGGACCATGGTGGCCATGGGAGAGATGGGTGATAGTGAGGGTTGGAGGTTTCTGCAGTGGTGCTGGGCTGCCATTTGACGGTGGGGAGATAAAGAGAGAATATGTGAACGGTGGAGGAGATGGCGCCGACGCCGGCGAGGCAATCACTGTAGAGGGCAGAGGGCGGTGGTGCGTGGTTGGTGCACAAAAGAAAAACTAAGATTTCTGATCAAATTTATTTGCGATCTCTATTACAACAGATTTGCAAAATTAAAGGATGATAATGGCCGATCCTGTACAGTGATAAGTGCACAAAGAAAAAGATTTGTGATTTGCAATTTCTTGGGTCTATTTGTTCAAGACGAGTCACCCACCGTGATCATACATGCCTTCAAGTTCTTGTACAGATAAGGTTTGCAAATAGATAAGATGACAACCAAAGGCACGTAAACTTTAAACCATTTCGTTTGAGGGATGAATGCTATTTCAAAGTTGAAATGCCTACGGCCAGTATTTCTTGGACTAGTCACTCCATCGCTAAATCTACATCCATACTCTCTTACTGCTATCACACTTAATTCATCCTCTCTAATTGATGAATTCACCCATATTCTGCTATCAGAAAGACTTAACCAGAGCCATGAAAGTTATGGATTCCATGCAAAATCACAAAATATGGGATGATTCTATAACCTATTGCAAAGATTAGCTTTTTAAATATACAAACTCCATTATTCTGGGCACCTCCCGCTGAAAGCAATAAATTTCAATATTCCATATTCATTTCTACAGCATATTCTAGCTCATATGGTTTTTGTGGCCCCATTTCAAGAACAGTGGAGAGAATCTTGATGGTGAGATTGTGTGTGCGTGTGTGTGTGTGTCTATATGTATGAGGAAGAAGAAGATAGCATACTGTGAATGATGTTTTCTTTGATTTTTTGAAAGAAAAAAAAATTATTTAAGGAAAAAATATAAGAAGGGTATTATAGACATTTTAACACTTCCGTTTCATCTGTTGTAGGACAAGTTTTGACAGGTAAGTGTTTTCTCAAATCACAGGGTCTGTGTGTAATATTAATAAACCTCAGGAAAGTCGGTGTAATTTATCCTAATATTAATACACACACTAGCACTAACTAGAACAAGCCATTATAAATAAAAATTCCAACAATATATGTATATATTTTCTTATTTGTTGTATGATTTTTTGGGGCTTTTGATATTTTAAATTGGAATGCTACATCTTGTGTTCAAATTGCAAATGATCCATGTTTTTGGATCGTGCAATGCAATTCGCAATTCACTAGGGGGAGTGAATTGTGGTGACTATGTGACCAATTTTGGGTGGGGGAGCCGAAATGAGCATAAAGAGTCTGCTACATTTGGCAAGCAACACCCTTATGCCTATGGTGTTGTGCCCAATTGGAAAGGATATTGGATTCTCCTTTGAATACATAAAGACCTCTATTTAGAAAATTAGGCCCATTTTGCTTCACAGATCTAGTAAGGGAAAGGAAAAGAAATTTCCTCAACATTCTCCTATGCTTAAAAATATAAAAATATTCTGGAAAAAAATGGTGGAAAATACTGAAAAAGAAAACGGCAACAAAGTGTAAAATCTAAAAAATTCCCCCTTTCCTGATAGATATTTTCTTTCCAACTACTTTCCTGGGTAACCAAACAACGAAAATTGATTTCCTTGGCTTTGTTTTCTCTTTTCCCTCGCTAAATCTCAAACCAAACAAAGCCTCAAGTTTTTTTTTTTTTTTGAATTCGTTGTAATTTGGGTTTCCTAGATATTTTCTATTGTCAATAATTCTTTTTTTATGGGAGATATGTGGGTATAATTGTTGGGGTTCATGACTGTTCAGTGGTGTTGACTGAGGCTTACGCCATTGTCATGCATATCATTTTTTGCAAAAGAAAAGGAAATGGTAGGAGGGAAAAAATAAAAATAAAAAAATACCAAACACATGGAATTTTCTGCATTTTTTTTTGTTACGACTTCAATTAGTCTCCATCCAAACCGGTGTTGTTTCGGCAGCCTCTCTCTCAATCAAAATGATGACGTTTTAGTACAGTATTTTTATAAAAAAAAAGATTATATTCTCCCCTCTCTCTATCTGTGTGCATCAACCGCCACAACCCATAGCCACCCACCACCACCACCCTTTTTTTTTCTTTTTCACTTTTCTTTATTTTTTCTCTTTTCATTTTCTCTTTCTACCCTCTTTCTTTCTCAACCTCTCCCTCTCGTGCTCACTGGCACCACCATTGTCAAATGACCACTACAACAACCATCAACTAGTCAGGAGACTCACGACTACCACCATTTTTTTATTTATTTTCTCCTCATTTTCTCTCTTTCCATTCCCAAAATCTCCCTTTGTCTTAAGACTCCTAACAATCCAAAGAAAAAAAAAGTCATTCTTTCTTGCTACAATCATGCTCTCTCTCATGCAAACAAACGAAAAGGTTGCCTCAGGGCCAACCACCATCACCTTTGTCACAACCTTCGGTGTGATAAGACCCCCCTACACCCATCACTTAAGAACTCCACCATGTTTCTCCCTCATTCTCACCATGCGAGTCATCAAAGCTCCATCAACATTGTGAACACCCGCCCCCATCAGCATTAGATTTGTCGAACCAAAAGGCACCACACATGGGGAGCACAAAGATTAGCAACAACCCATGATGCCTCAACAATAGAGTAGAGAAGAGACCGAGGAAAGATGGAGAGAGAGAGAGAGAGAGAGAGGTGAGTTATGGTTATGGTTATGGTTATGGTTAAGTTTTTGTGAGCTACGATGGTGATAGTCAGTAATGGGGAGCTGGTAACGGTGGCGTGTGGTTTCGTTGAGTGGCAACAATGTTGATGGGGTGAGAAAGGGACAGATGGAGTAGAGGGGAGAGAGATAAAGGTACAATGTTACATATGTGTCTGTAGAGAGAGAGAGAGGGAAGGATTTTTAGATTTTTTTGTTAGTTTCACATAAAAAAACATCTTAGATGAGGGGCACAAATTTTTCATAAAAAATGCAAAATGAAATTCTCTCTCTTTGGAATTTTGGTCCCCTAATTCCTCTCTTTTATTCTTTTTATAATAAATGCTTGACAACAATGGCATTAGTTTGCTTCTAAACAATGGTATGTATTATCCCGAATTTTTTTATAACTTGGTTATGTATATTGTGTGTACCTATGAAGCACGGACATTCTATTTTAACTCACGTGTCGAACACCAACACTTTCCAAACACGTGTCGATGTTAGGACTTTTAGTCAAAGTAGTGTTGACCAATCCGTGTTGACAAAACTGATTGAGTTGTAACATGTACTTAGTCCTTGTAAGTTAGTTCTCACTTCTCAAGCCTTGTATCACTTCGGCATCCAAGCTACATGATCAGATTCTACAATGCTGGATGTGCAAAGGTTCTCGTGAGGTAAAGGATCAATACACTAAGATTGTTGCGCACACACACACACTTCAAGCATGCAAAATGTCTTTAACATGTTTTTATAATTGGTGTTAAAGGAGTATTTGTAATGTATTTGACCATGTTTTTCAAATTGCATAAATGTTTTAATATGTTCAAAATAGGTCAATACATAGAATATCCTTTACTGTCCTTTCAACAATACCTGGCTCGAGCGGGGTGTGGAGCTTGTCTTGTTGGAGTTTGCTTAACAGCTAGTTTGAGCGAGATCTGGCTTGAGCGGGGTCTAGTAGCTACCTCACAGTGTTGTCAAAGGCGACCAGGCGCTCGCCTAGGCGATAAGGTGAGGCAAGGTTGAGGCGTAACGCCTCAACACACTTCAGGCGAGGCGATTTTAATAAGGCGCTGCCTAGGCGATCACCTTAACTAAGGCGAAAGGCGTTGAGGCGAGAGCCTTATTAACTGAAACTTATTTTACTTGAATGTGCTCATGTTTCTTGCCTGGTTGTTTTAGGATTAAAGCTATTTTTGTTTGGACAATATTTAACCAATCTAAAAGTAGTAAAAGGGAAGAAAAAGTTTAGAATGGTCTCTTTGCTTAAAACTTAATTATGTTATGTCATCTTTTCTATAAATATTTTTAGCATTAAAAGAGAAATATTATATAAAATATTGTTTAACTTAGAATAAATGAACCTTTAATGTATAATATATATTTTTAATTATTTTTATAAGTTAGTGCCTTGTTTCATTCAGGCTAGCGTTTTTTTGTCGCCTCGCTTTTTAGGCAATGTAAGACCTTAGCGCCTTGAAGGCGCCTTTTGCGTTTAACTACACTACTACCTCCTCCTAACTTGCTAGATACCTCACTCTAGCAAGTTGACGAGCAATGCAGTTTCCAATTCCGATTTAAACTGTATTTTCTGCAATACAACCATACATATATAATGCTTTTCATACAAGAACGGAGAGAGACATTTTGGTTGCTCTAAATATGAGATTTAAACCTTTCCAAAAAGCCTTTCATTGTATCTCATGTGCACCATAGACCATTAGCTAAGAGAGCAAGAACCCTATCGTCTTCAACATCATCTTTGGAATACAAGCTTGTGGAGTTCAACTCTTGTGCAATCAGCAGAGTTCGAGATTGCGTGGGGATTCACAATTATGATTGAGTACCGTTCGAGGATTCGAAATGGTGAAGCACACGAAGAACGCTTGAGTATTCAAGATTGAGGAGGTTCATACCGTGAACAAGTGTATGTATTCATTTCGAAATTCTTCTAGTGGATTGTGTGCATCTGGGTCAATGTCCCGGGATTTTGCAAAGCAGATTCAGTTGATCTGTGGCGCTTTCCTTGTCAATAAAACATATGTTGGTCTCTTTACTGCTTTTCATATATTATTACTATATCACATATTGTAGTTGCACACACGATAACCATAACTCGCACATAAAATGAATTTTTAAACTTTCTAAATAGAACTATTCAACCTCCCCCGGCTCTAGGTCTAATCACCACATCTAGACATTCCATAGGGTCATGTCAAAGTGGTATCAGTGCAGTTGTCTTAAGAATTAAATAGATCCTAGTTGTGTCTAGATGGATAGTTTTCGTGAAGGCGGGTCCATTACCTAACCTCCATTGTTTGACAACACGAATTACGCCTACTGAAAATCCTAGATGAAGGCATTTCTTATATTCATAGATGAGCGTGTCTGGTTGTCTACTCAACACGGTTGGATGCCTCCTGTCACTACTATTGGAGGCACAACCACTAAAAAAACCCGCTACAAGTTGGGATGAAACTGAACTTAAGAGTTAGTGGGTATAATACTGAGGAGTTGAACGTCATCTTCAATGTCGTCATTGATGAGGAGTTTAGACGTATTATGACGTGTGAAATTTCTAAGGAAACTTGGGACATATTGGAAACTACCCATGAGGGTATAACAGTTGTAAAGAGATCCAAGCTTCAAATGTTAACTTCTAGGTTTGAATCATCCTGGATGAGTCTGAATCGTTTTCAGATTTTTATGCCAAATTAAGTGATATGGTGAACTCCTCTTTCAACCTATGAGAGAAAATAGAAGAACCAAAAATTGTTTGGCCTTAGAGATTTCAATCAATGGTTACTGCCATTGAAGAGAGTAAGGATGTAGATGCTCTCAAAGTTGATGAATTGGTTAGGTCACGTCAAACCTCTGAATTAACATGCAAAAAGTCAATGAAGTCTTAAGAGTCTTGCACTCAAATCCGTTTAAGAAGAAGATGAAGAGAATTTCGGCACCGAGTCAGACCCTCTCAATGATGAAGAGCTCACTATGTTTGTAAAAAGGTTCAATCGGTTTTGGAAGAACAAAAAACCTAGTTCTAGGTCAAACAAGCTCTAGCAAAAGGCCCACGGGAAGATTCGACAACTCAAAGGGCAAGTTCATCAAGTCTTCGTCTAGTAGTGACAAGAAGAGGTCCTCTAGTCAAGTCATCGAGTCAATCCTCCAGTATTGAGTGCTATAATTGTTATAACTTTGGACACATAGTTGTTGATTGCTTAATAAGAGGAAAGATAATAAAAGGGTAATGAAATCCATCTTAAATGATAGTGAAGGTGAGGAGGATGACGAGAGTGAAGGTGAGATGAATATAATGTTCAAAAACAGTTCTTGGCCCTCACAGTCACCATAGATGATTCAAGCAATTCACTAACCCCTATTGATAGTGAACAAGTTGTGAACGAGTCATAATACAGTGAGTGATAATGAAAGCTATGAAGGTGATATACAAATTGTTTACGAGTAATTGTACACTGAATTACTCAAGCTCAAGAAAATCAATTTGAAGTTAACTACAAAACACAAATTGTGCGAGAAAGAGAAAAATGTCGTGCAGGTTGATGAGGCACTTGTTAGTCAGTTCAAAACTCTTAGGGCTACTCTACTTGAGAAGCTCAAGGTTTTGAAGCAAGAGAGAAATACCCTAGTGGAGAAAATTGAGAAATTAAAGAAGTATCTAGGCACCAGTGATGAAGAGAAGAAGAACCTCCAAGCTAAAGTTCAAAATCTTTAACTTGATCTTAAAAAGGCTAAGTAAAAGTCATTCTTGAAGACAGATCAAATAAACTGGGTAAAATGTTGAACAATGTCCAATTCAAGAATGACAAGGTTGGTCTAGTCTACAACACATTTAATGATCCCAAAAGCCTACTAACACCAATCAGTCCAATCAGGCTACTTTCAAGCCTATTGTGTTCGTCTCTCCAAAGTAAAAGGCTAAGGATATACCTCAACCAAAGACATCCTATTGCACTTATTCCAAGGTTAAAGGTCATCCTACGAAGCTATGCAAAGAAGTTAGGAAGGACAAAATTCACAATGTGCCTAATGAGAAAAAGCTTAAGTTGTCTAAGTTAAAGCAACAGTTGAATATATTAGTTCAGAAATCTAAGAGTTTAGCTAAGAAGGTCATCAAAATATCCAATGCACCATATTCTAAAAATAACTCTTAAGATTGGAACTAATATAAAAAAAACAAAAACTCATAAAGTAGAGTCTAAACCCAATCCACCTAAGATTAGGCAATTTTGGGTTAGAAAAGACAAATTGAAGGGTAAATCATACTGCTTTTAAGGCTCACAACACTAATCAATCCTATGTTAATGGTAGTTGTTCTAGGCACATTCTTCAATTTGCTTCTTCTTCCGAAGAAGTAAATCCCTCACCTATGTGATTGGGTGGGATTCAGAGTCAAGCATTTTACAGTTTGTAGTGCTTCATGCTTTTCTTTTATAGCCCTATGAATTGCTTTGTATCTTTTTGCTTTCAATTTTCTTAGGTTCTATTTCCTCGTCTTTCATAAGAAATTTTTAGAAAATTGCAAAAAGAATTTGTCATACATTCATAGCCTAGGGTGTGCATCATTGTCTTATAATATTCCTAGATCTATGACTTGTATTTAGGATTTTTTGTTTTGGTTCTTAAATTAATTTACTTTTCTATGTCTTCTTAAAACAAAAAATTCAAAAATATTTTTCTTTTAATTGCGTGGTTAATTTGATATCCCTATTTTTTAAAAAGAAAATTTTTATTTTTATGCACATTGAGTGTTGGAGACTATGATACATCATATTTAGATTCTTATGCTTCACATGTTGTCTTTTATACATGGTTACATTCAATCTTTCCAGCTGCACTATCTCTCATTGCACTTACACGTGCACTCTTTTTTTACGAGGACTTGTTGAGATGTTTGAGTTACATAGTTTTTTGTTTAACCTACAATGAGTACATGGCTAGAAAGATTAGCGTAGATTGATTGTCAAAAAGACCAATTGCACAATGTGATAAAGTTTTAAAAAAAAAAAAAAAAATCAAAAAGTGTGCAAGGAAAGGGCTACCTATGAGATAGTGTGTATGCTATCAAAGGGGTGTACCTTTGAAAAGACTTGCCTACTCAATAACGTGAAAGTCACCTTGAAAAATAAGAAAGATTGAAAATTTTAAAAGTGGCAACAATTGAGGGGGAGCTTGGTTGGTTGAAAGGGTCTAACATCACTTAGGTTGATTCACTATAGTTGTTTGTGCTTATTGTCTATTAATCATCAAAGAAAGTAGTGACAACATTGAAATAAGGACAACTCACGGAATGATCTATAAATTTCTAATGTCAATTCACCATGAGGGATTGTGTTGAGGGGGGAGCTTGAGCGTGATTGAGAGCTCTAGAGTTAAACTGTGGAAATTAAGAATTTGAAGAACATTGATCATTGCCTCCAATACACAAGTGTCCAAATTTGTTTTGAAAATTTTGAATTTTGAGGATATTAGATTTAACTATGTAATTAAAGTTTTTCATTTTATCTAATTTTCAAAAAAAAATTAATGTTTATCTATCTTTCTTCTATATATGCATGCATACTTTATTGATAATGTCTCACCTTATAGTGTTTTATGTTGATCACTGTTGTGTTATCCCTTTTTAGGAGTACATAGTAAGGGGGAGTGCTTTCGATGCATGATATAGGTAGAATTTTAGGAGAGATATCTTACACTTTTTCTTGTTTCATGGTCATAGCTTATCTTTCTTTTTATTCTATATAACTATATGCTTTGCACGTATTTTGTTTTACACTTCACTATCCTTATGTTTCATTTGGTTTATATTTCTCTATCATTCAATACATTTCACGGGGAATGGTTTAGTGTCTATTTTGCAGGGTTAACAGGTGTTGAGCTTCATAAAGGCAAGAGCAATTGATACAAGTCATTAGTCATAGGTCAAAAGTTGTAAATCTCTTCTTTTG
The DNA here is from genome assembly GCA_008638375.1 of Nyssa sinensis. Lineage (NCBI taxonomy): Eukaryota > Viridiplantae > Streptophyta > Magnoliopsida > Cornales > Nyssaceae > Nyssa > Nyssa sinensis. The sequence goes on along the minus strand of CM018037.1, from coordinate 10,605,113 downwards.
GGGTTTTGCCTTTTGGGGGTTTACATTTTTGTCTATCTGTATTCATGTACTTGTTGTGATAGTTTTGTCACGAATTGTCAAAGGGGGAGTTTGTTAGAACTTCTAGTCAAAGTTGTGTTGGCAAATCCATGTTAACAAAACTGATTGAGTTGTAACATGACCTTAGTCCCAGTGAGTCAGTTCTTAAGACTTGCGTCACTTCGGCATCCAAGCTACATGATCAGATTCTACAGTGCTTGATCTGCAAAGGTTCTCGTGAAGTAAAGGACCAATACACTAGGGTTGTTGCACACACACACTCCATGCATGCAAAATGTCTTTTAACATGTTTTTATAATTAGTGAGTTCAAAAAAAAATAATTAGTGAGTTCAAGTAGTATTTGTAATGTATTTGACCATGTTTTTCAAAGTGCATAAATGTTTACATATGTTCAACATAGGTCAATACAGCGAATATCCTTTGCTTTGCTTTCAGCCATACCAGGCTTGAGCGGGGTCATAACTAACTCGAGCGGGGTCCAATAGGTACCTCACCCTAGCTCGCTAGATACCTCACTCTAGCGAGATTACGGACAGTGCAGTTTCCAATTCCGATTTAAACTATGTTTTCTGCAATACAACCCTACATATATATAAGGCTTTTGATACAAGAACGGAGAGAGACTTTTTGGCTGCTCTAAATCTAAGATTTAAACCTTTCCAATAAACTTTTCATTGTATCTCATGTGCACCATAGATCATTAGCCAAGAGAGCAAGAACCCTACCATTTTCAACATCATCATCTTTGGAGTACAAGCTTGTGGAGTTCAACTCTTGTGCAATCGGCAAAGTTCGAGATTACGTGGGGATTCGCAATTGTAATTGAGTATCGTTCGAGGATTCAAAATGGTGGAACACAAGAAAAACGCTTAAGGATTCGAGATTGAGGAGGTTTAAACCGTGAACATAACTTGAGGTACTGTCAGGTTGTCAGCAAATGTTTGAATTCATTCCAAAGTTTTTCTAGTCGATTGTGTACATCTGGGTTAGTGCCCCGGGGTTTTGCAAAGCAAATTCAGTTATCTGTGACGCTTTCCTCATCAATAAAAACCTGGGTGTTGTCTCTTTACTGCTTTTCATATATTATTAATCTATCACATATTGTAGTTGTACACACGATAATCGTAACTCGCACATAATCAAAGTGAAATCTCAATCACATTCAAAGTGATTCAGAATCAAATAAGATTAATTTTTAAAAGTGTTACATAGACCTATTCACCCTCTCAGTAAATCTAATCACCACATCTAGACATTCCATAGGGTCGTTTTAGTTGGACACACAAAAAGAGTGTCCCACATCGATTGGGTGGGAGTAGTATGATTGGTATATGAGACTCCACAAGTCTTACTACTAACAACTTAGGCTTAAACTTTTGAGCCATAATGTTGTGGGCTCTTCAGGTTGTTGGGACAGTGAGCTTGGGGCATTACATTTGTGGTATCAGAGTCAGTTCTCAAAGGGTAGAGCCCCTCGAGTCTCCGCTTAATGGGCAACTAGGAGATCGAGATCCACCCCACGACGACATGTAGTCTTAAAGGGAGGAGAATGTGATACTCTTGTCCCACATCGGTAAGGTGGGAGTAGTATGATTAGTATATGAGACACCACAAGTCTTACTACTAACAACTTGGGTAACAACTTGGGCATAAACTTTTGAGCCATAATGTTGTGTGCTCTTCAGGTTATTGGGACAATGGGCTTGGGGCGTTACGGTCCAATTTTTTTATTTTTCTGAATTTCGAACACATTAGTACACATTTTGGACACCCTCTCTCTCTTTTGGATTTTCCCCCTCATTTTCTCATCTTCCCCTCTGTTTTTTTTTTAATTTATTTATATGTTTTATGTAATAATTAGTAAATTTGTTTTGAAACCTGAATCATAGATGTTGATGATTAATAACTTAGTTATTTTAATATCTTAATAACATTTTTATAATTTATGTGCTTTTATGCCAGTTTTAATTGAAATAATGTTATGTTTTTATTATATAGTCATATAAATATATATTCAATGTGTCCCTAACGTATTCGTATCTAACTTTTATGAAAAATGTCATGTTTGCGTGTCCGTGTCATGTCCCGTGTCTATGCTTCTTAGGTGTGTACAATGGCTGCACCTAGCCACTCTATAGCATTTTTCTTATAAGTAAGTTCACTAAGAAGCAACAAGCAATACACCCATACACAATGTATACATAAAAACAACATAAACTATACTTTCATCTCTCCTAGAAACTCTTTTAAAAAATGGGAAGCTTCAAATGATTAAAATTATAGGGAGCACAACAAGCCACGCTTAAGATCCTAAAGGGGATTCCACCCTTTAAAAATACTTTTTAGCTTAAAACGGTTCAAAAGTAAAGGAAGATCAACAAACTACAATTAAGAACTTAACAGGGGATTCCACCCCTTAAAGAAACCTTTTCTCCCTCTCCCAAAATATTCCACCATAAGCATAGAGGAGCCACTTGCCACACTACTTCAACTCTTCTCCCACTATACCTCCTCTTTTTTTTTTTCTTTTAATCAAGTCACTTTACAACCTCTTGAACGAACAAGCACATGCCCCGCCAATCCAAGCATCACCTAGTGAACTCCAAAAGAAGTAAGCAAAAAGATCGATAAGTCACTAGCCATCAAACAATGTAAATTTACATGGATGGTCATTTCTTCATCCTTCTGAACACACAACACCTTTAACTATGGATTATCATTTCCTTATCCTGCTATAAGAGAATTTTTACCCATCAACAATGAGAGGGAGAGAGAGAGAGAAAGAGTCATGTCCACATTTATAGTGACTTGTCTAGATATGGTTTTTTGTTTATCTTGTTCCTTTGTGTTTTTCTTAGTATAACATTAATCCCAATCATTGCTCCCCGTTACAAGCTTTGCCATGATTTCATACGATTTATTCGAAGGGGGTAGTTAACATATCTTCAATCTCTCACACGTGAATTTATTTTTTTCTGAATAAGTAAACAACAAATTCATAAAGGCACCAAAAGAGTGGTGCTTCCATGTGCACACAAAGTATACAGAAAAGAGCTAATTATATAGGAAGATTACCTAAGAACTGTACAAAGGAATCAGTGGACACCATAGAGCTCCCTCTAAGCCAAAAATACATAAAGCTAAGTAAATTTGACTTCAACAAAGCTGCTTTTCCATTCCAACAATATTAATGTTGAATTGATAGGTGAACATGTGTCAAGTGAATTTCATTTCTAAAGGAGACCAAAAGAGAGAGAGAGGAGAGTGAAACCGAGAGATAAAGAGAAAATTTGAGAGAGAGAAAGTTATAGATACGCCAATATCTCAATATTAAATTCAATATCCAAAACTTTAAACGTCCAATATCTAAGCTTATATTAATCGGCAGGACAAAAATACTAAGATTTTGGGGTGCATCCTACTTTTTTTGAGGCCGTGTCAGGGTTGAAAACTAATCTGAAGAATACTGAGATTATGCATGTGGGTGATGTGAGGGCAGTAGCGGAGATGGTGTGGGCTTTGGGGTTGTGCGGTGGGTTGATTTCCTTATGTTTATCTCGGCCTTCCATTGGGTGCTTCTTCGAGATCAATAGGGATTTGGGATGCGGTGATTGCAAGATTTCAGGAGAGGCTTGCGAGTTGGAAGCATAGTTATCAGAATCGGACCAGACAATAAATCAGTGAAGGGGTCAGTTCACGATTTACTAGTTCAACCGGTTTTATAATTAATATATTAAAAATATACATAAATATATTAAAAATTAAGAAAATAACAAGAAAAATATATTTTTTTTATTATCTAGTGATAAATAATAAAATATAAGCATAATCATTGAAATTAACTTAATGTATAAGTTTTATATATTTGTATATATAACAAAAATACGTGCAACAATATCTTATTTTATATCAAATTTCATCATTTAATCATCAAATATAAGAAGTTTTGTGAGAAAAAAAAGTAGTAAGTAATAAAAAGACAAACGGTGGTTCAACCGGTTTTTTCCGGTTCTTTAGCAAAAACAGTATATTAATCGAACCGAACCGATTTAATACCCGGTTCCCGGTTCAACCGGTTGAACTGGCCGGTTCGGTCCGGTTCTAATAACTATGGTTGGAAGAGTCAGTACCTATCAGAAGGAAGAAGGATCACACTTCTCAAGAGCACACCGAAGAACCTTTCCACCTACTATATGTCTCATTTCCACATATCAATAGTACATGATGTATCCCATAATCAAAGTAGCCTATGTAAAACTCCTCTTGAGATTCTGACTGCTACTAAGTTCTTGCCTAAATGTGGGGTAATGAGACATGTCACCACTATGGTCCTCAACAAGATGATTTCCCCAAGTGTAAGTCCAAATGAGAAGAAAGTTTGGTCATTTTTGCTCAAAAGTCTTCACGCATTTTGTATACTAAGTCCGTTATAAGGCTTATATTGTGTCTCATGTCAATCAAATCACCAACAGTCTTTCTTAAAAATTAAAAAAAAAAAAAAAGCAAAGTACGAAAATTAAGAAAGGAATGAATAGAGAATGACTATGCAACTCGGCACTACATTATGAGTGTTAGATGCCAGATGGTATTGAAAAAGCAATCAAAGGCAAGCAAAGTGTCTCATAAAGCTTATGGTCTAAATAAGGACCTTTGGCAAGATTTACTAACTCGCCAAATTGAATTTTGTACTACAACAATTTTAAAAGGGAGTATGCATACCAAATTGAATTTTTGTGTTAGGACTATTTGTCTAATATGTTGGCTAATCCGTGGTTGACAAAACCGTCATTGAATTGTAAAGTCCACCAAGTTATTGAGTCTAGAGTGTTCAAGCCTTGTGTCCATTGAAGACATGACTGCTTCCAGTTAAAGGCTATCATATTTCCTAGTGACTCTCTCAAAATCATATGGTAAGGATTGGTAGGTGCTTGGTGACTTTAGATTTGATCTATCTCTCACACACACACACACTCATGCATCTAGTTTGTTTTATCATTTTAATATATGATAGTGTAATGTGGAGATTGATCAATGAATAATGGTAGCTCATTTGAATTTGCTTAACATTTAAATTCATTTTCCAAGTGGGCTATTATACTTCATTGATTTAAAAGTGGAAAAATTGGGGATTTACACCATATTCATTCGTTCGCACAAATATAACAGTAAACTTTTTGTAATTTGTAATGAAATATTCATTCTACATTTAAGTCGAACGAATTTCCCAAATACCCATTCATGGACAATTTGTTCGAACGAATTATCCCACAAATTTTCCAGTAACTTTGTAAACCACATTCGTTCGATAGTTCGTTCGAACGAATTAAGATTCATGCGAACGAACATCCCATTCATGCGAACGAATGTTGCGACAATCAGTTCCTTGTTTCAATAAGGATTGGATTTTTTGGTATGAAAAACCCTATAAATAAAAGGATTTGACTTCGTGTTTTGGGGGACTTTTTGGCAGAATCAATATTGTTTTATTATACCCTTTCCAAAAGGTTTACATCATGCATATCATGTTCACATAGATCAAGTCATTTGCACAAGAACCTTGAATCATCTTTTACACATTGTTCTTGGAGTAAAAGCTTGTGGAGTTCAAGTTTGTGCAATCGGTGAGGTTCAAGATTGCGTAGAGTTCGCAATTGTGTTGTGGTTTGCCGTTCGTGGATTTCAAAGAGACAGATTCGCTTGGGGGTACTTGAGTATTCGAGTTTGAAAAGATTCAGATTGTCAACAAGACTTGAGGGACTAAGTGGTATTCGTACAGAGTCTGTAATCATCAAACCCATCTAGTGGGTTCACATATAGGTCAGCGCCCCAGGGTTTTCCAAAGTAGATTCAATTGATCTATGACGGTTTCTTCGTTAACAAATTCGATGCACTGTCTCTATCTTTTTACCATTGCTTTATTTATTATAGTTATAGTTATTCATTGCATGCCACTAAATTTGATTGCACCCACTAGAACTTTAATCCTCACATAATTGAAGAGATAATTTTTATTTGCTAAAGAGACCTATTCACCCCCCCCCCCCCCCTTTCTCTCTCTCTCTCTAGGTCTAATAACTGACATCTAGACATACATTGGACCTTTCAATTTTAAATATTAAAGTGAAGAAATTATAATAAGCAATTTATAGATCAAACAACAAATTATTAAAGTTGAAGAGTATAACTCTATTCTTGAATACATGGTGTTAAAACATTGTCTATGATGTAGAAGCATCCAAGAAAGATAGCAGCTTTGGAAAATTTTGCTTCTCCACACTTGAGGCCTTCACATATGAAATATAAGATATGGATGGCAATAGTAACATTAATACACATATCTACTAACTGAATACATCAGGGCCTTACACAATCAAAACCAGGGTGATGATCCAGTGACATCTTCCGTATGCTTGTCATCCACAAGAAAAAGCATGGAACCTGCAAACGAATTGCAAGACAATGGAACATGAAGTCTCACAAAGTTTAATCTTAACCATGTAATCTAGTGTACCACTATCCAAACTTTCCACAAAAGTAATTTTTTTTTGCTGAGCTTTCTGATTATCCTTGTTTTAAATGCATTATACCATATTCATTGATGAAAAAAGTCTTGACACTGCAGACTTAGATTGAATGGCTTATATGGATAATATGCTATCCCAATGACAGGCAGGTGTTTTTAATTTGCTCCTGTGAGTAGAGGCCCTGCACCTGTAACATCATTGCATGCAACAGCATGGACTCCATTGGCTTAATTCAAGAAAAGGACAGATCACTCAGCCACACCCATTGACAAGCATAAATATCGTTTATGGAGCATCAGTAACCATCAAAAGGCTTGAGGTCAGTTCTAATTGGTTTTGTCAACAAATTGCACAGCTACTCAAAGGCTTGAGGTCAGCTACGTTCATAGGCAAACCACGTAAAACCAAGCCAACTTTAGAACAAATAACAATACCCACACATACATCATAAATGTGTTCACCAGTTTTTATATATTTATCTTAAGATACCGATCAAACTATATATATATATATATATATATATATATATATACACACATACATATATATACATATATTTTATTTATTTATTTATCTCACGACAATTTAGGTAAACTATTTCTCCAAAAAATTACATGCTTATGTTGATGCAATCAGTTGTAGGTTTGAAAGCATAGCAAATATTTGTTTGACAAAGCAATCAAAGAAATTCAAAAGGCAAGAACATACAGGGGATATATAAATAAACCGAAGAAACCCGAGGGGCAAGAAACTATTAGAGAAACATAAAGCAAGCAAAGAAACCCAAAAGCCTATTAGGAGGCAGACAAGTGGAAATATAGACTTATGATCCATGGACCAAGGCTGTAGCTACAGATTCCACAAAAGAGGGACTTCACATACTTAATATTATTATTATTCTTTTTTCTTTTCTTTTTTTTTGAAGAAAGGGGGGGGGGGGGGGGTAACATATCAATGTGCAAAAGAGCCAAATATAAGCTACATCCATATCTGAAGGGACTTCCTTCTATTCTTTCATTACATATAACATATGAATATTTATTTATGAGTATGTTAGAAGTCCTTCAAATTGCTACCTATCAAAAACAAAGGTCCTTCAAGTTGTTTATATTTGGGGAAGGGGGGGAATCAAAATCAATTTCTGGCAAGATACTGGCGGTTTTTGCTTAATATCCTCGCAACACACTCAAGATGAGTGAAACCACCCTGAGCAGGCCAGAATTTTCAGTGCTTCACAGGTTCAAATTTTATCACTTATAAATCAAAAAATTATCAAAGGTGTAGAATGTAGATAACAGTCTATGAGAAGCAAAAATATTCCTTTGAATAAAATAACAATATCCCAGCAGAGGATCACCTGGACAGAAATGGATGTAAGGAACCATAAATATGAAGGGCACCCAACTGCTCGTCTTTCCTTCTGGAAGAGTGAAATTTGGTCAATGTAACTCCTTCCCGAGAGAGGTGGTGGAAATGGAGGGGGCACTTTAAGAGATCCATAACAAAGTCAAGTAAAGGTCATGTGTAAGTTAAATAGTCGACTTTATCAGAAAGTAAAATGACTCCTTCATGACTTGACAAATTATCCAAAAAAAATTATTTACTTTTTAGAAATTTCTGTCTAATTCAATTGAACTTGCTGACTCCTCATGTCGATTGATGTAGCAAGGGGAACATTTGAACCTAAAGCTGCCATTGGTAGGTATTTTGCTTTGAAATAAAGCAAAGTGTAAGGAACCACATCAGTCAGCATGTGGAGTCATTTTGTATCGAATTCAGGCATTGCACTCTTCATAGGGCGTAGAGTAAAAAAAATAAATAAAAAAGAAAATGTGTAAGGAAAATTTAGCATGTCCTAAAGCCAGAGTTTCTCCATTAAATAGTGAAAAAATAGTCTACAGCACTAAGCATACATGCCTAACAAATTTGAAAATTCCACACAAACAAACTACATAACTCGACTCAACAAAGCCTTATCCCAATTATTTGGGGCCAACTATATGAATCATGTCTCGCTATTCTAATCTATTTAAGACCATTCTTGTTGTTAGACCACACATTATCATCATGGATTAGCATAAAGAAGTTTTACTAGTCATAACTCATAAGTAATTGAATACATTAAACAATTATGCACTATAAATTCATAAGTTTCCTAATATAACTACAAATATATAAAAGCCAATGGCTGGGGAGACGCTAGGCCAGGACAGCCTAAGGCAAAGCAGTGAAACCAAAATTATCGGGCTTATGCTTCAGCCCAAGAATTCAGTTTCTAACTTACACCCAGATATGATGTTTAAAAGCTTCTTTAGTTTCTACTAACATGGGGAATGAAAACCTGGGGTTAGCTCAGCTCGTAAGGCTTTGAAGATAAAGGACTACGTCCCAAGAGGTCCCCAGTTTGAGACATGCTGAAAGTGTGCCTTGTCTTACTTAATATGCGGTTCTTGGGGGAATATCTTATATACCCGGAGTTTTCCCTGACAGCCACACACCCAAAACACTCATGGTTGGCAGGTCTCCATCATAGAAAAAAAGGGGAATGAATAACAAACAGAAAACACTGCAACATGAAAATATATTGAGGAAGCAGATTTTAGTGAATCTTTTTGCATTCAAAGAGAAAACTCTGCAACATGATAAAATTTTGAAAAAGCAAATATTAGTGAATGTTTTTGCATTTTTTGCCATCTGCTGGATATAAAATTTATCAACAGAAGATTTTCACAACAATATCAAAGGTAATTCATTTGAATTGTTGGGTAATTGATTTAAATGCAAGCAACAATGATCAACACATTCCAAGACATCAAGTTTGAGAGTCAACTAGAAGTATTTGGTCGAATAAAACTCCACTTTGGACATCCAAAGACCAATGTGTAGACATTCTAGGCTGGTGCATACTAATTCATAATCAATGTCCTGGTTATAATTTCAAATATCTAGGTATCCATGACATGATCAACTAGAATTGCAGTAGAAGTGACAAAACGAGTGCACCCCACTTCAGGGTTTGAGAAAAATATTGAAACAATTAAACAAGTAAAAGCAAATAGCGCTTCATTCCATTGTACGGAGGGCAAAAAGAGTAAAGACTCACATTTAGGGAACAAATCTGCAATCCTTTTCAACTTTTGAAGCTGCAATATAAGTAGGGGAAGCAATGCAATTCTGAGAACTAAAGTGGAGAAAGCAATTGTTATCCACCTGGAAAGTTATTTAATCCATATAAAGAACTAGAAAGAAAATAACTATTAAAACACCATAAAATTCAATTTATGGTTCAAATAATAGGAAAATATAGCGGGCACAGTATAGTTAATATAGTTTTGATGCATCATTCATGCAATTTGTGAGGCTTGAAAGCTGAGGTAGAAAGAAAAAGGAAGACGTCTGAAAACGAGCCATAATATATTACTTATCCAAAAATGGAATTTGACTGTAAATTTTGAAATTTTCCAAAATGGTGCTTAAAAAAATTTGTACAAGCAAGCAGAAATAAAATTATAAATTCAGTTAAAATTCGGTAAACCAGACAAGGGTGCAGGTTTAGGAAGATGTTTGGTGTGGAGACATAGATTTAAAAGAGAGACTTCCTTATTTGTTCAATATTGCATTGAATAAAGAAGCCTTGGTGGTGGAGTACATGGATATGGTGGGGGACAACTGTGGAATCCTAGCTGCACGAGGAATTTCCTTGATTGGGAGTTGGAAGAGAGGTGATGTGTCTGGTGGAGGTGATCAATGCTCACAAGGGTGGGGGATTTGGAAAGGATAGATTGATTTGGATGGTGAATAAGGATAAAAAGTTCATGGTGAGTTCTTTCTACAAAAAGTTGGTGGGGAGTGGGGAGTGGGGAGTGGGGAGGAGACTTTTCCTTGGAAGATTATTTGGAAGTCAAGAGTACCTAGTAAAGTGGCTTTTTTTGCACGGGTAGCGACAAGGGGGCCTATTTTGATTATGGAAAATTTATGCAAAAGAGACCACTATCTTCCTAATTCATGTTCTTTATGCAAGAGTGCAGATGAATCGGTCAATCACATTCTCATTCATTGTCCAATGGCAAGGGAGATGTGGAGTTTATTTCTCTCATTGATTGATCTTAGTTGGGTGATGCTGGCAACAATTAGGTAGGTTCTTTTGGGTTTGAGATGTCGCGGAGTGAGGAGAGATTTAAGGATTGCACGGAGAATGACTCCTCTTTGCATTATATGGAGTTTATGGAAGGAGCGAAATAGAAGGAATTTTGAAGGGGTGGAGTTTCCCTCCTTGAGCTTCAAAGATAATGTATTAAAATTGCTTTTCTTTTGGTATAAAGAAGCTAGGCCAATGTATTTAGACTCTTAACAAATTTTTTTGGGGAACTTATGTTTTAATTTTTGTAGATATTCCCTTTTTGAAGAAAAAAAAGGGGGGTGGGGGGTCCCAGGGCGCCTTTTTATATACATCTATACCTTTACTGATCCAAAAAAAAAAAAAATCAACAAACTATAAAGTTGATCTTGGGTAATTCAAAGCTAATTTAGACTTCAGGGAATAGTACAAAGGTGCCAGTAATAATGTACAGACTACAATATATCTAACAGAGAAGCTTGGCCTTTGAATCCAATAATTAAAACCTGTAGTGCCAGTAGTATAGGAAATAGTACTCTGCAATTCAGCAATTAATGAAATAAAACCAATATTTAAGATTCAAATTCTCCTTCAGTTTAAGCAATATTAATTTGTTGGTTAGGATTAGTAGTTAAACCTAGAATAAAAAAATAAAAATAAAAAAAGACAAACGTAAGATTAGGTACTGAATTCTTATTTTTCTTTTCTTCATTTTCTCAGCAACCAAACACAGCTGTGAATAGAGAAAGGGCGGTGGCCAGTGTGGGAAGAAAAAAAAAAGGATAAAAAAAAAAAGCAGTGAACATGAAAATCAACAATTTAAAACTTACCAAGGCAAACCAACGAGATCATGGAATCCATCAAGCAACGAAATCAAAGCACGAACCGGAAGAATATACTCCTCTCCACTAATGCTAGCCACTGTCTCTGCAACTTCCGGGCCACCACCGTCCTCTCTAAACCCCAAGTCCGACAGCAACCCAGACTGAGTCGCTGTCGAGTCACCATCAAGTTTGAGACCTCCGTACTCTGAGTCGTCACGAGTTGAGAAAGAGCGGTAGTAAGATAAATTAAAGGGTGCGAGCGAGTTCAGTGTGGATGATGGGAAAAGAAGACCGTGATTGAAGGCTTTGGCGGCTTGATTGTGGGATGGGTCTGTGGGGTGGGGGGATTGCATGAAGAAAGAATTAGAAGAAGAAAAAGAAGCAGAGAGACAAGAGGTTGCTGGTATTGGTCGACGGCGACGAAGAAGCCTTGAAAGTAAGAGCTTCGGTGTAGCCATTAATGGCAACAATGCTGGGAAAGGGCGAAGAGAGCGCAACAGGGGAACGTTTTAGGCACCGATAAAGAAATTAAAAAAAAAAAAAATTGAAACTTGATTCCAGAGAGGGGTAATTAATGATTCAGTGTATTTTTATTTTTGTTTTTCCAAATTTATAAGGGTAGAGAATTAAAAAAAATATCAACTTTTATTGTTTAGACTATTTTATTCAAATTCAGTCAATTATTTTGTGAGGTAATTAAGAAATGGTCAAGTTCAAGTTGAATATTACAAAAATATTATCTTATTGATAAAAATTAGACAAACGTCAAAAAAATTTAAAATGCCTCAACTTTTCCTTTTTCATTTTTTCTATTACAAAATTATATTTTATTAAAAGACAAAACCATCATTTTTTTCTCATTCTACAGAAATATTAAGTTTTCACCATCTCAAAAGTAAAATCCTTTTATCGTCTCTCTTTTCTTTTCATCTCATACTTATTTTGTCATACTACAACTTCCATGGTCTCTTTATCATCAATAGTCTTTTCAATGATTACAAGACTCTTCCATAGACAACCCTTACAACCACCATTGCACTAATCACGACCTTTCATCACAGAGTGAGTGATAAATCATATGATGATAAAGAAGAACCAGAAATGGAATTAAAATGAAAAAGAATTGAAATGCGTTTTCGATCGGGTGCAACTATCATAATGTGAGACCACATTATAATAGTTGCACCCAAACATTGTGAGAGTTACACTAATTTTAAAATCACTTTCACATGTTGCAAGACTTCCCCAACATTAGGCACATAACCCATATAAGCCAAAGAACATCTCTCGTGCCCATTAACAAATGACCCATCTTCATATGCTTCCTCAAGACGTTGCATCCCACCTCTTTTTCTTTAAAAAAAATGAACATTTGTAATTACTTGAATTATTTAATAGCATTATAGTTGAGGAATTCAAAAATATACCTAAGGCCATTCTTCATCATCCATATTTAACTTGCACAATTTTGGTGTATCAAAGCAAATTCAATTTTAAAATTATTAGCCCTAAAGGTTTTCGGTCAAAAACATCTCAATAATTTTGATAATAACAAAACATTGTTTATGTGGACTAATATTTTATCTAGTGACAATGCAAATAAGTCATCTAGATGAAAGAAGATAGTTAACAAAAAAAAATGACAAAGTCCATCAAATGAAGGAATCCACTACAAGTAAACTTCAAAGGTAAATCCAATCAAGTAGAATGCTCTCATAATCATCCAAGCAAATGAACACACTTAAGTCCAAAGAAATAAGACAAGTCAAGAGAAGACTTTAGTTTTCTTATTTTGAGTTTTGAGTAAACTAGGTTTAGATTGATCAAAAGTGTAAGCTCTAAATATTTAAATGATTAATTAAAACCAATCATAAAATAATTTTTCAAACAATACATTGATATACTTTAAGTTTTAAAAGATCAAATTGTTTTGAAAAAGAAACATCCATGAAAATAGACAAGTAAGCTTAAATTGTCAAAACCAATCGATCAGTTACAAATAACCAATCGACTGATTCTTATGCCAAATTTTTACACTATCAAAACCAGTCAACTCGTTTCAAGAATGAGTCAACTAAGTGACTATTTTTGTACATAGCATGAACTTATGTCCAAATCAGTCAACCAACCTGTTGATCTAGTCGACAAAACTTTAAAGGAAAAAACAGTGTACCAAAAAACTAGTCGACTAACTCTAAGGACTAGTCGACTGGTTGTTCTTGAACATATGAACCTCAACCCTCTAGAAAAATTAGTTGAGGTGATCAGTCAACTAGATCTTCATCCAATTGACTAATTGATGAAACCAGTCGATTGATTCTATCGATCTGGAAGTAGAAAATTCAAATTTTGAACAAATAAAAAATGGAAGGATGACTCTATTTTGAATCTAATGGACATATCTTTCAAATGCCTATAAATAGAGGTTCATTACAACATTTATTGATATAAACTTACATGTTTTAACTTCTACATCTTTATTCTTGACTTTAGATCTCATTGATTGCAAAACCTAGATATGAAAGTTTTACTCATCTTAAATACCCAGAGTTTACATTTGATTAATCTTTAATAAGTGAAAATTTATTGCCCCAATCAGCTCTTTAAGAGAATATTTGTTGGTAACAACTTTGTAACTTCTAATGGTGGTGAGATTTGCAAGTAAGTGTTATCCTTGTGAGACAAAATGGGATATTTTATTAGGCAAAGAGTTAGGAGCTCTTATTATAATAGTGTGACCTCCACTTGCGAAAGAGATCGAGATAATGGAAAAACTTAAGTGAGGATGCTTGAGTCGAGGACGTAGGAAGTTTTTCAAACCTCATAAAAATCGTTGTGTTTGTTCTCTCTTTTTCTCTCTACTATTTTACATACTTTGTGCATAACTTGCATTCATTTTGAAAGTTTGTAAAAGTTTTCAATATTTACAAAATATCCTATTCACCTCCCTCTAAGGTATATATCTAGGCAAAAGCTAGTATTAGAGTCTCGTTTCTTGATAATAGAGTTAACACTCAAAGAGAAAATATATGGCAAATGTTGTATGAATTGTCTTTGCTGAAAGGCAATCGACCAATATACATCCATTATTTAGTGGCCAAGATTATACAAGTCGGAAGCTTAGAATGAAGATCTATCTTTAAGCCTTAGATTACAAAATATGAAAGGTCATTGTAATGGGCCTCACATCCTTATGAAAGTCGAAAGTTCTGCTAGCACCACTAAGGTAGCTAAAGAAGAGCTTGAATGGGATGAAAATGACTTCAACCAAATTCAAATAAATGCTAAGGCTATTTGTTAGCCTTAAAGGTTTTCAACCAATGGCATCTTAGTAATTTTGATGATAACAAGGCATTGTCCATGTGGACTAATGTTTTTATTCAATGACAGTTCAAATAGGTCATCTAGGTCAAAGAAGATTATTGACCAAGAAATGACACTGTCCATCAAGTATAAGGACCTCACTCAAGTACAAGCTTTAAAGGCAAAATTCAATTAAGTGAAATTCCCTCATGATGATTTGAGCAAATGAACACACTCAAGCCAAAGGAATCAAGACAAGTCAAGAAAAAAAAAATTTCTCCTTTATTTTGAGTTTTGAGTGATTTAGGATTAGATTGATCATTAGTTGTATACTCTTACAATTTAAAATGATCAACTAGAACCAATCCTAAAATGATTTTTCAAAACAAAAAATTTCTATACTTAAAGTTTTGAAAGATCAAAAGATTTTAAAAATAGAACACTGTGAAAAATAAGTAAGAATGTCATTTCTGTCAAAACCAGTCAATTGGTTCCGAGAACTAGTCGATTGATTCGTAAGGCGTATTTTTACACTAAACAAACTAGTCGACCAGTTCTTAGAACTAGCCGACTGAGTGACATTTTCAAGTAAATAGCTTGAACGCGTTATACAAAATATCCGACCTAAATGTAAATTCAATTAACTGACTTTTAAAGGCCGAAATAGTGTACAATGGAACTAGTTGATTGATTATTTTTTAACACAGGAACCTTAAATCCTCTAGACAAATCAATTAAGTTGATCAGTTAACTAAATCTTGATCTAATTGATTGATTGGTGAATTTAGTTGACTAATTTTATCGATCTAGAAATCATAAATTCAAATTTTTAACAGATGAAAAAGGGAGAAACGACTTTATTTTGAAATACAACGACTATATTTATTTGAGGGCTACAAATAGAGGTTCTCAAAAGCATTTACTACTATCTCTTTACAAGTTTATACTTCTATATCTCAATTATTGACTTTAGATTTGATCATTGGAAACCAAGATCTAAAAGTTCTACTCATCTTAAATCCTATAAGCTTACATTTGATCAATCTATAGAGAGCGAGCATTTATTTCACAAATCTACTCTTGAAGAGTGTGCTTGTTGGTAAATAAGCTTTATTTCTTCTCATTGCGATAAGATTTGTGAGTAGGTGCTACTCTTATGAGACAAAATGTGATATTTTATTGGGTGAAGAGTTAGGAGCTCTTCTTGTAACGGTTTGACCTCCACCTATAAGGAGATCAAGATAGTGGAAAAACTCAAGTGGGAACACTTGAGTCGAGGACGTAGGAAATTTTTTTGAACCTTGTAAAAATTGATGTGTTTGCTCTCTCTTTCTTTCTTTACTCTTTTACATACTTGTGCATTTCTTGTATTTTTATTTTTAAAGTTTATAAAAGTTGTTAATATTTTCAAAATACCCTATTTACCCCCCTTTTAAGGTAAATATCTGGGCAACAAGTAGTATCAGAGTCTTGTCTTGTCTCTTGCAAAATAAAGTCAACACTCTAAGAGAAAATATATGGCTAATATTGTAAGAACCATTTTTGTCGAAGGAAAATTGACAAATAGACCTCAATTATTTAGTGGCAAAAAATACACATTAGAAGACTAGAATGAATATCTATCTTCAAGCCTTAGACTATGAAATATGAAAGCTCATTACAAATGGGTCTCACATTCCTATAAAGGCTAAAAGTTGTACTAGTACCACTAAGGTAGCCAATGAAGAACAAGAATGTGATGAGAATGACCTTAAACTCAATCAAATAAATGCTAAGGTCATGAGCAATTTATATTGTATCTTAAATGCAAACGAGTTCAATAAAGTCCTCGTTTGCGAATATGCAAAGGAGATATAAGACATACTTGAGGTTACCTACAAAGGTACTAATCAAGTTAAAGAGTCAAAAATTAGCATATTAGTTAATAACTATGAACTATTTAAAGTAGATGCTAGTGAGTACATTTCCAAAATTTTTACTCGCTTTACTAATATTATTAACTCTTTGAAGGCTCTTGGTAAAAGCTATAGTAATGTTTAGATGGTGAGAAAAATCCTTAGGTCTCTACCAATAACATGGGAAGTCAAGGTGACGGCTATCTAAGAAATAAAAGATCTCAACAAGCTAAGCCTTAATGAGCTTTTTAGATCTCTCATGATTCATGAGCTAACCATATGAAGCTCTCAAGAAGAGATCAAGCCAAAGAAAAACCATGCCCTCAAATCTCCATCTCATAAAAGTGAAGATAAAGAAGAATAAGAATAAGAAAAAAAGGATTAATGAAGTAATAATAATGTACCCTTCATCATATAGAAATTCAAAAGCTTACTAAGAAGAAAGCAACAAAATCGATAGCAACAAAAAAAGGAACCAAGAAAGAAATACCGCCTAACTTACTACGAATGCCACTAATTGGGATACATAAAGGTGAAGTGTCCTCAACTCAAAGGAGAAGGAAGGATAACCAAAAAGCAGGTAATGAAAGTTATATGGGATAATTTAGAGGAAGAATCAAGTGACCAAGAAGTGGCCAACTTTTGTCTCATGGTTCAAGAAGATGAGGTAAACTCTAACCTTGACCCATTTCCTTATTACGAAGAATTACAAAATGCTTTTGAGGAATTGCATAAGGAACTTGAGAAAATCTTTTTTAAAAATAAGAATCTTAAAAAGAAAATATTTTCTCTTTCAAATGATCTTCAAATTTCAAGTGACCAAAATGAAGTTTTAAAGAAATAAAAAGATTCATTGTATTTGAAAAATAAAGATCTTGAGGTGGAAAATTCCTTTCTTAAGAAGAAGGCAGATGATCTAAATTTCACTATAAGAAAATTTACAAAGGGTAGTGAAATTTTACATAAGATCATCTTACAACAAAGATGTGTCTTTGATGAAGTGGATTTGGGATACAATGCTCACACTAAACAAAAGTCTTATCAAAATTTCTTTGTTAGACTCTAGTTCTAATGCAACCATTCATGTACAATCTTTAAGAAAATCTGTAAAAGGCATGAAAGGCAAAGGAAAAATGATTTGGTTTTTCAAAGGAACGAGTTTACCAAAGACTAACCCAAAATGACCTAAGAAGGTTTGGGTACCAAATAAGTTACTTGAGTCCTCTTTGTAGGTATGTTTGAAGTTTTATTCAAGTAAGGACCAATAGTTCTTTGATAGTGGATGCTTAAGGCATATAACTGAAGATAAAATTAAGTTCACATCTCTCATAACCCAAACTTGGAGGGAACCCCAACTGGAAGGTAATTAGACTAATCAACCTATTCAAGTGTATAAAATACAGACCCTTTTTTTAATTGATTTCCATAATCATTTTCCTTAATCGATTTCATTTCGTTCTCCTTTTTATACTTGTTCAAGTCTCATAATGGGATTAAATGAAATAGATTACTATTAGGTGTAGCCATACCAAAAAACATTTATCAATAATGTATAATAAGGTAACTGTTCAGACTGACTCTGATGGTCCAACAAATATATACAACATATACAATGAGTCAAAAAGGGTACAGACACATTTTACAAATACAAATGAATAAGTACATAAATATAAAACTAAATGCTACTATCGTCTTCGTCCATCTCATACTGCTCCAGCAGCCATCGTCTACTAATCTAGTACTTGTTATTCCTATGAACAGTAGGGGTGAGCCATAATGATCAATAGGGTTTCCTAGAATACACAAGCATACAATGTGCAAAACTACTACAAGTCTAAAGAGGGCAATTCATAATGTCCAGTATGTATCATAAACACACAAAAAAGTATAATCTACTAAATCATAAGTGTAGATACAACAATCAAACGAATAAGGTACCACTCTAGGTGGTGCAATTGTAGTAATAAGGCATTCAACATGTATTTGAACATTAGATATATCTATGTATACTAACCCCATGACGCATCTCCATTTCCTATTCAAAGTAGTGAGAACACATTGTCGAGTAGCAATACAACCAATAAAAAGTCAATAATATAAGAAGCCAATAAGGTGTGATCACCATATAATCCATACACATCAAGTGTAATCCACAACATAATAAGTTAGATCAATGTCCAGTGCATTCATCAATACAATCCATGCAACGCACCTATGCTCAATAGAGAAAGGTAAACACACATTACTTGAATTAGAATTTAAATGTCAACTTTATCTTTCAATTCATAATTTAATCATTTATTGGCCCCAGTAAAGCCTAGTACTTCTCGGGCTACTAACCTAATGGTAGTGTACCACCTCCCACACGGGGTTATGGTCCGAAACCGAAGGGAGACGCAATCCCCATCAAAATATCCCTAGGTAAGCAAAATCTCACAAGCGTTCCACTCTTCTATTCCATCAGTTTGTCTTATTCATTTCATTTCCATTCATAGTACCAATGTCTTGCAAGCCCGTACCACTCATGGGATTCTCAACAATGCTATATCATCTCACAATATCAGGTGGCCACACAGGCTCACACCACAATCCACATCAACTGCTATAAAGTGCAATGCATAATGTCTCTATATATAAGAATTATATAAATAATAGAGTGTCCATATATGTATCCATGGTAGATATATAACAAATGGTAAAGCATCAAAATGATAATGACAATCACACCACAAAGATTAAATAATGGTAAGGCATCAGAATAATAATGACAGTCACACCATAAAGATCAAATGGCAAACATGTAATACCAACCAATCAAGAGGTGATCCTAGTAATAGTCATCATTAGACTATAGGGAGACACTACTTGTGTCTTTCATAATATGCGCTGGATACCGTATACATTATTGAGTTAACTCCCTAGACCACCCCGACCCTTGACACTAAGGTTTCATATCGATTCTTTAAGTTCTCTAAGGTTAATTATACATTAGCCTATACATCGATTGCCTATTTTCCCAAACGAATATAAAAAATGTATTCCCGGGCCTTGAAAACCTTAAGGAGACCCTATCACAATATTCTGTCACATCCCGAAACCCACCCTATGCGAATTGTAAAATGCGACCAGCCGTAAAGCTTTCAATTCGACCCCACGTTAATTGCATTCTTTAAAAGAATAGTTAGCAGCAGAATTTTGTAAATATATTTTTTTAAAACATGAATACAATCACACTTGGCAGAGCAATACTAATTCATAATTGAACATATACAAGTGTACAAGTTTACAACATTGTGGGCCCAATTACACTTTCTTGCTCTAAGTTATCACGTACTCCTAACATGTCATCTGGGTCAGTTGGTACATCCTATGTTACACATTCACAGATTTCCACTATGCTTAGAGACTTTTTATTTATTGCTTACTGTATTTCCTTTTCTGAGTACACCTAAAATGTGCATGGATAAATCCATGTGAGCTTTGTGAAAAGCTCGTGAGTAATCATGGTTCTTGTTGTTAGTTTGACCAATGGAGTTTGAAGTTAAAAGAAGGTTAAATCAATTCTCCACCGATCAAGGTTTTCTAATTAAAATCAATAAAAGATATGAAGCATGACAGTTAAAAGCATTACTAGAGTTTTAAAATAATTTTTAATACAATATGATCAACAATACGATTCAATACAAATCAATAACAAAGGATAACGATCAATGGATTTCAATTTAATCAATAACAATGAATAAGATTCATTGCGATCAAAGGTAATCAATACAATTCAATTCGATTAATAAAAATTGATACAATTCAATTCGATCAATGATAATCAGTATGATTCGATATGCACATTACGATAGTTAATAATGCCACCTAAGCCACCAATCAATGTAGTTCATGCCGCTAACAATCCAGAACTAGTCATAACATAACCACTATGCAATCCCGTAAATTAGGTGTACGTACAATTCATTTTGGTGTGCGATAACGTATCAATTTGCTTTTAGTGAGTGAAAACACATCAATACTATGTAATGGTATGAAGTGAAACAATTAAGACAATTCGATATATGATTCAGAATAATTTAAATCGATTCAATTAAAATGATAAACAATTAATATGCTTCACATTTCAAAACATTTTCGTAAAACAATTTGATCAATAAAGATAGCAATAATATTTTGTTCAATAAACAAGAGTGTGATAGAAAACACATTTCTAAATCATAGTGTGAAAATCAACACTTCAAAGTTCTAGATTACTCACATGTGATTCTAAGTCCACCAATAGATCCTTACATACTTGCATTACCAATCATCCCATCTCCATTTCCTTGCTTGTGACCCCAAGTCATAGAGCAATACCCATTGATACTTTATTAGAACTCATCATGACCTAAAGTGTCTCTACTAAATACTTAGTCTTACTATTTAAGACCCCTTTATATTTTCTAATTAGGGTTCCTAATGTTTCTTAGTTCATTTCTTAGCTTATTTTAGCCATTAGGGTCATATTTGTCATTTCATAATTTGTTTCGGTGTTCAATTTTTTCCAAACAGACATCATTTTTGGGTCTGGAATGTTGAAGATATTAAATTTAGCCTCTTCTGGATCTTAATTAACAATATTAGGTTTCCCTTTTTCTAATTTTTCCTAGCCAGCCTAGTAGTCCGTATATCATTAAGGGTAGTTTGGGAAATACCCATTTTTATTCCCATTTTTATGTATCTATATTTTCAGTATCTCATTTACAAAACATATCCCACCATTGAGTCTGGAATGTCGAAAAAACTTAGGGTGGGTACCTTTGTGGTCATTGAAGGTAATTTGGTAGCTTAATTAATTCATTAGGACTTATTTAAAATTAGTCCAATTTGTTCGTTCATATATTTTGGGGTTCAATTTCTCAAAACAGACTTCGTCATTGAGTCCAAAATGCCCAAAAATGTTGGGAATGACTCTTCTTGCATTTTTATTGGCCTTTTCTACCACTTAATTTGATAAAAATATCAATTTATAATTTTATCGACAAAAGTCAACCTAAATGTAATTTCCAAAATTTAAGCCACCTTAATGAAATTAATTCTATTCACTATTTGAGAATTAATTCCAAAATCCCTACTAGTTTGGAATTAATTTTGCCTTTATCTACAATTATAGTAACTTTGGGTTATTAAATTGGAAATAGAAATAACCCTATTCCCCTTATCCAATTTTTTTCAATTTATTATAGCTGTTACCAAACACCTTGGATTGGATTTTAAAACTTTTAAAAACCCTCACAATATGTCATTATTTGGACAACCCAAACTCGCGCCCGAACCGGGTCAGACCTGAGCCCGATGACCAGACCTAAAAACCTGACACTATTCATCGTCTTCCCCACTTAGGCGTCATTGTAGGAGAAACCCTAGGGTTTTTTAGATGCGATTTTGTGTGTTTCCAAGGTCCATATAGTTCACCTTAGACCCTCTATTTCAGTGAAAAACCTAGTTTTTACATAAGACACTTATTGGCCTTGCGAAAACCGCACCCTAAAAAAGCCCAAAAAAGTTTGGATGACACACTCTCTATGTGCTGATCAGTACTCTCCTCTGTGTTGATTGGCACATAGTGAGTCCACTATCCTACTTCTTAATTTCCTGAAATTTTTCAAAGTTTCAAACCTTTTTTTTTTTTTGAAAAAAACTCTATTTTTCTCACTATTGAGCCTACAAAATGGACTTTTCTTGGGCTTTTCAAACCATTGATGGATCATTAATGTTAGTATCTTTGAAAGTTTCTAGTGTAATATTTAGTTTAAAGAGTAGAACCATACTGAGCATGAAACAAGGGTTAACTAACAAGAAAAATCATTAAAAATGATTTGAAAATGAAGTAGAACGATAGAGTTGCAGGTTCGAACAATAATCGGGTTTCATGGAAAAATCTTGGTTAAAACTTGCTCTGAGTTTATGAAAAATGACCCTATTAGGTACAGAAAATTTTTAGAAAAAGAAAAGGCCCAAAACAGTTGAAAACCATGTAGGAAATTTTGGAAAAACCCAGTGGCCGGAAACTGCATGCATGGCCGGAAAACTAAACTGGGTCTTGGAAAGAAATGGGCTGCTTGGGGGTCAAAATATGTTCCAAGTTATTCTTTTGGGTCTCAGAAATTGATTGGTACAAAAATGGCTAAGAACCGATGTGAAAAACTAGAGAAAAACGGGAGGAAAAATGTGCAGTCTCCGACGACGTGGCCGGAGACGATGACCGACTGCTGGCCGGAAAGTCATGGGTGACTTGGGCCGTTCCTATTGGGTTACTGTTTTGGTTTAGGGGTGTTGGGCTTGTTTGAGTGGGCTGAGATGGGTTTGTTAGGATTAAAAGGGGTTTTGGGCCTAATTAAATTTAAGAGGTTTGGGCCCAATAGTTGAGAAGAAATAAAAAGAAAAGGAAAGGAAAAAGAAAAAAAAAATGGGTGGGGGTGCGGCCACCAGGTTTCGAACCGTGGTGGGCACGTGGGGGCGAGCGTGTGGAGCCAGCTTGGACAAGACAATCCCGTGTCCTTTTTATGCAACTAATAAATATATGTATTATACTTTATTCTGTTTTACAAATTAAATTTATTTAATTAAATTAAATACTCCGAAATGGCCCGAAGCCCAAATACGACAAGTCATATATGTTTTCTTACTATCTTGGACCTCCTAAGATCAACAGTGAGGTCCG
This sequence comes from Nyssa sinensis, assembly GCA_008638375.1. Taxonomy (NCBI): domain Eukaryota; kingdom Viridiplantae; phylum Streptophyta; class Magnoliopsida; order Cornales; family Nyssaceae; genus Nyssa; species Nyssa sinensis. The sequence continues at coordinate 10,581,704 of CM018037.1, read as the reverse complement.
TGATGCCAGACAAGATCCCGAAAAATAAAAGACCCGTAGAACCCTTAAAATTACCAAAATACCCTTGAGTCAAAACACAGTCAAATGAATCTCGATTAAAATAAAAGAATAGTGAATTTTTATTATTTTGAATGTTCTGAACTCAATGATAGCGTCCAATTTGCGAAAATAGGTCTCAAGATATAAGAACCCGTAAAAGTGCAAAATGACCGATTTGCCCTTTTTAGCTCGGATGCCCGAATTGAATTCCACGAAAGCCTAAACCTATTTTCTTCGACGCTCTGGACTCAACAGTAGAGTTTAAATTGGTAAAATAGAAACTCATAAATTAAAGACATAAAATTTGATGAATAGCATAATTCAAGTAGCAAATGGACTAAGTCACCTTTCCTGATTTTAGGAACACTGAAAGGCAAAGAGAAAGTGGTCTGACCTTCTGCATTCTTACTGTTTGTTCCGCTACGCTACGAGTACGACTTCTTGGATTGAGACAAACCCGTCAGCTACGATGTTTTGCTAATGTAAGAAATGGAGTTAAGTTTAGGAGTATTTGTGAGTGACTTGAATGATCTATGTGTTTAACTGTTATAGGGAGATTATCTGGATTATGTTTACTTGATGGTTTGATGTTGGTTGTTCACATGTTTATGTGTTGCTTGTATTCTTCAAGAACTTAGTATCGTGATGAACATGAACTGTGATATATACTTAAATTGACTACATGAGATATGCATACATGTGGAACTAGCTGGTGATTTATATATTATTGTCTCGAGCATGTCATATTGTCGAAACCATGTCCCATTGAGATTGCATTGGCATATGGTGAGTCTTTTGAGAACATGTTGTAGTTAAGCGCGTGGTGCTTTGCATTATGAGGGTGCAGATCGTGTGGTGAAAAACCCAAAATTGGCCGTTGCATTGGTACTTTGAACCAACCGACGTGACCCGTAAATGAGACATTGGTACTTCGAGCCATCGAGCGAGACCCATAAATGAGACATGGGTGTGGCATTGAGTGCATGGGTGTGTCATGCATACTTTCATCACATTGTATTAATGAGATTGTAAAGCATTTAGAGATAAATGTACACTTTGCACATGCCACGCCTTAGCTTTATTTCTTGCATTAGTATCACATTGTACCAGCAATTGAGCTGACCCATTCGTGGGATAAACATTTTAGATGATGCTCTAGCTACATGAGGTTCAGTGGTGTCTTAGTGAAAGAAAGAACTCGAAGTGTTTTGGCCCTTGGGGTATATTTTGAGATGTAAGGGCTTAAGCCCGAATAACATGTTGAATGTTTTTATTAATTTTGCTTTACATGGATGTACATTGAAGGAAATGAATGTAAGTTGGATTGAATCCGTTAGATTGTCCTCTATTTTATTTTCTTTCGGCTTCGTTACTCGCGCCCCGGGTTCGCGGGAATTCGGGGCGTGACAGTCCAGCCACTTCTCAAGTGAACCAGTTAAAAATGGATGAGAACCAACCGGTTCAACCAGCTTAGCGCATCATCATGACGTCAGGCTAGTGTTATCCCCACTTATTAAAACAATGTCCTTTGCCTTATAGCTAGGATCTGTTTCAAATAGGTCAACCCTACTTGACCCGATCTGACCCGTTGACCGACCTAGGTCAACAGTTAACTGGTCAACAAAAGCCTTGCCAGCACTGATCACCTTCTTCGGCGATGGCGATCACCGACAATGGTTTTTCGATGATGATTCCAACATGGTTTGTCACGCCCCGAATTTCCACAAACCTAGGGAATGAGTGAAATGAAAGAAAAAAGGTAAGTGAAAGGTCATTAAGGTGGATTTAGTTGATTATGCATTCATTCCCTCATGTTTTCCCCAAAATCAGAAATGAAGACTTGTTATTTAACTTAACTAAAATGGTCTCCTAATATCACTCAAACATCGCACCTAATTAATGTTCAAAATAGTTTAAGTCATATTCAAAATGGCTCCCAAAACAGCCCTAAAATCTCTCTAAACAAGCCTTGAAATAATAGCCCAAATAGGCCCCAAATGCCCTAGGATATAGGCCAAGAATGGCTCAAGAAGTCCACCAAAAATTTTCTAAGGAAGAGGCCAAATATGGCCCATGTAAGTGGCCAAACATGGCCCAAAATGGTGGCCAAACATGGCCCAATAGGGTGCCCAAACATGGTCCAAAAAGGTACCCAAACATTGCTCAAAAAGGTGGCAAAAGGGGCAGGTGTCAAGGGCTGGTGTCATGACAAGGCAGTAGTAGGCGCGCGCATGGGCAGGTTGGGGCTCGCGGTAGGCGGTTGGGCTACGCGGCTGGGCTGTCCTGAATGTTTTCTGCATTTTCACTATAGTTGGCTGCAGCTGATTTTTTCCATTTTTTGCAGAAACACTATAGCATTTGCAGCTAATTTTTTCAAGTTTTGGCCTATTTCCTCAAGGATTTTAACCCCCACTTTATGGTACTTTTCTCACCTATTTATGGGGTGTTTCACACACCTAATTTCTACCTTAATTTCACAAAATTTTTAACATAACTTCCTTTGTTTTCTAAGAATTTTCCCACCTAATATTTTGCAACAATTCATATATATAATAGCATCACAGTCCATCCTCACTCGATGGTCATAATTCATGGGAATTAAACATACATTCACTTCCTTCAACATATATACATGTAAGGCTCATTAAATAAATATATCCTACATGTTATTTGGACTTAAACCCTTACATTGCAAATTGGCCCAAGTCCTACAATTCACCATTCTTCCAAATTAAAACACAAGTCTTTTGAACTTATGCCCATACATACAAAATATGCCCCAAGGGCTAAATATCCTTCCAAGTTATTTTCCCCTCCTTCTTTCAAGACTTCATCAAGTCTCAAGTACCAGGAGCCTCATTTGAAATATGATATCCCACGAGGGGTCAGCTCAACTGCTGGTATGACACAGTGCTAATGCAAGGAACAAAGTTAAGGCGTGGCATGTGCAAGTATACATTTATAATCTACATGCCTTCTAATTCATCAATACAATGCATTAGTAATATGCATGACACACCCATGCAAACTCTATGCCACACTCATGTCTCGTTTCACGGATCGCTCCCGTTGGTCAGCGAGTACCAAAGCTTGTGTTCACGGATCGCTCCCATTGGATAAGCAGGCACCAATGCAATGGCCAATTTTGAGTTTTTCACCACAGAATCTACACCCTCATAATGTATAGCACCAAGTGCTCAACCCACACTATATTTTCAAAGAATCACACCATGCCAATATGTTTTGATTTCACCATGCAATAATGCAATCTCAATTAAGCATTTTATCAAACACATAGAGCATGCTTTAAATAATACAATGTACTTAAAGCAACTATAACTTTTATATCACAAAACTTTGTCTACATGAACCTAACATGTAATCCAATCAATTTCACATATAAACACATTACATATTCGCAACCTTAACAATTTCTCAAAGATCATAAAATACATAAAGTACTAACACATGGAATAAATTAGAACTCTTAAACCACAAGAATTTCTATACATAAACATAAGCTAGAATGCAATGAATCAAACATATAAACAAGTTACATGTTCATCACTTTGACAAATTCTCTAAGATTACAAAATACATAAAGCATCAACACCTTGAATAAATCATAACTTTCCAACTACAAGATTTTGTCTACATGAACATAAGGTAGAATACAATGAATTATACATATAGTCATGGTTCATGTTTATCACTCTACCAAATTTCCAAAGAATACAAAGAACACATAAGTACATAAACAACCAACTCTAGGTTTTCAAAGCAACTATATCCTAAGTGATTTTCTAACAATAAATAAACATATAGATCATTCAATCAACATATAAAAAGGCAAAAAAAACTTAAATCTATTCATAACTTAGCAAGATATCATACCTAAAAGAGTTTTTCTCAACCCTTGGGAGTTTTTTTTTGCTGTGCAGCTGAACCAATAGGTGAGAATGTAGCCCTTGACGTGGGGAACAACTTTCTAGAAGGAAGTCTTGTGAAAATTCAAGCCTAGAAGTGTGTTTTGGAAGCTTGAAGATTGAAAAACCTAGGTTTTTTCTTCCTTTTTTCTCCCATGCACGAGTTCTGCTCTTTCTCCCGACCAAAAATGTGATTTTTAACTCTAAGGGCCGTATTTATAATCAAGGGGCTAAGAGGGCAAAATGACCATTTTGCCCTTAATGAGTTCGGGACCCCGTTACATTACAACCCGTCCCGAAACGCCTCAATTCAACAATTTGCTTTAGCTAAAGTTCTTAAAATTATTTTAAATAAAAATTTTCAAAAAAATTTATCTTCGCCTGCAGCTGGGTTTCGCCAGTTCCACCCGGGCCACCCGGGATGCCCTTTTGGTCCAATTTTTCAAACTATCTTTGATTAAGCTCAAATTCACACAGGAGGTGTATTTTAACATTTTAAGCATGTTTCACTTCTATGACATACTCAAATTATGCTCCTAAATATGACTTATGTTTAAATAATACATGTATAGCGCCCTACCGACAAACAATACATGAATAGTGCCCTACCGGCAAAAACAAAAATTTTACCCTGATTTTTTTCAGATCTTTACATGGTTGGAACTGGTTTTCTATGAGGACTCCATATCTAATGTCAAAATCTGGTTTTTCTTACGCTTGGTCGTCGAAACATGGGGTTATAAGTTTGCTCTAGTAAGCATCGTTTTTCCGGCGACGTGTTTCTCTTCTTATTTTGACATGTTTTAGTCACTATTTTTGCTTCATTTTTTGCACCATTCAGTTTCTGGAACATCAAGGAACATTTTTCCATTCCCCAAACACAGTAAATCAAACTAAATCACACATATAGGATTTTCTCTTTCTTAGACTAAAACAACCATTTCTAGCTATTTTCTTGACCATTTTGGTCAATTCAACTTGAAATATTCATATTTTTAAATTATATTTCAAAACCCAGGCTTAAATGGAGCTTTAGATTGGGTTTCCACATGACGCAAATTTTTATATTTGGCCATTGCTGGTTTTTTAAGACCTCACAGTTTTCTTTAAGTTTCTTTCCAATTATTTGCATGCAATCATAATAAAATCACTAAAGTAAAAGAATTAGATTGAAGATAGAGGTTTCTTACCTGTTTGAAGCTTTTCACTATTTTCTCTCTCTACCTCTATTTTTCTCTTTCTTTGGTTCCCTTCTTTCAGCCCTCTTTCTTTCCTTATTTCTTCTAATATTGTTTCCTTCTTGGGCTTCCAGAAGCTACATGCAAGTTGCAGTGAGAGAGTTTCTCATTCTCTCTCTCTAGATCTTCTCTCTCTAGATTTTTTCTTGTTTAATTGACTTCCAAAACCACCCGCACACACAACTTGTCTATATATATGGGCTGTGTTGTTGCATGAATTTTGATTGGGTGGGAGTTTGGTCCAAAGAGATTAAAACACATCTCATTCTGCTACATGAAATTTATGTCCATATGTGATACTTATAATTATATTTGGCTGAATACATGACAATAATGCTCTAGTGGCCAAGTAGTAAAGTTTTGGTGCTCTTAATCTTGATCTTGCATTCAAGACTTGGTTAGAGCATTTTGGCTTTTTTCCCTCTCTTTTTGTGTTAGTGGAGAATTTCATATCTCATTTAATATTATACTCATTATATATTCATATTTCTATATTTGTAATTACTTGATGTATGTATTTTATTCATCCCTAAAATTGCAATTTAATCTCTCAAGGTCTCTTATAATCTTTTGCAATACTTCTTGATTAAGCATACTTTATTTATGTATTACTAGTCTTAACTTAGTGCCTTTTACGCACTAATTTTTCATAATTATTCATGTGTTAATTTTCTATTAACACCGATCATAATTTGTTATCAAGTTATGACATTTGTCATTAAATTACATTCTTAAAATTGATTGTCTCCAATTCATAATTATTTGCTCTCATTTATACATTAGTCTCCATATTTATAGACTATTAGTCTTAAATAGAATTGGCCATGATTATTAAGAAAGTTCTCTTACAATAATCATCATTATGCTTAATTTCTTCACTTAATTGGGTCGGGTTGTTACAAGAAATGCTAGATTATTGCATACATTTCTCAATGATGCCCTAATGGCAAATTTTTGAGTTGGTTCACCAATGATTTGATCTTTAGGATGATCTTTGACAAGCTTCATTTCTTTAAAGGGGTCTAATCCGACATTTTGAGTTACAATTTCATTTTCTATTTTATCTTCTTTTTCTTTTCAATTTTGATGATTTTCATTATTATCTTAAAGCAATTGGCTTGTACTTGAATCATTTTGTACATCATCATCATCTACATTTTTCTTTGAGATGTAAGGATAAGATTCATCAAGCACAACATGTATAGATTTTTTTAGCGTTAGAGTTCTTTTGTTAAAGATTCCATATGTTTTACTTATGTTTGAATATCCAAGGAAGATTTCTTCATCGGATTTAGCATCGAACTTTCCTAAGTTTTCTTTATCATTTAAGTCATACCATTTACATCCAAATATATGAAAGTAACCAATGAGTGGTTTTTTGTTATTCTAAAATTCATGAGGACATTTATTTAGTTTTGATCCAATAGTTACTCTATTGATTACATAACAAGCTATATTTATGGCTTCAGCCCAGAAATATTTAGGAAGGTTATGTTCAATAAGTGTTATTCTGACCATTTCTTGAAGTGATATGTTTTTCCTTTCAACTAGTCCTTTTTGTTGAGGTGTTCTAGGAGCTGAGAAATTGTAACATATTCCACATTCATCACAATATTGTTCTATATCTTTTTTATCAAATTATTTACTTCTATCACTTCTAACATTAATAATAAAGTATCATTTTCATTTTGGATTATTCTACATAATTTTGTGAAGGCTTCATGTGCCTCATCCTTATGAGAGAGGAATAATACCCAAGTATATGTTGAATAGTCATCCACAATTACAAAGGCATAATGTTTTCCTTCTAAGCTTGCGACTCTAGTTGGTCTAAATAGATCCAAATGTAATAGTTGTAGTGGTCTACTTGTTGAGATGTCCTTCTTCTTTTTGAAGGAAGATTTTACTTGTTTTCCTAGTTGGCAAGCATTACATACACTATCTTTTACAATTTTTTTTTTACGAAGACCTCTAACTAATTCATGTCTAGACAAGTTAGAGATTAAGTTCATGCTTGCATGACCTAGTCTTCTATGCCATAACCAACTATTTCATTTATGACCGCAAAGCGTTGTACATTTTATGAAGCAATGTCATCAAAATTGATGCAATAGATATTGTTATCCCTGTCACGCCCCGAATTCCCGTGAACCCGATGCGCGACTGACGAGACAGTAAATAAAATAAAATAAAGAACAACTTAAACAAATTTAACTAAACATGCATCCATTACCATCGATACATCAAAATAACATGAAATACATCTCGCTATTACAGTGTTCACGGGTCATTCGGGCTCAAGTTACATCACAAAACATAAGTTCCATAGGCTAAAAATACACCAAGTGCTTCATCCTATCAAGGTGTCATTGAGTCTCAAGTAGCTGGAGCATCCTCATCTGAAAAATGTTGCCTACGAATGGGTCAGCTCAAGTGCTGGTACGATGAAGTGCTAATGCAAGAAATAAAGCTAAGGCGTGGCATGTGCAAAGTGTACATTTATCTCTAAATGCATTCCAGTTCCATTAATATGATGCAATGAAAGCATGAATGACGCACCCACGCATTCAATGCCACACCCATGTCTCATTTACGGGTACTCCTTGATGGTTCGAAGTACCAATGCAATGGCCAATTTTAGGTTTTTCACCGCAGGATCTACACCCTCATAATGCAAAGCACCACGTGCTCAACTCACACCATGTTCTCAAGGAATCACCATATGCCAATATGCTCATGCAATCTCAATGCAACAAGGTTTCATTAATATGGCATGCTCGAGACAATAATATGTATATCACCAACCAATTCCATATGCATACATATTTCATGCAGTCAATTTAAACATATTTCATGTAGTCAATTTAAACATATTTCAAGTTTCATATTCTTCACTTTACTAAATTCTTAAGGAACGCAAGTAACACATGAGTATGTGAACAATCAACTTCAAGTTATCAAGTAAACACATTCCAAATAAACACATAAGTTATTCAAGTCATTCACAAAATATTCCTAACTTAACTTCATTTCTAACATTAGCAAAACACCATACCTGACGGGTTGGTCTCAACCCAAATAAACCGCGCTCGTAGTGTAGTGGATAGCAGTGAGGATGTGGAAGGATCAGACTGCCTTCTCTTTGCCTTCGGATGCTCCTAAAATCACAAAATGTAACTCAGTCGGTTTGTCCCTTGAATGATGCTATTCATCAAATTTTATGTCTTTATTTTATTAGTTTCTATTTTGCTAAAATAAATTCTACAATTGGGTTCGAAACGTTGAAGAAAATAGGTTTGGGCTTTCGCAGAATTTAATTTAGACGTTCGGGCTAAAAAGGACAAAGTTGTCACGTTGCACTTTTATGGGTTCCCATTTCCTGAGACCTCTTTTTGTAAATCAGACGCTACCGTTGAGTTCAGAACATTCGAAATAATAAAAATTCACTATTCTTTTATTTTAATCGGGGTTCGTTTGACTGTGTTTTGACTCAGGGGCATTTTAGTAATTTTTAAGGGTTCCACGGGTCTTTTATTTTTTGGGACCTTGTATCACATCACAGACCTCACCGTTGGTCTTAATAGGCCCAAAATAGTTAGAAAACATATAAGGCTTGCCTCATTTGGGTGTCGGACCATTTTAGAGCATTTAATTTAATTAAATATATTTAATTCATAAAATGGAAATCAAGTATTACATATATTAATTCAGCGCAAATATAACCAAGGGATTGTCCTGTCCAAACGGTTCATGCGCCTCAGCCCCATGCGCCCCACGCGGGTTCGAGTCTCACCCCCCCCCCCAATTTTTTCCTTCTTTCTTCTCTTTTCTTTTGTTTCCTTTCAATACGATTGGGCCAAACAGGCCCAATCTTCTTTTTAAATTTAAACAGGCCCAAAGGCCATTAAACCCCAAGCAGCCCTAACAATCTTATTTCAAAATAGCCCAACACCTTAGCCCAATTTCTTTTTAAATCAGAGCCCAAGTCTTTAAAAATTAATTTGGCCCAAACCCCTTTAATTAAATAGGCCCAATTCAAAATCAACTGGCCTAAATCAGTTTAAATCAAAATAGGCCCAAGGCAACAGGCCCAAACAAGACCTAGGTCGCCCCCGATTCTCTGATCACCACCTCCGGTCGTCTTCTCCGGCCATGTCGCCGGAGACCGCAACCAACTCCCCCCATTTTCTTGAGATTTTTACATCCAAAACTTCCCATTTCTTCACCAAATGAACCCTAACACCTCAAGCAATTATTTAGTGTATATTTCAGCCCTTAAACCAACCGGTTTTCCGACCTGCGCATGTCCCTTTTTCGGCCAAGAACCCAGTTTCCGGTGACTGAATATTTTCATTTTTCTAAGCTTATCCCTTCACCGTTTTGACGCCATTCTCCTTCTAAAAATTTTCTACACTTAATAGAGCTAACCTCCCATCACTTAACCTAGCTTTTACACATGAAATATCAAAATCCTTCCCCTATAACCGTGACCTGCAACCTGACTTTTCTCTCTTGTTTCTAACTCATTTCAACTGATTCTTTTTGCAATGTTTTCCATTTTTCTTACTCTACAAGTTCCTACGATTGAATCAAATTAACATGCTTAAAAATTTAAAGAATACAGAACTGAACCTCTCACCTCTATTTTCGGTTTTCTCCTTGTTGCAGCTTCTCCTTTCTGGTTTCCCACTTCTTGCCTCTCTCTAGACTTCCCAGGATGCTCTTGGTCTATGCTTCTTCCTCTTCCTGATTTCTTTCCTTTCTCTCGAGATCAACTTAACGTGCACATACATATATCAACACACTGCCCCATTTCTCTCTCTCTCTCTCTCTCTCTCTCTATATATATATCTCTCTCTCTCTACCTATCCCTTCATAGCCCAGCTGCTACAGCCTCCTTGGGCTGACCAACCCTCTGCCATTTCTGATTTCCCTCTCAATCCCAACGGATGTATTCATATACACATAGGTTTTTCCCACTTCCTCACACAACTCTCCAGGCCTATAGCCCCTCCCCTATCTCTGACTTTCTCTCTTTCTTTTGCTATACGCATACCTGCTGCACCTGCTCTCACAGATTTCTTTCCCATCAACCCTTCTTTTCTTTCCCACTTGCCTTTGCTTTACTTGATATTTGTACACATATAGTATAAAATATACAACCCACACTTTAGCCACTTTTTGGCGACACACACAATACACACACTACCCACTTGCATGCAACTTGCCATGCTTATGTATACATGTAATAAATACACCTTTATACAAATACACATATTACATAATACATATACATACATAACCTACACCTGTGCATAACACAAAAGAATAATTAAATAAATTAAATAATTAATGAATAATTAAATAATTAAATAAAAATGAGAATAAAAGTTTTATTTGAAATTACATTTATCGGCTCGGTCAGTTCGTACTCAGCTTTTCTTAGTTTTGTAATTCCCCGAGATTATAGCTTCTACTAATTACCTCAGTAATCGTACCCGTCACTACATATTACTCATTAAAATAATTCGGTACATCTTGGGGTCCACTATTCTTGGTCTGAATCGGTCTCGGTTCATTTTTGATACTATATTCATTGCTTGGTCAACACTCAGTATTATTATTTGACCTTTTTAGATAAAATGGAATTATTAATTATTTGAAACTTATATTTGGCTACAACTGGTATTACGCTACTCGATTCGACCTACCTCGGTTCACGGTTACTCAACCGAGTCTATCTCGGTATATGTGCCATATCACAGGTCTATCTCGGTTTACGTGTCATGTCCCGGTTCAGGATTCTACAGTCCTCTTAGCAAAAACAAAATATTCATCCTCAATTTTTCATGTCTCTACAATCCCTATGTGCAACAAATAAAATATTTTTATAATTGCACACATCTTTAATTATGCATTTATTTTCTTCAAAGACTACAACATATCCTTTAACACATAGTTGACTAATACTTAACAAGTTATGTTTTAAGTCATCAACAAGAAGCACATTCTCAATAAAGAAAGAGAAACTTTTACCTATGATTCCGATCCCAATGATTTTACCTATTGAGTTATCCCCAAATTTCACATATCCACCATCATTTAAAGTGAGGGGTGTGAATTTGGCTTTATCTCTAGTTAAGTGCCTTGAGCATCCATTATCAAGGCACTATTTGTCCTTACTTGAAGAAAACTTAAAGCACGCCTACAAAATCAACTCAAGTAACTCTTTTTGGTACCCAAACTTTCTTGGGTCCATGAAGGTTAGTCTTAGATAACTAAGTTCCTTTTGGAACCCAAATCATATTACCTTTGCCTTTCATGCCCTTTTTAGATTTTCTAGGAAATTGTGCATGAGTGATTGTGTTTGAACTAAAGGCTCTTACAAAGAAGTTTTGTTAAGACTTTTGTTTGGTATGAGCATTTTATCCCAACCCTGCTTTATCAAAAACACATCTTTGTCGTGAGATGATTTTATCTAAAATTTCACTTCCCTTAGTAAACTTTCTAATCGTGAAATTTAGATCATCCATCTTTTTCTTAAGATATGATTTTTCTTACTCATGATCCTTATTTTTTAAAATTAAGGAAACCTTATCTTTCTTTAAGATATCATTTTGATCATTTGAGATTTGAAGAATATTTGAAAGAGAGAAGATTTTCTTTTTAACATCCTTGTTTTTTCAAAAGGATTTTCTCAAGTTTATCATATAATTCCTCAAAGGCATTTTCTAATTCTTCATAGGAATGAGATGAGTTAAGATTAGAATTTACCTCATCCTCATGAGCCATGAGACAAAAGTTGGCTACTTCTTGGTCACTTGATTCCACATTTGATTCATCGCAAGTAGATTTCATTGCTTTCTTCTTGGATTTTCTTCCTTCTCCTTTGAGTTGAGAACACTCTACTTTTATATGTCATGGTTTATGACATTCATAACAAGTTGGGGGTTCCTTCTTGCTTGATTCCCCTTTTTGTTACTTTTAATTTTGTTGCTCCCTTCTTTGGTAGCTTTTAAGTTTTTTAATGATAAAGGCAACGTCTTCATCACTTCCTTGACCCTCTTCTTCATTCTCTTCATCTTCACTTGCATGAGATGAGGATTGTAAAGATCCGAAAAATGAGGAAATTTTTTTTTTTTGTGACAGGGCAATATTTAAATGTCCTTAATATTTTTATTTATTTATTTATTTATTTATTATTATTATTATTATTATTTTCAAGTTAGATTATGAAAATTACGTGAAAATAAATAAGCCATTAACAGGGACCCAATGATGATAGAATAAATTTTCGGCTTTATTGGCGAGTTGTGATTTAATATTTTATGAAACAAAATATGAAACCGATACAGAAAAATAATTATGCAGATGATATTAATTAAAAATGAATTATTAATGAAGTCCCACAATTAATAAAATAAATAATGACGATACGAGCCCCGGTTTTAAGCTAAATTTACCAGCATCTTATAATGTGATATTTTATGAAATAAAATATTCAATAAATATTAAATATGGTCCATTTTATGTAAAGACGAAAAACACTTAATGGAAATATATGCGATATATATGTATGGCCATATAAAGCATTATATTGCTTCATGGATGCGTGGATATACATAAACCCATCTAAGCCCATCAAGGGCCCAAACCTCAGCCCATACAAGACTTAACATATATATATGTGTATATATAATTGGGAAGCTGGCATATGCGTGTGGGTGTTAAATGAATCAAGAAAAAAAAAAAGAAAAAGAGAGAGAGGGAGAGGGAAGGGAAGAATGCAGAAGCGGTGGTGGTCGCGAGGGGGATCATGTCGATGGCCATCGCGTTTCGCGTGTCCAAGCTCGAGTCAAAGATGGGGGATCGAGGCAGGGGGCGACGGAGCAGCGATGGGTTTGGGATCAGCGATAGCTAATGAGGCGATTGCCAACGACGTGGCATCGGGAGCCGTTGATCTGACGATGGTAGGGGCGATCGATCTGTCTTTCAGTTCGTTCGTGAATCTTGATGTCTTCAAGCTTGATTTCCAGTCTGATGATCGCGACATTGTTAGATCTCGGGGTTGGGATCTTTGCGACTGAATGGGTCCGTCGAAGTGTGATTGAGCAGGTCGGGATTATGGACCCAGCCGTGTTTGGAGATGATGTTTTTAGGATTGTGGCTGTCTCGGTTAATGGGTATGTAAATTGGAGAGACATATAGATTTGTGTGTTTATGTGATGCGTTGCAGGGGCTGAATCACGATTGGATGTGCGGCTGTCATGAATGGTGAGGGTCGATTGTCCTATTTTGTTTGGTCTCCGTTGGGGGCTTAGTTGGTGATGCTATGGAACTAAAGTAACTAGGCAAAGGGAGCATGGTGCAGCAGGTCGCAGTGTGTGTGCGTGGTGGCCAGGTATTGCGGCTAATCGGGAGCAGGGATAAATAATTGTTTGTAATGGTATAGCTTGATTTGTTGTGGTTGAATTGAGGGAAAACGAAAGCTACAGCAGGTGGTGTATATATATGTGTGAATGGATGTCGCGGCTGTTGAGTGATGATTGAACTTGTGGATGTTTTGATGGCACTGTCAGGAAGGTTACAGCAGCTTGAATTGGGGAATTGATGTTGTTGCTATTGTGAATGTGTGTGTTTAAAGAGCAACTTGTTGATGGGAGGCAGTAGCAGTGGGTGAGATGGTGTGAGTTGGGGGAAATCATGTTAGATTGATCGTTGGACGGGGGGATCGAGGAGTCTGATTCGCATAAGGAGGTTACTGGTATTGTAAATTAATTGGGAGAGTTACAGTTGGGAGCAGCTGTTGAATGAGGATGTTTTGGTTTTGTCTGTTATGGCTCGGGATTGAGTAAAAAGTAGAGGGAAAATTGGATGCAGCAGTATTAGACGGATCTGGGGATCGGTCTTGGTGAAGCCGTGGGGTTTAACTAATGGGGCTTAGAGGTGGCAACAAGCAACAGACCTTACGATTGAAGGTCGGAGACTTTTATTTGATTTTCTGTTACGGAGTTGGCTTGTGTGAATCATGAAATATGAAGCTTGAATGGATTGAGAGAGATTGGATATTTGAGGGGCTGTCAGTGTTTCTATATTAGTGGGCTGCTTAAGGATGTTACTCACGTGATGGTTTGTCCTCTGTTGAGTTATGGATCAGAGTGATCAGTTTACTTATCCTTCTGTGGTTGTGGGAGGTTGATTCCGCTAACTGCGACGATGTTGTTTTGATGCGATGTCAGTAGAGGAGAAGGTTAGCCAGGTAAGTGCAATTCTTTGATATTGATTTGTTTTTTTAGAATTTAATTGGGACTGGGGGTGTTTGGATACATGGGTATGAAATCAAATTTGGGTTAATTTGGGAATAGGGATAGCTTATTTCAATTGGGAGCCTTAAACACCGTTAGTAAAAATCTAAATTTCTAATTTGGCCTAAAGTTTAGTGAAATTACCAATAGACCCCTGACTTGTGATCATTATAAAATGGCCCAAGTGGGCATATACTGCCGGTTGTATATATTTATCTAATTTATTTAAATTGTTAAGTAAATTAACTTAATTAAGGAAATTAAAGGGAATTAAGACGTAGTGCAAGAGTAGTGAATGAACTAGTGTTTTCTTTATGTGTCAGACATTCTGAATCCAACGGTGAAGTCCGCTTTGCAAGACAGGGTCCCAAAAAAAATAAAAGACCCGAAAGGTGCAAAATGACTGCTTTGCCCTTTTTAGCCAGTACGTCTAAATTAAATTCTGTGAAAGCCTAAACCTATTTTCTTTGACGTTCCAGACACAAGGGTTAGAATTTAATTTGGCAAAATAGAAACTCATAAAATAAAGACATCAAATTTGATGAATAGCATCATTCAAGTAGCAAACAGATTGAGTTGCATTTTGTGATTTTAGGGACACAGAAAGGCAAAAAAAAGGCAGTTTGACTTTCTACATTTCCACTGCTAGTCCACTACACCACGAGTACGACTTCCTAGGGTTGAGACAAACCCGTCAGGTATGATATTTTGTTGAGTAAGAAATAGAATTGAGTTTAGGAGTAATTGCTATGTTGTTTGATTGATTCTATGCCTATGTGTTTCTTGTTATCCTCCTGAATGTTTGGTTGAATGATAGATGTGAGCCATGACTATATGTATACTCCATGAGTTGTCATTGTGTGTGATTTATGGAATTGTTAAGATGATGAATGTGAAAATCAAGCATGTGATTAAGTGGATTGGTCATGATATGTGGATTTGTGGACTGAGCTGTGTGATTTAAATGTCATTATTGCTTTAAGTAGAATATGCATAAGTCAAAGCATGCTTCATGTGTTGATAAATTGTTTCGTTGAGATTACGACATTGCATAGTGGAATCAGGGCATATTGGCATAGTGTGATTCCTTGAAAGCATGGTGTGAGTTGAGCACGTGGTGCTATGCATTATGAGGGTGTAGATCTTGTGGTGAAAAACCCAAAATCAGCCATGGTACTCATGCCAAAGAGGACGGACCGTAAAGTGAGAACAAGGTTACTCAAGCCTTCGGGGAAGGACCATAAAGTGAGACATGGGTGTGGCATAGAGTTTGCATGGGTGCGCCATGCATATTGATCATGCATTGCATTGAAGACACTAAATGACATGTAGAGATAAATGTACACTTGCACATACCACGCCTTAATTTTGTTTCTTGCATTAGCACTATATTATACCAGCAGTTGAGCTGACCCATTCGTGGGATAACATTTCAGATGACACTCCGGCTGCGTGAGATTTAGTGATGCCTTAAGGAAGGAAAGAACTGAGAACTGTATTTGGCCCGTGGGGCGTATTTTGTGATATTGTTCAAGGCCATAAGCCCTAAACCATGTGAAATGATGTTATAGAAAATTTGTGTATTATGAAAAGAATGGAAATGATCTTGTATATTGTAATGAATTGGAAGTTGGTGATTCTTAAGTTTAAGTGTAGCTGTATATATGATAGATTGTATAATTAGACGATGTACATTTAAATTCTATGAGATTTGTGGCCATCGAGTGAGGATGGAATGTACTCTTATTTATATATGTGAATTGTTACAACATATTAGGTGAGAAAAAGGCTTAGAAAACAAAGGAGGCTATGTCAAAATTTTATGAAAAATTAAAGGATTGTTAAGTGCGTAAAACACCTGGTTTATTATGAAAACAATGGGCAAGATCTTGTGGATTGTACAGAACAGTGAATTGAGTTAGTACTTGAAATGCATGTAATTATCTTTTGTTATCTATTTCTTTTTTTTTGGTTCATTACTCGTGCCCCGGGTTTGCAGAAATTCGGGGCGTGACAAGGATTTAAGAGCAAGGTTGTTCTTTAGTTTATCTTCCTTTTCATGACTTCTTATGGTAAGCTCATGAGTCATGATGGATCTAAGAAGCTTATCAAGGCTTAGTCTATTGAGATCATTTGCTTCCTGAATGGTCATGAGGGATCCGTGTTCGTAAAAAAGGCCTAATAATTTTTCTTACCATTTCAACATTATTATACTTTTGTCTAGAGCTTTTAAAGAGTTGATAATGGTAGTAAAGCGAGTGAACATTTCAGGTATATACTCATTTTCATTTACTTTAAACAGTTCATACTTATGAACTAGCATACTAATTTTAGACACTTTGACTTGATTTGTACCTACATAGGTAACTTCAACTTTATGCCATATTACCATTGCATATTCGCAACCGGAGATTCTATTAAACTCATTTGCATCTAAAGCACAATATAGATTACTCATTACTTTAGCATTTAGTTGAATGAGTTTGTGTAATATCCCGAAAATCCGACATGAACCAAGACTGTACCTCTAAATAAATTACGTGACGATAACAATTCAAAATAGCCCAAAGTACAGTGAGCCATGACTGAATTAATTATTAGAAATATAAAATTTACTCAGACCACAAAATAATAATATAAGCTCGGGAAATAGATGACTCGGTTAACCGAGTGCCAGGATAAATCAATAGGATTGATACGGATAAATTAATTATGCCGATAATACGAATATAAAATAAATTATTAATGGAGACCAAAAAAATTGTAAAATAAATAATAGTGGAACCGAGTCCCGGTTTTATGGCAATTTTATCGGCTCATGATAATTTAATATTTTGGAAATAAAAATATATCAAGACTTAATATATATATAGATATATATACACATTAGATTGTATATATATAAGATTATATATATTATTGAATATTATAAACTAAAGGTTACCAATGGAAGCTACTAGAATATATATAAGCCAAATAAAATAAAAAGAGGGAGAAGCTTTTAACTTCAGCCGAAGCAATGGACAAAAAGGGGCAGCTTCTGGATATTGGTAGAAAAATAGATAACAGTATAGAAGCTGCTAGAACCAAAATAAGCTAGAAAAATAAGGAGAGAAAAACAACAGAAGGCACTAGAAGCAAAGAAGAGTAAGTCGGTGCCGAGAGAATACCAAATGCGTTGAAGATGGTTGAGAAGTCTTGAAGGTTCTAGGCGGTGAAGCGATGTAGCGATATGGCAGGTGGTTCCCTTCCTTGTCCCACGATGCAAGCTGAAGTATTGAAATCCCCTATTTTGATCAAGGGGATTCTACGCAAGAGGAAGCCGAGATAGCGGTCTGGCCATTCCTATTGGGATATTTTGCATATGATTCAACATATGCAGAGAGGGGAAATCCAATAACAAGATGAAGTTTGCTGTTCGGGTTTGAAGCAGATTGATAGAAGCAGCAGGTATATGTAGGTGTATACAGGTAGCGGTGTAGAGATATATATATATATATATATGTGTGTGCGTGTTTGTGTAACCATGCGGCAGGTGAGACGGCATTAACGGTGCAGCAGGAATTTATGTGTGCGGGTGAATGTAGGTGCAGTCGTTATGTGTATATATTTATATACGTGGGTGAGTTTAGGTAGTGGTACAGAGGAAATAAGGGGGAGATGCAGATCGAGGTTCAAATATGCCAAGAATTGGGACTTGTTCCGTGGCTGGTGTGTGCTCAGGCAGTAACAGAAGCAGCTGTGAAAGTCAAATGGCAGCAGAGGGACATAGTACAGAGTGACAAAATGGGATTTCCTTTGTTTTTGCCTCTTCCAATTGAGAACAGAGAGCTTCATGGATCGGTGAACCTGCAAGGAATCGCACCGATTTCTACAGATTCGAGGAAAAAGTTGTGTAGTGTGTTGGTTGGGGTTCTGAAATTAGTGAGAGGGAGTTATAGGCAATGGAAGGAGCAAGTGACTGATGGACTTGGCTGTCAATGGAGCTGGTTAGAGGAGTTACGGTTGGGTGCTGCAGAATTGGAACGGTTGGAGCAGCAGTTGAGAATTAGTAAGCGGTTTCCTGATCAAATTGCCTCTGATTTCCAGTATTTAATTGGAGGGGTTTCTGGCATAAATGGGATCATAAATTATTTTATGGGTTCTGGTGGAGAGTTGTCTGCAAACAAACAAGAGTTTATTGCCCACTGGCTGTTTATTCTAATTTACAAGATGCATTCCAAGTATGTGTCAGCTACAGTAGTGATAGCTCCAAACAATTGATGCCAAACTCTGAAGCAGCTAGCTTGATTTGCATCATAACTGCCACTATCAAGTAAAGAATCCTGTTGGTTGTGTGAGGCTTTAGCCATTAGCAGCTATTAGACCAGGTGAGAACAGCAGAGTGATGAGTGTGGAAAGAAGTATCTAGTTGGGCATATTCATGGAAATTGCTGTGAATAATTGAAAGGAAATTGCAGGGGAGTGCAGTAGCAGCAGAGGTGGAATAGAGTATGGTTGCTGAAGCTACCACTTGGTATGTGACTTATCTGAAGGATTCCATGGATCAATTACCAACATTTTTGAAAGCAATGCTGCTGTGAGTCAGACCATAGCCTTGGGAATTACTGCTGCGGTGCAGATGACAATCGATGAAGTTAAGCAAACTGCTCAGCAACAAGTGAACAGAGCATTAAGGGATCATTAGGAAGGAAAGTTGGCAAATCAGTTCCGACCAGAGTAGCTTGTCGTGATAAAGAGAGGGCTTTTGGTTACGGATCAAAAATTAATGGCCAACAAGAAGACTGCTGATCTGGTGACAAAATATGTTCTGGGTGATGGAAAAATAATTAGGATGGGTTTTGCCCAGATAATGTGAAGATGTTAATTGAGGGGCTCTAACGGGGTTCTGGTAGAAGAAGTGATGATAAGGGTATGAACCATCTACTGACACTGTTGAGTTTGACTATCCAATAGAGAACCCGCATAATTCAGCTCAGATTGTGGGATGAGATGGTTGGGAAAGTTCTTCAATATCTGATGGATGGGATGATAAAGGGATAGAATCTGTCAGGATCATCATCTGCTTGGGGGAAAAAGGTTGAAGAAGCTGATGAAACTGGATTTAAAATGGCTGGCCGACTCGATCAACCTTCTAGTGTATTTTCTTCAACTACCGAACCATGGATTGAAGATTAACCTCAACTGGAAATTATTAGACCATCTGTGAATGGAGATAAGCATAAGTTTGTGAGTAACTCGGACTCCTGACTTGGTGTATATTTTCTGTACTATCTAAACTTGTATACTGAACTGCTTTATATGCTAAACTGTTTATACACTGAACTATTTTAAATGCATATGCTTTCATGCATACCTATTGATCTGCATTACTTGTGGCATGATTTTGTTCTATCCTGCCTTCTGATATATCCTGTTGATTCTGTTGAAGTCTATTGTTCTGTTACCTGTCCTTTGGAGTCTGTTTGATTCTGCTTTTCATGTTGAGTCTTATCTGGGGCCCACCACGGGATTGAGTATATCAGTAGATGGATAGCTGACTCTGTGGGACGCCCAGAACTCAGCATCCGTTCAATCCTATCTGACCTGTTCCGCTCTGATACCGACCTCAGCCAGAGGTGTGCGATATGAGGCCCTCCATGTGAGGGGGTGGATGGGAAGTAATGCCATCCCACATCGCCTGGGAAAGGTTCAGGCACTTTGAGCTATATCCGTTCTATTTGAGCTGTATATGTTCTACTTAAGCTGCATTGTTCTATCTGAGTTACATTTGAGCATGCATATATATAGATATATGAACTGGTTTTGAAACCCATGGCAGGAACCTATGTTACTCACTGAGCTTGTTTAAGCTCACTCCATTATTTAACATTTTTCAGGTTGTATCTCCATTGGATTAGAAGGCACAAGGAGATGATACTAGTAGGCTGAGAGGCATTCCCAAGTGAGAATCTGATGGCAATAATATGTAGAGACTTGGGTTCTAATGGATTGATCTTGGCTATTCAGGTGAGTGTGATGATATAGTTGACTTTATTCATATGTAATAGATGTGTAGGGACATGGCTCATGGTAATGGTACTCTGGAGGAATTTGATATGCTCTGTGTTATATATCTGTTATGGATGTGCTCTGTGGTTAGAATTATTAGATGTTTGGTTATAGACTTGCTCTGTGGTATATACTTATGTGGTATATAGTTGAGTTGCGTTCCCGAGATAAAAAGGTTTTAATTTTCGCTGTTCTGACCCTACATTTGGAATGCAATTCATCGTAAGGTTCAGAAGTTTGCCTTTGGTTGGTCGCATTGTCGGTTGGAAACTGGCAAGGCGGCTAACTGGCATCACATCTTTCGCATCCGCGTAGGGTGGGGTACGGGATGTGACAGTTTGAGATTATTTTCATCCTATTGTATTCTTCCTTAGCAACCTTGGTGGAGTTAGAAGAATTTTCAGACTTTATGGGAATATAATGTCCATTTATAATTACTCTCCATATCTCATAGTTTAAGGCTTGAAGATAAATCTTCATTCTAGTCTTCCAATAGGTATAGTTTTGGCCATTGAATAGAGGGGGTCTGTTTGTTGATTGCTCTTCGACAAAGACAAACCATACAATATTTACTATATCTTTTCTCTAAGAGTGTTAACTCTATTTTATAAGAGACGAGATTAGGATAACACTTGTTGCCCAAATATTTACCTTAGGGGGGTGAATAGGATATTTCAAAAATATTGATTTCTTTTCATTTTTCAAAAATGAATGTTGTAAATGCATAGTAAATAAACAAGAGCAAAAAGAAAGAGAGAGAAAGAAAACACAATAATTATAAGGTTCGAAAAACTTCCTACGTCCTCAACTCAAGTATCCCTACTTGAGTTTTTCCACTATAATGACCTCTTTGCGGGTGGAGACCAAACATTTACAAAGCAAAGACCGCGGCCCTCTTATCTCAGAAAACTATACCATTTTACCTTCCTAGGTAGCACTTACCCACAATTATCACCGCAATGAGATAATACAAAGATGTTTGCCAAATAACATTCTCTTCTAGAATAGTTTTGGTGCAATAAGATGCTCACTCTCTATAGCTTGATTAGCTGTAAGTTATGAGTTTTTGAGATAAGTAGAACTTGTAGATCTAGATTTGGAAGATGGTAGATCTAAAGTCAATAGTAAAGATGTGATAGTGTCAGCTTGTAAGAGATAGCTTAGAAAGCCCTAGACCTCTATTTATAGCCTTTTAAAGTTTATGACCGTTGTTTTTCAAAAAGAGTCATTTCTCCTTTTTTGTCTGTTCAAAATTTGAATTTACAATTGCTAGATTGACAGAATTAGTCGACTGTAATGAGGATTGGTCGACTGATTAAGTTAACTGATTTGTCTAGAGGGTTTGAGGTTTATTTGGTTAACAAAAATCAGTCAAGTGGTTTAATGAATTAGTCGACTGGTTCTGTTTGTACAGTAATTTTGTCTTAAAGGATAGTCGACTGATTCTCCTTAGAGGTCGACTGTTTTGACAGTATGCTAAGGAAATTTTATAAAATATTACTCAGTTGACTGGTTCTTAGGCTTAGTCGACTGGTTTTATCAATGTGACAAATAAGCTTTAAGAATCAGTTGATTGGTTTCAAGAACTGGTCGACTGGTTCACACAGTGAGTGTCTTCCAACTTATTTCTTCCCAAGTGTACTTTTGGCAAAACCTTTTGATCTTTCAAAACTCTAAGTTGAATGTTTTTTTTTTTTTGAAATAAAACATTTGAGGTTAGTCCTTATATGATCAATTTAAATAGTGAGAGCTTACGACAAATGATCAATCTAATCCTAACATCACCAAAACCCAAAATAAAGAAAGATGAAAGTCTTCACTTGGATGCATGGGCTTGAGTGAGTCCACCTTGCTTGAATCATCATGAGAGCATTCCTCTTGTTTTTATCTTTGCTTTAGAACATACTCTTGAGTGGAATCTTTTAGCTTGATGGAATTTTGTCATTTTCTTACTCAACAATCTTCTTTGACCTAGATGACCTATTTGCATTATCACTTGGATAAAGTAGTAGTTCATTGGATAATGTTTCGTGATCATCAAAATTACTCAGATACCCTTGGTTGAAAACCTTTAGGGCTAACAGATATGAATGGCAAAACTACCGAACAACCTTCGAGGCTTAATTAAGCAATCAGATGAACTCAGAAACTAAAAGAGGGACTGCCTTATAGTTAAAAGACCTTTTAGACTAAAAAATGAAATCCGGTAAGGTAAATAAAGTATCAAACAATATAAGTGTAAAGGGCAAATGACCAAAATGCCCCTAAAGGCTACAGTGAGCCACCAAAGAATTATGAAGTATTAGGAACCCTAACTAAAGACCATAAGGGAATCCTAAACAGAAAGATTAAGTACATAAGAGACTAAGAACATTAAGTAAGCAAATATTTAAGTTGAGATATGTACTGATATAGTACCAATGTATTATGATCCATGATTTAAGATCACCAACATGAAAATAGAGATAAGATGAATGTAAGGCAAGTCCAATAAACAAGTGACTGTGGACACTAGACCACAGGTGAGTAATCTTGAACTTTGAAGTGGAGACTTTTCCAGGAAATGTAATTTTTTACAGCTTTATGACATTATATGTAATACTTTCAACTTTATAACATGTTTTAGACTATTCAACTACATTACTGTTATTAGAATACTAAGATGAATGTTTGAATTGCATGCTTTTAAGTAGCATATCTTTAAATATTTTATATTATGGATAGCTTAAAAAATGCTTTGCAAGAATGTTTTAGAATAAAGATTTATGTGCCTTACGACACCCTGTCGGGGGTGAGATAGTTGGTAAGACTTCAGATAAGTCTTCATAAGCACGACTCGCCGGCAGTCTAAAATCGAACCAGAATAGCGGGCCATCTAAGCCCAGAGCTCTAAATTATATAAAGTTCGCCAAGGTGACATTTACAGTCCTCAAGAACTTAGCTTATGAGATGTTTGGAATAAAATGTTTTACAGCTTCAGTTTTTAGGTCACCATGTGACAACCTATGGTCCTAAGGGATAAAAGTTTTAAGAAAGCATGACATATATTATTTGCTCACAAGTATTAGGTTTTATGATATCATGTTGATCTTGCAAAACTATTTGGCATAAACTCTTGTATTATTTCAAGTAAATTTCTTGCAACACCTAATTATATGTTTATGTTTTAAGAATGCTAGTAGATTTCAGTATAGATTTTTTCTATTTTTATCCATGAAAGTTTACAAAAATGAGTCTTCAGAAACCCATGATAGGTGATTGGAGTTACTTACGAGCTTTTCAATAAGCTTACAGGGTTTTGTCCTGTATATTTTCAAGAATGACTAAAAAGTTATAGATCTAGATGTTAGAAAGGTAAGATGAATAGAGACTCTAGCTAAAAAATGATTAGTATCCTAGCCATGGAGATAGAAACCTGAAGTGATAGATAACAAATTGATGTGATAGCTTGGAGTATCAATTGAATGTGAATGATATTCACCTATGATGTACTAGTTCAGATACTCATGTATAATGTAATGTTGGGCTCATATTATTGTATCTCTAATGTTATGTTACTTTTGCTCTGCCGAGTGAGACTACATTCAAACAAAAAACTTTATAGACTCAGATTTTCACTGCATAACTTTATATAACTAGATGCAATCTACTTGGATATGTAAAAAGGCTTCTATAAGGACTCGAAAAATCGTCAAAGATAATTTGGTAAATTCTCAGCATAGACTGAGATCATACTAGAAATTAATTAAAGATGTATCAGAAGAATTGTAGAAGAATTAAAAAATGAGTTGATAAGTCATCAATATGGCACAGTGAGGCTTGAATGGATTTTAGCAATTTATTCGAGATTGGTATGAGCCACGGGCCACATAGTCAAATACGGGACTCAGATAAATCCGAGAATCCTAATGAGAGAATCTGGAGAAACGGACAACATATTTGGAATCAACACATCAAAATTAGTTAGGCTGCCAATTTTGGTACGATTTTGAGATAGTTTATTTTTAGACGTGTATGCGCATATTTGGCCAACTTACCATGTGGCGTATTGAAGTGTATAAAAAGCTTCCTTAAGAATTTTTGTAGATATTTCCTTAGAGGGCATATGGCACACGTTAATTTGTGGATAAAAGAAAACCTTTTGGAATATCATTATATGTGTGCAGGTGCACCAATAGAAGAGTGTGTATGCATTAGTTAACGTGTGACTTGACATGTGAGAAAGCAAAACTATAATTTTCTCCTTGTTAGCTGACTATCCCATCAGAACCCATCATCCCTTCATTTCAAAATCCATTTTTTCCCTTTCTACACTTACCTTTCTCTCCCACACTCTCTCTCTCTAATATGCACACTGCCCTAGATGTGCAAAGTGTGAACTATGTGTTTAATGGTGTTATGGGAGAGAAGTAAAGTGTGTGAAAGTGTGCGAATACCAGTGTGTATGTGTGTATATATAAATATATATTTTTGTGTGTACAGGAGGCCATGGAAATGGGTATGAGTTTATGTTAATATATCTATGTATATACATATATATATATATGAATGGATACATGGACAAAGTCCATTAGAGAAGCTTGAGATCAAGCATGGTGAAGAAGGAAAAGACTAAATAGAACAGTGCAGTGCAATGGAGGTAGCCATGGATTCTAAATTCAAACCTTCCCTAACTTTCTCACTGCAATAGAGCTCAAAGAACATGAGGTGGGGGGTTTCTTGAACCTTCCGTTTAGTTCAAGTGTCGTGTGTGAGTGAAAAAAATATGAAAAACATGTACATGCATGATGGTAGCCTTGGATGACCCTTAATGATCTACAAATTTTGTCTACTATTTTGATCTTAATCTTTCTCTCATTGGTGATGCTTTATTTTCCAAGCATTGTAGGCAGATGTGATGGGTAATGTGTGATCGTTTTATATGTGTATCATGGTAGAGGAGACTCACGATTGGGTCTCCAACAAGTACCATTTTCTTGCATTTAAAAAATTAAAATAAATAAATAAATCTATGCTGCTACTATATATATAGTGTATATGGGCCAGTGTGGTCTTGCTATATGGGTTCCCTATGCTATGAAAGGATAAGAATTTTAGAATGTTTTGTATATAAAAACCATTTTGAAGATGGCTAAATTGCACATATAATGACTTAGAGATGGGAGGAAAGAAAAAAAAAATTAATGGTCGAAAGCCAATTGCATCTCTTGTGTGGCAGGGCATGGATACCTAGAATTGAGGAAGTTTTTTTTGAAAAATTGTCTTATAAGACAACACCTTGGAATTACAAGACAACATATTAGAATAATTCATAATTTATTTACTATTATTAATATATTTTTCCTGATTGGTAAAATGAAATTGGATGGATATTGTTATAGAGCTCCAAGTGAGTTCATTCATCATTTGCTAGAATAATAGTGGAATGAAATATGAAATATGTATTAGCTTGTGATGTAGATTGTCACGACCCGAAACCCACCCTGTGCGGATCTCGCATCGCGACCGCCACCCTCAGGCCCGGGGACCCTTGGGCAAAGGCTCACATAAGCAGCGGTATCGAATAGATGTGCGACATACGTTTTGCGGAAGCGAGAAAAACTTTTTCTTTTCTTTTGTTATCTTTAAATTACGCACATCCGTCCGATACTGCCGCTCCATACATAGCATACATGGTTACACATTCAGAGTATAACTAAAACTTAAAAACTTATAACATTAATACAATACATGTTCAGTTGCCCTGAGGGCTTAATATATATTCTTACATTGTCTACTAATACAAAATGTACTACTAGAGTTTATAGGTTTCTCAAAAGAAACTACTTAAACATATCTTCCCAAAATCAGGAGATTCATCATTGTCGTCCTCAAATCAAGACTGCTGCTAATTACCTGAAAGGGGGGTCCGAACAAAGTTCAGGTAAGCTAATCTAAGCTTGTGAGCAATTCCAGTATTCGTCATGGGGTTTTCAATTAGCAGTGGTTTTTAGTACATAAGAGTTGTAAAATAATCACCGCCAATTGTTCATATACTTTGAATACAGAATATATGCATTCCTTAAAACATGTAGCTTTGAAACATTTAAAGTATTCAAGCTAAACTCATACTTCGTCAAATAGAGTATATAACTCAAAACATATGAATTTCATAAAATAATAGCTTTGAAACATTTAAAGTATTCAAGCTATACTTATACTCATGAACTTCAAAACATATAACATAACATGTATTTCTTAAATAGAGTATATAAAACTCAAATCATATGCATATTGAAAATGAGGGTAAAACCTGCTTCCATTTTCAAATCATTTGTCATCTTATCATTTCCATTAGTGGAATCCGTTTCGAACCGGACTCCCATCTTACTTATAAATGGAGATATCTCAGTTGCTTGGGGGATTAAATCCTGCTACCGGGCATTTCACATGATAGGTCCGTTGGGTTCTGCACAACCCTCCTCACTACTTATGTGATAATGCACATAATAGGTCCGTTGGGTTCCGTACAACCCTCCTCACTACCTATGTGCTTATTATTTATCTTGCATTTCAAATACATTTAACATGTGAGTATGTCAAATAGATATTTCTCGTGAGTACTTTAAAATATAACATTCATAACTTCGTGATAAACATTCGTATACTTGAAATAAGCAAATTCAGGATATTTAACAATAATTGCATTTTAACTAGACATGCAGAAATATATTTGAAGGAAAATTGTCGTGGGAAAAACCCATCACTGAGCATGTCACAATAGAGTTATAAAACAGAACAATTGAAAACTGAATCATGTAAATACTGAATTTGAAACTTCAATACTTCATATCTTTGAATTTAAAACCTTTTCAAATCCATGGAGTTCAATCTCCAATTCAAATACAGGGTTACTCACCTTGGTCTTTTAGGGTTAGTGCTAATAATGCGCTTTCCCACTTTCCTTGTAGTTCTTAAGAACAATTCATAAACATCTCATCACTTCACATTCATTGTAATATCATCTCGATATTCCTTAACTTATGCTTAAATCGTATTAGATCCTAAAACGATTTCATAATTTCGTATGCACTCAACTTAACCCGTACTATTAACCTATGACACAATTAATGTGTTAAAAATTGAATTTATTTCAATTATACTCTTCTGGTAGCTCCATAAACTTTAATTTAAAGTTATTTATTTGACATGTTTACGTGTCGTGTCTTTTCATATTTCATTTTCTCGTATACGCCTTAGTATTAATTCTTTGGCATTACTTTAATTTATAGTCATCTGACAGATTCTATTCATCAAATTTTATGTCTTTATTTTAGACATTTCTTTTGGTCGAATAGACTCTACCATTGAGTCCGGAGTGTAGAAGAAAGTCGGTTTAGGCTTTCCTAACATTTAATTCGGACTGTTATATGTAAAAGGGCAAAATGGTCATTTACCGTTTTACGTGTCATATTTTTCTGTATGTCGTTTCATAATTTGGACTCCATTTTTGAGTCCGGGATGTCAAAGAAAGTCAATTTAGACCTTCCCTGCTTTTAATTTGACTTTTGAGGTACTAGGGGTAATTTGGTCATTTTATCCCCGTACGTGTCTTTATGTTCGGGACCTTATCTTGAGTCGTGGACCTCACCATTGGACTCAGAAGGTCCGAGATAGTAAGAATACACTAATAACTTGTTAATTTTGGTCAAGGGGTATTTTGGTCATTTTACCCCTTTACGTGTCTTTATTTTTCGGGCCCCGTATCGCAAAACGGACCCTACCATTAGTCTCAGAATATTCAAAATAGTAAGGATACACTATTCATATGTTTAATTTGGACTTCATTTGCTATATTTATGACCCAAGGGCAAAATAGTAATTTAATTTTATTTATTAAATAATTAAATTAATTATTTAATTATTTAATTATTTTTCCAGGGGTCTAATTGCATAAGATTTCCATCAATTGGGCAACAGTATAATTTTTCTGAAGCTCAGGGGTCAATCCGTAATAACCAAAAGTCTTGGTTTATTTGATTTTTAATTAAATTATAAAACCAAAGGGTTTGGTCTCAAACCAAGTGAACCGGTCCGGTCTGGTTGTAAACCAACCGGTCTATCCGGTTTTGTGCGTGTTGCTGACATCATGATGACGTCAGCCCTATTGTTTTAAAGGTTTTAAAACCTTATTGAAACGCTGTCGTTTCATTTATTCGGTGGCAAGCCCAAAGGCTGCCACGCGTCCTGAGTCAACCCACCCGGTTTAAACCGAGTGACGAGTTGACTCGTCGTCTTCCCCACTTCGAACCCACTGTAACCCTAATTTTCGAATCCCTTTTCTTTCTATTTCGTGACTTTTTACTTAGCCATTTCTCACTGTTTTGATTCCAAAACATTCCTAAGGTAATAACGACTAGCTTGGCATTCATTTGGGAGTTAAAACTAGTTCATGTGCTCGGTTTAAAGGTTTGATAATCCGAACTGTACATGGGTCGTTCATGCTCATTTCTCGATGATTTTACATGGTGTTTAGCTTGTTTTGATCCCTAGTTCAAGGGGTTTCATTCCCCATTCGTAAAAGTGAATTAAACACAGAGTTTAGAGGCTTGGGTTTCAAACCCGTAGCCTGCAACTCGACATATGGGGTCCATTTCTTGAGCTTTTTGATCACAGTTGATGGTTTTTAACATGTTTGTGGAGTCTAGTTGCGGTCTCTATATACCAAACAAAGTTTGGTTGCCATGGGTTCAGACCTGCTATAAGCAAGGTCCTCCCATGGCGGTTCTTCATGGGTTTACAGTTTCTTGGTGTTTTTGAAGTCTAAAATCATGCTTGACAGTCTTGTAAATATATATCTAGCATTATCTGATCATATATAACTCAAAAACAGTTCATATTCTTGCTAATTTCTAGAGAGAGAAACATGTAATTTTTGCACATCTCTTACCTTTTTGGTCACTGTTTTTCTCCTTCCTCACTTCTGATTCTTCTTCTCTTCTCCTCAGTTTCCCTTCCTTTGGTTTCTTTCGTAAGAGAACAGTATGCTTTGCATGTTTTGGTTTGTCTTATGAAGGAAGAAACTGACCTCTCTCTCTCCTCATTTTCTCTCTCTCTCTCTCTCTCTCTCTCTCTCTCTCTCTTTCTGATTTCGTAGCCCTACATAGCCCTCACTTCTTATCAATTTTACTTTTCTCCCATTTAATTTTGCTCTTCCCCATTTCTTGCTTTATCATCAAGTTGTAATATATATATATATATATAGTCACACACCAACACATGGAGACACACACACACACACTACCGACACACTCACACCTTATGCACTGTTCATACTTTACACATGTATATTTTGTATTCTCTTTCCATTTTATACATAATATATATATAATAATTTATTTATATTTTATACTTTATACTTTATACAATGTATCTAGGTATATACATACTTAATATATATACCCACTTGCATACTTATACATGTTTATATACACTTGATAGCATACACACACAATACACATAATGTGTGTATATGTGTGTTCATGTAAAATCAATTTTAATAATTAATTTTATTCTCATATAATAAATTAATTAATTATTTATTTAATTAATCCTTTTTAGTGTAAAACTTTTACACAATTTTTCGTTGCTTCGTAATGCGTGCCATATGACCCGGTATCCTGGGTCGGGATATTACATAGATGATTAGACGGATGGGAAGCACAATGGATGTGTGAAAGTTAGGTTATATTAGATACTGGTTTAAGGCTTTGGTTTAATTAAAGAGTGGTTAAAAATTTAGAGTTTAATTAAAGAAGAGTTAAGGTCTTGAATTTATTTCAAAAGACATTAAAGTTTGGAATTTAAATAGAAAAAGGTTAAGATCTTGAGTTAATTAAAATAAGATTAATATCTTGGGTATAATTAAAATAAGGTCAAGATTCTTGTTTAAATCAAAAAGGAACTTAAACTTTTGAGTTTAACTGAAATATGATTAAGATTCTTGGTTTAGTTAGAAAGAGAATAAGATCTTGAGTTTAAATAAAAGAAAGTTTATGTTATAAAATTTATTTAAATAGATTGAGTAAATTTGGATTTTTAGGTGGTCCCACCTAAATTAGTAAAGTGATGTTCTCAAGATTCTTAGACACCTTGAATTCAGATACAATGTCGGAGTTGGAAAAGAAAATTTTGGGA
Organism: Nyssa sinensis; assembly: GCA_008638375.1. Classification (NCBI taxonomy): domain Eukaryota; kingdom Viridiplantae; phylum Streptophyta; class Magnoliopsida; order Cornales; family Nyssaceae; genus Nyssa; species Nyssa sinensis. The sequence continues at coordinate 10,550,969 of CM018037.1, read as the reverse complement.
CACGGTGTTGCTCCTACATGAATATAAAAAATTATCATTATGCCTCTAAGCATGGAAAAAGTTAATAAAATGTAAAGAGGACATCTTAAGGATTTATGTACCTTCTGGATCCGATTCTAAGGTTGGTTTTGTGAGATAGTGTCTCGATAAACATGTAACTTGTCTAATAAATTACAAAAATGCCCTTATGTGCTTAAAAGATAATCAAATGACTTAGAAATTATACGATTGGGCCTCCTTAGAATTTTGAGGTCCAAGAACACGTTTTTTACATCCGTTTAGGGAAATGGGTACCTGGTGTTTAGGCTAATATGTAATTAGCCATAGAGAACATTAAGACTTGATAAGATACCTTCGTATTAAGGACCAAGGTGGTCCCGGGGATGGAATAGTGAGTGTGTAACGTATCTAAGGTATATTATAGACAATACACATAGTGTTTCCTTATAGTGCGATGACGAGTAGGACTAGGGTGAGGTCCTGACCTACTAACATGTATGTTTATCATTATTATTAGATGTCTTCTCATTTATTTATCAGCATGCTAAACCATTATTATGATTATCATGATTTTAGACTCATGCCCGATATTATACTATGAATGTACTAGCATATTGATATTTACTATTATTTACATTTCTACTACGGATGTATATATGTGAACTTTGTGGTTCTTGTGATTACTGGTAAATTGAATATCATGTATCACACTTATTGACTATGGTTGTGAACCTTGATGTTTCTTGTTGTTTATACTATTGATACATACCTGAATGGTGTGAAATTTGAGTGGACATGATGATATTGAGCATAATTGATTGGTATAAGATTGAATGGACATTGAGCATACTAGAGTGATACGAGATTCATATGGAGTTGAGGATTTTGATCATACAATAGTGTGTGAGATTTATGTGTGGATCTAATGATGCAGATTTATTGGATTGCGAGAGAATGTAAGCCCCAATGATTTTTGTAATGGGGATGGTGTCTCCTTTTGATTACACATTATAACCCCGCGCGAAAAGCATCCTAGGCCATGAGTTAGCAACTCATAAAGGGTAGGATACAGGCGCTTCAGGGGCTTTGTGCATATGTCGAAGACATCATGAAATCATAAGCATATCATACTGCATGCATGAAAGTATTACGCATTATGCATTGAGTGATTGCGTTGGTTATTTGGATGAAGTAGTAAATGGTGGTTGACGTGTATATCATGGTTGTGCTCAATAGTTGTTGTGACTGTGTGGTGATCACACCTTGCTGATTATTTGGTTGATGATTGTGTTGATGGTGCTGCCAATCTGTTTTATATATCTATTGTCATTGGATATATATATATATATATAATTTTCTGTGGCTTTAAACAGGAAATGGAGTTCGAAACTTGTACAAAAATACTTATGTCTCATGTTTGATCTTTGTGTATACTAACTGTTTAGTCATTATTGTTGTACCACGTGGAGTAGTGCTATGTCTTATTGATTATATTGTCTACGTTTGTGAATAGTAGATGTCATTATTGTGTGCTTATGATACATATTGGACATTAAAGATTGTTCTCTCTGGACTTGCATTACTTTTTGTACACTACTTTCTTATGTGTTTTAGGAAACCCTACTTAACATTATGGCTCACCCCTATTGTTCATGGGAATGACAGGTATTGGCTTGAAGTAGGTGTCACGACCCAGAACCCGGTCTCTGCGGATTAGGGGTCAGTGACTGATACTGTCATTTAGACAGGCCGTAAAAAATTAAATGATCGCACATGAAAGTAATAATCTTGTTTCCTTTATTTATCAAGCGTGGAAGTTACACATATGCAACTTATCTGATATCCAAATCAACTTTAACAATCATCAATGAGATTATCTCCAAGTACAATTTCCATCATCATTCAAGTCTAATAACATTTCTAGTGTCACTATGTCATAATATCTAACATTAATATCAACCTTACAGGATATATATATATATATATATATATATATATATATATATATATTCATTCAAATTATGACTCAGAGCTATACATCGTCAAAGTTGCCCACAAGCATACCACTAGCTCCATGAGTCACCATCACTGTCTTTCCTTTCATATTGTGTTACCTAAAAAATTGTTATAATTCTGGGGTGTGCTAACTTAGCTCAGTAAGTAAATCCTTCACTCTGCCATGGGTTAAAGAAATGTATATAACAACAAAGTAATCACAGGATTTCAAGCTCAAAGGGATCGACCATCAGGCCAGAATAACACAGTTCATAAGGAGTTTGCAAATGTGATAAGAATGACTAAGCAAATCAACAAGTACAAATTTATCAACATATACTGTTGAGCTGCCCAAATCAAAGGGATTCAAATCGAATACAAAGATAAGCCTCAAAGGCGCATTTCACATCTAAAGGTAACATCATCAAATCAACAAATGGTCTAAAATCAAACATATACAATTTTGGGTCAAATAGATATACGAATCTGAGTTAAATGGATATACGAATTTAGTCAAATGGATATATGAATCTGAGTCAAATAGATATAAAAGTCTGAGTCAAATAGATGTAAGAATCCGAGTCTAATAGATCAACAATCATAGTGCAAAATCAAACATATAGAATTCTGAGTCAAATGGATATACAAATCTGAGTCAAATAGATATGAGAGTTTGAGTCAAATGGATATAAGAGTCTGAGTCAAATAGATATAAGAATTTGAGTCAAATAGATCAACATGAAATGTTTAGCTACCAAAGTCAACAGGATTCAAATTGAATACAAAGATAAGTCTCAAAGACGTATTTCAAAAACAAGGTAACATCATCAAATCAACAAATGATGTGGAATCAAATATATACAAATTAAGTTAAATAGATGCTATCAATAAATAGGGCTCGGCTACCCCCAAACAGCACTCATTTTGGTTCACCACTCATCTCTAGGTTTCCATGAATGGCATCAAGAGCTCTTATCAAACCATGTCCTTATTAGGACTACGTAACCTCGGGCACTCACAAATAATGTTATCAGCAAAAGGATTTCATAAGGTACGTGCATATACATAGATTACTAATGTCCATAACAAAAGGGATCACAAAGATAAGATAAAGTTAAGGAGTTAAATTACTTATAGATATTCACAACAAGCAGAATCTCAACAGATCACAAATTCCATAGCATGGAAATCATAATAAACAATAGGTTGTGGATTCAAAGCAATTATTGACGCACAATTTCAAGAAACAAGGATTGACAGTTAACCAAGTAGGCCACATTGGCAAAGCATAAATCCAATATTAAAGTTCGGGTTTACTTACATTGGGTGCTTCAGCATTGCATTCTCATACTGGTACCATAGTAGCTATCTCATAGCCTTGTTCCATTTTTTCATCATTTGGTGATCCTCTAATCATGGATAAAAAATATATTATATGTCAAATCAGTATACATTCTAATTTAGGTACCTAAATTTAGTGTTTAAAGTTCTTTTGAACTAAGTCTAGTTGATTAAAAGACCCTTAAATTCCCAATTTAGGGTTCCTGTCGCTTTAAAGCTTATTTGGCCCTTCAGGGTATAATAGTAATTTATATTTTTAATGTCCCACATTTTTCCGTATACGATTTACACATTTGGACTTCACTTTTTAGTCCAGTCGATCCTTATCACATTTACGTAGAACTTTTAATTTCATCTATATACTTCTGATAACTTCATTAAGCCTTAAAGACGTATTTGTCATTTTTAACTTGTTATCGGGTCTTATTTTTCTCAAAAGGTTATCACCATCATGTAAGGAATATATAAGATAATTAGTTTAGGCACTTTCGGATCTTAATTTTCATATATGTGACTTATATTAAGCCTAGGGGAAATTTTTTAATTTTACGCTTTCAAGTGTCATATGTTTTGGTACTTTGTTTGCTAAAATGGACTCCACCGTTGAGTTCAGAATGTCAAAAAAAGTAAGACTAGGCTATCTCCGACATTTAACTGGTTTTTGGATCACTAAGGGCATAATGGTAATTATGACATTTCATGTGTCTATATTTTTTTAACTTCGTTTTATAAAATGGATCTCGCCATTGGGTCCAAAATGTCCCAGAATATTAAGGTTGGTATTTTTGTAGTCATCGGAGTTTAATTGATAGCTTAATTAATCATTAGGACATAATTATAATTATCTCAGTTTGTCCGTTCATATTTTTTGGGATCTAATTTCACAAATCGGACTCTGCCATTGAGTCTGGAATGCCCAAAAACATTGGGCCAGACTCTTCTTTCATTTTAATTTGCCTTCATTTGGCCTATTTTTGTCTTAAGAGCATTTTGGTAATTTCTTATAATTTAAAAAGAATTTATAATTATTTTTCTGGGTCTTACCATAATTAAAAAAAAAACATTTGGAGTCAAAATAGAATTTCAAAAAGTTTAAAACCCAAAACCGTTCGGTCTAGTCATTTCTCAAGTGAACCGGTTCAACACGGTCAAGAACCAACCGGTTCAACTAGTTCAGCACGTCATTGGCACGTCAAGCTGATGTCATCCCCCTGCCAAATCAAAACAACGTCGTTCCACTTAAATTAGGATCCCTTTCTATGTGGGTCAACCCAAACCCAATATTCGACCCGACCTCACACGTTGCCCGACCTGGTCAACAATTATCCAACGGTGACAGCGATCTCCAGCGATGGTTTCCAGTGATCAATCCAATGAGGTTCAAACCATTTTTCCATGAGGATTTCATATCCAAGGTCAAAAATGGATTTCACATAACTTTGGTCGTCGAAACGTGGGGTTATAGGGGCTGCTCCAGTGAAGCTCGATTTTAAGGTAAGGTGTTTCTCTTTTTATTTTGACGTGTTTTAGTCACTGTTTTGGCTTCATTCTTCCACTATTTGACTTCTGGGACCTCAGGGAACATTTTCCCATTCTTTAAATAGAGAAATATAAGTCCAAACTCTCGGTTTGATTTTTCACAATTATAACTGTGATCTTTCGGTTCCAGCCCACCCTAACACTATCCATTCTAATTTTTCTTGCATTGTTTAGCATTTTTTATCTTGATTAATTCCTGATATTCAAAGATTTTTTAAATTGAGTATTTTTTTAAGTTTGTTTCAAAGCTCATTAATGGAAGGTTGTTTACATGTAGGGGTTTCTGGCCCTTTTGGGGCTAATTTCCACGTCTAATCTACTCAAAATAAACTCAAATATTAAATGAGAGGGTTTGGTTGGCCTTACCTTGGTCTAACTTTGATTTCCCCCACAAATCTTCCTTTTCTCTCTTTAGTTCCTCTCTCTTCAAACTGGCACCCTTCCTCCACCATTCTATTGTTTCTCTTATGATCTTGCTTCCTTTTTTTGGGCTTCCAAAAGCTACATGCAACTGGTTTCCCCCTCTCTTTTTTTTCTTCTTCATTTCTCTTCAAGTTCCCTCTCTTTCTCTCTCTAGATTTCCTCTTTCTCTACATATACTTCTCTTTCTATATTTCGATGGGTGTGAAAAGCATCATACACAAGTACAGATTTGTGTATCTATATGTTGCTTTGCTACGTGGGTTTTGATTGGACCAAATTTTGGTCCAATGATACAAGGCCACCTAATCTTTGACTAGCCCACAAGTTGACACCTCAATTTTACATGCAAGTCTCATACATGTATTTTATTGTATATATATAGTTTGAGCTAATATTATAGCACAAAAGTATTGGCAACCTAGTTGGTAGAGTTTTGGCACTCTTCATACAAGGTTTTGGTTTCAAGATTTTATAGGAGCTTTATAAGTCATTTTCTCGCTTTTCCCCTTTTTGTCTGTGCATTATATTGTATTTTAGAGTATTTTATTAATTCTCAAACTTTGCATTTTAAATATCACAAAAGTCTCTTATAATTTTTTCAAAGCTTCTTGATTAAGCATACTTCATTCATGTATCACTAGTCTTGCCTTAGTATATTTCATGCACTAATCTTCCAAAATTATTCATATGTTAATCATCGATTAATGTCAATCGTAATTTGTTATCAAGTTTTGACATTTGCTATTAAATCATATTTTTTAAAAGTGATTGTCTCTGGTTCGAAGATAATTGTTCTCATTTATACATGGGTCTCTATATCTATGGACTATTAGTCTTACATAGAATTGTCCATGATTATTAAGCAAATTATCTTATGATAACCATCATTATCCTTAATCGCCCGACTTAATTGGGTCGAGATGTTACAGAAGGGAAATTGTTGGAGCTTTGTAGGATGGACAGAAGTTAATGTAGTATCTAGTTTACAAGTATGCACTTACTCAATTGTATTTATTAAGGGTGCTTGTACCTTTCGGACTATTGATGTATATCTCATATATATAAGGACTATAGAGTCAACTTTAAACATACCTTGTTAATATTGTTGATAGACGTTTGGTATATCTACCTTTGATAGTAATTAATCTCATTTAATCCTATTACGAGACTTGAACAAACCTAATCATGGAACCAAACCGAAATCGATTAAAGAGGAACCAATTAAAGGAAATCAATTCAAAAAAAATGACATGTATTTTATATACTTAACTAGGATGGTTAGTCATATTACCTTCCTTTTGGGGTCCCAATGACCTTTTAGTCCCCTGTGGGTTAGCGGTGTGATAGCTTCGGTTAGACACGTCATGAATATGCTAAATAGAGTTAGTGTATTGGCAAAGTGCCAAACTGGCTGGTCATTATCCCTAATTGCATAGGGTTGACAATGGCCGCCTATGAAAATGGTTTTCCGACATCTACTCTGATTGTTTCTAATTCCTTTTTTCCTTAAGATTTCATTTCTAATCCCAAGATATGATTTGGACCAGTTTATGGCTGTCGAATGGCCAGTTATATGTGGCCTCCGACGAAACCAATTTTCTGGTGACGAACTCTATTTCCTATTTCATCCTGTTTTAGACATTTTTCTTTACTTATTTTTGTTCCATTTATTTCTTGAGACCCCAAGAAGTTAATTCCCATTCATAACACAGGTAAAAACAGGTTCGAATTCCCTCTTTCCATTTCCTTCCCCATGGCTACAACTCGTCATTTCTATCTAGTCTATTGACCATTTTCTTCCTAGGTCCATGGTTGTCTATGCTCTATTCGACCCTATGACTCAACATAAATAAATCTTTAATTTTTAAGTGACCCAGTTTGCTAGGTTTGGTTCTAGCAGCTTCACTCTATTCCTATGGTTTCTTCTATGATTTTGGTTCATTTTTTTCATCAAAGCTCTGAGATTTAACTGAATACACCAATAGGAATAGAGACGGGTCAAAATTATTACCTATTTCCGTAAGTTTCCAAACTTCTCTCTCTAGACCTCAATTTCTCTCTCCTATATTTCTTCTTCTTTCTTTTTCTATGCAATCATCTCTCTTCCTTTGTAGCTATCACTTTCTCTATCTAAAGCTCTCACAACGTTTGAGCCACTCCCCTTTATTCCTTATCCGTTTCGAATTTCTCCCTCTCTCTCTCTCTGTCTCTCTTTCTCTTTACCGCTGCATGCAGCCTTTTAGGGCTGTTGTAGGTGGCCATCGCCCCTTGAGGGCTTCTTCAGTAAGTTTCCTTCTCTATTTCACCCCTAGAAAAGGCTTTCCACCATTCACTCCAATCACACACACACACACATGGCACACTTCACACACACTTACACTCGACTTATATGTGTGTCCTTATATATATATATATACACACACTTAGTTAATATATAGGTATATATACATAACTGTTTTGGTGCATGCATATATATATATATATACTTATATATATATATAATTTATATATATAAGGACACACATGTGTTTGTGTGATAGATATTGGTTGCATTTTTCTTTACTACGTGTATATTTCAAGTCATCATTCTTCCACTCAATCATTAGTGGACTCTTGGCAGGGCTTGATGATTTCCAAATTTGGGCTCATATTCTATTGATAGTAGTTTACCCAAATAATGTCTAATTATTAATTTTTCATTAGTTCAATACCCATCATATTATATCATCCATGTTAGATTTGGAAGCCTCAATTTCTTTTATGTAAAATTGAGTATTGTGCCATTTATTATTTCATGTGTTAATTAATAGTTAACATCTAATCATAATTGTCTTAAGTTCATAGTCATTATCATAGTCCTAAGCATGAAATTATCGTTGTCTTATTTATCACCAATAGTTGGCTTTCTTTGTGAAATTTACTTCCTAATTTCACAACCTATTATCGGGGTATTACAGTATGTTAGGACTAGGGGTCTAATATTGTGATTGACTAATTTGGTTTGAAAAAACGTTCTTTGATAGTATTCATTACATTAGTCCTAGACTTAGAATGACTCAATGCCCCGTTCTATTCCATCATAGTCCAAGCTTCATTGTCATGCACATCTATTAGCCGACTTGGTTCATGAAAGGTATTTTGGGTATTTTAGACTTTTGTCTTGATTTGGATCTCACACACTCGCACATTACATGCATTGCATATAGTTGATATCATATCATCATTTATATGAGTAGTTAAATTTTGTTATGAAACAATTTTCCAAAAAAATGCATATTTGAAAACACTTAGGGAAATTAAGTTCATAATGCAAAAAGAAAATGTCACGCCCCGAATTTCTGACCGAAACCCGAGGTGCGACTGACGAACAGAAAGTAAATAAAATGAAAGGTAATTAATTAGATTTACGAATTTACGACAAATTAGATAGAGTTCTTTAATTTTCATAAAATTTCGGCAGAACCTCCTCTGTTTTTCGGGCCTTTTTCCCCCTGATAATCACAATACATTATATATATACAAACACATCACAATCCATCCTCACTCGATGGCCACAATTCATGAAAATTAAATACGCATTCTTTTTCTTTAACATACATACATATAAGATACACTCAACAGTTATCTCCTACATACAGTTTGGGCTTAAGCCCCTATATTACAAAAGTACACCCCAAGTGCTATATACTCTTCCAAATTTCATTTCCTCTCTTTTCTCCAAGACATCTTCTAGTCCCACGTACCAGGAGCTTTACCTGGAACCTGTGCCCACGAATGGGTCAGCGCCAACATGCTGGTATGATATAATGCTAATGCAAGGAACAAAATCAAGGCGTGGCGTGTGCAAGTGTACATTCATTTCTACATGCCTCCCTAATCATTTATACAATATGATAGTAATATGCATGTTGCATTCAAGTAAGGTGTGGCGCGTGCAGTGTGCATTTATATCTACATGCTTTCTAAATCATCCTAGCAGTGTGATGACAATAATCCACATGCCTTCCAGATTACTCAAACAATGCAATATGAATAATCCACATGCTATCCCAATCACCCTAATAATGTAACAGCAGTAATCCAAATGTCATCCAATCATTCACAGAATATAACAGCAAGAATTCCCATGTCTATGCAATGTGATGACAGCACACATAATGCATCCACGCAAACTCTATGCCACATCCATGTCAACTCTATGTCATCATATCAACTCTATGCCACACCCTGATGAAATGGAAATACGTGTGACTCACCCACGTAACTCAACGCCGCATCATGTCAACTCTATGCCACACCCTGATGTAAAATACGAGTAACTCACCCACGTAACTCAACGCCACATCATGTCAACTCTGTGCCACACCCTGATGTAATGAAAATACACGTGACTCACCCACGCAACTCAATATCACACCCATGTCTTAATCACGGAACACATCCAATGGACACTGGGTAACATCCCCCGTTTACGGAACACATCCGATGGAAACTAGGTACCAACTCCCATTTACGGAACACATCCGATGGAAACTGGGTACCAACCCCCGTTTACGGAACACATCCGATAGAAACTGGGTACCAACCCCCATTTACGGAACACATCCGATGGAAACTGGGTACCAACCCCCGTTTACGGAACACATCCATTGGAAACTAGGTACCAATGCTCATTCACGGAACACATCCGATTAATACACAGCACCACGTGCTCAACCCACAACATCTGAATAATAATAGCTGCAACGTCTGAATAATAATATCCATGACATCCGAATAATAAAAGTCACAACCTCTGAATAATAAAAACCACAACATCTGAATAATAAAAATCACAACATCTGAGTAATAAAAGCCACAACCTCTAGATAACAAAGGCTACAACATCGGAATAATAAAAGCCATAACCTCAGAATAATAAAAACCACTTTCACATGAATGTATGCAATACATAACCAACGTAAACACATACCCAAATCACGTATCCACGTCTTAACAACTCACAAACAAGATATGCCAACCACATACTATGCTAACATACAGAATAAGTCATACCTCTATAGGATAACAGGAAAACACACACGTGCCAAATCAATCAACTTTAGGTTCTGTTCCAAAGCAAGTATTCTCTATGTGATTTTCTAATATCAATTAAACACATGCTTCATTCAATCAATATGGCAATCATTCCTAACTCAATCCTATTCCTCACTTAGCAAAATATCATACCTGACTAGGGTGTGTCTCAACCCTAGAAAGTTGTGTCCACTAAGTAGTCCAATCAACTGATGAACGACTCACTCCTCCTACTGTGGCTGTTTAGAGAGTCCTCGCTTTTCTCTTCGATGTTCCTAAAATTTGCAAACAGGTCTCAAGATATATGTCGCTATATAAATGTATGTCATGCATCAAATTCTTATGTCTCTTTATGTTTGGTATTTCTTTTACTTAAATAAACTCTATCATTGAATCCGGAACGTCGAACAAAGTCGGTTTAAGCTTTCGCAGAATTCAATTTGGATATCCGTACCTAAAAAGGCAAAATGGTCATTTTGCACCTTTTCGGGTCTTTTCATTTCTCGGGACCCCGTCTTGTAAAACGGACCTCACCATTGATCTTAGTAGGTCAAAGACATAAATAAAACACTATTTATTCACTTAATTTGGGTCTCAGTCAATTCACCATTATCTAATTTAGTTAACTAATTATATAATGGTTAATAAAGATTTTACCAAATCAATATTTTGTATTTACCTATAGATATGTCCCTTGATAAAGTGTATTACAATTAAAGATCAGTCCCTAACATAGCTGTTGTCCAGAATTTTCCTCATCAAATTTTCATCCAATAGTTGGGATTATATTCAAATTAAAAACTGAACTACACCCAATTTAATAATCAACCTATATTCAATTTAATAACTGAATTATATTTAAATCAAAGGCTGTTCAATAACCAATCAATAGCTGAATTTTCATTCCAAATCCAACCGCACCAACAGCCGTACCAACCCCACCTAATTTCTCTTATTTACATTTCATGCTACACAGGAAATCAGTCATACACTAATCAACTTGGTGATTCCTAGCCAGCATCTAACTTCAAGAATGAATTAGTTTTAGGACTCAATTTTCCCACAAGTTGCAGCTAGGCAGATTTTCCCTATTGAGGCGGAATCAGGCAATCTCACTTATTTCCAAATTTTCTCAACAACTGGTTACTGTTGTGACTACATCATATTTTCTATTAAAGATTAAAAATTCAAAGCATCAGATATATACCCGCCTCAGATTGGATAGATCGTTGGAGAGGGAAAAAAATCCAAGAAACTGGAGCTACAGCCGCTCCTCAAACTCACCGAACTGAAGCAGTCAACAGAACAGGGGCGACTCCTCGAGCTCAATCGCTGTACACTCACTCTAATCTGAACAGAAATTCCTGGGATCTCTTTCCTGCTCCACTTGCAACTCCTTTCTCCCTCAATTTAAACCACAAACAAATCAAACGAACCAACTTAGCCGCAGAGATCTCAGCCCTTAAATTCAACTCAGCGACCAACGGTGCCCCCACGCAATTCCGCTGTGGATAGTGCGTTGGTAAGCCCAGACCGCGGCAGATCTCCCTGAGTTTTTCTCACTATTATTCCCCATCTCCGGGAACCAAAGACCCCCAACACTCACGAACCGCAACCGAATCAAAACCTAGTTGCTTCGATTCACCGTCTGACCAACGACCTCCATCGTTTTTCCAGCACCACGACATCGCCAGATCGCAAATCTTCCTTCCCAAAAATCTCAGCCACCGTCTGATCAACGGCTTCCTGTGCCACGTCGTGATGATCCTCCCATCCGCCCCTGGCAAGGCGGTCGAAGTCGGAGTCTTCAACGGCAGCGGTGGCTGTCACAACAGCCGTGGGTTTGGAGAAACCAGAGTTCTGGAATTCTCCCTCCGTTCTCTCTCTCTCTCTCTCTCTCTCTCTCTCTCTCTTTCTTTTGTTTCTTTTTCTTTCTTCCCCATCTTCCTCAAGAAGCTTTCTCATTATATCTATGTATATACACACATCAGCCCCTCACGTGCCCAGCAGCTTCGGCTGCTTCCTTGGTTATAATATTCTATATATATATATATATATATATATACAAAATCCAATATATTTATATGTGTTTTATTTATTGTCGTTTTAATATTTTATTTCATAAAATATTAATCTATGAAGACTCGGCATCATAATTATTTTCGTTGTATCGGTTTAATATTTTATTCTATAAAATATTAAATTACAATATGCCAATAAAACCGGGAATTTATTCTGCCAACATTGGGTCCCTGTTAATGCCTTATTTATTTTCACAAAATTCCCATAACCTAACTTGAATAAAACTAAAATAAACAAATAATTAAATAATTAAAATAAAATAATAAAAAAAAAATTATCCCCATTTTTCAGGTCTCTACAGAAAATGACCAAGCCTTTCTCACTCATTCGAACGAACCAAGTGGCTCGTTCAAACAAACAACAGAAGATGGTCATTTTTAATCATTTGATAGACATGATCCCAAACAAACATCAGAAGGTCATCGTTTGATGATCGTTTGATGCTCATTCGAACGAGTGGTGTTCGTTTGAATGAGTCATTGATTCGTTCGAACAAACATTGTGAGAAAATAGAAATATTTTCTGTTTTGAAGCATTATTTGAGATCCGGTCTCTAAATTATAAATTCACAAAAATTCAGTTTCAGAGAAAAGAGAATAGAGATAGAGACAGTTCAGTTTGTGAGAGCTAAACACTTCAAAGAATTTAGGACTTTCATGAGAGAACTTTCATACATGTGATTCATCTACATCTCTACTCTCATCATTCGTTGATTTAATTATCTCACTTGATCCAAATCAATCAAAGAGCCTCAATCATTAATTCATCCAATCAAAAATTTTATGGAGTTCAACCTTGTGGATTCAATTATTGAGTGGTCAGAGGAGTCGAAGGTTACATGGAATTGCAATTGAGAAGAGCACTGATTAGAGGATTCTGAGACCATGAGAAGCTTGTAGTTGTATGAAGATTTCAGCTATGGCAAACACTTATGACTACAAGGAGGATTGAAGGCAACTGAGTAAAACGGAGCTTAAGGAACTAAATTCGTGTCATCATCGTGTTGTAATCAATCTCACACATAGTGAATTCTTCTATGAAAATAGTCGGCTCCGAAGTTTTACATCACAGATAGTTTTTCATGGTGGTTTATCTGTCATCACTTCGGTTTGCATCTCTCTAACTCGTCATTATTTACAATTTCCAATTTGTTGTACTTGAATGCTTCTGCTTGATTTAGATTTAGGTTTTCATGAATTATGAAAATTGGACATCAATTGAATAATTGAGAAACTTAATTGAGTAATTGGATAGTATATTAAATTAAGGAATTGAAAATTAATCACATAGTCTAATTTGTACTTGAATTGTGAAATTGGAATTTGAATTGGATTTGATCAATTAGGCTTGTATTGAAATTGGGTTGTGTGTTGAACATTATTGCTACTACATTGGGTGGATTGAGCTTATTGTTGAATTGAACACATCGAGTGTTTATTGATTGAAATTTCCATTCATAAATTGTGTTATCCTTGTTGTAGATTAGTGTTATGGATGAAAAATTGAAAAATTTAGTACAAACCTATTCAACCACCATTCTAGGTTAGTTTCACACCAAGGGACCTACCAACACAGTAATAGGGGCTAAAAATTCATGCTTGATCCCTAGAACATCACAATACTATGTAAGTTTTGAATTTTCAAACTCATTACCATGATCACTTCTCATTCTACTGATCTTGTATCCTTTCTCATTCAGAATCCTTTGACAGATTCGAATGACTGCATCATACACTTCATTTTTCTCTTTTAAGAAGACAACAAAAGTAACGAGAGAAATTGTCTACCATAACCAAGATATATATCTCTTACCTTCTAAACTATCTGTACATGTTGGACCCATTAGATCCATATGCAATGATTGTAGAGGTCTTGAGGTGGCTAGAGATGTAGACTTCTTATGTGAAACTTATGTTTGCTTGGTCTTTTGGCATGTTCCACATATACCGATTGAAGTCTTACGTATTTTTGGTATATCGCAAACTAAGCCCTTATTTGAAAGCCTTTTTAGGTATTTTAAGATCAATTGGTCTAATCATTCATGCCATAAGTGTAACCCTTTAATTTTGGCACCATTGCATGTGATAGTGGGATTTTGATTAAGGCAATAATAATTGTCTGATGTCTTAATCCCCTGTAGTACACACTTTCCTCTATCATCAACCATTTTATATTCCCTCATATTGAAGTGTACTGCAAAGCTATCATCACACAATTACTAATGCTAATTAAATTGGCTTTAAGCCCTTTAACATTCAAATCATTTTCTAGTTTAAGAAAACCAGATATAGGAATATATCCATTTCCCAACACACTGAACTTCTTTCTATCACCAAAGGTGACTGTCCTATCTTTATAGTCAACTATATGAGAAAATAGGGACTTGTCACATGTCATATGTATAGAGCATCCACTATCAAAATGCCATTGACTAGTGTTGTTAACTCTCATAGTATAAATAACAATGCATTTTAAGTTATCTTTCCTTACTTAAATTTGTATGAACCTTTTAAGAAGATTATGGTCAAGGATGAATTTTTGAAGTTTTGTTTTGTTCACCCTTATTGCATTTGCGGAGTTTCTTTTGGAAATTGAAGAATTTGTCATTTGAATGACTTTTTGAGTTAAATTCCTTGATTTTTAAACATAAGTGTTCGGTTGTTGCTTCATTAAACTAATTTTAGCTTTTAATTTGAAGACATATGTTACACTTGTCATCTCCTAGACAACCTGCACATTTTTAAAGAATAACCATCAACCTTGCAATAATTGTAGAAGGGAAATTTTGATTGATGTACTTCTTTCTTTTTTGGTCTAGGAGGAACAAATATCACAGGCTTGAAATTGGTCTGTAAAGATTGATTGGATGTAAAAGGCCTATTCGTATATGTGAACATGTCATAGCCTAATCCGATCTTGTCATTTTTTACATGGACAAAATTTAACATTTTACTCAACTTGTTTGATCTGTCTTCTAGGGTTACCTTCACATATCTTACCTTTTTGAGCTCTAGTTCAAGATTTTGAACTTTGGAAGATGACCATTTTTCTCCTTATCATGTGAATTAAGAAGAGTTTTCATTTTTTCATGCTCAGTTATAAGGAAATTTCTTTCATTCTCTAAAACCTTCAGCTTCTCAATCATAGTAGCTTTATCAATTTTGAGTTAACTAACAAATGCTTAATCAACATCCATGGCACTTTTCCCTTTTCACATAATCTAAGTTTCGTGGTTAACTTCAAATTGGTTTTCTTGATTTTGAGTGACTCATTATACAGTTGCTCGTAAGCAACATGTATATCTTCATCATCTTCATCACCTTCATTTTCACTCTTTAAGGATTTGTAACATACTGACCCAATAAATTGGGTAATTTAATGCAATGTACCAAAAGCAACCTTAATGGAAAACCTTTTAAGGTCAATTGTGTAGAATTATGAACTAAGATTAGACAACCTAAACTTAATTACACGTAAACTAACCTAGCCTAGGTTAGTAAGGGTAGGTGACCAAATACACTGGCTAACCTAAAAAGCGGGAAACTATACATCAAATACTAAATAATTATTAAATACAATAAGAAGAATGCAAGAAAATATATGCCTATACATATATATATATGTGGCCAAAACATCACGGGCACGATGGATGTAGTGCGTGCACATATATATACAAACGAATGAAAGTATATATAAATGTACATATATATATTTATACAGAAGTATATATATATATATATATATATATATAAGTAAGAAATCAGTGCACGTGTGAGTGTGTGTGGGGCTAGGTGTAACTGTGTGTGTGTGAGTAAATAGTGCATGTGTGTGTGCATGTGAGTGGTAGAAGTAGGCTGCTATTGTGACAGAATTGCATGAAAGGGGAGGAGGGCAAAGCGTTGCAGTAGCTGCGGCTACCTTCCAAGAAAAAGGGATGCCATTGGATACGATTAAGGTGGAGAGAGAGAGAGAGAGAAAGAGAGAGAGAGAGAGAGAGAAAGAGAGGCGATAAGTGTACATCTATAATATACATGCTTATAAGCTAGGAACTCTAAAAGAAAGGGTTGTGCAAGAGGCAAGCATGAGAGAGGAAGGAAAAGACAGTGTTACAATTGAAAAAAAGAGGAAAAGCCGCCGAACTCTCTAGAATTTTTTACACGTTAACCTCAACTAATTGATTTAGAATGCATATATGAATCATATTGTTGATATACTATAGTATAAGATTGAAAACATAGTCGAAAAATGTCTAAACAGTAGAATTAAACCAAATCTACCATTGTTAAATCTTTGAACTGGGTCTGAACCAACTTGCACCAAACTTTGTTTTAGGAACAAGGATCAAAACTAGACCAAAAGTGGATCATGATGCAACAAGAACCACGTTGTTTGGGAAAAAAATAAGCATATTATAGGCGCCTTCAAGTTTAGGGTGATAATCGGATTTTGGTGTAAATGAGTGTTAAACTCATTTTAAGTACATGGATGTGTAGCCCTCAATAAATCGTGAAAAATAGAAACGATCCAAAACTAGGCAAAAAAATTGCAAGAAAAACATGAAAATTTTCCAATTTTCGGTCACCCTCGCAAGAAAAGGTGATCGAAACCCTCATCGGAATGTTGTAGAAGGTAGTACTGTTCCGATCAAGTCTCGAGTCGGATCGGGTTCGGGTCCTGACCGAACATTAAAAGGATCTTGTTCTATAATAAAATGGTGTCATTTTGAATTAAATAGGGGCCTGACATCATGCTGACACCCTAAACTGGATGAACTAGTTGGTTCCTGACCAAATGGAACTAGTTCACTTAACTTGTGATTGGACCTAATGGTTTAATTAAAGAATTTTCTAAACTTGTAATTAAACCCCCAAACTTTATGAAAATTAAAAAATTACCAAAAACTAATGGCAAATCCTTTTTAAAAATTAAAAAATTACTAAAATGCCCTTAAGCCTAAAATAGGCTAAACGAATGCAAATTAAAATGTAAGAAGAGTCTAACCTAACATTTTTTGGCATTCCAGACTCAATGACGGAGTCCAATTTAAGAAATTAGATCCCGAGATATACGAATGAACAAACTGAAATAATTTCAATTGTCTTAAATAATTAATTATGCTATCAAATGGACCCCGATGACTATGAAAATACCTACCTAAACATTTTTCGAAGTTTTGGACTCAATGATGGAGTATGTTTCATCAAACGAGGTACTGAAAATACAGATACCTAGAAATGTGAAATTATCAAACTACCCTTAGTGGGGTACGGTCCACCAAACAAACCAGGAAAATATAAAAGGGAGCATATTTAATATTTTTTAGATGCTATGAACCTAATAAAGAGGTCAAACTAATCACTCGGGTACCTGATCCTGGCCCCGCATGAAGGTGTAAAATTATGAAAATGCCTGTAGACTTAATATAAGCCACAAATAGGCAAATTAAAATCTGAAAAACCTTAAATTTATTATCTTCGACATTTCAGATTTTACTTGACGTCCTTTTGAGAAAAAATAAGACTCGGTAACGAACTGAAACATGATGAACACGTCTTTAGGACTGAATGAAGTTACCATAAGAGTATAGATGAAATTAAAGGCCTATATTAATGTTTTAAAGACTGTATGGACTCAAAAATGAAGTCAATTTAGTCAAACGATGAGTTGAACAATATAAAACACAATAGGAAAATGACCAAAATGCCCATAAAGGCAAAAGTAAACCACACGATGAACTACGAAGTGTTAGGAACCCTAATGAAAGACCATGAGAAAATCCTAAACAGTAAGATTTAGTCCAAAAGAGACTAAGAACACTAAGCAAGCAAAGAATTAAGTTAACATGTGTACTAATACAGAATCAATGCATTATGATCCATGATTTAAGATCAATAGCATGGAAATAGGAATAAGACGAGTGCCAAGGCAAGACGAGTAAGCAAGTAACTATGGACTCTAGACCATTGATGAGTAACCCTGAACCTTGAAATAGAGACTTTTCCATGAAATGCAGTTCCTTACAACTTTATAACATTACATGTAGTTCTTTTCAACTTTATGACATATTCAAACTATTATGCATTGAGTTATTAGACCTAGATAAGGTCTTTTTGGAAGAACTTGATTGATTTTTGGAAATGGATTTTTGTTCCTTCAAAATCCATTAAAGCATTTGACAAACATGGTAAGTTTATCTTTTTGAAGCGGTGCTAGCTTAGTGCCAAATTTTTGTTCTTCCTCTTTTTTTACGGATTTTAAGACAATCTCCTTATTTTTCCAAGATTTTCTACAAGTTAATTCAAAGGTTTCAAGTGACCAAACCAATTTAACAACCTTAAGGCAGTCCACATCTTTACTCTCCTCGATAGCGGTAACTTTGGTTAAAATTTCTCAAGTAAAGATCTCAAAATTTTAGATTGTTCAAGTTTCTCTCGTAGATTAAATAAGGAGTTCACAATGTCACTGAGCTTAGCATAAAACTCAGCAAATGTCTTATTTTCCTCAATTCTTAGGAACTCAAACTATAAAGTTAGCAATTGAAGTTTTGATCGCTTTACAACCATTGTACCCTCATGGGTGGTCTCTAGAATATCCCATGCTTCCTTTGATATTTTGCGCGTCATAATATATTGAAACTCATCAAGGGTCACAACATTATAAATTGTATTCAACCCTTTTGTGTTGTAACCAATTATCCTAAGCTCGGCCTCTTTCAATGTATTAGTTGGCTTAATCTCATATGGTTTTTCAACAGTGGCTGTTGTGACACGGGGTGTTTAACTATATTGAATAGAGGGTAAACCCACTCATCAATAGACCTCAGAAAAGCCTTCATTCGAGCTTTCCCATATGCATAGTTTGACTAGTCAAATAATGGAGGTCGAGAAATAAAACCACCTTCCCTCAAACTATCCCTCTAGACTTTCTAGGATCAGTCTAATTCCTAAGACTTTTGCTCTGATACTACTTTGAGATGACCCTAATGACAATGTCCAGATGAAAGGTTAGACCTAGAAGGGGGGTAAATAGGTCTACCAAACGATTTTGACTTTAATCTAGCTCAATTTTAATTTAGTTTGGAACTAAATAAAATTTTAATTTGATTACATTGCAATTAAGGTTACTGTGTGTGCAACAATAATATGTGAAATATAATCACAATAAAGAAAGCGGTAAAAAACTGGCACACAGATTTTTGTTGATAAAGAAATCGTTATAGATCAATAGTTTCTATATCGAAAAACCCTAGAGTGCCTACCCAGATGCTCTGAATCCCCTAGAAGAAATATCAAAAGATATAGACATAATATTCAAAAAACAAACCTTTATACCTCAAACATTTTCATTGTTCTGATGACTTTTTCAATCTCGTATCCATAAGCTTTCTTTAGTGTATCCACTGTCACAAATCCACGAATGGTACCCACGCACAACTATGAATGCTCATTCAACCTCGAACTTCTCGATTACACTGATTCAAAAATCCACCAGATTATACAGAACCATTGATTTGAATGAAATGTGAAATATGTTCTTATAATCTAAGGCATGTGATTAATCATAAAGAACATGCACAACTTTTTGGAATGATATGTAAACCCTAATAAAGATCAACAAAAAAGTACCTTTTGAAAGCATATCATTTCCCTTTTATATCTATGGTTAAAAAGACAAACACATAATAAAATAAAGAACTTAAAAATGCACTACTTCATAGCTCGCTTGAGTGAGCTAGAGCGAGCACTCTTTGAAGTTTGCTTAAGCTCACTTGAGCGAGTTGCCTAGCGACTACTCACTGGACTTCACTCGAGCACTGAGTAAAGCTCACTCAAGCGAGCTCTAATAGCTCGCCTACCCAAGAAAAAATAAAGGAGAAAATAATATAAATTTTTCAACTTAAAACAATTGCTCAATGAACCTTATGTTTTTCACACATAATATGCATGAGCGTGTGTGTGCCAGCCTTAAAATACTAGACCTTTACCTTGTAAGATACCTTGAAGATCTATCATAGTCAGAGATGACCCAAATTGCTTTGTTATAGAATTGAACAAGACTTGAGGCACTCTAACTATTCTAAAGAACTGGAAGATTTTGTCAAGATAGCATTCCTTTTAGACAAACCATCCATCAAGGACACAATTTCCTAAAAATCCTATTAGGATAACATTGCTTCAAGGAAAATCTTGTTAGGATCGCATTTCTTTTCAAGTAAAATTTCCATCTTATTAGGTCATAACCTTATAAAAGACCTACTAGGATTGCATTTCCTTTTAGGAAGATTTCCCATCTCATAAGGGTCTGACCTCATGCAAGACCTACTAGGATCATATTTCTTTTTAGCTAGATCTTCCATCTCATAAGGGCATAACCTCATGAAAAACCTACTATGATTGCATTTCTTTTTAGGTAAATTTCCCATCTCATAAGGGAATAACCTTATGAATAACTTTCTCTCTCGGTCTCTTTTCACCATTCACGTACTATAGGAAGTTTGATTCACCTTAGGGTGATACCTAGGAATCTCATATAAAATGAATCTGACCACATCAATTCCATAATCAAGGCCCAAATGGGTATCATTTTCTTGTGTTAATGTTTGCTTGTTTATAATTTCCGTCAACGAGGGGCTCTTTGTAGACACCTCATTTTGCAACCCTTGATTATATAGGGTTAGTTTTGAGTTTTTTTTTTTTTTTGAGAAGTTACAACAATATGGCCTACTTAAGGGTATTTTAGTAATTTCACATTTTTTCCACTAAGGCATTTTGGTCATTTCACCCATTAAGGGTATTTTGATCATTTCGCTTATTAAAGGCATTTGGGTCATTATGTTCACTAAGGGCCTTCTGGTTATTTTGTCCATTGAGGGCATTTAGGTCATTTGGTACATTAAGGCCTGTAGACACCTCATTTTGTGACCTTTGATTAAGTAGTAGCAATTTGGTAATTATGCCAAAAAAACCTACTTCAAGTAGGACTCTTTCCGATAGAGTCTTATTCCCAATAGGACTCCTCTTAACAGAGTCCTATCCAAGTAGGACTCTTTCTGATAGAGTCACACCCCCATTAGGACTCCTCTTGATAGAGTCCTGGTCCAAGTAGGACTCTTCCCAATAGAGTCCCACTCCCATTAGGACTCCTTTTGACAAAATCCTAGTCCATCTAGGACTCTTCCCTATAGTGTCCCACTCCCGTTAGAACTCTCCTGCCAGAGTCATATTCTTATTAAACTCCTCCTAAAAAAGTCCTAGTCCAAGTAGAACTCTCTCCGATAGACTCTCACTCACATTAGGACTCCTCCTAATAAAGTCTTAGTCCAAGTAGGCCTCTTCCCGATAGAGTCTCACTCCGATCAGGTTTCCTCCTAACGAAGTCCTAGTCCAAGTAGGACTCTTCTTGATAGAATCTCACTCACATTAGAACTCCTCCTAACAAAGTTTTAGTCCAAGTAGGCCTTTTCCCGATAGAGTCTCACTCCCATCAGGTCTTCTCCTAACGGAATCCTAATCCAAGTAGGACTCTTCCCCATAGAGTCTCACTCTTGTTATGACTCTCCTGCCAGAGTCTTATTCCCATTAGGACTCCTCCTAATAGAGTCCTAGTCCAAATAGGACTCTTCCCGATAGAGTCCCACTCCCATTAAGATTTTCTTGCCAGAGTACCAGTTCTTGTAGGACTCCTCCTAACAGAGTCTTAGTCCAAGTAGGACTCTTCCCGATAAAGTCCTACTCCCAATAAGACTCTCCTAACAGAGTCTCAGTCCAAGTAGGACTCTTCCCAATAGAGTCCCACACCTGGTTAGGACTCTTCTACCCATCGGAAGGCGTTTCGGTAATTTTGGCACCTGTTTGCCTATTAAGGGTATTTTGGTAATTTTGGCATAAACCTACCCCCAATAAGACTTCTTAGTCACTTAAAGGGAATTTTCATAATTTTTATATCATTTGACCCATTTAGGGGTATTTTGGTAATTTCAGTCTTTTGGTGACAAATCAAGAATAATTTGGTCATTTCACATGCCATGTGGCAATTTAGAGATTCTCCAGCGAATTAGGGACAATTTGGTAATCTTGAGTGATAGTATTCTATTTAGGCATAATTAGGACTTTTCACTTTTAGAGTTTCAATAAATCTGGTTGATATTTCCTTAAATGGAGATATATCGAACCTAGATATTTTCATTTTAGAGTTTATTTTCAAATTAAATTATATTTCTCTTTTATCTCATTAGTTTTTGCATGTAGACACCAATTCTATTGGTTTGTGCATTGTCATAATTATTTATTAATTCATTTAGTTAGGATAATCATTCCGTTTTAGGGTTTCATCTTAAGCCCTTGGATCGAATCTCCATATTTTCCTATAAATAGAGCCTCATGGCTATCAATTTTCAACACACAATTTCCATAGCATCGCGCTGCTAGTTTAATTCTAGAGTTCTTTCTACAAGAAATCTCTCTCTCCTAAAGCCAAAGCCCTGCCGAAGTGACAGCCTCCCTTTAATAAGCAAGTCAAAGTAATGCTTTCCAAACCGAAAAACAAACCAAAGATTTGCCCGACTGAAGCCTCCGATCCAGGTTTTCCTTGCTAGAGATCTACCTAACTCCAACAATTGAATAAGGTACGCCCTCAAGCCCTTAGCAGTTCTTTTTAGATCCGGTTGATCTCATCTCTTTTATCACTCTTGATAAAAGAGGGTAAACCGAAGAACTACGTGATTTTGACTCCGTTTTCTAAACGGGTATGTAGGAAACCTCTGGGCCCAAGTCAAATCTTCTTTTTGTCTTTTCTATTTTACTTTATTTCTTCATGTTAGATTCTTTATTATTTATCTTTTCTAGACTCACATCTCTCTCTTCTATTTTCTTATGACAAAATAGTCTTGCAAGTAAATATTTGAGGCCGATCCATTTAGATCAAGCGAGGTGGGTGCCTAACACCTTCCCACTCCGTACCTTAGTCCCCAAGCATGTTTCTTTGGTTTTTGCTTTATTTTAGTATCCGACTCGGGTTAGGCAGTATCCGACCCAGGTTGGACCAGGTCATGACATGTGACCCCGAACTGTAAGCTAAAGTATGACATGAATAAAGTTTAAAATTAAACCAAAATATTACATTGTCCAACATATTGACGCGATAACCGTAAGCCATGAATAAAATGTAAAAATGAGCGAGTAACAGTCAATTGTCCAATAGGACACGTGAATTGGGAAATGACCAAAACGAGTCGACCCCGAAGCCGAAATGGAAAAACTAATACAGGGAATATTATTTAAAACATTGAAAGAAAAATTAAATTAAAATTAACATATATTAATGCAAAGATATAGATACATAAAATTTAACTTACATAAAGAAATGTGTATATAAAGACATGTATATAGATAAGAAATATATATATAAGGAAACATAAATATATCTATATATATATAGTGGAGTTGTGTGTGCGAGTGTGTGTGCAGCGTGTGTAGCGTGTGGTGTGTGTTTAAAGTGGACAAAAATGAGGAAAGAAGAAAAATAAAAGAAAAGAAAATAAGCAGAAGAAATTAGAAAGAAGTGGAAATGGAAGAATGTTGTAGAAGCTTGAGGAAGAGTTAAGAAGGAAGAGAGAGAGAGAGAGAGAGAGAGAGAGAGAGAGAGAGAGAGGATTGCATGCGTAGGAAATAACAAGTGGAAAGAAAAGAGAAAAAGGAAAAAAAAAAAGGCAAGTGGTAGTAGCTACCGACCTTAAGGTTGATGAATGAGAGAAATCGAGAGGGAGAGGTTTTAGAGAGAAAAAAAAAAGAGCTTGAGAGGCAACAATGGCGACTCTGATAGTGTCATGTCTCGAATTTCCACGAACCCGGGGGTGAGTGTAACAAAACTAAAAGAAAATAAAATAAAGGACAATCTGAACGGATTTAACTAAACATGCATTCCTTTTCATCAATATATAAAAGCATAAAGTACATCCCATAAATATATCGTTTACATGTCATTTAGGCTTAAGCCCTTACATCTCAAAACATGCCCCAAGGGCCAAATATGCTTCTCAATTCTTTTCTTTTCTTTTTGTCAAGATCTCATCAAATCTCATGTAGCAGGGGCGTTATCTGTAATATGTTATACCATGAATGGGTTAACTCAACTGCTGGTATAATATAATGCTAATGCAAGGAACAAAATTAAGGCGTGGCATGTGCAAGTGTACATTTATATCTACATGTCATTCAATATCATCATACAATGCACTAACAAGATTCAGGACACATTCATACAAACTCTATACTACCTCATTGAATTCATTAATGCGATGTTATACAAATATACATGACACACCCATGCCACTCTATGCCACACCCATGTCACTCTACGCCACAACCATGTCTCATTTTCGGAACACATCCGATGGAACCTTAGTACCAATACCCATTTACGGAACACATCCGATGGATTCTGG
The DNA here is from genome assembly GCA_008638375.1 of Nyssa sinensis. Classification (NCBI taxonomy): domain Eukaryota; kingdom Viridiplantae; phylum Streptophyta; class Magnoliopsida; order Cornales; family Nyssaceae; genus Nyssa; species Nyssa sinensis. The sequence continues at coordinate 10,526,071 of CM018037.1, read as the reverse complement.
GCACCAATGCAATGTCTCATTTTCGGAACACATCCGATGGAACCTGAGTACCAATACAATATCTCATTTTCGGAACATATCCGATGGAACCTGAGTACCAATACAATGTCCAATTTTTTGGTCTTTCACCAAAAGATCTACACCCTCATAATGCATAGCACCACGTGCTCAACCCACACTATGCTTTCAATGAATCACACCATGCCAATATGCCTTGATTCCACCATGCCATAATACAATCTCAGATAAGCAATTTACCAACACATGGAGCATGCTTTTAAACAATGTATTCCACTTAAAGCAATCACAGCATCTGAATTATAAAACCTCTTCCACATGAAAGTATACAATACATGATCAACATAAATACATACTCAATTCATGTGTTCACAATCTTAACAACTCTCCAAAAACATAATCACGTACAACACCAACACATAGAACAAATCATATCTCCACGGAGCAACAAGAAACACACAAGCAACATAAACAATCAACTCAAGGTTTCTTTTTAAAGCAACATTCCTTATGTGATTTTCTAACATCAAATAAACATATGATTCATTCAATCAACATGCAATTCATTCCTAACTTAATCCAATTCCTTACTTAGCAAAATATCATACCTGATGGGTTTGTCTCAACCCTAGGAAGTTGTGCTCGCTGTGTAGCTGAACTAACAGTAAGAATATAGAAGGTCAGACCGCCTTCTCCTTGTCTTTCAGTGTCCCTAAAGTCATGAAATATAACTCAGTCCATTTGCTACTTGAATTATGCTATTCATCAAATTTTATGTCTTTATTTTATGGGTTTCTATTTTTCTAGAATAAACTCTACCATTGAGTCTGAAACGTCGAACAAAGTCTGTTTAGGCTTTCGCAGAATCCAATTCGGGCATCTGTACAGAAAGGGTAAAATAGTCATTTTGCACTTTTACGGGTTCTTATTTCTCGAGACCTCTTTTCATAAATCGGACTCCATCGTTGAGTCCGGAATGCTCGAATTAATAAAAGTTCACTATTCTTTCATTTTAATCAGAGTTCGTTTGACTACTCTTTGACTTAAGGGCATTTTAGTCTTTTACTATTTCATGCATCGCATTGTTCGGTGCTTCGTTTGCTAGTATAGACTCCACCGTTGAGTCCAGAGTGCCCAACATAATTAAAACGGACTATCTTTTATTTTTATTTGGCCCTAAGTATCATCAGAGGCAGTACAGTCATTTACTATTTACGTGTCTGTATTTTTCAGGACTTAATTTCACCAATTGGACTCCACCATTGAGTCTGGAATGGTTGAAATAGTAAAAACATACTATTCATTTATTTATTTTGGACTTCGTTTGACTTATTTAATGTCTAAGGATAAAATAGTCATTTTACCTAATTAATAAAATAATTAAATAAATTATTTTATTATTTTCAAGGGTGTATTTGCATAAGAATTCCAAGAATTGGGCCAAAATATAATTCTGCAAAACTGTTGGGGCCAAAATGGAATTCCAGAATTTCCTGGGGTCCAAATGAAATTTTTAAAAGTTCTGGTTTATTTATTTTTAAAATTTAACATTGAACCGGTGGGTTTATTTTAGTTTTAAGTGAACCGGTCCAGGGTCTCACTGGACCAACCGGTCTGACCGGTTCAACATGTCATGCTGACGTCAGCCTTAAATTTTAAAAACATATTCCTTCAAAACGACGTAGTTCGACTTGCCCCTTATATCCGGTCGGGTTCCGACCTGACCCAGATCCAATCCAACCCGTGTCCGGCACTGTTCATCGTCTTTCTCATGACGATAAACAGTAACCCTAAAAACTGAAAGTTTTCCCATTCAATTTCGTGAACTTTTAGTTCATTTTACTCTCTGCTCTTGACTCTAATGTATTTCTAGGACACCACGATAGGATTTGGCATTCGTTTTAGAGGTCGAATCAAACTCTAGGAGCCATGGTGAGTTCGTTTAGCCTAGACCTGCAACTAGGTCGTGTACGCTCGTTTTTGGACTAAATCAGTTGGTTTTTGTCTTGTTGTGATCTTCGTGTCAAGGGGTTTGATCCTCATTCCAAAAACAGAGAATAGGTGTTTATTTTAGAAGTTGGGTTCTAAACCCGTGACCTGCAACTCAACTTATATCCCTCATCTTGGGTTCATTTGACATAATATTTGTGGATTTGAAACCCCTATGGTCTCTAGATCACGCCTCAGCTTACCAAAATCCATTTGGTTTCAGTCGGCACAGACCTATTCTTAAGACCCATCAATGGCGGTTTCTCCGGTCTAGGGCCTCTCAAACCCCTTTGGCCTTCTCAATTCACTCATAACAGTTCCTTGTTGTTAGAATAAGTCATGCATGCTCAAAAAGAACCCAAAACAGTTTGCAAAATGAAAGGTTTTTAGAGAGAGAAAAATGTTCGTAGGGCTTTACCTCAACAAAGGATCCTTCCTCTTTCTGATTCTATCTCCCTCTTCTTGCTTTTCTTCTTCTCGGTCTACTTTCTGAACTCTCTAAATCTCCCAGTTCCTCACTTTGCCTTATTTGGCCCTCCCAAATCACACACACACGTACACATCTATATACACATAACTCTCTCTCTCTCTCTATATCAGACCTACACACACACTCAACACCCTACCTACTTTGTACACTCACATACTCCACCTCTTGCACACACACACTCACATGCAACATATATATATATATATATATATATATATTATATTTAAAACACACACACACACTGTACATCCGACACACACAAACACACATGCATTACCCTGCATGCACCTGCTGCTTAGGCAGTTTTCTTCCCCTCCCTTTCTTTTATTTTTCTTTCTTTTGCACACACATGCATACATGTATAATATATATACATATATATCCTACTATATATATATATATCTACACATACATAATACACTTTTCATACGTACACACTCATTTAAAAAAAAAATTCATTCCAAAATTTCAGATCTTTAGAGATAGTTCCTCAATTTGTCCTATCTCCAACCGAGGATTGTGAGCAATTCCGAAAAGCCTTTGCAGGATGGGGAACGAATGAGGCTTTAATTATTCAGATTTTGGCTCATAAGAATGCAGCGCAGTGTAATTTGATTCAGGAAACTTATGCTGCAACTTATGAGGAAGATCTTCTGAAAGAACTAGACAAAGAACTTTCAAGTGACTTTGAGCGAGTGGTACTGCTATGGACATTGGATCTTGCTGAGCGTTGTCACGCCCCGAATTTTCATAAACCTGGGGAATGAGTGAAATGAATTAAAAAAAATAAATAAAAGGCAATTAAATGAATTTAGTTGATTATTCATTTATTTTCCCATGTTTTTCAAAAATTAAAAATAAAAACTTGCTACTAGACTTACCCAAAATGGTTTTCTAATGCCAATCAAACATCTCCCCCAAACAATATTCAAAATTAGTCTAAGTCATGTTCAAGAATGGCCTCCAAGATAGCCCCAAAATATCCCTAAATATGCCTTGGAACAATGGCCTAAATGAATCCCAAATGCCCTAGGATATAGGCCAAGAATAGGTCAAAAAGTCTACCAAAAATTGTCTAAGGAGGGGGCGAAACATAGCCTATAAAGGTGACCAAACATGGCGCAAAAGGGTGGCCAAAAATGGCCTAAGGATTGGCCAAACATGGCCCAAGACAAGTGGCTAAGGCTGGTGTCAAGAAGGTGTCAGGCTGGCACACAGGTGGCTGGGCAGCAGACAGGTACGCGCACGAGGCGTGGGCGCGCGCAGGGCATGGGTGCACTCGTGGCAGGGCGCAGCGTGGGGCGTGAGGGGCATGCGGCGTGGGCACACTCAGGCGAGCGGCACACGCACGCGAGAGCTAGGCCGTGCGCGTGGGGGCTGGGTTGCTGACTTGCTGATTCACTATTCATTGTTGCAATAACTAATAGCTAAAATGTTACATTGCCAAAATTTCAACCTTTGTCCAAAAATCTTAGTTTTGACATTTTTATACTCATTTCAATTTATTTCATTATCAAACTTGGTGTGCGACTCTATAACATGTGAAATGACCATTTTACCATTTTCCCATATTTTTTGACTTCAAATAATTTTTGAACTAATTTGCCCATATTTTTCATTTCTTTACCTTTCTTTTTCTTCTTAAGTCATTTAATTCCCTACTTAGAAAATATAGGCATGCTCTCCCGCCCCACTCAACCTAATTACCATATATTGAAAATTTTCACCATAGTTTCCTTCATTCGTTGACCATTTTCCCTCATCCTATTCTTCCTCATCATCCTCCTCAACACCAACAACACCTAATAAAACATTTATTCATACAATTTTGTAATTCTAACATTCACAAGTATATTTTGAACATAAGTAACTACATGGAGCTCCATGCTCTTTATTTACATTCAATACTCAATTTCTCATTTGGGTTTAAGCCCTTACATCACAAAATGGCCCAAGGCCTATAATCCACCATTTTCCAAATTAAACACAAGTTATTTGGGCTTATGCCCATACATACAAATGTAGCCTTTAGGCTAAATATGCTTCAAAATTCATTTTTCCCTCCGTGCTCCAATGACTTCATCAACTCTCATATGTAATCCCGTATAGGGTAAGCACGACGGCCCAGTATGACATAATGCTAATGTAAAGAACAAAGTTAAGGCGTGGCATGTGCAAAGTGTACATTTATAATCTATATGCCTTCCAATTCATCAAAGCAATGCAATGGAAATATTCATGACTCACACATGCAACTGTATGCCCAACACATATCTCGTTTCATAGTCCTTCCCCGTTGGATTCGCGAGTTCCACTTATATGTCTCATTTCACGGGCGCGCTCTCGTTGAATTAGCGAGTACCAAGTGGCGAATTTTGGGTTTTCACCACAGGATCTACACCTTCATAATGCATAGCATCAAAGTGCTCAACATAGACCATGTTTTCAAAGATTCACGTATGCTAAGATGCCTTGATTTTTTTATGCAATTTTAATGAGACATTTATTAAACACATAGGGTATGCCTTAAATAATGCATCATACATAAAGCAAACTATGACTTTTAAACCACAAAACTTTGTCTATATGAACTTAGCATATAATCCAATTAATTACACATATAATCATGTTACATGTTCACAACTTAAACAAATTCTCAAAGATTACACAAATACACAAAGTACCAATACATTGAGCAACCATAACGTTCTAACTACAAGACTTTGTCTCCATGAACATAAGGTAGAATGCAATGAATTATACATATACTCAAGTTACATGTTCATCATTTTACTAAATTCCCAAAGAATACATAAGTATACAAGGTACCAACCCTAGGTTTTCAAAGTAACTATATGCTAGGTGGTTTTCTAACAACAAATAAACATGTAAGTCATACAATCAATATATAAAAACACTCCTAAACTTAACTCTATTCTTTACTTAGCAAAATATCATACCTAAAAAGGTTTTTCTCAACCCTAGGGAGTTGTGCTCACTGTGCAACCAAACCAATTAGTAAGAACATAGCTCTTGAAATGGGGAACAACTTCCTAGAAGGAAGCCTTGTGAAAATCCAAACCTAGAGATGAGTTTTGGAGGGTTGAAAGTTAAAAAAATCCTAGGTTTTCTTCACATTTTTCTCCATGCACGACCTGTTGCTATATTCTCAAACCAATTTCTATGATTTTAACACTAAAGGGTCCTATTTATAGTAAAGGGGCCAAGGGGTGAAAAGACCACTTTGCCCTTAATGAGTTCGGGACCTCGTTACATTACAATCTGTCCTAAAATGCCTCAATTCGACATTCTGCTTTAACCAAGGTTCTTAAAATTATTTTAAATCATATTTTTTCAAAAATTTTATTTTCGCCTATGGGCGGGTGCGGCCGGGTCCACCCGGGATGCCCTTGATGGTCCAATTTTTAAACTGTCTTTGATTAGGCTCAAATTCTCACAGGAGGTGTATTTTAACATTCTAAGAATATTTATCTTCTATGTCATACTCAAAATATGCTTCTAAACATGACTTATATCTAAATGATGCATGTGTAGTGCCCTATCGGCAAATAGTGCATGAATAGTGTCCTACAGGCAAAACAAAAAATTTGCCCTGATTTTTTAGGTCTTTACAAGCGTGATGCATTCTTGGCCAATGAAGCTACTAAGAGGTTGACCGCGAGCAACTGGGTTCTCATGGAAATTGGTTGTACCAGGTCTTCACATGAACTGTTTATGGTGAGGAAGGCCTATCATGTTCGTCATAAGAGATCCCTCGAAGAAGATGTTGCATATCACACAAGCGGTGTCTTTCATAAGCTTTTGGTTCCTCTTGTGAGTTCATTCTGGTATAAAGGAGATAAGGTAAACATGACATTGGCAAAATCTGAGGCTAAGATACTTCATGAGAAGATCTCTAACAAGGCTTACAATCATGAGGAGATTATAAGGATTCTAACTACAAGGAGTAAAACATAGCTCAATGCAACACTCAACCACTACAACAATGCATTCAGAAATGCCATCAACAAGGCACGCCAAAAGGAAAATGAATAGCTCGATTTTCAAGGAATAGTAAAAGGTAAGTAATAACCAATCTTTATATATAGTACACTCCCAACCGTGTCACAGTTCCTTCTTTACACACTTGTACTCTTTATTTTGACATCAGATTCTTTATGATTCCTATCAGTGGAATAGTTTAGCTATGATGTTGTGTCTTGCTCTTGATTTTCATATCTATTGATGATGTTATATCTTAATCATGAGATTTCGTACATTTGTGCAAAGGACCATTTTGTACACTTGTACGTAGGGCCAAGAGGGGCCAGATGATGTTGTTCTTGGCAGCCCGGTAACATAGTCGTAAAAAGCTATATTTATATTATGTTGCCTTGAACCAGTTATGCTCCACATTCTTCTCCGTGGAGAGTAGCATGATCTTGATATTTTATTAGTGCTGGATTTGTGCTCAGTCACAAACTCCATCTGGATGCGTAGTATGACCCGAGTAAGGGGTCCTGACCCGAGTACGGGGACCAGTTTTATAGATTGAGCTCAGTGTTTATGCACATAGAGGGTAGCCGAGCCCTGTAGTTTATGGCATCCACCAGTTTTTGACATCACTATCTATTTATTGAGATTCCTAGTATGATCATGTTCTTGTATGAATGATCAAGCAGTTGCTCAGCGTTATTTGAGTACGTACTTTGATCATGTATTTAACAGCCTTTGATTGTAGCATAAGATATTGTCTTTCAGACTAGATGTTCTTGCTTATCAACTATATTCCTGATCATTGAGATTCATTGATGAGCTATGATTGCTATTATTCCTGATCATTGATATTCATTGATGAGCCATGATTGTTACTTTGATTATCATCTGTATCCTTGATTATTGATATATGTTGATAAGGTATGATTGTTATATATTGACTGGTTATCATATCCTTGTGATTCAGTTTCCTTTCAGCTCTTGTACACATGACAAAGTAGAGGACTTACTTACTGAGCTTAGTTTAGCTCACTCTAATTTATATGATGATTTCAGGGACTGACATGGACAGCAGACCATAGGAAGCTACGACCAAATTGGACATTTTTTACAAGCAAAGGTAATAGTAGTATAGTCTTGTAGCACTCCCGTGTATTCACGTCCTAGAGACGAGATGATGACGTAGAAATTTTTACAGGCTGTACTTTTGTATAGCAGACGGACAGGTACATGTAACCTTTCACCTGATGTCTTCCGCTAGGCGTATATATGATGATGTATGTGGTTACTTGTTAGTTGCACTAATGGTAGTGTAACAGGATGATCAGGTCCGGTTCGGCGAAAGGGTCGGGTCAGATGGTTGCGGTCCGTTAATCCGTAGAGGGTGGGTTGCAGGTCGTGACATTTTATCTTTCTTTTGATCCATGTCAAGGGATCTTTTAATATATATTTAGGATTCAAAGTGATGTAATTTTTATTTCAATTCTTTTAGTTTTTCCTTTGTATGTATTTTCAAAGTTATAACGGGTTTGCTTTTTTCTTGCCAAAAATAAGCTATCAAACTCCTCACTTTCTCTATCTCTCATAAGAGGCGTCCCTTCCCACTTTTAGGGAAGGGGACATTTGGGGTCCTTCTAATTCACAAAAAGGATTGAAATCCCCTTTTTTCCAGTACTGGCACCCACAAAACCCTTGAGGGTATTTTTGTCATTATGCACATCTTTGACCATCAAGGGTATTTTGATAATTTATGGAATTTCCTTACCCTTTGGGGATAGTTTGGTAAATACTAGAGATTTTCCACTTTCTAGGGGTATTATTGTAATATTGGTGCCATTTTACCATTTTGCCATTTGGAGGGCACTTTGGTGATTTTGGCGTAATCCTACCCCTAGTATGTCATTTTGACCATTTGATGACATACATGTAATTCTCACACCATTTTACCCATATGGGATTAATTTGGTAATCTTGGTCGTTAGGGACAATTTGGACATTTTATGCCTTAACGACATTTTTGGTAATTTTTATGTCCCAAAATTCCACCGAATTAAGGGTAATTTAGTAAATATGGGTGGCATTTACTTGCCTTTATAAATTCCTTGGAAATTGCCTTTTTTTTGCATAAGAACTTGCCTTTTTTGTTCCTTTCTTGTTCCAATGAGTTTCTTTAGTGGCCTCCAAGTAATTTTCAGTCTTGTGCATAGAAAACTTTCTAATCTTGTTTGCTTGCACATTAAGGCTTAATCTAAGCCCTCCATTCGTAGGATTCATTGTGAACCCTTGGATCAAAATTTTATATTTTGCCTATAATAAAGCCCCTTGGCCACCAAAATCAAGGACAGAAAATTAGGAGTTAGAGTGATGCTGCAATAATTCTCTCTCTCCCCCCTCTCTTTCTCTCTCTCTCTCTCTATATATATATATATATATATATCTCTATATTTTTGAAGCTTTGTTCTACACAAGCTAGAGTTCTACCCAACACAAGATAAAGTACTGCACAACTGGCAATTCAAAGCCAATGAGTTTAAGCCAAAGTCTTGTCTGATTAACCGCAAATAATCAGGCATGCTCCTTACACCCATCTACTTCTTTTCCCAATTTAATTTATTTTATCACTCTTGATAGATGCAATTGAATTGGAGAACTACATGGACTCTAATTCCATTATCTAAATGGATATGTAGGAAACCTTTGAGCCCGAGTTTTTTTATTTTCTTTTCTTTGCTTATATTATTATTTTCATCATATTTACTTTTCATGTTCTTTTCTACACCTCTTCTTACCCGAGTTATCATCTTTTATTCCTATTTAATAGAAGCTAATGATGGGTCTTAGCTCGTTACATCGCCTCATTTTCTCATAAAGAGAAGTGAGAGGTAACTGTCGGCTTCTATAACTGTTGATAGAAGCACACAAATGGCCTTCTTTTAAGATTTATTTGTCTTTATGTCATTTATTTTGATTTTTTTATTCCTTGAATTATTATTCTATCTTTTCTCTCTTTATGTCATGCAATATAAGCCTTTTGAATGAACAATAGAGGCCAGTCCATTCGGACTAAGTGGGATGGGGGACTAACCCCTTCCCATCTTGTACCTTAGCTCCCAGATTCAAAATTCTCTTGTTTATTGTAGATTAGTTTGCTTATTTTATTAACCCATGTCAAGGGGTTTAGAATGTAATTAGGGCAAAAACATTGTAATTTTGAATTTTTTTTTGTTATTCCTTCTTTACATTTATTTTCTATTGGTTTAATCGGGTTTGCTTGTTATTTGCCTAAAACAAGCTGGTGACTCATTTTTTCTATTTACATGCACCTAATATGAAAAAAAGTGTTCCCTCGCACCCTTATGGAAGGGGACAACCGGGGTCTTTTCCGCAATGGTGCTCACAATTATGGTTACAACATTCACATCTGTAATGTGATTTGGAAACAACTTGACATTTATATCATTTCCTTTGATTTCTAACTCCCTATTAGCAACTTTTGGAAGAACTCCCTCAATGCCCAACACTCCCTCGTTGGGTGTCTAATGCTTCGATGGTATATGCAATAGTTCGAGTTTTCTTTGTCTCTTTGAGTTGGAAAGGATTTCACAAAGGGAAGAGTATTCACCTTAGCTTGGATCCATATTCTCATCACTATATTGACCTTTTCCATACTGCAAGGGAGTGGTAACAGTGCATCCTTGTCCCCTTTTAATTTTGTCTTGTAGTTAGGCTCTCCCACCGAACCTTGAGAGGTGTTTATAAGAGATGCGTCATCACTTTTATATATCCTCAACAAGGAATTAGTCCTCGGAGGGAACATATTTTCATTTAACTTTTTTGGTTTTTTCAATAGGATCGAGAAAGGTCCTCAGATCATGAATCACCAAATGTATCCTATATTCTTGATACATGCCTTCAATACAAATTTTAACAGGGGTCTCTTCTGTTACTTTCTCGTAACATTTTAGTGACCTTTCTTTGAATCATTTGACAAAAGTCACCATGTCTTCCTTAACCGTTGTGTTACCTTAGTCAGCGAAAGAGTGGTGATATGTTCATGCATCTAGAAAAACTTCTCATAAAACTTTTTTACCATATCATCTCAATCAAGGACTGAGTTGGTAGAAAGATTGGCGTACCAAGTGAAGGTCTGCTTTGTGAGGGATTTTGAGAACTCCCTCAAGTGCAATACACAATTTTTTAATGGTTACCGAGGCTATCAATAAAACGTGTAACATGTTCCCTAGTATTTCCCTTTTTTCTATCAAAAGGCTTAAACTTGGGCACTAAATAATCCTTGGGATATGGTAGTTTGGCAATATCCTCTAAGCAAGGTGGTCGAAGGTCGAATTTTAGGGAAGTGATGGAATGATTTCTCTCGATTTGGAGAAAGGTTCAGACTTGTTCAATGGTTGCAAAAATAGTTGCATATGGTGAAAGTACAAAGTAGATGTATGGTTAGGAGGATTTGTGTCACATCCCGCACCCCACCCTATGCGGATGCGAAAGATGTGATGCCAGTTAGCTGCCTTGTCAGTCTCCGACTAACAATGCGACTAACCAAAGGCAAACTTCTGAACCTTACGATGAATTGCATTCCAAATGTAGGGTTAGAACAACGGAAATTAAAAACTTTTTTATCTCGGGAACGCAACTCATCAATATGCCACATAAGTATGTACCACGGAGCAAGTCTATAACCAAAAAACTAATAACTCTAACCACATAGCACATCTATAACAGATATATAACACAGAGCATATCAAATTCCTCCAGAGTACCATTACCATGAGCCATGTTCCTACTCATCTATTATATATGAATAAAGTCAACTATATCATCACGCTCACCTGAATAGCCAGAATCAATCCATTAGAACCCAAGTCTCCACAAATCCATGCCATCAGATCCGTACTTGAAACGCCTCACGGTCTACTAGCATCATTTCCTTATATCTTCTAGTCCAATGGAGTTATATCCTGAAAAATGTTAAATAAATGGAATGAGCTTAAACAAGCTCAGTGAGTAACATAGGTTCCTGCCATGGGTTTCAAAACTAGTTCATATATATATATATATATACATGCTCAAATATAACTCAGATAGAACAATGCAGCTCAAGTAGAACAGATACAGCTCAAATAGAACGGATACAGCTCAAAGTGCCTGAACCTTCCCCACCAATGTGGGATGCCACACAAGATGATCCGTCAATCACCCACCCCCACACATGGAGGGCCCGCGTTCCTGCAGCACATTTCTGCTTGGGGTCAATATCAGAGCGGAATAGATAGGATTGAGCGGATGCTAAGTTCTGGGCGTCCCACAGAGCTAGCTATCCATCTACTGATATACTTAATCCCGTGGGCCCAAGACTCACATAACAAGATAAACACAAATCAGACTCCAATAGCGTAGACAAGTTAGAACAACAGACTCCAACAAAATCAGAACAGGAGATATCAAGAAGCAGGATAGGATCATGCCATATGTAATGCAGTGTAAAGAGTATGCATTAAAACAGTACAGTGTATAAAACAGTTCAGCATATAAAGCAGTATAGTATACAAAAAATATACACCAAGTCAGGAGTCCGAGTTACTCACAAACTAATGCTTATCTCCGTTTACAAAAATCCTCCAAATGTGTCAGGCACTTCCATGCATATCCTCAACATTCATCATCCTGGATAATCATCATTAATCATTGATAGATCAGAATTTATTTATTCATGACTTATTTATCATCTTAGGAGTCTATCGGATTACCTAAAATAGTCTAATGGCCTATTACCCTCTCACTGGTTTTAAACTGAGACTATTATATTCCTTAATTAAGCTTAATAGTTATCAGGGTTATAATATAAGTCATCGAGACTATCGTTATCTATCACACTTATTTAATCTTTATGCGAGGCATTATAACTAGGCATAAAACTAAATTTATCATTATTGACTAGTAACCCCAAAACCATAAAAGATATCACATTTGTTAAGGATCATGGCAAACTGCAATTTAACATTTAATTGACAAATATTAGTACAGGAGCAGAGATAGAAAAGAAGTAATTACCTAATGTTGGTACTATCGGATTCGAATTACTACATACATTCCTCATCATACCAACCATTTTAAATCCAGTTTCATCAGCTTCTTCAGCCTTTTTCCCTCGAGTAGATGATGATCCTAACAGATTCTGCCCCTTTACCATCCCATCCATCAGATATTGAAGAACTTTCCCTTCCTCAAGTTGCTCCTTTAATCCTCTCCAAATTCTCAACACATCAGACTGTATCAATCCTCAATACAGTGTCTCAAATGTGACCTTTTGTGGAAGAAACCCCATCTCTATCATCTCTATAAAATACTGGTAGCTCTCTCCATTGCTGATTATGAGCCAACTTCTTTATCACCATTACAGCAAGATGAAGACCCATGAGCATTATCCATGCATCTATATCTCAGCTCTAGAGCAATCCCAAAGCACCAAAATTGCCACATCAAACAATGCCTAAACGGCCATCACCCCTGATTCACTTCAAACTCCACTGCCCACGACACTAACATTATCATTTCCTTAGCTAAAGCACCTGGAATCACATCTACTGTCAACAGCCACTTCTCAATGCAAAAACCTCATTTGTACCACTACAGAACACAATTCGCCCAACAGCTTGCAGGAAAATAACACCCATAGGCCCCCTATAACTCATTTTCGCTATAGCCAGCATGATTTCCCCTGCTTCAGTTCCATCAAATTCCTCAAGCCCCTTTTTGTGAGCCTCTGCTATACAGTAATTCCCATAATCACCAGACATACATGGCTTCTGAATTGTCTTCATCAGCTACTCTGACAAGCCAGCCGAATCATCCACGACTTGTGAACTTCCATGTCTACCCATTTAAAGAAGCCACCGGCTGAGTGAACAGCACGGCCCACTCATTTTCTACGCGGTTACAAGCTTACGTTACCAAGCTCGGCTATCAGCAGAATTCATAGACAAACCCATCTGCACTTCCGCATCAAAATCAATTCCTAATACGCTGCTACTACTGTGCTACTGTTGGGAATCCTCCATTTCAGCGAATCCAACCTGAAATCCATACATTCTGCCACTGCTCTTCCTCACTGTGGTAGCCTACCCTGCAACGCCACACCTTCACGCATATATATACCACCTGCTGCCGCTTTCTTCTTCCCTCAATTCAACCACAACAAATCAATCTATACAACTGCCAATAATTATTTATTTCTGCACTGCTATGTCGCTACACCCATATATATATATATATATATATACACACACACACACATATATCTCTCTATTCAAATGCTACACAAATACGTATACATCAATCACCGCCAAAGACCATCCTCACCGTCACAACACCCATCTACCCAAATCCAGCAGTACCCCGTCCTTTTTCACCCTTAATTGTTCAAAATCGAACAATCTGTGTGAATTCAACGGTGCTATATGCTCACCTCCATTCTCACGAACGCAGACTTCGAACGGGTCGTGCCGAAGAATTACCACGAAACCTTCTGATAGACACTCGACCAACGAATCCTCTCAAACTCTCCACTGTTACACGCTCACACATAGATATATATATATATCTCCCTACTACACCGCCATTCACGCCCCTTCTAGCGACTTCCTTTTTCCAGAAATTTATAGCTTTCTCTAGTCAAATTACCTTCCCTTTTGAACTTACGAAATTCTCTAGAAATGATGGACACCGACAATTGTGATTCCAAACAGCCCTTGAGTTTGATCGGCCCATCCAGTAGTTAATTTCTTGTTGGGCCAAGCCCAATTGTAACCATCAGACCCATATAAGCCCAGCATCTAAAACCCATTTGACAGTGGAAAATCTCCATCTCTTCACAACCCATAACTTTTGTGCCTCCCAAAGTTATAATCCCTATATTTTTCTCCTTATGTATATAGGACCATGTATATACGTATTTCCGTATTTTATCTTTTACTGAATATTTTATTTCATAAAATATTACATTATGAGATGCCAGTAAATTTGGTACAAAGCCGGGGCTCGGTTCATTATTATTTATTTTCAAATAATTCTTTATAATTAATCATTAGTATCAGTCTCATTTATTTATTTTGGTATTCGGTCGACTGGGTTAATTAATTTTTCGAACATATATCATTCTATATCTGAGGATAATAAATTCTGTTACAGCTTACCATATTTTGCACTATGTTAAATTATTAATCTCATATAACCAATTTTTATTAGGCCGGGTGCAGTCTAAGGTATGTCAGATTTTCAAGATATTACAATTTGGAGTGGTGCTTGTGGGTGTAGGTTATTAGGCAAGCCGAGCCATTAGTGCGGGTGGTGGTGGGTTGGCTAATGGTGCGGTTACAAGTATGGGTGAAGTGAAGGTTGAGCTTGCACTCCTCTGGTTAAAACAAGTAGGATCCTTTCTTGGGTTTCTTATAGCTTCAAGATGGTTGGATGAAGGAAAATGTCAGATGATAGAGGAGTTGTAACTGTAATGACATGAAAATTTTTTTTTTTATAAACAAAATTTTATTATTATTATTATTATTATTAGTAATTATTATTATTACTATTATTGTTATTGTTATTTAATTCAATGGAGCATGGGTGCATGAAATTTTTTTTTTTATTTTATATTGGGTAAGTATGTATGCATGTTTTGTGTATGCATGGGTGTATGTGAATATATGTATATAAATATATGGAGGTGGCTAAATACATATATATGTGTGGCTGTACGAAATCTGATGTGTGTGCATGAGAGGTGTAATATATAAACATATATAAAACACAAGTCAACTTTGCATTTAATGCAAAGTTGCTTGTGATGGAAATTAGGGTGGCTTGAACAGTGAGAAGTCAGAGATAGGGGAAGGGCTGTAGGCCTGGAGAGTTGCGTGAGAAAGTGCGAAAAACCTATGTGTATATGAATACATCCGTTGGGATTGAGAGGGAAAGAAAATCAGAAAGAAATAGGGACAGAGGGAGAGAAGGAGTTCTGGAAAGGGAGAAAGAGATCTGGGAGCTGGGATCGAGGGTCGGAACAGGAGGGAAGAAAGAACCTGTAACCAGCGAAGAGGAAAAACCAGAAAGTTGGTAAGAACGTTATTTTCTCTCTCTAAAACTCTCTCTATATGCATGATATGTTTTTAGCATATTAATTAGTATGGATTCAAGGGCCTTGTAGAGTATGAAACATAGATTGTTTTGCAAAAAGAATCAAGTGAAATGGGTAAGAGATGGCCGAGAAATCTCCAGTTGCAGGTCACGGCCAAGGGTTGATGGGTTGTCATTTTATGTGTTAAACTCAAAAATAAAGGAAGGGAGTTGATGAGGTGAGTTAGAGAAACGTTTTGGAATTTAAAGGGGGTCAAAACAGTAAGGAAATAGTAAGGAAATTAGGAAAAATCAGATGATCGGAATCTGGGTTTTTGGCCAGAAAAGGGACATGCGCAGGTCGGAAAACCATGGGTTAAGGGGCTGAAATGTGCTCTAAATTGTTGCCAAAAATCTCAGATTTATTTTAGTGTAAAAATAATAAAATTTGGACGTGAAAAAGGAAGAGAAAATGGTGAGGTTAGGTCGCGGCTCCGGCGACCGTGGCCTGGAGAGACGACCGGGGTTCGACTAGAAAGTCGGGCCCGAAGGGCGTTGAGGTTTGGGCCATTGGGTGTTGGGCTTATTTGATTTGTGTTGGCCTGTTTTTAAATTAAACTTGTTTGGGCCTGTATTTATTTAAAACCCTTGGGGCTTGGTTGGGTCTTTTGAGTTGAGTTGGGCCGTTTCTAATTTTGGGATTGGGCCTGTTTTTAATTAAAATGGTTGCGCTTGTTTTTAATTTAATTTGTTTGGGCTGGTTATTTTGAGTTTTTTAAAAAAAGGGGGGTTAGGCCTGTTGGTCTTTGGCCCAACAGTTAAAAGAAATAAAAAGAAAAGTAAAAAGGAAAAAAAGGGAATAGGGGTGTGCGGCTACCAGGTTTCGATCCAAGGACGTGTAGGAAAAGAGCCAAGCGCGTGGCCAGTTTGGACGGTTACCAACCATGCCATATTTTGAACATAATATATATATGTATTACATTTAGCTCTATTTAATGAATTAAATTAATTAAATTAAATTAAATACTCCTAAATGGCCCGGAGACCAAATACGACAAGTCATATATGTTTTCTTACTATCTTGGACCTACTAAGACCAACAGTGAGGTCTGTGACATGATACAAGGTCCCGAAAAATAAAAGACCCATGGAACCCTTAAAAAATTACCAAAATGCCCCTGAGTCAAAACGCAGTCAAATGAACCTTGATTTGAGTAAACAAATAGCGAAATCTTATTATCTCGAACATTCCGGATTCAACTGTGGAGTCCGATTTATGAGGAGAGATCTCAGGAAATGGGGAACCGTGGAAGTGCAGAATGACCGTTTTGCCCTCTTAGCCCGGATGTCCAAATTAAATTCCGCGAAGGCCCAAACTTATTTTCTTCGACGTTTCGGACACAATGATAAAACTTAATCTACCAAAATAGAAACTTATGAATTAAAGACATAAAATTTGATGAATAGCATCATTAAAGTGACAAACGGACTGAGTTACATTTTGTGATTTTAGGGACACCGAAAGGCAAGGAGAAGGTGGTCTGATCCTTCCACATTCTCATTGCTAGCCACTACATTACGAGCGCAGTTTACTTGGGTTGAGACCAACCCATCAGGTATGGTGTTTTGCTAATGTTAGAAATAAAGTTAAGTTAGAAATATTCTGTGAATGACTGGAATGACTTATGTGTTTATTTGGAATGTGTTTACTTGATGATTTGGAGTTGGTTGTTCATATGCTTACGTGTTACTTGCACTCTATGAGAATTTAGTGAAATGATGAACGTGAATCATGACATGTGTTTAAGTTGATTACATGAGATATGCTTGCATGTGGAATGAATTGGTGATTTAAATATTATTGTTGCCTCGAATGTGGTATATCATTGAAAGCATGCTTCATTGAGATTATGTTGTTGTGTGATGAATGCATGGCATATTGGCATTGGGTGAATTCCTTGGGCATATGGCGTGAGTTGAGCACGTGGTGCTTTGCATTATGAGGGTGCAGATCCTGTGGTGAAAAACCCAAAATTGGCCATTGCATTGGTACTTCGAGCCATCGGAGAGTACCCATAAATGAGACATGGGTGTGGCATTGAGTGCATGGGTGCGTCATGCATGCTTTCATTGCATCATATTAATGGAACTGGAATGCATTTAGAGATAAATGTACACTTTGCACATGTTACGCTTTAACTTTATTTCTTGCATTAGCACTTCATCATACCAGCAGTTGAGTTGACCCATTCGTGGGACATATATTACAGATGAGGATGCTCCAACTACTTGAAACTCAATGACACTTGATAGGATGAAGCACTTGGTGTATTTTTGGTCCGTGGGACTTATGTTTTGTAATGTAAGGGCTTAAGCCCGAATGACCCGTGAACATTGTAATGGCAGGATGTATTTCATGTTATTTTGATGTATTGATGGTAATGGATGCATGCTTGGTTAAATTTGTTTAAGTTGTCCTTTATTTTATTTTATTTCCTGTCCCGTCAGTCGCGCCTCGCGTTCGCGGGAATTCGGGGCGTGACAACGTGGTATCAGAGCATAGGTTCGAATACCTCGAGACTGTGGGGTGTTGTTGAACACCATGAGACCCTAGAGACTTAGTGTGAACCGTTAGTAGCATGTAATAGGATTTTATGTGTTACGTGATTTTCTATACTTGAGGCATGACTTATTGTGATTACGTGTTAATTGATGTTATGTTATGATGCATGATTAAGTGATTGGACGCAGTGAGAGGCATGATGTGTGTAATGTGTGAAAAAATTTGTTAAGTGTACATTACGACATGCTATGCGTATTACCTATTGAGTGTAAGTTGTGAATGAGAACAAGACTGAGATTCCTTTTGATGCGTATATCTAGACATGAAGGAAAGGAGTATTAATTTTCTTTTCTTTGGACTTGTAGACATGCCACCGAGACAAGCTCCTCCTAGACACATACCACCTAGGCACAGTAGGCCTAGGGCCACGACATCGCCATGGCAGGGTAGACCCCGAGCTGCTACTTCTGCATATGGTACGACTGAGGGGATTGTTACTTCTGCACCTGCCCCAGCAGAGGAGGTAGAGCAGACTAGTGACGCCAGAGACATAGCTACCATTATGCAGGCGTGCTTCCACACTATACAAGAGGTGGTGAATAGAGCCGTCAGGATGGAGAGAGAGCTAGCTGACCTCAGGGGAAGTAGAGAGTCCCAAACACTAAAAAGGGCAGTTCCAACACCAACTCCTATGCCTACCCTGACACACGCTTATAGAAGACCGTCGAAGAGGCAATGAGCTAAGGCTGCTTCAGCACAGACATCCCAAGGACCTATTGCTTGTCTTCTATGTAGACAGCCTGGTCATAAGTCCACCAACTGCCCTCAGAAAGGCCCTAGTCAGGGATCATAGAGACTCATTCTATGCTATCGGTGTGGGCAGCCTAGCCATAAGATGGTTGATTGTCCCCAGAGGGTTTTCAGCCTAGGACAAGGAGCTGGATCGAGCCAGGGTTCGGGAGCCCCACAGTTGTGCTACACCTGCCATCAACCTGGCCATGTTAGGGCCACTTGTCCTCAGGGACAGACCTCTCAGAGTTTGCCGAAGCCACATTTCTGCCAGCACACTCAGGTGCCTCTACTACAGCCTCAGTTGGGCTATAGACCACCAGTATCATATCCCCAGCCGGCACCCTTCGCACTGAGTGTGAGAGTTCCCGGACAGAGGGAAGGAGGTAGACAGAGTTAGATTACATTAAGCCATGTTGATGCAGTGACCAAACCAGAGACATCTATCTTTGGACCTTCTGGGAGTCGAGATACACTCCTTGTATTTAGTTCATTAGCCTGTATACCAATAAACTAGGAGGCATCTCATTCATTCATACCTACCATACTTGCCATGACAGGGGGGTGAACATAGATTAGTCAGACACACCATTGCCAGTTGACACCCTGGTTAGGGGTGGTCTAATATTGACGAGGATTTGTAGAGGTTGCTTATTAGAGATAGATGACCACGCCCTTTACCTTGACTTCATTATGATTAATATGACTTGTGTTGATGTTATTTTGGGGATGGATTGACTGTTTACTTGTCGGGTTCGCATAGATTGCTATAGAGGGAGAGTGACGGTGTGTACTCCTGAGGAAGGTAATTTTCTTTGTTTCACGAGGTGTTTATGGATCCTTCTAGGATGGACTTTGTTGTGAGCTAGGAAAGGTTAGACCTCGACTTAATTGGACTGGTTTAGATTGCGTGATTAGATGAGTACTTGTTGCTTTAGTGGGTGAAATTTGTACAAAATGTGGTATGCTTGGTTATTGAAGGGCAGGGATTAGATGCTTATACCCGTGTAGTAGACCAAGTGATTTATGAGATAGACCATATGCTTAGTTACCCATAAGATGGGCTATAAGCCTGAATATCCATAGGGTTGGTCATAGATTTAATTACCCGTTCATGTATGTGAATATTCTTAAGACAGATCTTGTACTTGAATGTTGACATTGAGGACTAATTGCCTGTTGATTTTATATATGCATGCTAGTTTAGTACCCATTATAGCACTACGACTATAAATTTTATAACCGATTGATTTGGTATTAATGCATGTGTAAGAGTATGTTTAGATGTGTTAATACGTATGTGTGTTTCGATGCATGTGTGTAACGATTGACGCCCACTCATGATTGAAATTGGTGAGGAGTTTCACTAAGAATCTCAACTGTTATGAGACTTTATTTAAAATATTGACTGGGACGATAATGAGTTAGAATAACCTTAGAGGAAATTGAAATATTTCTTTACTTTCTCTAATGAATCTGTTCTTTTGAACCTTGATGTATTATTTAGATTTCATGGTTGGAACATTTAGGCTATTTTGTCCTACATTCGAATACCCAGTTGATATATGTATGCTTGAAATAAATAGGATAATCTTCATTAATGAATGGCACTTAGTCTCGGTTATGTATAGACTAAGGTGGATGATGATGACTTTACTTTAAGATTTTATTATTGATGTCTTGTGGACGATTATAGTGCTGGGAGAATAGTGGGTTATTGAAAGGCCTCGGAGTGCAGGTGATATATGGATGACATTGTGATGAATTACTAGATACTTGCATAACTTGACTTGGGGTTAGTTAGATGATCATCACATGTAAGAGAGACTTTGAGGTGTCCTTATGAACCTTGAGAATTTTCTTTTAATTTTATTATTATATTGCATCATTGAGGTGGGCCATGATACTTGGGTGGATTTGGAAAATTGGCATTAATAAGCCAACATGTTTTGAGGATTTCATTATGTGTTGTGCCATGTGGAGTGAGCCGTTACAGATGGGATCAAAACCAGGCCCTAGCAGGGAGTGTGGAGATGTCTGTCCGCCGCTGCACACCCGCCCAACTCGACGAGGTTCCTTTAGGGGGAGGGGGTAATGGGAGAGAGTAATGCATTCCACATTGCCTGACTGGGGGAGCAGTGCATAATCCATGGGTAAGGCTGCCCATTTTCATGTTACAATACATTTTGTATTGATCATTCTAAATTTTGTCATTAAATAGAGCATGAAATTAAAAACTTGAAAGCTTAAGGAGATGAAAATGAAAAATCTTGGTAGTATGTGGTATGAATGGGAAGGGATTACACTAAGGTAAAATAGCTAAGGTTAATGAGAAAAAGTAAGGATGGACGCCTGCCATCATTTTGTATATATAGGAACGTGTAGGAAATGTACCCGGGATAAAGAGTGAGAGATTTTATGAGTTATTTATTTATTTATTTATCCTTTGAGGAATTGGATCATTGAATTATTAGTTAATGGAGTATGGTGATCGTGTTGTTTGATATAGAGAATGGGTTGTGAATGACATGGTTAGGTCAAGCTTGTGGTGAGTAAAATTTTAAAATTTTGTTTAACGTGTAATTTGGGAATAGAGATTTTAATTTGAAAATTGAATGATCTTGTAGAAGTCCAAGGACTTGTGAACAAAAATGGTGGATTATTGTTAATATTGAGTTATGATTTACTACCAATATTGACGAATACTCGTAGAATATAAGATTAGTTGAGGTTAGTATGTCTCGGGGATGGAGTGACTTATCGATATGCATACTGGGTTGAGATTAATTATTGAGGATTATGATAATGCACTTGATGGCTTTTGATTTTTATGGAGTATCAAAGTGCTAGGAATTTTGTTATGACTATTTCCTATTGCAACCCCGTGGTGGTTAGATCGATCTTTAAAAGGTGGAGTTTTCTATTATATTTCTTTGAGGATAGAAGTCATTTGTTAATAAGACCGGTGCATGCTTATTTTATTTTTTTCCTAGTTGATAAATGATAGATTATAGTCATAACTTTACATGATGAGTGGACACTAACAGTGAAGAATTAATTTGGGACATTCTGATGACACACTTGGGAAATTATTATTGTAGGAAGAATGAATTCTCCATAAGGGCGGTTAGACGATGTGTCTTGTAATGATTGTGAGATTATATGAGTTAGAAACTCAATTTGAGGATTTGTGACAAGATGATTAAATGATGAATCTGGTGTGTAGAACGGTTCCTGATTTCGTTAATTAGAATGACAAAATTACGTTAGACTTGAAACTAATATAATGAGTTTAGTATGATTGACGGGCTCCTTTAATAAATCGAGAACTCAACATGAGTGTTATAAAATCCTTACAAAGTCTTGATTGATAAAGGTATTGGAGGGATAACCTATAAGTTGGCGTTACCGCCACAGTTATTTGAAGTTCATGATGTCTTCCACTTGTCGGTGTTGGGGAAGTACAAACCTAACCCTTCACATGTGCTCGATTGGGTTGATCTTGCAGTAGAGGACGATGTTCCTTATAATGAGAGGCCTGTAGAGACATTGGACACGAGGGACCAGGTTTTGCAGGGCAAGACCATCCCTTTTAGCCTAGGTTCTTTGGAGCCAGCATAAAGTCGAGGAGGCTACTTGGGAGCGTGAGGCCGAGGTCCGAGCTAGGTACCCCGAGTTGTTTGATCAGTGATGTATTTTGCTTCATTTTATGTTATTTTAAATTTCGGGATGAAATTTCTTTAAGGGGGGAAGGATGTAATGACATGAAATTTTTCTTTTTATAAACAACATTTTATTATTATTATTAGTAATTATTATTATTACTATTATTGTTATTGTTATTTAATTCAATGGAGCATGGGTGCATGAAATTTTTTATTTTTATTTTATATTGGGTAAGTATGTATTCATGTTTTGTGTATGCTTGGGTGTATGTGAATATATGTATATAAATATATGGAGGTGGCTAAATACATATATATGTGTGGCTGTACGAAATCTGATGTGTGTGCATGAGAGGTGTAATATATAAACATATAAAAAACACAAGTCAACTTTGCATTTAATGCAAAGTTGCTTGTGATGGAAATTAGGGTGGCTTGAACAGTGAGAAGTCAGAGATAGGGGAGGGGCTGTAGGCCTGGAGAGTTGCGTGAGAAAGTGCGAAAAACCTATGTGTATATGAATACATCCGTTGGGATTGAGAGGGAAAGAAAATCAGAAAGAAATAGGGACAAAGGGAGAGAAGGAGTTCTGGAAAGGGAGAAAGAGATCTGGGAGCTGGGATCGAGGGTCGGAACAGGAGGGAAGAAAGAACCTGTAACCAGCGAAGAGGAAAAACCAGAAAGTTGGTAAGAACTTTATTTTCTCTCTCTAAAACTCTCTCTATATGCATGATATGTTTTTAGCATATTAATTAGTATGGATTCGAGGGCCTTGTAGAGTATGAAACATAGATTGTTTTGCAAAAAGAATCAAGTGAAATGGGTAAGAGATGGCCGAGAAATCTCCAGTTGCAGGTCACGGCCAAGGGTTGATGGGTTGTCATTTTATGTGTTAAACTCAAAAATAAAGGAAGGGAGTTGATGAGGTGAGTTAGAGAAACGTTTTGGAATTTAAAGGGGGTCAAAACAGTAAGGAAATAGTAAGGAAATTGGGAAAAATCAGATGATCGGAATCTGGGTTTTTGGCCGGAAAAGGGACATGCGCAGGTCGAAAAACCGTGGGTTAAGGGGCCGAAATGTGCTCTAAATTGTTGCCAAAAATCTCAGATTTATTTTAGTGTAAAAATAATAAAATTTGGACGTGAAAAAGGAAGAGAAAATGGTGAGGTTAGGTCGCGGCTCCGGCGACCGTGGCCGAGAGAGACGACCAGGGTTCGACCAGAAAGTCGGGCCCGAAGGGCGTTGAGGTTTGGGCCACTGGGTGTTGGGCTTATTTGATTTGTGTTGGCCTGTTTTTAAATTAAACTTGTTTGGGCCTGTATTTATTTAAAACCCTTGGGGCTTGGTTAGGTCTTTTGAGTTGAGTTGGGCCGTTTCTAATTTTGGGATTGGGCTTGTTTTTAATTAAAACGGTTGGGTTTGTTTTTAATTTAATTTGTTTGGGCTGGTTATTTTGAGTTTTAAAAAAAAAAGGGGTTGGGCTGTTGGTCTTTGGCCCAACAGTTAAAAGAAATAAAAAGAAAAGTAAAAGGGAAAAAAGGGAATGGGGGTGTGCGGCTACCAGGTTTCGAACCAAGGACGTGTGGGAAAGGAGCCAAGCGCGTGGCCAGTTTGGACGGTTACCAACCGTGCCATATTTTGAACATAATATATATATGTATTACATTTAGCTCTATTTAATGAATTAAATTAATTTAATTAAATTAAATACTCCTAAATGGCCCGGAGACCAAATACGACAAGTCCTATATGTTTTTTTACTATCTTGAACCTACTAAGACCAACGATGAGGTCTGTGACGTGATACGAGGTCCCGAAAAATAAAAGACCCATGGAACCCTTAGTTTCATACTTTTAAGTAGTTTATAAATAATTTGTAATTATTGTAAATTTGAGATAGTATTTTATTAATTTGATTTAAATTTAAATAAAAATAGATTTTATATGTATATTTTTTTAAATTTTGAGTTAAATTTAAATTTGAATATGACTTGGTTCACTGCTGCTAGAGATGCCTAAAAGGGTAATAGGTTCGCATTAGAATTGATGTATATCATACATCCAAAACCGGCAATTGTATCATAGTGCAGGTTGCCTGTTGTTTAGCGAAGTTGCAGGTTTGCCAATTTCCTTCCCAGCCCTCCACTGTCGAACGGTGGTTGCCAAAGCCGTCAGGATCCACCTTCGTTGTCATTATATCAGTACCGAACCGACTTCAGCATTGTCAACACCACCGGCTTCCCGTTTTGGCTTATCGTTTCCCCCAATTGAGGTGTTTTCTTTCTCCTCTTCATTCTCCAAAGGACTGTGAAAATTGAAATCCTTATATATACTTATATATACATACATATATATATATACACACACACACACACACACACACACGTATATCTTTATGGTTCATCTCGCACCCCAAGCACCACTTACACGTCTTTATATTTACCTACATATATGTTTGTAATTTTGAAAACATACCACTCTCTATTTCTCAGCCGCGTGCAGCTCTCTCTCTCTCTCTCTCTCTCTCTCTCTCTCTCTCTGTGCATTCCTTCTCAGTCAAATCTGGTGGAAGCTCACTAGTGCTGCAGTTCCATACCACCTACTTTGGGAAGCTTGCTTAGGTTTTTGTGAAACAAAATCTTCTTAGTTAATTTTTTTTTTTGGTATGTAATCTTCTTTATTATTCGAATCTTATATTTATACCTTCTCGAATACTTTGTTATTATCTTCTGACAAGGTATCTTCTGCGTTATTTGAATCTTACTTTTATGTGTGATGGTTTGAGATTTTTGTAACTCCCCAATCCTGTTTATGATTTCTTCAAGAATGATTGTTGACAAAATTGGCTTCATTAGGCAGATCTTGACTTCTACTTATTTATTTTCGAAGAAGAATATTAGCTTCCCAGATTAGTTTTCTTTTTGTAGGATTTTCTTGAAGAATGCTTACCCCTGTGGAGAAGTGTGTCGCCTAGCCTGAGTGTGCGTTTTTTTTTCTTTTCTTTTTTCTTGCTGGTGGGAATGGAGTTTGCAGCGTTTTTATTTTTACTTTTAAAGAGTCCAGAACTAGCACGGGGGAGATTTAGAAAAAAGGCCTTATTAATTTTTGTTATAATTAAGCAATTTATGTTTTATTTTCTACTTTCTTTCTACATAATTGGCTATCTAAATGACTGTGGAATTATTAATGTAGTTTCAAATTATGCGTAAGCCACATGGACTGATTTGATCACTATGGAATGCCTGAAATTATGAGTTACTTTCTCTCTGTTTATAAAGCATATAAAGCTCAATTAAGGTTAATGATTCGAAAATACATTGAGTTTGGTCTGAGGTGGCAATAGGAAAAAAGAAATCATTCGATACTACTCTTGCATTATTTAATCAGCCATTCAGACTGCAAGTTTTGCAAGACCCTGGTTGTTGGGTTTATCAATTAACAATCATTCTTGGAGTTTGGACCTGGTTGGTTATTGGTGTGGCCTCATTTATCAAACATCCTCTCTTGTGCTGTTTAGTAAGCGAGGTCTGTACTCTTGATTTGTTTAAATGGAATTGAATCTTAATCTGAGATGTGAAAATGCTCTGGCAGTTCTTTTAGCCTACTATGACCATTTCATATCTTCAATCCCTTTTTATTCAACTTTTTTTTCTTCTTTCTCTCTCTTTTCTTTTCTAAAGTGCTATCTGCATTGTGGTTTAGCTCCAGACTAAATGTATCTGTTTGATTTATCTGAATTATGCATGGTATCTAGAGTCCTCTGTTCAATTGATTGTTATTTTTTCTCTGCCTTTAACTTCAGTCACTATTCTTTTCTGCAGGTTGGGTGATGGAAACTGGAGGCAATTCCCTACCATCTGGGTCAGATGCAATGAAGAGAAAAGTATTTTATTTCTATGACCCTGAGGTTGGCAATTATTATTATGGGCAGGGTCACGCAATGAAGCCACACAGGATTAGGATGACACATGCCCTCCTAGCACACTATGGATTGCTGCAACATATGCATGTTGTAAAGCCCGTTCCTGCTAGAGATAGGGATCTTTGCAGGTTTCATGCTGACGACTATGTTTCCTTTTTGAGGGCCATCACCCCAGAAACACAACAGGATCAGTTTAGGCAGCTGAAAAGGTTCAATGTTGGTGAAGACTGCCCTGTTTTTGATGGTCTCTACTCTTTTTGTCAGACTTATGCCGGGGGCTCAGTTGGTGGTGCTGTGAAGTTAAACCATGGACATTGTGATATTGCAATAAATTGGGCTGGTGGGCTACATCATGCAAAGAAATGTGAGGCTTCTGGTTTCTGCTATGTGAATGATATCGTGCTTGCAATTTTGGAACTACTCAAAGTTCATGAGGTTGGTCAAATATGTTACTAGTTATTTTTATATGTAATAATGCTAATAAATTAGGAGTTGTGTCACATCAATCAAGCATCTACGTCGGTAGATGCTGTTTATCTCATCTCTTCAGCGATGAACTGTTTGATCGATAGGCAATAGCCACCTCTTTGTTTGTATGTGTGTGTATTTTATATGTAATAATGCTAATAATTAGGAGTTGTGTCACATCAATGAAGCATCTATGTCCGTAGTCGCTGTTCGTCTCATCTCTTAAAAGATGAACTTTTTGACCTTAGGCAATAGCCGCCTCTGTGTGTGTGTGTGTGTGTGTGTGTAAGAATTGTTATTCTTGTGCCCACGCACATGTGCACAAATATATGCAGGATCGAATTATATCTTGTGTCAAATTTTTTATTTATGTAGCCTCAGTAACATCCTATAGGACCCATTTTTCATCTAGCCCATTGTGGGATTAGATGCCTTTCCATGGAAAATTTACCAGGTCGATTAAAAATGGGGAGCTGCCCCATCCATATCACACTTCAAACTGGAGTTTGATTATAAATTTTTCTCTGTAGTAGAGAATGGTTGTTTACAGATTAGATAGGTATCCATCTCTGTTCAAGTTGATATTTGGTATGCATGACATGCAAGGTATGATTTTTTCAATCTAAAGGTGGGTTTGGTAATATGAGTCCCACAAGAAGTTATTGAGTGGTGTAAAAATGACATTTTTTATGCAATTTTTTATGATCCTTGCATACATACAGCATACAGTGCACCTTTCTCCACATACTAGTTAAAATGACCTGAAGTTGCTAATTGCTCCATGAGCAATGAAAAATGGAGTGTGCCTGCTCAAGTCAGCTCTCACTTACGTGCTGACATCATGAGGGTGCAGTTGATGGTAGCAGGATTGTCCATTTTCATGTCATGCAAGATGTTAAATCCATATTCAAACTCTCAAAGGTTCTCTGTTAAATACGCTTGAGCTGAATATCATGAGACAAGATTTGATGAATCACTAGTCCTGTTCTTGGAATTTGGCATCAATTTTTGACATTTCCATTGCTGTTATTAATTTTTTTTTTGGACAAGTTCCATTACTATCATTAATTAATTACATTTCATCATCATCCTCATAATACCACCTGTTGTCTAGCTTGGGTGGTCTCTCCTGCAATTGCTTCTAAGGGAAAGGTGCAGGGTTCAAGTCCCCAACTGGGACATGGTGTGCATGTTGCACTTATTAGAAAAAGTCATCACTACCCTCATAATTTTCACAATAATCATTACAATACTATTTTTGGTCTGCAATATCTATTACATCAAATGTATGGCTTCTTATGTTTTAGCAAGTGACAAAACATTGTTTTTTTCTATTAGCACATTAAGCTCTACATCATTTACTTATCTTTTCAGATTATATAATTTGACTTTTGTAAAAAATATTTGCAGCGTGTTTTATATGTGGACATTGATATCCATCATGGTGATGGTGTGGAGGAGGCTTTTTATACTACAGACAGGGTCATGACTGTTTCATTTCATAAATTTGGAGATTATTTCCCTGGTACAGGGGATATACGTGATATTGGACATGCAAAGGGAAAATATTACTCTTTAAATGTCCCGCTAGATGATGGAATTGATGATGAAAGCTACCAATCTTTGTTTAAGCCAATAGTGGGCAAAGTGATGGAGATTTTCAGGCCTGGTGCTGTTGTCCTACAATGTGGTGCAGACTCTTTGTCTGGGGACAGGTTAGGCTGCTTTAATCTCTCAATTAAAGGTCATGCAGAGTGTGTGAGATATATGAGATCTTTTAATGTGCCACTGCTGTTGCTGGGTGGAGGTGGCTATACAATACGCAATGTTGCTCGTTGCTGGTGCTATGAGGTATTACGTACTTTCTTTGTAATACTTCTTTGTAATCACCACATATTAGGTAATTACATCCAAGGATTGAATGACTATTCTGGATTCCATTTTGAGGGTGGTCTTTGGTTAACCCAAAATGGATAGTTAATGTACAATTTCCGAATGTTATGGAAATAACATAAGATTCTGGAGACACTCTTAAATGGTGAGAAGATAATGTCTGAATGAATAGAATGTGTGTGCACCCCAACTTTCACAATCAACATCTCCTAACATGTTAAAATTTATTGGTCATCCCTCTTATAATTAATATTTAATAAGTTAGTAATCTCTAATAATTAATAAATTTTTAAGGAATCAACTTGGTTCTATGGTGGATAATTAATAATTCTATTACCTCATAATTATTACTTTTTTCAAAAAATCCTTTATTATATTAATTATGAGAGAGATAAAATAGTTATATATGTACTTATATATATTTCATTTATGACATTTCTTTATAATTATTTTGGTTAATTCTGCATTATTATATTTGTTAATTCTGCATTCTATCATCCTTTGAGTAGACAGGAGTTGCACTTGGGATTGAGCTTGATGACAAGATGCCACAGCATGAGTTTTATGAGTATTTTGGTCCAGACTATGCTCTTCATGTTGCCCCGAGTAACATGGAAAACAAGAACTGTCGTCAGTCATTGGATGAAATAAGGGCAATGCTTCTTGCTAATCTGTCAGAACTTCATCATGCACCAAGCGTGCAGTTCCAGGAGCGACCACCTGATACTGTGCTACCAGAGGTTTGTTTCTGCCTCTAGTAATGTAATTTAGATCTTTAGGATGCTTGTATTGTTTTTGCTTTTTATAGTGGTGAAAACCTCTTTACTTTCTATCTTGTCCCTTTTTTTTTTTCGGGTGAAAGTTCATCTTCTTCTCCTTTTGAATTAAAAATTTAATAAGTTAAAAAATTTTTACATCTATTATCATTCATAGGTCTTATGTTGCTTAATTTTCCTTGTATTAAAAGTTTGGAAATGATTCTTTCTGTGCTATCCAAACTTGGTATACTGTAGGACTTTGGATTTTTTAATTTTATTTGGGTCGATTTGTTCAAGTTCACTTTATTCCATCGATCTGCTTCTATTGAAAACTAGTAATGTCTGTACTCTTAATTTAAAAATGTTACTATTATATTAGAAAAATGGTTGGTGGTTGAATGTGCTAGTCTAAGAAGCACAAATATGGACACAAGACACGGATATGACATGACATGGATACACTGACACATCATTTCTCAAAAAAGTAGGACACGGACACATTGAATATATAGAAAAAAATTACATTTTTTATATGACCATGTAATAAAAACTTAACGTTATTTCAATTAAAATTGACATAAAAACACAAAAATATTATTAAGATATTAAAATAACAAAGCTATCAAATGAAAATTCAAGAACTTCTTCATTTAATCATTAACATCCATGATTCAAGACTAACTATTACATAGAACATATTTGTGTATATATTTATATATATAACCAAAAAAAGAAACATGGAGAAGAGGAGAAAAAGAGGGAAAAAGAAAGAAAACACGTCCATAATGTATTTGGAACGTGTTTGGAATTCAAAAATAAAATAAAATTGGACACTATCTTTTTGTGTGTCCGACACGTGTCCAAGAGTGTTGGTGTCTGATACGGACATGTGAGTTAACATAGAGTGTCCGTGCTTCATAGGTACTGGTCTTGGAATAATGAAGGGAAAGTAAAGAAATTACGAGGGAAATTTTTTTTTGTTTGTAGATAATTGGTGTGATGTGCTTAAATGATCTGGTACCCTTTGCTTGGTTTGAGAAGATAGGTCTGGTCCTCTTTGCGAGCTTAAAGCTTAGACTTTGGTGGGTTCCATGCCACTCAAGAATTTTTTTAGTATGCAAGGAAGTGTCCACGGTAGTGAGTTAATTCTTGGGCACTGTTTTCTTTAGGTTAATTTCTGCTGGTTCAGCTTTATTAATGTTTTTAATGTTTTAGGAGTCAATTTTGGTAATTTTTGAATTGGTTGGACATGCATATAGTGGTTGTCCATGATTATTTTGGGTCTAATTATGTTATAA
Organism: Nyssa sinensis; assembly: GCA_008638375.1. NCBI lineage: Eukaryota > Viridiplantae > Streptophyta > Magnoliopsida > Cornales > Nyssaceae > Nyssa > Nyssa sinensis. The sequence goes on along the minus strand of CM018037.1, from coordinate 10,495,096 downwards.
GGTTTATATATCTAGTCTCTAGTAGGTTTAGATTGGTTTGACTAGTCAAAGGTTTAAACACTTGAACTTTGGATTCTTAGTCCCATTAGAAGTAGGAGAACTCCAATGACATAAAAATCCATGTTAACATACCTTTGTGAGTGCTTATTGTTCTCTTACAACTTAAGCTTTTGGAGCAGTTGATTGCTTAGCATGATATCAAAGTCTTAGGTGTAAGAGGTTTGGCTTCAAGTCTCTCCGTTTGCAATTATTCTCCCATTTAGTTGGTTTGTGCTAAATTGCATTTTGTTTTATTTTGCTTTTGTTTGTAGTTTGTTTGCGTCTCCATGTGCGAGTCGGGGGTCACACGTTAAGGGGAATGTGAGAGCTTGACATACATTGTTTGCCCATTCTTTAGCGGTTTAAGCTTTTGGAGCAATTGGTTGCGTAATGACCTTGAATTTTTATTTTTTTTTAACCCTTTCTCTTATCCTTGGGTCCAAAATATGGTAACTTTTTTCCGCTAAAGGTATAAGTTCCTCATTAAATTTCACCAAAGGAATAGGAGTACTTTTGTATGGGTAGAACTTCATGTTCATAGGTTGACACAAATTCTTTTGAGAAAATTATACTTTTAGTTTATCATGCCATTGGTTGTTAGGCTCTATGGATTGCTATACAGTCTGGAGGTGTGGGAAGGTTCTCAGGATGAGGTGAGGTGGGCAGGATCTAGAAGGGTTTTTTTTAAGGTGAGGGCTTTCTATCTGAGCTATGACAAGGGGACAGGCAGTCCTTTCCATGGAAGTCAATTTGTTGCACGAAAGCTCCTCCAAAAGTAGCCTTTTTTGAGTGGACTGCAGCATTATGGAAGATTTTAACCTTTTGATAATCTTCAGTGAAGATACATCAGTCATCTTGTGCTGCACATGCAAACGGGATGAAGAATCAATAGATCTCCCGCTGCTGCATATGTCTAGGTTAGTATGATATCTGGTTAGGAGTTATGTCAAGTTATTTATTTATTTTGATTAGTTACGAAGTCCTTTGTTTAGTGAGATTTAGGAAATCTTTCATCTAGTAGGAAAAGCTTTTATGCTTTCAAAATAAGCGAGTCTGTTGTAAAAACAATTGAACAACTTTGATTTACAAAAATTCTTTGCAAATTTTACATTTTAAAACATAAAAAACAAAGCCTTGATTATTGACCTTGAGGCTTCATCCTACTGTATTCTCTTAATGTATTCTCTCTTTATTGATTCTTTTATAGAATGTTTGGGGATATGATTTTTGCTCTGATATTTAGAGTTTTTGAATAGTTTGTATACTTCACATGTACTTGGGTTGCACCCATTTTATGGCTAAAAGACATAAAAATATGGTGTTTTAAAGTTTAGGAAAGTGTAAGCAAGGGGCGTAGGGTTCGATGTTTCAACCTTCTTTCATTAGAGTGCTAAGGTTGCACGATTGAAGATGAAAGAAGGTTAATGTAGGAGGAAAAAGGAAAGAGAATAGAGAAGAAGAATAAGAGAAGAAGAAAGAAAGAGGGAGAAGGGAGAATTTATTTGCAACTTTACCCTACCATGAACTCTTTCCTCCATAGAGTGAATCTCATATGTTGTGTCCATCCATAGTTACCAGAACTTATAGGAACCTCTTTGATAATTTAAGGCTTGCATAATGATTATTTTCTAAGAAGCATGGATATGGACACGGGATATTGATATGACACGATATGGACATGCGGACGCGTCATTTTTAAAAAAAAGTAAGACAAGGATACGTTAGGATCATGTCGAATATATATAAATTTTAAATATTTTTTATATTTTTTATATGACCTTATAATAAAATTTAATGTTATTTCGATTAAAATTAGTTTAAAAACACACAAATCAAAATAACAAAGCCATTAAATAAAAATTCAAGAGCTTTTCATTTAATCATCTACATCTACGATTCAAGTTCCAAAACAAATTTTCTAATTATTACAAAGAAGTCAAAATTCGTCGTTTCCAACTATTCCTTCAGCACACAAATCTTCCACAACATCTTAATTTCACAGCTCGTACACCCTTGTGATCCCTATAGTACACAATGACAAGAGGTTAGTACACAATGACAAGAGGTTTACAACATGATAATGTAATGGATAATCAAGCATGATGTTTGCTCAGATTGGGGGAAAATCTTTCGATGTTATCCATGAGTTGGAATCGTCGGGTGAGGTATTTCAGATTGTAGAAAGAGGGTTCGAAGTGGTTCGGAGATTATGGGTGTTGAGAGGGGAGTTGGAATGGATATGCAACATTTTGGAGACATGTTCGTCAGGAAACAGAAGGTTGGTTTTCCCTCTTGGTCTGCACGGGAGACGCCGGAGTCTGTATCTGAGGAAAGGCTCAAACTGGAGGGGGAGTTATATGAGAATAGAAAGCAGATCTCAGAAAGGGATTAGGTCTTTATTCTTGCCGGAAGTGAACGCGAACGGAGGATGGGCCACCTACGCCCAAGCTTTCAGGTCGCTTGGGTTAACACACCCTCGATCCCCTCCGCCCCAGAAAGGCTCTTACTTGGAAATATGCAGAATCGGTGAATGGCCAAGGGATCCTGTGCTGGTGAAATCGAGGCAAGACAGTGTCTGTGAAGATATAGAAATACAAGTGAGTTCTTGTGCGAGTCGACTCAATCATCTTCGTCGATGCTTGACTGGCCGTTTTGGGGACTTGAACACTCCAGTTCCGGATATTTTAAAGGTTCAAAAATGGGCTCTCAAACATTGGGGAATCCAAGCTGGTCTGAAGGTTTTTGACTTGAATGGTGTTTGGTTTCTTTTTGAGTTACCGTCGGAAGAGGTGGCTTCGAAGATTCTCAGACGCCGGAACTGGACTTTTGAGGGGCTACCTCTGCATCTGCATCCTTGGACCCCCTCGGGATGCTGTTTGAGGACGAAAGCAGAAGGTTCAATATGGCTTAGGTTTATGGGGCTACCAGCCTTCCTCTGGAGCACGGAGGTCTTCAGGGAGCTGGGAAATCACTGCGGCCGCTTCGTGAAAGCTGATGAAGCCACTGTTGAGCGTCGTCACTTGCGATGGGCAAGAATTTTAGTGAAAGGCAGATCAGAGATGATTCCTGCCTCAATCAGTATAAAATGTGGACCATGGTCATTCTCGATCCCAGTGTGGTTGGAGGCAGGACCATCGTGCTCGGAGGTGGGAACAAGTCAGTCGGATTTCGCTGTGACAGTCGGAGGAGACAGAGGGGATGAGGCGGACGTTCACGCGCCTGGGGCGCGTTCAACCCTGAATCTGGTCTCTGACAAGAGAAAACCACGTGGCGATCAGCGGAGGGCTTCGTCTTCTCAGTGTGCAGGCGTTTCAAATTTCAAATCGTCTATATATGACAGAGGCACTTCGAGCGCACGTGGGTCACGTGGGAGATGGAATGATCCAGAAGGACAGAGTAGTAAGGGGAATGTGGGCTTCGGTAATTCCTTCTCTAGCCATGATGGGTCGAGTGGGCTGGGCCACTTCCATTATAAAAGAAACACTAAAAGACACCAGGGTCTTCGTTCCCAGACTGGGGCCCATCATGATGGACTGGATCAGAGACGATCGGATGTTCAAGCCCAAAGTTGTAGACGCCCTCATAGAGGGACTGGGCCGGCCCAGATCAAGGCTGATGAGCTTCAGCCCAGGTCGGGATGCACTGCATCTCTCGGTGGATCAGTTAAATATAATTCAACGGTGGGTTTCTCATCTAAACCTACTGCTGTAGCTATGCAAGGAGAATTCAGAGGCTTGGAACCTGGCAGGAAGGAGAGAACTGGAGGCAAAGGGAAGCAGTTAGCAGTGGCAGCGACGGATGACTACATTTCCGAGGGGCTCATCTCAGACAACAGCAGTATGCTTGATGAAAGAGAGTTCCTACAATACATGGAAAACAGTTACTGCAAAAAAGACAGGCAGAGTAAATGGCTTACGGAATGTTCCCTTGCTGCAGAAGTGGAGGCCATTGCAGTCCAGGAATTGCAGACAGCCCAGGAATTGCAGGCAGCCCCAATAGAGCAGAGGGAAGCAGATATGATGCTACAACAGGAAAATACTGAGTTGTTGGAGGTTTACAACCCTTTAGCTATGGTCCTGCCGGAAGAATGTTTTCATAGGGACATTCAGGAGCAGGAAGGCTATCCAACAGAGTTTCTCTGTCATCAGCAGACTGTCACAGAGGGTTGGGTAATCAGAAAATTGGGGAAGGTAAGCAAATTGTTGGGAGTTCCATGTGTAGGATTCGAGGATCGCTTGATGGATCTTTTTAGAGAAATCATTTTGCGTAATTCGCTGCCAAAACCTGGTCCTGTGGAGAAAGACAGTAAGGAAAAGTCAGCGAAAAGAATGCAACGGGTCATGAAAGAATTGTCATGCTCTGTTAATTACGATGGGAGTAAATCGACGGTGGCCTTAGTGGAAGGCAGCGGGAGGTTCTAACAGTCTTTGTTCCATGAATTTAAAAATTCTAACTTGGAATGTGAGGGGGTTGAATGATTCGGACAAACGGGCAATCGTCAAAGGATTGCTTCAAGATTGGAGGCCAGATGTCATTTGTTTTCAGGAGACTAAGATGGAGAGTATGTCGCGAAGGGTTGTCCGCTCCATTTGGAGTTCTAGATGGGTGCAATGGGCTGTTCTTAATGCTCAGGGAACTGCTGGAGGAATCCTGGTGGCTTGGGATTCCCGAGTGGTCCAGTGTGAGGAGCAAAAAGTCGGAGTGTTCTCTTTGATGTGCAAGTTTAAGATGGTTTCATCTTCCTTGAGTTGGGGTTTTTGTGGTGTCTACGGTCCACTTACTGATGGTGCTAGGAGGCTGTTTTGGGAGGAGTTAAATTTGGCTCTTTCTTCTTGGCATATCCCTTGGTGTCTAGGGGGGACTTTAATGTAGTGCGAAGTCCGAATGAGAGATTGGGAAGTGGAAGTTTTACCTCGGCTATGAGAGATTTTAACGCTTTCATAAACTCTCAAAGCTTATTGGATCTTCACCTTGAGGGAGGGCGGTTTACTTGGTCTCGTGGAAGTCACCATCCTGCTATGTCCCGGTTGGATAGATTCCTGGTGACGCACAATTGGGAAGACAACTTTCCGGGTATCTCCCAAAAGTGCTTGCCAAGGCCTTGTTCCGACCATCATCCGGTCATGCTTTATTGTGGGGGTTTTAACGCAGGAAGAAGCCCCTTTAGATTTGAGAACATGTGGCTTGATCACGAAGGCTTTGTGGATTTGGTGAGACATTGGTGGGCTTCTTATGTTGTGTCAGGGACCCCAAGCTTTTGTATTGCTAGAAAGTTGAAATTCCTCAAAGATGACCTAAGAAAGTGGAATTGTGAAGTTTTTGGCTCAATTCAAGTTAGGAAGAAGTCCTTGTTGAATAAGCTGATGGAGTTGGATGAGGAAGACCAGCGGACCCCTCTTAATGCAGAAAGGAGGGGAGAGAGAGATGGCCTCAAGGGTCAAATTGGGCAGATTCTCAGGATGGAGGAAGTTTCTTGGAGACAGAAGTCACGTGCCATATGGCTTAAAGAAGGAGATCGCAATACAAAATTCTTCCATAGAATGGCCTCTGCCCACTACAGGAGGAATAGAATCTCTTCTATTGCTATTAATGATCAAGTACTCTATGAGGAGGAACCTATCAGAAAGGGCATCGTTGACTTCTTCTCTAATCTTTACACAGAGCCGTGTAGTTGGAGACCGGGGGTGGATGATATGCTTTTGCCCAGGTTGAACGTTGAGGACGCTTCCAATTTGGAGGCCCCCTTCTCGGAAGAGGAAGTGGAGAAAGCTCTAGCGGCGTGCAATGGGGATAAAGCCCCAGGTCCTGATGGCTTCACTATGGCCTTTTTCAAAAAATGTTGGGATGTGTTGAAATTGGATGTGATGGCGGTTTTTGGGAGTCTTCATAGGGAGGGGGGCTTTGAGCGTAGCCTCAACGCTTCTTTTATTGCCCTCATTCCTAAGAAGAATGGAGCTGTTAACATAAAGGATTTTCGCCCGATAAGTCTTGTTAGCAGCGTCTACAAGTTGATTGCAAAGGTTCTTTCCTTAAGACTGAAAAGAATTATGGGTAGCATTATCTCTCCATCCCAAAACGCCTTTGTGGAAGGCCGGCAAATTCTAGACGCGGCCCTTATCGCAAATGAGTGCATTGATTCCAGGATGAAGCAAAAAAGGAATGGGCTTGTGTGCAAGTTGGATATGGAGAAGGCTTTTGACCATGTTAGTTGGGATTTTCTGTTGAGAATGTTGGATAAGATGGGTTTCGGGGGTAAATGGCGGCAGTGGATTCAGGCGTGTATTGCCACAGTCTCTTTTTTGGTCCTTGTTAACGGCTCTCCGGCAGGTTTTTTTTGTTCCTCTCGAGGCTTGAGACAAGGGGATCCTCTTTCTCCTTTCCTTTTTGTGATAGCTATGGAGGCCTTGAGTTATTTTATGAGTCGGGCGATGGATGTGGGTCTCATCAGAGGCTTTCATGTGGGGGGCAGAGGGGATGGAGGGGTCACTATTTCCCATTTGTTGTTTGCTGATGATGTCATCTTTTTTTGTGACCCTTCGGTGCGCCAGCTTCGCTTTATCAGATATGTCCTTGTGTGTTTTGAAGCGGTGTTAGGGCTGAGGATTAATCTTGCCAAGAGTAGCATCACCCCGATTGGCCAGATCCAGGAGATGGATGTCTTAGCTGGTACTCTGGGCTGCAGAGTGGATTGCCTTCCTTTGGTTTATTTGGGTCTTCCGTTGGGCGCTCCCTCGAGATCTGTAGGGGTTTGGGATCCTGTGATTGAAAGGTTCTTTAGTAAGCTTTCAGGTTGGAAAGGTCAGCTCCTTTCCAAGGGAGGCAGGCTCACTCTTCTGAAGAGTACCCTGTCCAATCTCCCTACCTACTTCTTGTCCCTCTTCTCTATGCCTAAGACTGTCAGCAGAAGATTGGAAAAGATTCAGAGGGATTTCCTTTGGGGCCACAACAGTGACTGCAGGAAGATTCATTTAGTTGCTTGGGATAAAATTAAAAAGCCAGAGACTGTTGGGGGATTAGGGGTGAAGGACTTGTGTCTTTTTAACACAGCCCTTCTTGGAAAATGGTTATGGAAATTTGGGGAATGTGATAGAGAGCTTTGGAAAGATATCATTGTTTCCAAATATGGGTGTGATGATGGGGGGTGGTGCTCGGGCAATTCTAGAGGCTCGAGGGGTTGTGGGCTTTGGGGCAGCATCAGAGGTACCTGGCGGATTTTTAAGGATAGATGCTCCTTTGTTGTTGGGAACGGCGAGCGTGTAAAGTTCTGGGATGATGTCTGGGCTGATGTCGAGTCTCTAAGGGTGAAATTTCCTATGCTTTACAATCTTGCTTGCAACAAGGAGGCCTGGGTGACTGAGAGCATGGAAAGAGTTGGGAATGAGACCATATGGACTCCCCGTTTCAGGAGAGATCTTTTTGATTGGGAGCTTGACGAGATGAGCTCTTTCCTTTGTCTCCTCAACAATGTTAGGGTCATGGAGGATGGAGGATAGGGAGGATAGGAGAATTTGGAGGCCGAACAAGAAGTCCTTTTCAGTTAGATCGTTTTACAAGAGCATGTTCAACCCGGACAATCCGCCTTTCCCTTGGATGATAACTTGGCACTCAAAAGCCCCCCCAAAAGCTTCCTTTTTTGCTTGGGAAGCCTCTTGGAAGGCCATCTTAATCACGGAGAACCTGAAGAGAAGGGGATTTCTTTTGGTCAGCAGGTGCTACCTTTGCAAGAATAATGAGGAGAGTGTGGATCACGTGCTCATTCACTGTAACGATTCTTGGAGTTGCTGGAACCTTGTCTTTGACTTGTTTGGCCTTTCTTGGGTCATGCCAGGCTCAGTCAAAGACCTTTTGATGGCTTGGGAAGGGTGCAGGCTGCCCTTTGGGATTAAGAGGATTTGGAATCTGACCCCCATTTGCCTTATGTGGTGCATTTGGACTGAAAGGAACAATAGGGTCTTTGAAGATAGGGAGCTTTCTCTTCCTTTCTTTAAGGATGCCTTTTTGCGTTTACTATTTTTTTGGGCCAATGAGGCTTTTTCTGTAAATGTCACTTTTTTTGTAGATTTTTTGGGTTCTCTTAGCCATATGTAATCTTTTGGGGTTTTTGCCCTTGCAGCCTTTCTTGGGCTCATATATATGATATACATGTCTTACTTATCAAAAAAAAAAAATTATTACAAAGAATATATATGTACAAAAAAAGAACTAAGGAGGAGGAGAAAATGAGAAAAAATCCAAAAAAAGAAAAAAGTATAAAACGTGACCGCAAATGTGTTGATAATGTTGTCCAAAATTCAAAAAAAAAAAAAAGAAATCTGGACACTCTTTTTCATTTGTCGGACACGTATCCGGGAAGTGTCTTAGACTGTCGGTGTTTGACACGGACACGTGAGTCAAAATAGAATGTTTGTGCTTCATAGATTATTTTTATAAAGGGATACCTAATACAAGAGGTTCTTGTCACTTCGGGGTACGGGGAGGATTAGATATATGCAGCTTTACCCATACAAGCAGAGAGGCTATTTTTGTGACTCGAACCCGTGATCTCCAAGCCATAGTGGAGCAGCCTTACTGTTGCGCGAAGGCTGGTCCTCGTAATGAATATTTTTATGATGAATTGTGGCATAATTTTTTGTGGCATTTTCTTGTCGTCTTCAAACAATTTTCTTGCATCACATTGCCCATATTTCCTTTTGAGGTTGCATTTCCTGATTCCTTTTCTTATGTTGTTTCTCACATTCAATTTCCCAACATGTTTTTTATGCGTCTGCCACATAAACATGAACTCTGTTTTTTATATCTGAATTCGAACCGTGTTTCCATGGAAATCAATAGTGTCCTTGGTCCTCACTATCACTCCTTTCTCCATCAAGCTACAAACAGCCGCATTAGGTTGATTTGAATTTGCATGCTGGTGCAAAACTGAAATTATGGAGATGTCCAAGTTTAGTATCATGTATATCTTGTTTCAGAATGTATAGGCATCTGCACTTGTACATACATATATGGGAGTAACAGTATCTGAAGTAGCTTTCTAGATGCAAACAAAATTTGTATAGCAGTATGCAATCAATTGCAGGAGCATATGTACAGAAGTTTGTTTCAATGTCTTTCTAAATTGCTTTGGAGCTGGCAACACAAGTCCTACCCTCATTATAACCTGCTAGAAGTTACTAGGAACTGCTTATTTTAATTTTTACCTATCAGTGTATATTGGTTTTATATTTTTTTGGACCTTACACGTCCCTCAACTTTTGAGTTTTGAGCTATCAATCAACATGACACAAGTGAGTCAGGCTGCTCTCCCTTCCTCCTCTTCCCAACCATCTAAGGTACCCACCCACTCAATGAATATGGTTAGCAATCACCAGGATTGCATGGTACACTAGGATTTGCATCATGATCCTTGCTCTTCTTCCTGCTATGATTAGATTTATAATAAACTTCCATGCATTTGATTCCTTGAATGAATTGGACAGTAGTTTCTGTATGCATACTTACAGTGGTGACTTTTCTTAAAATGTTCTGACATTCAGGCAGATGAAGATCAAGATGATGAAGATGAAAGATGGGATCCTGATTCTGACATGGATGTTGATGATGACATGTATGTTCTTCCATTTATTCTCACTTTTTATCTTCTTGTTCCTCATGGGTACTAATGTGTCGTGCCTTCTGCCTTACTTCCTTGTACAGTAAGCATTTGTCAGGCAGAGTGAAGAGGGAATTTCTTCAACCTGAGCCTAATGACATGGTATGCTTTGTTCCTTTTTAGTTCACTTAGCACACACCAAAAAGCAGTTCATCAAATTCAACGATAAAAAGCTAGGCCATTCTTATCGTGATTCAATTCTTGTAAGTAATGATCAGTTGATACAATGAAAGACACCTTTATAATGATTTGCAGAAATCAAGATTAAATTATATAGTTGGTCCTTCATAGAAAGTCGTCCTGACCTGTTGTAAGAGTATTGCTTAATTCATTATCTTACTTCCACAAATGCACTGATATATTGTATGGTTTATACATCCACATTAAGGTGAATGTGGTTCTTCCATTTACATAGGTGCATGCTTCAAACAGTGCAACATGTATCTCATATATCACTTTTGCACACACACTCATGCACAAACACACATCGTAAGAGACTATGCTCATGTCTAGATGTTGCATTTTTGTGTGTTTGACATCCAATGCTCATATCAGACTTCAAGCCTATGTTCATTTTGTATATGCTAGCTGGGATTTATGGTTTAATGATGTCATCATATTATAACTTAAGGTGAGTACAGCAGATGAAATCATTGGATTTTTCTCTCTGGTAAAAAAGCTGACACCACTATATGGATTTACTCCTTGGTGACTACGAAGCATAGAGATGGCCATGGGGTCCTGATAGCATTTAACATGGCGAATCCTAAAACAAGAATAGGTCAGAGATGTGGATACAAACAGACACATATTTATACTTATGGAGATATAAACTCCATCCTGGATTAATAGTCCGCCTTAAGAATTAACTTTTTTTTTGGATATGTTAAAAAATAGAAATTCTTTGCCTATGTGCTTAGCATATTGGTTTTTAACACAGCTGGCCTCAATCTCGAAGAAAGGAGGATGTGATAGGTAGACAACCAACGTAATATTTAGTCACATCTGATGGACGTAGCTCCTAGGAAATTTCCAGTTGAGGTGTTCCCTTGCAGCAAAGCTCTGCATTTGAGCCTGGATGCAGTGATAAATGAGCAATGACCAGTTAGGCCTTGCCCCCAAGGGACGTGTCAAGCATTCTAAGGTACTTGTCATGTGCCAATTGACCAAATATATCTGCAATTCTATGAAGCCATTTTGCTAATGAGGCCTGAATTAGAAAAAAAATATTGGGTCCCTAGGAAGATAATGTGAAGGGCTTTAGAAAAGAAAAGAGTATCAATTACATACATTGGCGTTATTAAGAAAATTTACGATGGAGTTATAACATTTAAAATGCTTGGTATGTGAATGTTTAGTGTTTGAAAGAGCAAAGGAAAGAGAAGAAAGAAAGAAGAGACTTGGAGAAATTCTGGTTATGAAGTTCTTTTGATCTACACTGACCTAGTTATTTATGCAATGTAAATAATATATGAGGATTACAATATTGGCCTCACAGAAATAAGAAAAAAAAAACAATAACTAATGTGAGAATAATAAGAGTAGATCTAAGAAACTTACCAAGAAAAAATTAAATTAGGGCTAAGTGAATTTCCAATAATATTAAACTTCAAACAAAGATCCATATCGAGTCCTAGTCTTTTTTGTATTAGTTATGGACATGCTTTTTTTGATCAGTAGTTATGGACATGCTTACTAAGCACATTCAAAATGAGGTTTCATTGTATTTATGCTTTGATGAAAATAATAATTTAATTGAAAAAAATTAGAGCAATGTTTAATTCTAAGTGAACTATGGAGAGATACTTTAGATTCTCTAGGTTTTAGGTTAAAGTGAACTATGGCGAGATACTCTGGATATTGTAGGTTTTAGGTTAAGCAGGACCAGGACAGAATATATGGAGTCTAATTTTAGCAAAATTAGTAGGAGTGATGGTGAAATTGATGTATAAGTAGAGTGATTATTTTTTGATATATTGGATTAAATATCCCACTTCTCTCTTTTCTTTTGTGATTTTTTTTGGGCGAATTGAACTGAATTGAAGGTCAAATGTTGCTCTTTTTATTTTTTTATACATGGGTTATGCTCCCTTTTCCACCTTTGTTTATTGTACATTTATTACTTATCAAAATAAAAGGAACAAAAAGCTTAGATATCCATACAGAAGAAGAGATTGAAGAGGACATTACCAATGAAATTAGAGCAAGATGGAGGAAACGGAGAAGTGCATCTAAAATTTTGTGTGATCATAAACTTTCAATCAGAAGGGGAGTTCTACGAGACAGCTATTAGATTAGTTATGCTATGTTGGGTAGTTAACAACCATTTTTTTTTGAAGAATGAGTAGAGAATCTGAAATGAGAATCTTGGGATTCATGAATGGTGTTACAAGTAAAAAGATATAATTAGAAATGAACCCATTCTTGAGAAGTTAGAAGTGGTGCTGATTAATAAAATAAAATGAGAGGAAAACGTTTGAAGATGGTTTGATCATGTGCAATGTAGACCATCCAATGCATCAGTATGGAGAAGTAGGAATGGCAATGGGGCGGGTTTGGCCTTCCCCAACCCCGACCCTGCCCCGCCTTGTTTAGAGGCTTACCCCAACCCCGACCCCGTTTATATTCCCGACTCCACCCTTCCCCCCTCCGAACCCCGATATATATATTTTTTGAAGTAAGTTAAAATTTTTATTTTGATTAATAAATTAATTTTTTATTACCAAAATAACTAATATAAGAAAAAATAATATGAGTGTGATATGAAAAACCTTAAAACTAATTTTATATAGTGTTATTTATTGGTAAATATAGTATATATAAGAATAAATTAAAAAAAAATTAATATATAACGGGGTGGGGTGGGGTGGGGTGGGGTGGGGTCGGGGTGCAAGGATCAAATTTTTTTTTTTTTTTCCATCGAAATGGCTAGAATGTTTCCGTTTCTCAGGGAACCTAAATGAAACACTAGTGGAATATCGAAATTCACATATTTCCATGGAAACAAAATTGTTTCCGTGGAAACGTACCGAAACTAGTGAAAACATATCGAATCAGATGAAACATTTCTTTTGCATCAATAATAATTCTAGAAGTTAGTAAAAAATAATATTCATTTATTTTTTAAAGATTAAGACTCAAAATTACAAGAAGATATTTCTATTATTTTTCCTAAAATAATAGAAAAGCAGTAGGAGAAATAAAGTGTAGAGAAACAACTATTTTAATACTAAGTTACTAATTATAATATGTTTAAATCGCTATTTGTTTTACTTTTTATTTTATATGTAACTTGTGTCAAATTATCTAATTCGTGGATATTACATAATATATATCTATTATGTCATTTATCATGAATATGATGTATATGCCTTAAACATGCACAAATATTCAATAAATAGGCTTATTTGTATAAATAAATAAATTTTAAGTTATGTTTCCACATGTTTTCAATTTTTTCTCCGTTTTCATTATGTTTCCGATACATTTCCGTTTCCGGACAGACCGAAACTATACATCGAAACGATATTTTGATCCTTGGTGGGGTGACCATCCCCCAAACCCGCCCCGGACCCGACGGGGTTTTAAAGGCCCTATCCTGACCCCGTTTATGAGCACCCCATACTCACCCTATTAGGGGTGGGGCGGGACGGGACGGGACGGGACTGGACGAGACATGTCTCCAACGGGGCGGGGTAAATTGCCATCCCTATGGAGGAGTAATTTGATCCAAATTGAAGGTGTGCCAAAAAGATAAGGTCAAAGAGAACGTGGGTAGGGGTCGTGACAGGTAGACGATTTCTTTGAATTTAATGGACATGACTTTACAAAGAGCCAATTGGAGACGACAGATCCCCAAGTAGTTGGGATTAAAGCTTATTGAGTTCAGATTGCCTCGCTCCAATGCTAGGTAAATTAATATTTGGGACATGGCTACAGTCAGAGTGCATACAATGCACATTGGACACATCCACAGCTCCTCCAGTGAAGTCTAGTATGATCATTCTTTGAATGAATCAGATAGTGGGTTATTGTCTTTTTGCAAGCTTGAGACTGCCCTGAATTTTGATTTGTCACCATAGCCCACTCAATTTGTGAAGAGTATTTCATCATAGGGTTCATTTTGACATGTTCATCAGTTAATTTTTACTTGATCTTTGAAGGTTTTGCAAAGGTTTTGGATCATGTAATTACCTGAGCTTGTATTGAAGTTATAATAATGTATGATTTTATTGGATCATTTATTCAAGAAACTGAGCGAGCAGAAGAAAAATGTTAGTCCAGTTTATTTTTTGACATGTCAAATACATATTTAGGCTGTCTAATTTCCAGGATTTACGTTTTATTATTATTATTTATTATTGCAATATTGATTGGATTATTGGACTGCTAGAACCATTTGCTGGAGCATGCAGTTGTATTGGCTGCAATAACAATCTATATCCTTGTTGCATGTTCAGGAGAATGTGAAAGAAGGGGAACATGCAAGAGAAATGGATGCGATGTTGGCTGGGACTGCTTACTTAAAGGTGAAGTGACACATGACATAACCATTGTTACAAGCAATCCATAGCCTTAACATATATTTGCATTCTTGGATGTCTTTGTCAGGCTTCAAATTCGGGTTCGATATCAATAGATGAGCCACATATTAAATTGGAACAAGAAAACTCAAACAAGTCGGCTGATCAACCGATTGAATTGAATCATGAGTAAAGGTTGCATACCCTCAACACTAATACCAGCTGGATTATTTTATTTTATTTTATTTTTGTTGTAAATCTTACTCGCACCATTGGTGCTGACTGAACCATTAGAATCTCTCTCTCTCTCTCGCTATATATATATATATATATATGTATGTAAAATATACTTCAAGTTTCAAGCACTTTATAACCATGCTACAGAATCAAAGGAAAATTGAGGTTAAGGACTGTCAGGTGACTATTGCAAGTAATCTTAAATGAATCTCCTCCAAATTACACCAAGGCGGAATTCGTCAAAGCATATACTCTCATGTCAGTCTCTCATTGAGTGGTGATAGTTGGTAGCCAATGAGTGGTCAAGTTTAGCAGGCAAAAACACGATAGTACTGGAACAGGCGATGATCTTTTTGGCAAGTTGAGGTTTTATAATGGTGATGGGGGATGGGTGATCTAGGCTAATCTGTGACCTTGGGTATGGTAGCTGACCTTTGGTGGTGGTGGTGGTGGTGGTGGTTCAATACCTAAACTCAGAAAGGTTGAAGATAGGGATTGTGGTGCTTGACGCCAACAATAGTGACAAGGATAATATTATAGACGACTGTGGACATTATATAGGCACTGGCAGTGACTTTGGTGGGTGTTGGAGCTGTAGACACCAGATGCGGTGGTGCTGGTGAATGCCGGCAACCAAACTCAGAGATGTGAATAATGAACACATGCAAATCCACCCCCTAACCCATTCAACCCAATTTCACACATAAGGACTACTATTTAGTCTGCATGCCTGCACAATCCTCTCCAATGTGACAAAGACTGCTAGATCAATAGTTAGACTAGCTAGACACGTAATTTGAAATTTAGGGAAGTAGAAATATAGGGACAATACATTCGTTTATGTAGCCAATTCAGGGAGGGAGATAAATTAGACAGAGATGTTAGAAACACATTATGGTGAATGAGATTCAAATTTCCGCACATAATGGAACATGGAAATTTCTTACTATACAAATTTTCAATCAAGAGATGTAAATACTCTTTTGGTTTCATTAGGAATTGATCACTTTCAACACTACTTTCAAAGAGATGGCTGTCTCAGGATGATAAACAACAAAGTTCTATTTTGAAAAAATAAAAACAAAAATCATCCCTATGAGAAAACTTATGTCAATCCTTAAGTTATGGTATGGTATGAGCATGGCCAGAGGCAGCAAAGGCTATTCCCCTCCCCTGGTCAATTTTTTTTATTTTATTTTATGCTTTCCAATTTTTTTTTTTTCAAATACACTCTTTTAATTTATATTTTTGCTTCCTAGATATAATTTTTTTAACACCTTTCCTTTATTTTAATTTCAAAATCATCTTTTAATGGAATTTTTATCGATTTATAAAGACTTCTTTTTTTTTTTTTATAGTCAAAAGCTTTTAATTGTTTTTTTCTTTGATTAGATTTTTTTGTCTAATTTTCAAGTTCTTTTAAATTAATGAATTCATTATTTATTTTTAAATATTTTTAATTTATATTAAAATTTTATGTTTTTTTAATTTTTAGAGTTATGATCGAACATTTATCAAAAATCCCCCCTCCCCCTCCCCCGCCCCGGCCCCTCCCAAAAAAAATTGTATCGTACAGGTGAATATTTTTAATAAGAACAATTATATATCCAATATTTCCCTTGGAGTATGACAGAAGCCATTTTATGTAAAAATAATGTTTAAGTTAGTTTTCTCTCTCGTCTTCTCCGTTTTAACACCTTGGGTAAGCAAAATTACGGGATGATGAGAATCGAAGTCCTATTCAAGTGGTGCATGTGTTCACCTTTCACGTAATATCATAGGATGATAGCCTTTGTTTTGTAGGTGTATATCAGCCTGTTTGTTTCGACAGTGGGATGGTTCATTTGTTTGTTTGTTTTTTTTTTTTTTATGTTTAATTGATTTATGAGTTGTTTGATTTATTTATATACTTAAGACCATTAACCATGCTTTTTCATATTATTACGGTCATACCATTGACTTAATTTATGATTTTATCCCTGTCTATTTTTAAAATAGACAATATGTTCTTTATTTCACAAATAAATATAACGTTGATAATATATATTTAATGTTAAAATAAATACTTGTTTATTTTTAGTGTTATATATATATTTAAATTATATGTATAATATAATTTTAATAATACAATATAATTTTAATAATACAACACATTGTTAAACACATCATTTGATATATAAAGGGTAAGGAAGACATTTTAAATGCTTTAAGCACTTATTATCAATCCAGCAAAATATTCAAATATTATTTTTTCTGTCAACATAATAACTTTTGAAATATATCCATCCAATCATTTAACAGTTTAATCTAATTACTACTCTTTAACATTTGCATTTCCTTAAATGTTTGATATGAACAATATTTTTATACAGCTAAACTAAACATATATTATATTATTTCTATATACACACACACACACACACACACTATATATATATATACTTTTACGAACTTTTCAGCCATGACATGAAGTTGTTGGCAGTTTGTTTCGGGTGGAAGAAAAGAAAAGTGAATATTTGTGATAAGAACAATTATATATCCAATATTGCTCAAGTTAGTTTTCGCTTTAGTCTATTTCCTTTTAACACTTTGGGTAAGCAGGATCAGGGGATGATGACAAGAACCGAAGTCTTATTCAAATTAGGTAAGCTTTTACTTCTTCCGTAATTGAGGTAATTTTGATTCTCACTTTTAATATTGTTGTATTAGAAAAGAGAAAAGAATCAGAGAATGATGACCTTTAACGTTTACTTCTTCCATAATTGATGTAATTTTGATTCTCACTTTTAATATTGTTGTTTTAGAAAAGAAAAAAGAATCACAGCATGATGACCTTTGTTTCGTAAGTCTATACAGCCTGTTTGTTTCGGTGGTGGAATGGTTCATATTTTATTTTTATTTTTTTATTGTTTAAACATTGTTTGGGGAGGAAGAAAAGGAAAGAAAAAGACAAAGATAAGTCTGAGGTTATGAAAGAGGTTTCCAAGTGATTTTGACAGACATGGGCATCAACCGATGGCCTTTCGTTGCTTCAAATACGGGGTAAAGACTTTAATAACCAAAAGTCATGCTTTTGAAAAGATAAAAGGTCCTTAGGCATTGCTTTTGTTAGGGCTGGCTAGGTTTTTTTTTTCCTTCTTACAATCACCAAAAGAAAAAAGAGTACGAAAATGTGTGATCCAAAGGCCATGGGCAAAGAATCTAACGCTGCTGTGGGCCATGTCAGGAGCACTATTACTAACAGAGAAGAGTTGGACTTGACTTTAGAGCCTATTCAATCACCTCTGATTATTCACACCTCTTTCTTAAGATTCCTCATTTTCCCCCTTTTTTAATATTTTTGATACATAAACTATGTCTTATTAAAAATTATAAATCATATAACATATAACAAAATATTATATGATAGACATTATACCGGATCTATTCAAGAATTTCTTTTTTTCTTTTCTTTCTCTTTTCTAACTAAGTGCTTGTGCCAAATTGTAATTACATATTTTTACAATTAAATACCATAAAAGAGATGACCAAACCCGATATTCTTTAAGTCCTCACCACCTTAATTTTGCCAATTAATACTTTTCTGAAACATGATTTATTGACTATTTCATGGATATGATCAGGCCAATAATTTTATACCATGTAAAATGAAAATAGTTTTTAGTTTTAAATTTTTTTTTTTTTGGTCTCTATAAAGTTAGACAACTTGTTCATATGGCATGGATTGATTGCCAAATCAAGTCCCTCTCAAAAATTACTAGAATTTTATCCCTTTCTTTGTGATTACTCTACATCTTTTAATGCTAAAAATCATAAAGAAATAAGGACTAAGGTCTTATTGTAGTAGAGCGAGTGTCCACTCTCTACTCAACTCAATTGATATGAGTTCGATTTTTTACAAGACTGGACACATATAAGTAATAGTTAAGTTCTACCTTTCAACATGATTGTATTAAAATAAAATAAAATGAAAGAGATGATAAAACTTAAAATTCTTTTTAAGTCCTAGCTTGTGACTTGAAATCATACTCAATATATATATATATATATATATATATATATATAAACTCCCTGCATACTCCAATTCACTCACAATGGACTGTGGAAGGAGTGTGAATAGGTGCTCCCAATTTCTATAGTTTTGCATATAGTAGCTCAATGAAGTATCTAATTTTTATACCATGTAAAATGAAAATAGTCTAAATAGTTTAGATTAAAATTATGTGTATAAAAATTGAAAAGTATACTGACATACATGGACTATTAAATATTATTTTAAATATTTTACATGGCATGGCTGTACCTTAATTTCACATTATTTTAAGATTATTTGAAAATAGAAGAAAAGATTTTAAGAATTTACTGTTTTTGAGTATTTTCAAGGGCAATATCGTAATTTCACAGAAATCCTGTAGAATATGTGTAGCCCGAAGACTTTCTGAACAAAACCAACCACGCACGCGGCACGCCTCCCTTGAAGTCTGAAGGATAGGGAGCGGTGGACGAATCTTCCGCGCGCTGACAGACAGACACCCAAGTTTCCCGTGTTTTCTAGAACTTTCAGGTCATACCATTGTTTTTAATACTTTAATTCCCGCCTCCGTCTAGATGATACTGCCATTTGTCAAAAAGACATCAAGCCATTTGTCAAAAAGACATCAAGCCATTTTGTCTAATCCATCACATTCTTCTATAATATATAATGATTAACATCTCCGACCTTCAAATAATTGATTATTTCTAAATATTTTAGCAGATTCTTGCTCCAATGCATTACCATAACAAATGCACATGTAATTATTAATTTTATTTAATTTTTATTAAAATTAAATAATTATATGATATATATAATTATATATATAACACAATAAAATTATGACACGTACATAAGTGAGAAGAAATTTCTCATGAACCAAACAATGTCTTAAATCAAGACATTTAAATACCTTGGCTAAGGTCATATTCAACTCACCACATTCAAATTCATCTTTATTTTGACAACTTCTTGAACTTTAAAGATGAAGGGTCTTATATTTTTACATTTTCACTCTAACCATATCAGTCTTAAAATTACTATTCATTTTTCAAATCTTGCTTTTCATAACATTATTTATGTACAAAATATAATTGTTTAACAAATATTAATCTGACTTCAATTATTTATTACTTTTTTTTAGTTAAAATTTTATGATATATTCAAAAAATTAATATTTATTTAAATAATATAATATAAGATAATTAATTATTAGTTTAGAGTATTATAAAAAAAATTAATAGATCTTTAAATTTGAAGATTAAAAGTAAAAATACTATTCATGTTTCAAATTTTATATCAATTTAAAAATAAATTAGAGATATTTATTTACTTTACTATTTTTAAAAAATTTAAAGGTGAGTTGGAGATGGTGTAAATCTCAAAGAGCTTATAAGATTTACATTAAGTTTGCTGGAAATGAAACCAAAAGTTGAAATGGCAGACCTTATGAGATACCAAACTATGTTAAAAGGAAAAGTTATCATTCACACCTGCTTTACTGTTTACTTAAAGCCCGCTTTGTATTCATACCTCAGAGTCGGAGAGTAACAGTTAAGCAACAAGTTACCGCTGTCCTCCAACCAATAAAGTTTTATCATACTGGTGCCTGTTTTACTTGTATATATATATATCCCTGAATCCACTTTGTTAAACCATCTCCATCTACCCCACTCTCTCTTTGTCTGTGAAAATGGCCTCGGTCAGCAATGCAGGGTTGCTTCAGCTGAATGGCAACACCTCGGACGGTGAAGATTACTCCTCTGCCGTTGATAATGTACTGCCACTTTCAGTAGTTCTTGAAGAAACACCTCTTTCTGTTCATGCGCCACTTGTCACCTCGTTCAATGACCGCATTCGTCCTCTGCTGGATGCAGTGGACAAGCTCCGTCACCTCAAGGTCATGCAGGAAGGGATTCAGCTTCCAACAATTGTGGTGGTTGGTGATCAATCGTCGGGAAAGTCTAGTGTTCTTGAATCACTTGCCGGCATCAACCTTCCCCGTGGCCAAGGCATTTGCACCAGGGTGCCGCTCATAATGAGGCTTCAACATCACCCAGATCCTCATCCTGAGCTTTTCTTGGAGTTTTTTGGCAAGACTGTACCCACAGACGAAACCAACATAGCTAATGCCATAAATGATGCTACTGATGAGATTGCCGGCGGTGGAAAGGGTATATCACATACCCCTTTAACGCTGGTAGTGAAAAAGAATGGCGTCCCGGATCTTACAATGGTTGATTTACCTGGAATCACCAGAGTTCCTGTTCATGGCCAACCTGATGATATATACGAGCAGATATCAGACATCATAATGGAGTATATTAAACCAGAAGAGAGTATCATCTTGAATGTTTTATCTGCTACCGTTGATTTTCCTACATGTGAATCCATTAGGATGTCGCGGCGTGTGGACAAGACTGGTTTGAGGACTCTAGCGGTCGTTACCAAAGCTGACAAAGCTCCTGAAGGTTTGCTCGAGAAGGTTACAGCAGATGATGTGAATATAGGTCTTGGCTATGTCTGTGTAAGGAATCGCATTGGTGACGAGTCCTATGAAGACGCTCGAATGGAAGAAGCCAAACTTTTCGACACTCATCCACTGCTTTCCAAGATTGATAAGTCTATGGTCAGCATACCCGTTTTGGCCCAAAAGTTGGTGCAAATTCAAGCGACAATTATTTCAAAGTGCTTGCCAGAGATTGTCAGAAAGATTGGTGACAAGCTGAATATGAACATTTCAGAGCTAAAAAAAATGCCAAAACATCTATCTTCAGTTACACATGCGATGACAGCTTTCCTGCAGATTGTTGGATCATCCAAGGAGTCTTTGAGGAAAATCCTTGTTAGAGGGGAGTTTGAAGAATACCCAGATGAAAAGCGGATGCATTGCACTGCCAGGTTGGCTGAAATGCTCAACCAGTACTCTGTAGAACTTCGGACGAGTGCAGAAAATGACTCCAGTGAGAAGTTTCTAATGGAGGAGATTGCGGTGCTGGAGGAAGCTAAAGGCATAGGGCTACCTAATTTCCTTCCCCGCACCGCCTTTCTGACGATCCTGCAAAGAAAAGTTAAGGCAATATCGGGAACACCTATCGATTTTGTGGCAAAGGTATGGGACTACATTGAAGATGTAGTTCTCACTGTTTTGATGTCTCACTCTGAAAATTACCCACAACTCCAGTCGTCTACAAGAAGGGCAGCCCAGAATCTTATAGCAAAGATGAAGGAAAGGTCAACACAAGTGGTGACCGATATTGTAGAGATGGAGAAGCTCACTGATTATACTTGTGATCCCGAGTACATGATGGTGTGGCGTAAGCTTATGGAGAACCAGAATGCCTTCAACGAGGTCATGAACAATAATTATAATCCCTCAAATATACTGATGGAAGGTTTTGGGGAGATTGATGTGGGGCATCTGCGGCTCTATCCCAATGTGAGAGACGAAGCTTTTGACATGAAAATGAGAATCACTGCTTACTGGAAGATTGTTCTGAAAAGGTTGGTTGATTGCATGGCTCTGCACTTGCTGTTCAGTATTCAGATGCTGGTGAATCAGGACATGGAAAAGGAGATTGTGAATGAGGTCATGGGTTGTGGAGGTGGTGGTGTTGAGCAGATGCTGGAAGAATCGCCATCAGTTGCTGGTAAGCGCGAGAGACTGAAAAAAAGTATCAAGTTACTCAAGGAATCCAAGGAGGTCGTGGCTAAGATCATAGACAGAATTACCATCAATGAGGATTAGCTAGGTTTCTCTCTTTATTATGTTACTGTTTGCACGGGGCGTTAATTTTCTATGTTGTTTGGCTTTTTTTTAGTATTTGGCAATTATGCTAGCACGTAATGTAATGAAAATCATGGTTTGCTTTTTAAAAAAATGGATAGATTTATCTTGTTTAGATAAAGTTGTTTGGATTTGTATTGGTTATTGGACCATAATTTCAGTTCTTCGTGGTCTGGCTATGCTCTGATTCCGGATATACTGGTAAACCATCTCCATGGATCATATAAAATAATTAGGGGGGAGGGGGAAGAAGTATTGTATTAAGAAAGGAAAGAACACACGAGAGAAGGTGAAGTCTCAGAACATAGCCTGCACAAAACAGGGGGCACTCCAGTAGACAAAACAACCAGCAGGGGAGCATTCCTCCCTTGTCCAACACAGACACCAAGAGCAAAACAACCTATTGAACTTTGGGGCCAAGTTATATAATGATACACACGAGTGTGAAAGCTACTTGCCATTAAATTAATTTTTTTTATCCAGACAGTGCTTCCTATCGTGGGACAGTGAGTGATATCACAAATGTAATTTTTAATAATTCACAACATTGTAGTTTAAAATTTTAATTTTAAATTATTAATAGTAAAATTTGTCATATCTTATATTCTAATTATTAAATTATTAATACTATTCATACCCAATCGAATATGAACACGTATGTATAATTTTTCCAACATTAATATGAGTGCCATACAGGGTGTTTCGTTCTTTAACATGCCTTTTACAATTTCTAAATTTTATAATTATGCATGCTAGTTGTTATAAAAAAACATGATGCATGATTATTGCATGCATATTTTGAAAAATCTAATTGAGATACATGTTTGGTAAGTAAAAATAGGATAAATTATACTGATCTTCTCTAATATTTTTGACAATTCTACTGATTTCCTTTAAAATTTATGAAATTAAATTGACATTGCCTTTAGTCCCATTTTTTTTAAAAATGACAATATTGTTTTTTTTAAAGTTTTTTTTTTGTATTATTTTAAAATTTTGACCAATTTTTTTTAACTATTTTTCTCATTTTACAATAAAAATTAATTAGAATATTCTTTGGCTAAAAAAATATAAATTATTTATTTAACATTTGATTTTACATAAAATAAAATAAAAACTTTAAAAAAAGTTAGAAACAAATGGTCAAAATTTTAAAAATACAAAAAAATAAATTGGGAAGGGTAATTTTGTCATTTTTTTTAAAAATTAGATTGGAGGAGAAATCAATGTAACTTGTTAAAAAAGTAAGGAATGTTTGTATAATTTTGAAAACTTTAAAAAATATCAATGGAATTATTAAAAATCTCGAGAAAGATAAGTGTAATTTACCCTAAAAAATAATTTTAGAATAGCATAACATATTTGTAAAAATTATTAGCATGTTATTATAAGAAATTTAAAAAGAATTTTATTTTCTCATGAATTAAATTAAATTCGGAAATCTACTGAAATGATGTCAGAGATTGCAATCCATCAATAAATTTGAGAGACCATTCTCTATGAAAACTCAAAATTTTATTGTTAAGGATAAAACTGATTTGGCATTAGTCGTAACAGACATGTAATATAACGCTAAAGTTTACAAAAATGTGGAATTTGGATTACACCCGAATTGTCTAATTAAGACTGATAAACTATTCCAGAGAAACCAAATCAAATGTTTTTTTTTTTTTAAAGTAATGTTCACTACAAAAATAAGCAGTTTTGGCGGTGCACGTTTTTTGCAACGCACGGTGTACGTTGCCAAAAACCACTGTTAGCGACGTACACCATGGGCGTCGCCAAAAGCCACAAAAAATGCCTTTCCCGTGCAAAAAAAAAGCGCGCTAATCAATTTGCGACGTGCCTATAAATATTAGCGACGCACACGTGCGTCGCCCAAAGTTAGAGACACGCAATGTGCATCGCGAATAGTGGGTTAATCGCAACGATGTCGTGTTGAGGAACTATTGGCGACGCGCATAAGCTTTTTAGCGACGCTCATTGTGTGTCGCTAAAAAAGCCCTCTATTTATACCCCAACCGTGCACGACCTTTGGT
Source organism: Nyssa sinensis (assembly GCA_008638375.1). NCBI lineage: Eukaryota > Viridiplantae > Streptophyta > Magnoliopsida > Cornales > Nyssaceae > Nyssa > Nyssa sinensis. The sequence continues at coordinate 10,470,789 of CM018037.1, read as the reverse complement.
TTTCTCTTCTTCTTCTCTTAGTTTGGAGCCCTATTTTTACCTCTCTCTCTCTCGGTCTTTCCTTTTCACTCCCCATGCTAGGTTCGGACAGAGGCGGACGGCATTTTGGACAATGACTGCGGACCGCGGCAGATCGGATATCGGCGACGGACCAAGTTTCTTTCCTGCAAGATGGTACGTCGTTGCTTTCTTGTTAAAACTTACCTTCCTTGCCTTTCGAATGCTTGATCTTCCTTTTTGTAATGGAGTCTCTCTTGTTAGGGTTTTCTTTTTCTTTTTCTTTTTCTTTTTGGTAATTTTTTTGGGGTGTTTTTCTTCTTTATTATACATAAGTTGAAATCACATCACAATTCTAGTTGATGCTTCTTGAGTTTTTGGCTAAAGCGGCTTCATTTTAAAAGTGAAATCACTCAAATCATTTGTTTTCATTTTAAAGAAAAAAAATGTGAAATGGAGCCCATTTAAAAAAAAAGGGAGTGCCAATAAGGGATCTTGTCATGAATAAAAGAGTTAAATGTATGGGTGTTTCGGGGGAATCAATGGAAGCAGTACAAAAGGCAAGGCTTCCATAGACCATCGATTTTTCAAAAAACTAACCCATCTTCAACCACAGCAAAATAGCCTTGTGGGAAGAGCAACACCATAAAACAATTATTTGAGTTGCAGATTCATTTTTATGGGGCCATGCAGCTGCAAAGCAGGCTTCTTTTACCTTCAGCCATTGGCCCCAGTATAACTACGGCTATGGCTGCCACACGGTTTGAATCACACTCCTTTTGAAACCCAAGATTCTGAAGACAAACCAAAAAGGCAAAAAAGAGTGAATGTGTCTTTGACACAAACGTACTCTGCTTTCAAACACTACATTGGTGTACAACGTATGAATATATGAAGAGCAGTCGACTAATGAGATTTCTTAATTGTTTGGTTCCGAATATGGGTCTCGTTGATCTTTTATCGTTTGGAATGTAATTCTGCAATGTTGTAATATTCATACACTTATAGATACTGGAGCTTTGAAGTTGATTGGATTCTAGTCGTCTATCAATTAATGCTAAGAAGTAATTTTGACATTTAAATAAGGTTATTTTAGTTTAAATGATCACATATTCTAAGAGCAACTTCAAAGGCAACTGTCATTTTGTGGTGTTAAAAAATTTATTTACAATCTTAAATAGTATTATGACATCTTAAAATTATAAATCTGTTTTAATGACAGGTGCCAAAATGGGGTGCCATTTTAATATTTTTTATTAAAAAATGTAATTAAACTAAACGGGTATAGTTTTATAACGGTTTGATTTAAATTAAATTACAAAAATCAATTTAATTTAAAAAATTAATTTAAATTCTAACAATTAACTAAATTAAAAAAATTATATAATTATAAAAATTAGTTAAATAAATAAAATCATCCTAAATTAACAAAAAATATCATAACTTAAAAATAAAAAAAATCAATTTAAATAATAAAAAATAATTTAATAAAAAAATTAATTTAAAAAATAACAAACTCCCTGTATTTTCTGGGCTTTGGTAAGTTTTTTTCCTATATTTATAGAATTTTTTTGTTGAAATAAAGCCATTAAAATAGTAACCGTTGTAACAGTAAAAATGAAAATGGCCCCAACCGTCAAATGGCACAACTCCTTTTTTTCTCTCTAAAGTTTGTAAAAATAACACTCTAAACCGTTGGGTGTCATTTTACAACCGCACATCTCCTTTTTTTCTCTCTAAAGTTTGTAAAAATTTTGAGTTTGGGATGTCATTTTAACGGTTATGAATTTGACATCCCAAATAACACTCCACGTTGAAATTGCTCTAACATGATAAAGTCTCTCTTTTAACCGTTTTTCACATTCCATTTCAAACATCACACCTCTCAGGTGCCCCTTCATCCATTGACGGCCCACTATTTCATTTTTGTGTTTTGAAGATATCTTAATCTCCATGTCCGATCACACTCTCTCTATTAATGATTGGCTCTTTCTATCAACGTTCTCCCTCATTACAGCACAAATTTTGTATGGAAGTGTTCTGCTTCTTTAGGTCCAATTACACACTCTCTCTTATCATTGCTATTGAAAAAGTTCTGAGAGTTTAAGAGGTTGATAATCTCTTATTTGCCATGGTTGTTTCGCTCTTTCGTTGTGTTGTGTGCATTTCTGAAATGATTTTGAAACCTAGTGTGATAAAAATTTTGTATCAACTAGTGTGAAGATTTCAGCTTTTTGAAAGATTTTGACTTTGCTAATTGTAACAAATTTTATTTTAATATATAGTGCTGTATTTGTGTACTACGCGTAACACTTAGTTGACAGTTTGGTTTTCCCTCATTTTTTGGAGGTTCAATCAACCTCTCTAATCCGAAATATGGGGATTGAATTAGATTTGAGAGTTTAATTCCCATCTCTTTATTCCCAAGATTTTTGTACCAAAAAGCTTCAGTTTAACAGGTTGATAATTTTTAAATTGGTAATTATTTAGCATTTCCTGATTTTCATTTCTAAATTGTTGTGTACAAAGTTAATTGTGCATTTATGTACGAATAGTTCGATATTTATGTATAAAATTTTGGTACATTTTTGTACTAATAACTAGCGGTAGTCCACATTTGTTTCACGTGAACAATTTAGACATTTAGATAAGATACTTAGACATAGATTTTTTTGTGCAGAAAAAAATTCCCTCAACCACCTACAACTATTTTCTAATAAAGAATTTAATCATATCACTGCATACAATATTTTTGTTGACATTTTCCAAGACATTGAGTAAAAAAAATGAGTTACAGTATATGCTACATACAATTTGCATTTGTGTATGAATTTTCTCTTCTAACATCGCTGGAGAGTGAGATATGACTCATGAAAAAGTTTTGAACAATCGGCATATTTTGCCCCACTTCAAAAACGAATGTGTCCGAATTCGATCTATTATTCAACTAAAAACATAAATAAATGAAAGATGGTACATAGTATCAGAAATATATCACTTCCATGCAACAATGTAATTGTTCTAGTAAGGTTTCATGTACTTAGCCTATACATTTGAAAAAAAAAAGAAGACTCTTTCTTGAAATTTGGCCTCAGCTACTTCTCTGTATTCAATATTTTTATCTGGGTGCCATGGCAAAGCAAGCTTCTTGTAAGCCTATTTAATCTCTAATATAGATGAACTCTTTGAAACTCTCAAAACTTTGTACCAATCCTTTCATTTGCTCAACTTCAAAGATCTTTTAGCTCTCATCAGTGCTTCACAAATATTTATAACCTGCAGAAACCATTGTGTGCAATATTACTCATAAAATTGCCCATATATGTGGATTCAAAGAAAATAAATTCCAATAACAAAAATATTCAGGAAGCTAGAAAGCATGGAAATCTAAACAAAATAAAAATATTAAAAAAATATTTACGAAAAACAGTTGTCTTTTTTTATATCAATTGAACAATATTTATATTGGAATGGTCACCCAATAATTGTGATTTTCAATTTGTTTATGACGGCCTCATACAAGCTGAGAAGCTATGTATTGTGTAATTGAACTCAACTTGGTCTAGCTTCTGTTTTGTTCAAGCTTTGGTCAAGCTTGGTACAATATATTAAATTGAAGTTTGGCTAGAGAAAATACACTACCAGTTCAAGCTCAGGTTAGAGCAGCTTGTCAAGATCATCATATGTGCAAAATTCTCATTGAACCAGAGTTCTGAAACTGGAAACAACTACTTCCATATTTTATTTGTCTACCTTGCAAGAAATAAGAGGGAGAAAGGAATGGTGATATGCTAATTTTACTAATGGTTACTTCTAATTTTTCTATTTATAAATTAGACATCCAAAATGTCTAAGGATGCTTGAATACTTACAATTTATACCTTTTTTTCAATGCTTGAGATTCTTGTTTAAAAGTCCACCAAGTCAAATATGAGTTTTTCAAGCTCAACTTCTTAAATGAATAAGGTAGATTAAAAAAACCCAGTCCATAAAAATTATTAATTAACTTGGCTTGGATTCATGGGACCAGAAAGAGAATAGGGAGGAAGAGAAGGAGAGGGGACCAGAGGTTTTTAACATTTTGCTAAGTTTTTAAATCCATAGATGACCCAATTTCATGTTTATTTGAATTTATTTGGATTTGACATGGCCCACATTAACAGAATTTCAAGGGTGAATAGAAATACCTTAGCAATCCTTGTATATTAACGTTATCATTTTGCTTTCCTCATTGCTTCTTGTAGATGCCTTCCTTTTTTTGGCATCCATAACCTTTTTTAATATAATCATCCCTTTGTTCATCAGTTAAAAAAATGTGTCATCATTTTAATATTTCAATAATTATTACCACAAACCGACAGACCAATCCTCTTGAGACATGTGTGCTTACAGATCTGATTACGCTCGATCATCCAGAGCAGGATAAGCCTGCATAGCATACTTATGCATATAAACTCCAGAACTCAAGCTCAGAGTGAAACTCTTTCGGAGCACCCATTATGTTTCAGACCTCATTACCACCTTGAGTCCCTACCAAGCAAAGAATACGGAAACAGTCTTCTGTAAGGAAACTGCCACTTATGGTTATCTCAATCATGGCTATATTCAACAAGGTAATTGCTATCTCCGACGATGCGATCCCTATATTCACGGCTCCAAACCCTAATCAACTTGGGATTGCCATTGCCTATAAATCAAACCCTAGAGGTACGCTTTATTTGCTATGCTCATTCTTTGGCTTTCATTACAATTTTTTTTATTCGGTTTATTGACTTAAGCATCGGAGCGGCTACCGCCGGAGCCAATCCGGTGGCCCTCTGATCCCCATTTTTAAGCGTTCTACAGGTCGTGGAGCCCAGATTTCTTGCAAGCAAAAAAGTGCAGCATCAGTTGGGCACCATCTGTGGGAAACGACAATCTCCAAGTGCTCTACTCGCAAACTTATTTTCCTTCTTATCGGAGAACCATGGCCCCCAACCTTCGACCAAGGCGGAACGCTCAAAATCCTCAAAACCCTCAACGCCGGCCGCCTGCCGGACGAGCAAAAAGGCCGACAGTTGATCCCATGCGACAGGAGATTGAGTCAATCAAACGACACAATGAACTAGTGCAAGAACAGCTACTAGCCATATCTAGAACTCTAGCAATGCTCACACAAAATCGAAGGACGAATCCTCCAAATCCATCGCTCAATGTTGCTGCTGAAGGTACACAACCCCTTACTATCACCACGAATGAGGAGCCCCATGTGGAGGCTCCAAACAACGGGCCTGGGCACCCCCAAGGTATTGCTCACGGTGGCAGAGATCCATAGTCATCAGTAGTTCCCGGCTGGGAAATGCCAGCCTTTGTCCCTAACATCCATTACCGGAGCACTACTAGAGCCTCAACTCCAAGAGCCTCGAGAGCACATCCGGCACCACAGGAGCCTTCGCCCTAAGCGATACCATCCCTCCAGCTCAGGACCCTCAGAACCCCCAGTCTGTGGGACGTACTCAGCCTGACCACCCTAAAGCCGAGGCTGTAAGGCAAGGTTCACAAGAAGTCCGACCTAGAGACCCACGGAGGGTCAAAGAAATTGCAGAATTTATGGACTGAACAGTAGCTGTGAGAGGTGCCCAGAATCCTCCCGAGCGGGATGAGTTGGCCAGGCTGCTTGGAAGACTCGCCACTCCATTCATTCCTGCCATTATGACAGAAGAAAGACCAAGGAAGTTTGTTGTGCCGAAGTTCACCCTTTATAATGGGACTGGAGATCCAAGAGATCACCTTTCACATTACCAGCACACAATAGCCCTTCACGGGGCCTCTGATGCCTTTATGTGCTGACATTTATCACCAGCCTAAAAGGTACAGCTCTAAAATGGTTCCACCACCTCCTACCGAACTCAGTCACCAGCTTCTATGAGCTCGGTAGGCAATTCCTAGACAGGTTCATGATGAGCAGAAAGCTCAGGAAGGGACCAGAGTTCTTACTGAATGTCCAGCAGACTAAGGAAGAGTCCCTCAGAGCTTATATTGCGCGCTTCAATGTCGAACTCACTAAGATAACAGATTGCAGCCCAGGTTTCCTCGTAGCTGCCCTAACTTCTGGTTTTGCTCGAGGAGGCTTTAGGGATTCCTTGACAAAGAGCCCTCCTGCTGACATGGCTGCACTAATGGACCGGGCCAGGAAATATATCAACCTGGAGGAAGCTAACCGCACGTCCCAAAAAAGCAAAGAGCAAACCTAGAAGGACAATCCGATGAGGGAAGATCATAAGAAGGACGACCATAAAAGGGACCCCAGCAAGAAAAGGGCCAAGAGTCCAGAAAAGAGAGCGGCACCCAAGGCCGTTTACAATTCCGGTCCAAGGGAATTCACTAACTTTACCCCTCTGAACACTACACTAGCTCAGGTACTTTGGCAGATTCGAGATCGGGAAAACCTAAGATGGCCAGAGCCGATAAAAGGAGATCCCAATCTTCGGGACCAAAGTAAATACTGTAATTTCCATAAGGATCACGGGCATACGACTAGTTCATGCAGGTCCCTTAGACACGAGGTGGAGCAGCTCATAAAGAGAGGACGTCTTCGGGAGTTTATTAAGCAGGATGGGAGGTAGAACCCCCATGAAGACAAGCCTCAACACAGGATAGACCAGAGGCCTGAGCAGAGACAGGAACAGAGGGAAGGACGGAATAAGCCTCAGAGGCAGAACTACCACGTCATTTACGTCCTCTACGTAGATACCCCTGTTATAAGAATGTCAAATAGAGCAAGAAAGAGGTATGCTCGGGAGACCAGGGCCGCCTCAAATGTTTTACAAATCACCAACGTCGAGAAAAGGTTCAAACTAGAGCCGGAGATTCAGTTTAAAGAGCAAGATTTGGCCGAGGTACACTGCCCACACAGTGATGCCCTCGTCATCACCCTTAAGATTACCAATTTTGAGATCAGAAGAATTCTGGTTGACACCTGCAGTTCTGTTAATATACTGTTCTATGATCCACTCAAGCAGATGAAGATTGATCATAACAACGTCAAGCCTACCACCGCCATAATGGCAGGATTTGATGGTAATCTCAGCATGCCATTGGGAAGGATTGACCTGCCTACTACTATAGGGGAAGGTGAAGGACAGAAAACCACAATTTCAGAATACATGGTGTTGAATACAAAATCTCCCTACAATGTTATAATTGGGAGACCGTGGCTACACCAGATAGGAGATGTCACCTCGACTTTCCACCAATGTTTAAAGTATGTCCACAATCATAATTTTTATTTTATCAAAGGGTGCCAGCCGACTTCTCGGGAATGTCATGCCATTACGCTCAAGGAAAAGACTACTAAATAGCAATTACAGTATGCTCGGGACTATGCATATCCGATTCTTTCCCACAGTCCCGAGGAGAAAGACTGCCCTTCCAGAATTGAGGAACCCTTAAGTCTAAGAGGGCGGGATAGCAGGGCCAAACCAATTGGGGAACCCATCAAGGTGTTGATCAGCTCAAAACCAGAAGGGCATTATTTGTATGTTGGTCCAGACCTGACACACGCCGAGCAAGAGGAGATTATAAGATTTCTGAGGAACAACCTTTCTATGTTTGCATAGGAAACCAAAGACATGGAGGGTATAGACCTAGACCTCATAATTCACAAACTGATGGTAGATCCAGACCACCCACCAGTGTGACAAAAAAGAAGGCCGCTTGCTCCAAAACGGCATCAGATCATAAATGAGGAGGTCCAGAGGTTACTGGAGGCCAAGATGACAAGTGAAGTGTTCTACCCAGACTGGTTGGCCAATACCATTCTGGTCAAAAAGAAAAATGGCAAGTGGAGGGTCTGCGTTGACTACACAGACCTCAATAAAGCATGCCCCAAAGATAGCTTTCCACTACCCAGGATAGACCAGCTGGTGATGCTACGGCGGGGCATGAACTCATGAGTTTTATGGATGCCTATTCTGGATACAACCAAATCTAGATGTACCCTCTAGACCAGGAGAAGACAACATTCATAACTGAACAAGGACTCTATTGCTATAGAGTGATGCCGTTCGGTTTGAAGAATGCTGGGGCCACATATCAACACCTGGTTAATAAGATGTTTAGTCCATTGATTGGCAACACCATGGAGGTTTATATTGACGACATGCTGGTCAAAAGTTTACAAAAAGGTAGCCATTTCCAACACTTGTCTCAGACCTTCAACATCCTAAAGCAGCATAAGATGAAGCTCAATCCCTCAAAATGTACCTTCGGGGTAACGAAAGAAAAATTCTTGGGATATATTGTCTCTTGGAGGGGTATCGAGGTAGACCCCACTCAGATCCGGGCTTTGATTGAGCTGGAGTCACCAAAAACCAAGAAAGACATTGAGGCACTAAATGGCAGAATCGCAGCACTGAGCAGATTTATCTCCAAGTCCACTAATCGTTGTCTACCCTTCTTCAGAGCTTTAAAAGGTAACAAGGCCTTACAATGGACTGAGGAGTGTGAAAAATCCTTTCAAGAACAAAATGAGTACCTTGCTTCTCCAGAGCTTTTGTCAAAGCTAGTTTAGGGAGAAAAGCTACTCCTTTATCTTGCAGTCTCTAAAAACGCAGTCAGTTCCGTATTGGTTAGGCAGGACAGGGGAGTCCAAAAGCCCATATTTTACGTCAGTAGGGCATTGCTTGACAGAGAAAGGAGGTATCCAGAGATTGAAAAGTTGGCCTTCGCTTTGGTAATATCGGCTTAGAAACTCCGACCTTATTTCCAAGCCCATCCAATTGAAATCCCAACTGCCTATCCCCTAAAGTTAATATTAAGGAAGCCCGAGGTCTCGAGAAGACTAATGAAATGGTCTGTAGAGTTAGGAGAATTTGACATATCATATGTGCCTCGAAACTCAGTTAAGGGGCAAGCCTTAGCTGATTTCGTTGTTGAGTTTACCCCGGCACTACAAGACAAAGCACAGCTTTTTGAAAGTTCAGGGATATGGCAGCTCTATACTGACGGGTCATCTACTGATCATGGTTCTGGGGTGGGCCTGGTATTGCAATCCCTTGGCGGGCTCCTATCAGAAAAGGCAGTCAGTTTAGGATTCAGAGCTTTCAACAATGAGCAGAATACGAAGCCCTTATTTTAGGCATGAAGTTAGCGCTGGAATGCGAGGTTCAAAACCTTGAGGTCTTCTCAGATTCCCAGTTGGTGGTAAGCCAAGTCCTGGGAGAGTTTTCCATCAAAGACGATAGGATGTTGCGGTATTCCGAACTGGTGAGCTTGTTAAAGCGCTTCTTCCGAACGTTCTCCATCCAAAAGATAGAAAGAGGCCAAAATTGCAGAGCAGATGCTTTGGCAAACATGGCATCCCACCTCAAGCCGGAAGGAAATGCTGCAGTAAAAATTGCCCACCAGTCAAGACCCAGCATAGAGGAAGTTCAGGTTACCCAAACTACAGAACAGCAACAGAACTAGATGACTCCAATCCTCTAGTACCTAGAGTCAGGGCTTCTCCCAGAAGATAAAAACAGGGCAAGAAGAATCTGAATAAGGGCGGCTCGGTACCTAATCCTAAACAACAGACTTTACATAAGGTCTTACTCTCCGCCCCTGTTGAAATGTTTAACTCCAGAAGAGTCTCAATATGTCTTGGCAGAAATTCATGAAGGAATTTGTGGGAACCATAATGGGGGCAGAACAATAGCTCATCGAGCTCTAACACAAGGCTATTACTGGCCTAGCATGCTGAAGCAAGCTAAGGAGTACGTCCAGAAGTGTGACAAATGCCAAAGGTTCGCTTCTTATCAGCACCAGCCCCATCATGAGCTCATCCCAATTGCTAATCCTTGGCCCTTTGCTCAGTGGGGGATGGACATTGTCGGCCCATTACCTAAAGCCACACCAAACAGGAAGTATCTTTTGGTGGCCATTGACTATTTTTCTAAGTGGGCTGAAGCTGAACCTCTAACACACATCACAGAAAAGGAAGTTGAAAACTTTACTTGGAAAAATATTGTCTGCAGGTTCGGCATACCACGAGTAATCATCTTTGATAATGGAACACAGTTCACTGGCAAAGTCTTCAAGAAATTTTGTGAAAATCTCTGTATCAAGCAACATTTTTCTTATCCAGGTCATCCACAATCAAATGGGCAAGTAGAAGTCACCAACCGAACAATTCTTGATGCATTAAAGAAGAGGTTAGAGCAAGCCAAAGGAAGGTGGGTGGAAGAACTGCCTGGGGTTCTTTGGGCTTACAGAACAACCAGAAGAATGCCTACCTCTGAAACTCCTTTCTTGCTTGCCTACGGTACAGAAGTTGTAATCCCCGTAGAGATCGGTATGCCAACCTTAAGAACTGAAGCCTTTGAGCAGGAGTCCAACGGTCAGCAGCTTATAGAAAATTTGGACTTGCTCGAAGAAAAGAGGGATCAAGCCAGGATCAGGATGGAAGCCTATCAGCATAAAATGGCCAACAATTCCAAAGTAGGGCTTAAGTCCGTCAGCTTCCAAGTTGGAGATCTTGTCTTGAGAAGGGTTTTTCCTAACACCAAGGATCCCACCATGGAAAAGTTGTCACCTAACTGGGAAGGCCCCTACAGAGTGACAAAGATCGTTCGGCCTACCACCTATTGGCTAGAGGACATGACTGGGAAACCTATTCCTAGACCTTGGAATGTAGAACATTTACGGAAGTATTATTAATAAAGGTTTTCCTTTTTTCTTAAAATACCTCCATAGAGCGTTCATCTCTAAATGTACAGACCTTCAGAGTCTGGTCCATCTTTAAATGCACAGACCTTCAGAGTCTGGTCCATTTTTAAATGCACAAACCTTCAGAGTCTGGTCCATCTCTAAATGCACAGACCTTCAGAGTCTGGTCCATCTATAAATGCACAGACCTTCAGAGTCCGGTCTATCTTTAAATGCACAGACCTTCAGAGTCTGGTCCATCTCTAAATGCACAGACCTTCAGAGTCTGGTCCATCTTTAAATGCACAAACCTTTAGAGTCTGGTCCATCTCTAAATGCACAGACCTTCAGAGTCTGGTCCATCTCTAAATACACAGACCTTCAGAATCTGGTCCTTCTTTAAATGCACAGACCTTCAGAGTCTGGTCCATCTTTAAATGCACAAACCTTCAGAGTCTGATCCATCTCTAAATGCACAGACCTTCAAAGTCTAGTCCATTTCTAAATGCACAGACTTTTAGAGTCTGGTCCATCTCTAAATGTACAGATCTCATGGTCTGGTCTGTTAAAGGTACAGATCTAATGATCCAGTCCATCTAAAGATAGAAGCTCTGATATTCTCAACTACTTTCCAACTACTATTATTTATACAAGTTTCCTAGATCGGCAGACATAGTTGTTATCACAACGTATTTACTCTATGAATTACTTGAAAGGCTACACTTCAGAGCTGATTCTTAGACTACTCGGCTTATGTACTACCGAGTAACAACACTACAGTACCAATTTGCCTTAGCATCTATAGCAGCTCAGAATACTTCAGTTCAAGGCGCAAGTTTTACGTAAGTTTCTTTGGTCTACTCTCAGAACATACAAACAAAACTATTGATGAAAAGTAGTTATCATCAGTACTCGGAAAGGTGTTTTAACTCCAAAAGAGCACAAAACGCATGTCAGATTTAAAGAAAAGGAATCCAATTTTATTGACAATCCATAAGAGTTACATTAGTACTAGAGAACTAAAAAGGAAACAAATACACAGAAGCTACAACATTTTTGGACAAGACATCATTTTGTTTTGCAACAGCATGGCTATCTTCCTCGAATCTCTCTAATGTAGGGGAAAGGGGTCAGAGTTCTGAACCACCATTACCGCCGTCACCAGCTCTCATTTGAAAGGAAGGAACCCTAAACCCCAACCTGCATCGTCAGAGTACCCAGGCCATTTCATCATCACTGTCATTGGCAGCAACACCAACGGAGGATGAGGGCTCTGGGTCTCAAGGAACCTCCATTTTCCACCTTCGTTTTCCTTCAATTCAGCACCACACCCAAGCCAGCTTGTGCAAGGGTCTCTGCCAAGACACAAAGGGGAGGGGGCATCCCACTTTCGTCTTCATCACCAATACTCCAGGTCTCGATTGAATCAAGGAGGGCCCACCTCCAAACAAAGAGATCTCGACAGGATGCTAAGATGGACAAGGAGATTTTCGCCTCCTTTAATCCTTCCTTGGAGACTGAATCAAAGGGTTAGATGACTCTTTGCAGCTATTTAATCATTCCCAACTCAGACTGAGGATCACAAATCATCTCCGGACAAATAGCAGCTTCTAAAGACATTAGATTCCCTCCGATGGGGAAACAGTTTAGAAGCAACAAGCAAAAAGATTAGGATGCAACAGCATGCCCCTCTCTCATATATATAGATCCTAGAAGTCTAAAAGCCATCCATCTGGACCGTCGCAACGGTTAAGGGAAAGGTTGGCCTCGAAAACCCAAACGACAGCTGTATAATAAATGACGCATTGAACTGTCCTTTCGCAATACCAAAAGACAGGATGCAGGGTTTTCCAAACATACCGCCTTGATTAATTGATTAAAGCTTCTAAGATGATGAAATAAGCAGAGTCCGGTCAATCTTAATACACAAATCCTCGTATCTAATATACAGACCTGCCAGTCTTGACCGTTCCATTGACCTTTGATAGGCCATACGTATAACAAAAGAACTTCAGCTCTGATGTATCTTGGCCCTGATCTTGGGGGTCTAGAAGCAGAAGTTCCGATCGTCAGAGTGATGACCACAAGATACCCAATTATTATTACAAGTCTTTGGTTCATAACAATCTGCCCCAGAATTCTTCAGAAATTACTTCCACTTTATGTGATGCAAGATCAATACCAGATCCCTGCTCATCTAATGCCTTCCTATCTTATTCTAAGATGATGAGACAATCAGAGTTAATCTTCAACCACTGTCTTATTGCAAGTAATACAGCTCGGGAGACAACTACCAATGGTAAAAGAGTTGGTCTGATGAGTTCCAAAACAGCTTTACTTGTAACAATTTCCACATCAACCATAAATCGAAAGGACTTATTTACTACAGAGCATTGCAACTCTAGGCTACAATGAGCCAGCCAGGAATCCACATGGAAGAAAAGGACAAAACATTTAAAAGCCTGTTTCATTAACAATGATAGTCTAGTACATTGGAGGTTCAAAAAACATTAGAATATACATATTCTAAGCCTTATCAGTAGAGCCAGGCTCATCAGTTGGGGAAGGATCTACAGGAGGAGCATCAACCCTTCCATTCAGAACGGCAGCTTCGGGAGGATCAAACCCAGGTGGCACAATTGAGGATATATCAAAGTCAGGAAATTTGGCAAGAAATTTGGATTGGAAATTGTTGAAACCAAACATGATCAGGTTATTGGCCTGCCCTTCAAGTTCCATCTTCATTTCCATCTCATTCTCAAGCTTGGCTTGCTCAACTGCACCTTGAAGCTTCTGGTCATAAAGATACCGCAAGTCGTGCATCTCCCTCTGAAGTCTCTCCGCCTCCTAAACACAAAGATTCTTCTCTGACTCTATAACGGCCAGAGAATTCTGGGACTCCTTTAGCCTCTCCCCAGCTTCGTGAGCCTCAGATCTAGCAGTCCCAAGCTGGAGCCTAACCTCATCCAGCTCAGCTTGAAGATGGTCAATCTCCTCTGAGGCTGGAGAGGCATCCATCAGAGTAGAAAGGATGTGCAAGGTCTGCAGTATACAGAACAAGCAGGTCATTATCCAGTTAAAAAGTATTCAAAAAAAAAATGGGGAAAAGAGATGGGGAACCCGAAGAACTTACTTTGACCTGAAGAGAAGTCAAATCAGCTAGAAGTTCCTCTGACTTCTGTGGCTTAAGCTTGAGGGAGCCTTTGGCCCAAAAGTCCCTCAAAATCTTCTTTGCCGCCTGGTTGACAGCATCAGGGGCCTCTGAAGCCGACTTCCCCTTGCCCGTTTTCTGGATTGGGCCTGGGGGAACCATGGAGATGGGGGCAGGGGCTTCTCTCTCCCCTTCAACGGGTTCAGCAGAATTCAAGATTAATCTCTTCATTTTTGTTTGGAGGGGAGGTTCTATTGGGGAAGAAGCCTCCCCCACTACTGGAGATGGAGATGACTCAGCCTCCCATCTCGCCATTATATCCTTCGTCAGCTCCTCAATACGACTTTTAGCAGCCATCAAGTTCTCAGGATTGACAATAACAGAATGGTCGCGGTTGCTGGTTCGTAAGAGCTGGCGGTATTGCTTTTGGAGCACGGGAGTGAATTCAAGCCTCTTCCACACACTCTTATCTGCACAACAAACACAAGTTCATTAACTCGGCAGTTAACACACGAAACAGAATCAAAATAGTCACAAGGGAAAGTTGGGTCTCACCCTTTGGCCTCGTGATTCGAGGAAATATCGAGAAGTGGTCTTGAAAGTCTTCATATTCCCATCCTCCTTTTATAAAGAAATACCACTTCTTCCAAGTCTTGTTGGAAGAGGGCACAGAAGAAAGGGGTCTGAACCCACTGTCAAAGGACATATAAAAGAGGCCTTCCAACCTCATGTACTTTAGATCCATATTGCTACGGATCAAGTCAAGGGACACGTCAACATCGTTCAGGTGCCCTAATACTATAAAGCTTAACAAATGTCTCTAGCTATTGAGATTAAGGTCTGAAGGGCAGAGGTTAAACCAATAAAAGAATTGTTTTACAAGGTTAGGAAGAGGGAGTGTCAATCCCATTTCAAACCAAGCTAAATAAACGCAAATTTCCCCCACTCTTACATTGCATGGGCGATCTGTAGCGTCCAGAACCCTAAAAGTGACATTTGAAGGGAGGTTATAATTCTCCCATAACTCTTCTAGCATACTCTCGGTAACTGCACTCTCACCTTCCTATCTACGGGCGGATCGACCAGAGGTCTCTCCAGCCCTATTCGGGGGTTCTGCAAATGCATTAACTATCCTAACCTCCAGACTGGAGGGAGGCCTTACCGATCTATTTTCACCATCACTAGAAGGAGGAATGTTCACAGGTTGAAGATGAGTTATTATCGTAGAAGAAATTCTTGAACCAGAAGGTGACCTAGGGCCAGACATGGCAGATAGAGGGTAAAAAGCGAAGCAAAGAAGGAAGAACAGTAAGATGGACTAAAAATCAAACCTAAAATCGAGTAAAGAAATGGAAGCTGCAAGCAACAGACCCTCTTCGAAACTCCAAGGGTGCACCAATCGTTCCAGGTTGACAGCAACAGGACTTCTGATACAGTGAAAGCAAGTAAAGAAGAAAGGCGTAATAAGCCCTTTCCTTCTCTTTATATATGTATTCAAAATATGGGCCCCCCCAAGCCGAATCGGCATGACAGTTGAAGATAATAATGATCTCTCAAGTATAGACTGTGTAATAAATGACCCATCAAGCGGTTGTCTTGAAAAGTGGAGAAACAAAACGCGTGACTTTTCGTGAAGCCCATAGGCCTAGTTATGCACCAAGCCCTAACTAAGGCTCGAGGGAGTAGCTGATATACCACAAACTGACAGACCAATCCTCTTGAGACACGTGTGCTTACAGATCTGATTACGCTCGATCATCTAGAGCAGGATAAGCCTACAGAGCATACTTATGCATATAAACTCCAGAACTCAAGCTCAGAGTGAAACTCTTTCGGAGCACCCATTATGTTTCAGACCTCATTACTGCCTTGAGTCCCTACCGAGCAGAGAATAAGGAAACAGTCTTCTGCAAGGAAACTGCCACTTATGGTTATCTCAATCATGGCTATATTCAACAAGGTAACTGTTATCTCCGACAATACGATCCCTATATTCACGGCTCCAAATCTTAATCAACTTGGGATTGCCATTGCCTATAAATCAAACCCTAGAGGTACGCTTTATTTTCTATGCTCATTCTTTGGCTTTCGTTACAGTCTTTTTTATTCGGTTTATTGACTTAAGCATCGGAGCGGCTACTGCCGGAGCCAATCCGGTGGCCCTCTGATCCCTCTTTTTGAGTGTTCTACAGGTCGTGGAGCCTAGATTTCTTGCGAGCCAAAAAGTGCAGCATCATTATGTAAAATTTTAAACTTACTTTGCATGACAATAGCAGACCTTCATGTGATTTCATTTTTTTAAGGGAATATTTAAATTAACACTGTGTTTTGGGATTATAGGCAAGTTTTAAAAGGCATATGAAGCTAGATGCCACGCATGCCTAGGTCAATTGTCTAGTTTGTGTGGTTGTTTTGATAGTACATCATTCATCAATTTATCAATGCCTTATTACATTAACTAGTTTGCATTTTTACCTATCAATAACAACTTTAAATAATACATCAAAATTAATTCAAAAAATAAAGAGAAATCAAGGTTTATGATAAAGTCAGGGAAGTTGCTATGGTCTTCTACCTTTGCATAGTCTTGGTCCACAGTGGAAGGCTCCGGACTTGAGCCTTGTTACACTCAGTGGAAGTGTAAGGCAGGGGATGCCCAAAGCTAGCCTCACTTTCATATCTCTTTACCAAAGCTTAAGCTTCCCTGTTTCGCCCAGTTCCTCGAGAATCCAAAGCATCGTTGATTTTGAATGCTGAAACCCGTCACTTTGAAAGCAAGGAAGAAACGTAAGGACTATGGTATCCTAGAGCGATTATTTTGTTACTAAGTTTATATGCTGAATTAAAGGCTGAATTTTGGAAATACTCACCTCAAATTTTTCTAGTATTTCTTTTAGATTTTCATCCTATTAATAAAACCAAAACCAAACTTTCATTTCTATTCATGCTCGTCTAGAGTCTCGAATGTAAGATGGAAAGGAGATGTTATTACATGTAAGACAGATACATTATGGAAGCCCAAGACAATGTTTAGTCAGTTTTGAATGGTTGGCAAAACCCTTATAGTATAGTAGCTAAAGTGTTAATATGACACTTCAAGGTGGAGCTAAGGTAACAGTTCGATTCTTATCATTTATCATACTTGTTCGGTAAAAATATTTGAAAAGGTGTTTTAGAGGAAGCTGCTCCTCTGAGATTATATTGTGTTGAAGTTTGCGAGGATGGCTTTTGAAATAAGCTTTTCACGAAGTTGTGATTTTCCTTTAATGCAAGTTGTAGAAGTTCTAGATTCTGTTCCCATCAAATATAACTTTTGATCCAAAATATTTGAATTCAATTATAAAGTAGTATGCCACCCAAATTATTTATTCAAAACTACAGATTTGATTCTTGCAATATGGAGAAAAAACCTTAATGAGAATATCATATTATTTAGTTCAAAAAGCATAAAAACTATAATGGATGAACAAAACAAATCAAAACAAGCTGGCTTCAACCAGTAGTTATGAGACCAAAAAAAAAAAGTGGTTTGTGTGTTCTACAGCACACGTACAATGTCTTTTCATCTTCACTATTCCATCAATAATTTCCATAAACAACTTATGCTGTTTTTTGAAACAAAACAATCGGCATGTAGTTCCCTCCCATAGATGAATGCAATGATTATGATCACTCCTTGTTGAACTAATTATCCAATTGTTTGCACTACCTTCTCAACTTTCAAAAACTATCCTTTATTTAACTAAATATTTTTAAATAAGTAATATCTAATTAATAATTTCTTTTAATGGCTTACGAAATAAATTGAGTCACATGTAATACCTATGAAGCACATACACTCTTTTTTGCCTTGCGTATCCGTGTCGGATACGAACACGCTTGGACACGTCCTGGACATGCTTGGACATGCGACATGCAAAAAATGAGTGTCTAATTTCTTTGAATTTTGAACACGTCCCAGACACGTTGGGACACATTTTAGACACGTTTTTGGATTTTTTAAATTTTTTGGGGGGATTATTTATTGATTTTTTACCTCTTTTCCTCCTCTTCTTCTCTACTATTTCTTTTATACACACATACAAATATATATAGTAATTAACAAATTTGTTTTGAAATTTGAATCATGAATGCTTATTACTAAGTAAAATTCTTAAATTTTTATTTAATGGTCTTTTTATTTTGATATTCTAATAAATTTTTTTTACATGATGTGTATTTTATGCTAATTTTAATTAAAATAATATTAAATTTTTTTTACGTGATGTGTCAATCCCATTTCGAACCATGCTAAGCAAACACAAATCTCACCCGCTCTAACATCATGGGGACGATCCATGGCGTCCGGAATCCTAAAACTGACATTTGAAGGGAGTTCATACTTCTCCTATAACTCCTTCAGCATACTCTCTGTTATTACACTCTCGCCCTCCTCTCTATAGGCGGATTGACCAGAGGTCTCTCAAGCCCTATTTGGGGGCTCCACAAATGCATCGACTATTCTAACTTCTGGGCTGGAAGGGGATCCTACTAATCTATTTTCACCATTAACAACGGGAAGAATATCCATGGGATGAGATTGAGAAATCGTCCTGGAAGAACTTCTCGAACCAGAAGGGGAACCAGAACCAGACATAGTTAACAAAAGAGAAAAGTAAAAGCAAAGCAGAGAGGGAAAGATTGTAAGGGGAACCAAAAGTCAAACCTGAAATCAAGAAAAAGAAAAAAGCTTCAAATGACGAACGCTTTCCAAACTTCAAAAGCACAAGCAATCTTTCTGAGTTGACAACAGCAGGACTTCTGATACAGTAAAAGCAGGAGAAGAAGAAAGGCGTAATAAGCCCTTTCCCTCTCTTTATACAGATGTTCGAAATATGGGCCCCCTAAGCCAAATCGTCATGATGGTTGGAGCCAATGATGGTCTCGAAAGGCCAAGCATCGGCTGCGCAATAAACGCCACGTCAATCGGCCGTTTGGGAGAAAGAGAAGACAAGGCGTACAACTTTTCATAAAGCCCATAACCCAAGTTACGTGTCAAGCCCAAAACTAAGGCTCGGGGGGGGAGGGGGGAGTAGCTGATATACCATAAACTGACAGACCAATCTTTTTGAGACACGTGTACTCGCAGTTTTGATTACGCTCGATCATCCCAAGCACGATATGCTTACAGAGCAGGCTTATGCATTCAGACTTCAGAACTCATGTTGAGTTAAACTCCTCCAGAGCACTCTTTATATTCCATATCTCATTACCACCTTGCGTCCCTACCGAATAGAGTATAAGGAAACCGTCTTCTACAAGGAGACTGCCACTTATGGATATCTCAATTATGGTTATATTCAACAAGGTAACTGCTATCTTCGACGATGTAATCCCTATATTCTCAGCTTCGAATCCTAGTCAATTTGGGAGAGCCATCATTTATAAATTAAACCCTAGAGGTACGCATTATTTTCTATGCTCATTCTTTGGCTTGCAATACAGTCTTTTCAATTCAGTTTACTTACTTAAGCATCGGAGCGGCTACCGCCTGAGCCAATCCGGTGGCCCTCTGATTCTACTTTCTGAGTGTTCTATAGGTCTCGGAGCCCAGATTTATTGCGAGCCGAAAAGTGCACCATCAGTTTGGCGCCGTCTGTGGAACCGACTAATCTCCAAGTGCTCTATTCACAAACTTACTCTCTGTCTCATCAGAGAACCATGGCCCCAAATCTCCGACCGCGATAGAACGCTCAGAACCCAAAAAGCTCTCAACGTCGACCCCCTATTCCTCGAGCAAGAGGACCGATGGTTGATCCCATGCGACAAGAGATCGAATCAATCAAACGACACAACGAACTGGTGCAGGAACAGCTACTTGCCATATCTAGAACTCTGGCAATGCTCACACAGAATCAAGGGACGAGTCATCCTAACCCGCCGGTTAATGTTGCTGAAAGAACGCAACCCCATGTAACCACTGAGAATGAAGAGCCTCATGAACAGGCTCCAAATAACCAGCCTGGGCACCACAGCCGTCGACAGAGATCCACAGCCATCGGCAGCCCTAGGATGGGGAACATCAGCCTTCATCCCCGACGTCCACTACCGAAGCACTACTAGAGCCCCGACCCCAAGGGCTTCAGAAGCACATCCGGCTCCACAGGAGCCTCATCCTCAAGCAGCACCAGTCCCTCCAGTTCAGAACCCTTTTCCGTTCGAAGGACGTGCTCAGTTTGACTACTTTGAAGCCGAGGCTGCAAGACAAGGTTCTCAAGAGATCTGGATCAGAGATCCACGGAGGGTCGAAGAAATTGCCGAATCTATGGACCGAACAGTAGCTTTGAGAGGTGCCCCGAACCCTCCAGAGCAGGATGAGTTGGCCAGGCTGCTCGAAAAACTTGCCACCCCATTCACTCACGCCATCATGTCAGAGGAAAGGCCCAAGAAACTCATGGTACCAAAGTTCACCTTGTACGATGGGACTGGAGACCCAGGAGATCACCTATCGCACTACCAGCATACGATGGCCCTCCACGGAGCCTCTAATGCTTTTATGTGCCGAACTTTCATCACTAGCTTGAAGGGAACTGCTTTGAAATGGTTCCACTACCTCCCTCCGAACTCAATTACCGGCTTTTATGAGCTCAGTAGGCAATTCCTAGACAGATTTATGACCAACAGAAGGCTAAGAAGGGGACCAGAATTCCTGTTAAATGTCAAACAGACTAAGGAGGAGTCCCTCAGAGCTTACATTGCACGCTTTAATGCCGAACTCACAGAGATCACCGACTACAGCCCAAGATTCCTTGTAGCTGCCTTAACTACTGGACTTGCCCACGGTGGCTTCAGAGATTCCTTGACCAAAAGCCCACCTGCCGACATGGCAGCTTTAATGGACCGGGCCAGAAAGTACATTAACTTAGAAGAAGCCAACCGCACATCCCAAAAGGGTAGAGACCAGAGCTAGAGGGACAATCCGAAGAAGGATGACCACCGAAGAGACCCTAGCAAGAAGAGGGTCAAGAGTCCAGAAAAAAGAACAGCACCCAGGGCTGTTTACAATTCCGGACCAAGGGAGTTTACTAACTTTACCCTTTTGAACACTACACCGAACCAGGTACTCCGACAGATTTGAGATCGGGAAAACCTGAGATGGCCAGAACCGATTAAAGGAGATCCAAGCCTTTGGGACCAAACTAAATACTGTAATTTCCACAAAGATCATGGGCATACGACTAACTCGTGCAGGACCCTTCGATATGAAATTGAGCAGCTCATAAAGAAGGGGCGTCTACGGGAGTTCGTTAAGTAGGACAGAAGGCAGAACTCCCACGAAGACAAGCCTCAGCAGAGGAATGATCAGAGGCCTGAGCAGAGACAGGAGTAGAGGGAAGGGCGGAATGAGCCTCAGAGGCAGAATAACCATGTGATTTACGTCCTCCATGTAGATACTCCTGTGACAGGAATGTCCAATAGAGCAAGGAAGAGGTATGCTCGGGAGGCCCGGGCTGCCCCAGATGTTTTGCAAATCACCAACGTGGAAAAAAGGCTCAAGCCAGTACCAGAGATTCAGTTCACAGAATAAGACCTGGCTGGGGTACACTGTCCTCACAGTGATGCCCTCGTCATCACTCTCAAGATTGCCAACTTCGAGATCAGAAGAGTTCTGGTTGACACTGGCAGCTCCGTGAATATATTGTTCTATGAGCCACTCCAACAGATGAAGATCGACCACCATAGCATCAAGCCTACTACCGCCGTGATGGCAGCCTTTGATGGCAATCTCAGTACCCCTTTGGGAAGAATCGACCTTTCTACTACTGTAGGAGAAGGTGAAGGGCAGAAAACCACCATCTCAGAATACATGGTGTTAAATATGAAATCTCCCTACAATGTCATAATCGGGAGACCATGGCTACACCAGATAGGGGCGGTCACCTCAACCTTGCACCAATGTCTGAAGTATGTCCACAATCAAAATGTTCACTTTGTCAGAGGATGTCAACCGACTTCTCGGGAGTGTCATGCCATCGCACTCAAGAGATTACCAAATAAAAATTACAGTATACTCGAGACTGTGTGGATCCAGCTCTCTCCCACACTCCTGAGGAGGAAGGTTACCCTTCCAGCATCGAAGAACCCCTAAGCCCAAGGGGACGGGACAGTCGGGCCAAGTCCATCAGCGAGCCCATTAAAATATTGGTCAGCTCGGAATTAGAGGGGCGTTATTTATACATTGGCCCAGACGTGACACACACCGAGCAGAAGGAGATAATTAGGTTTCTGAAAGACAACCTCTCTGTATTTGCATGGGAAACCAAGGATATGGAAGGTAGAGATCCTAACCTCATAACTCACAAACTGATGGTAGATCCAGATCACCCACCAATGAGACAGAAAAGAAGGCCGCTAGCCCCAGAGCGACATCAGATCATAAACGAAGATGTCCAGAGGCTGCTTGAAGCCAAAATGATACGTGAAGTGTTCTACCCCGAGTGGCTAGCCAATACCATCCTGGTTAAGAAGAAAAATGGCAAGTGAAGGGTCTGTGTTGATTATACAGACCTCAATAAGGCGTGCCCTAAAGATAGCTTTCCACTACCAAGGATAGACCAACTGGTTGACGCTACTGCAGGGCACGAACTCATGAGTTTTATGGATGCCTATTCTGGGTATAACCAAATTCAGATGTACCCTCCAGACCAGGAGAAGACAGCCTTCATAACCGAACGAGGTCTCTATTGCTACAGAGTAATGCCCTTCAGTTTAAAGAATGCTGGGGCCACCTACCAGCGGCTGGTCAATAGGATGTTCAACTCACTGCTCGGCAGCACCATGGAGGTATATATTGATGACATGTTGGTCAAAAGTTTGTAGAAAGGCAGTCACCTCCAACACTTATCCTAGACCTTCGATATCCTAAGACAACACAAGATGAAGCTCAATCCCTCGAAATGTACCTTCGGGGTGACAAAGGGAAAATTCTTGGGATATATCGTCTCACAGAGAGGCATTGAAGTAGATCCCACTCAGATCCAGGCTCTAATTGGGCTGGAGTCTCTAAAAACCAAGAAAGATATTCAAGCACTGAATGGCAGAATAGGAGCACTGAGCCGGTTTATCTCTAAATCCATTGATCGCTGTCTACCTTTCTTTAAAACTCTAAAAGGTAACAGGACCTTACAATGGACCGAGGAGTGCGAAAAAGCCTTTCAAGAACTGAAGGAGTATCTCGCCTCTCCAGAACTTCTATAAAAAACGGTGTAAGGGGAAAAGCTACTCCTGTACCTTGCAGTCTCTGAAAACGCGGTCAGCTTCGCATTAGTCAAGCAGGATAGGGGACTACAAAGGCCCATATTCTACGTCAGTAGGGCACTACTCAACACAGAAAAAAGATACCCAGAGGTTAAAAAACTAGCCTTTGCTTTGGTAATATCAGCTCGGAAGCTCCGACCTTATTTCCAAGCTCATCCCATTGAAGTCCCAACTGCCTATCCTCTGAAGTCAATATTGAGGAAGCCTGAGGTTTCAGGAAGATTAGTGAAGTGGTCTGTGGAGTTAGGGGAATTTGATATATCATATGTACCACGGAACTCTATCAAAGGACAGGCCTTGGCAGATTTCGTTGTCGAGTTCACCCCGGCACTTCAAGTCAAGGCACAGCTCATTGAAACTTCAGGAACTTGGCTGCTCTATATCGATGGATCGTCAACCGATCAGGGCTCAAGAGTAGGCTTGGTATTACAGTTCCCTGACGGGCTCCTTTCACAAAAGGCAGTTAGCCTGGGGTTCAGAACCTCCAACAATGAAGCAGAATACGAAACCCTAATCCTAGGCATAAGACTGGCTCTGGATTGCGAGTTTCAAAACCTTGAAGTCTTCTCAGACTCCCAATTGGTGGTCAGCCAAGTCTTGGGAGAATTCTCCATAAAGGATGACAGGATGTTGCGGTATTCCGAACTGGTAAAACTCTTGAAGTCTTCCTTCCAGACGTTTTCCATCCAGAAAATAGAAAGAAGCCAGAACCGCCGAGCAGACGCTTTGGCAAACATGCATCCCACCTGATGGCAGAAGAGGAATCTGTAATAAAAATCTCCTATCAGCCCATACCCAGCATAGAAGGATCCCAAGTGACCCAAATTACTAAACAGCCCCAGAACTGGATGACCTCGATCCTCCAGTACTTAAGCTCGGGGCTCCTCCTAGAGGATAAAAACAAAGCAAGGAGAATCCGGATCAGAGCAGCTCGATATCTGATCCTGAACAACAAGCTCTACAGAAGGTCCTATTCTCAGCCCTTGTTAAAATGCTTGACTCCAGAAGAATCACAGTATGTCTTGGCTGAAATACACGAAGGTATTTGCGGGAACCATAATGGGGGCAGAACAATAGCCCACCGAGCTCTGTCACAAGGCTACTACTGGCCCAGCATGCTGAAGCAGGCTAAGGAATACGTCAAGAAGTGTGACAAGTGTCAAAGGTTCGCTCCTTATCAACACCGGCCCCAACATAAGCTCATCCCAATTGCCAGTCCTTGGCCCTTTGCTCAGTAGGGGATGGACATTGTGGGTCCACTGCCTAAAGCCATGCCAAACAGGAAATACCTTTTAGTAGCCATTGATTACTTTTCTAAATGGGCTGAAGCTGAACCGCTAACCCACATCACAAAAAAGGAGGTCGAAAACTTCACTTGGAAGAACATTGTCTACAGGTTTGGCATACCACCGTAATCATATTTGATAATGGCACGCAGTTCACTGGCAAAATCTTCAAGAAATTCTGTGAAAATCTCAACATCAAGCAACATTTTGCTTCTCTAGGCCATCTGCAGTCAAACGGGCAAGCAAAGGTCACCAACCGATCAACCCTTGATGCATTGAAGAAAAGATTGGAGCAAGCCAAGGGAAGGTGGGTTGAAGAACTTCCCGGGGTTCTTTGGGCTTACAGAACAACCAGAAGAACTCCCACCTTTGAAACTCCCTTCTCGCTTGCCTACGGTACAGAAGCAGTGATCCTTGTGGAGATCGGTATGCCGACCCTAAGGACTGAGGCCTTCGACTAAGGGCCCAATGATCAGCAGCTTGCAGAAAACCTTGACTTGCTTGAAGAAAAGAGGGATCAAGCAAGGATCAGAATGGAAGCCTATCAGCAGAGAATGGCGGACAACTCCAAAGTAGGGCTCAAGTCCGTCAACTTCCAAGTTGGGGGCCTCGTCTTGAGAATGGTTTTTCCTAACACCAAGGATCCTACTATGGGAAAGCTATCACCCAATTGGGAAGGCCCCTACAGAGTGACAAAGGTTGTTAGGCCTACCACTTATAGGCTGGAGGACATGGCTGGGAAACCCATTCCTAGGCCTTGGAATGTAGAACATTTACGGAAGTACTATCAATAAAGGTTCTTTCTTTTATACCTCCGTAGAATGTTCATCTCTTAATGCACAGGCCCCTAGTGCCTGGTCCATCTATTAATGCACAGGCCTCTAGTGCCTGGTCCATCTATTAATGCACAGGCCTCCAGTGCCTGGTCTATCTATTAATGCACAAGTCTTAGTACTTGGTCCATATCTAATGCACAGGCCTCCAGAGCCTGGTCCATCTATAATGCACAAGTCTTAGTACTTGGTCCATATCTAATGCACAGGCCTCCGGAGCCTGGTCCATCTATAATGCACAAGTCTTAGTACATGGTCCATATCTAATGCACAGGCTTCCGGAGCCTGGTCCATCTATAATGCACAAGTCTTAGTACTTGGTCCATATCTAATGCACAGGCCTCCAGAGCCTGGTCCATCTATAATGCACAAGTCTTAGTACTTGGTCCATATCTAATGCACAGGCCTCTAGAGCCTGGTCTATCGGTAATACACAAGTCTTAGTACTCAGACCATACCTAATGCACAGGCCTCCAGAGCCTGGTCCATCAATAATGCACAAGTCTTAGTACTTGGTCCATATCTAGTGCACCGGCCTTCAGAGCCTGGTCCATCTATTAATGTACAGGCCTTCAGAGCCTGGTCCATTTTCAATATACAAGCCTTCAGAGCTTGGTCCATTAAATATACAATTCCAGTGGTCCAGACCATCCAGAAACAGAAGTTCTGATGTCTTCAACCACTTTCCAACTGCAATTATTTATGCAAGTTCCTTAGATCGGCAGATCTTCAGAACTGATTCGTAAGTTACTTGGCCTATGAACTACCGAGCAACGGCACTTCAGTATCAAGTCGGTTTAAAAAGCTTTAATCCAAAACACCAGTTTTATGTAAGTTTCTTTGATCTATTCTCAGAACATACAGACAAGGTTATTGGTCAAGCAGTGTGTTTCAACTTCAAAAGAACACGTCCAAGCACAAAGTACACTAGATTTGAAGGAAAAAGATTCAATTTTATTAATGATTCACAAAAATTACATCAGTACAAGAAGATTGGAAATAAAACGGCTACAGAAGCTACAATAAAAACACCACTACGCTGGCAACATCATGGCTTTCTTCCTCGAATGAGAAAGGGACCCAGGTTCCAGACCTCAATTACCGCCGCCACCGGCTTCCATTTGAAAGGAAGGAACTCTGAACCCCAATCTGCAGCAAGAAGCACCCAGGCCATTTCATCATCACTATCACTTATCTCAATACCAACGGATGATGAGGGCTCTGGGTCTTAGGAGACTTTTCATTCTCCACCTTCATTTTCCTCAAATTCAGCATGGTACCTAAGCTAACTTGAGCAAGGGTCTCTGCCAAGTCACAAAGGGGAGGAGGCATCCCACCTTCGTCTTCATCACTAATGCTCCAAGCCTCGGTTGAATCAAGGGGAGTCCACCTCCAATCAGAAAGATCTCGGCCGGATGCCAAGGTGGACAAGAAGATCTTCGCATCCTCTAATCCTTCCTTGGAAACTGAATCAGAGAGAAGAATAATTCTTGGCCACCGTTCTGGCATTCCCAACTCGGACTGAGGATTGTCAATCATCTCCGGATAAAACAGCAGTTTCTACAAAACATTCGCAGTTCTCTCCGACGGGGAAACAGTTTGAAAGCAACAGGCAAAAGTCTAGGGCACAACAAGTATGCCCCTCCTTCGTATATATAGACCCTTGAAGTCCAAAAGCCACCCAACTGGACCGTCGCAACGGTTAAAGGAGAGGTTGGCCTCAAAAACCCAAACGACAACTGTATAAATAAACGATGCATTAAACCTGCCTTTTGGAATACCGAAAGACAAATAGCCCCAGTTTGGCACTAAAGCTTCTAAAATGATGAAAAAAGCGAAGTCTAAACATACGGGCCTCCCATCCAGTATATAGGCCTCCTAGACTTATCTATTCCCTGACAAGCCACACATATAACAAAGGCCAACAGCTCTGATATATTCCAATCCCAGGGGCTCAGAAACAGAAGTTTCAGTCATCAGAATAATAGACACAAGCTGCTTAGTTATTTTCACAAAGCCTTTGGTTCAGAACAATCTACTTCGGAATCCTATAGAGTTTGCTTGAACTCTACGTGATACAAGATCAATATCGGATTCCTACTCGTCTGATTACGTTTGCCTTCTTATCTTATTGATGAGACAGTCAAAATTAATCTACATGCACTGTTTTGTTACAAGTGCTAAAGCTCGGGAGGCAACTGTTAACTATTAGAAAGCTGGTCTGAAGTGCAATGGGATTAGAGCAACTATACTCACAACAAATTTTGCAAAAGGCAAGAACACAAGAAGAATCTGAAGAAAATTCAATTTTATTGATCAAAAGGTATTTATTACATCAAAAAAAAAAAAAAAATACTGGTTAAAAGAATAAAAAGCCTCAAGCCTTATCAGAAGGGCTATGATCCTCTGCCGAAGGAAGGTCGGTAGTCATGGTCTCTTTGCTCGGACCAGCACTAGACGAAGCGGCTTCAGGAGCAACAATTGATGACACGTCAAAATTCTGAAACTTAGCTAAGAATCTAGATCGGGAGCTCTCAAAACCGAACCGGATCAGTTCGTCCCCATCCGGTCAACTTCCTCTTTCAATTCCGTCTCAGTCTCAGTTCTGGCAAGATCAACTGCCTCCTGAACCTTCTCATCAAAAGTGCTTCGAAGGTCGACCAATTCCCTCTGAAGCCCTGCAACTTGCCGAGCATAGATGTCCCTTTCAGATTCTGCCACAGCAAGGTTAGTGCCAGCTTCCTTCAGATTCTCCTCGGTAGCAAGAACCTTAGACTGAGCCGTTCCGAGCTCCAGCCTGGCCTCATCCAGCTCGACCTGGAGCTTCTCCACTTCCTCCGGGTTCAGAGGAGTCACCATCAGAGCAGCCAGACTATGCATGCTCTGCACAACACAAGCCAGACTAGTTAGGCTGAACAAGTAAGCAAGCAAGAAAAAGACCAGAAAAGGATTCAGAGGTACCTTCATTTAGAGATTCATCATCTCAGTCATCAACTTTGTGGGGTTATCCCCCCTGTACCGATGTGGGCCCTGGGACCATATTTGGTCGAAGGCCTTCTTGGCAATCTAATAGTCCGGCTCATTAGATGGCTCGGATGGCACGGCAGGCGCCTTCCCCTTTCTAGCTCGTTTGCTCAGAACGGAAGGGGCAGGAGGAACAGCCGAGACCGGAACAGCAGGTTAGGCCTCCTTCTCAGCCTCGGCAGGAGCCGGCTCGGGAGAGCCCGAAATCAACCTCCTTCTTTTTACTCGAAGAGGAGGCTCAGGCTCAGCTTGGGAGGAAGCCTCCCCCACCACTTGGGCCTCCGCCACTGCCCATCTTGACATCAGCCTTTTCTTAAGCTCCTCAACACGAGCGACCATCAGATTTGCAGGGTTGACGATGACAAAATGATCCCGGTCGTTGGTTTGCAAAAGTTTTTTGTATTGCTCCTGAAGTTCGGAAGTGAACTTAGGCCTCTTCCACGCACTCTTGACTACATAAAAAAACACAAGATAATCAGCTCGGCAGTCAAAACACGAGGCAAAATCAAGGCAGACATAAGAAAAAGGGGGGTTTCACCCTTACGACCAGTGGTTCGGGGAAAGGCGGAGGCCTAGTTTTGAAAGTCTTCAGATTCCCATCCTCCTTTTATGAAGAAATACCACTTCTTCCAGGTCGTGATGGAAGAGGGCACAGAAGAAAGGGGTCTGAACCCACTGTCAAAGGACATATAATAAAGGCCCTCCGACTTCATGTACTTAAGATCCATTTTGCTACGGATCAAATCTAAAGACACATCGACATTGTTCATATGCCCTAAAACTATGAAGCTCAACAGATGCCTCCAACTATTGAGATTGAGGTCTGCAGGGCAAAGGTTGAACCAGCGGAAGAATTGTTTTACAAGTTCGGGAAGGGGGAGTGTCAATCCCATTTAGAACCATGCTAAGTAAACACAAATCTCACCTGCTCTAACATCATGGGGACGATCCATGGCGTCTGGAATCCTAAAACTGACATTTGAAGGGAGTTCATACTTCTCCCATAACTCCTTCAGCATACTCTTTGTTATTACACTCTCGCCCTCCTCTCTACAGGCGGATCAACCAGAGGTCTCTCCAGCCCTATTTGGGGGCTCCACAAATGCATCGACTATTCTAACTTCTGGGCTGGAAGGGGATCCCACTAATCTATTTTCACCATCAACAAAGGGAAGAATATCCATGGGATGAGATTGAGAAATCGTCCTGGAAGAACTTCTCGAACTAGAGGGGGAACTAGAACCAGACATAGTTAACAAAAGAGAAAAGTAAAAGCAAAGCAGAGAGGGAAAGATTGTAAGGGGAACCAAAAGTCAAACCTGAAATCA
The DNA here is from genome assembly GCA_008638375.1 of Nyssa sinensis. NCBI lineage: Eukaryota > Viridiplantae > Streptophyta > Magnoliopsida > Cornales > Nyssaceae > Nyssa > Nyssa sinensis. Next base: position 10,441,208 of record CM018037.1, on the reverse strand, counting down.
AGAAAAAGAAAAAAGCTTCAAATGACGAACGCTTTCCAAACTTCAAAAGCACAAGCAATCTTTCTGAGTTGACAACAGCAGGACTTCTGATACAGTAAAAGCAGGAGAAGAAGAAAGGCGTAATAAGCCCTTTCCCTCTCTTTATACAGATGTTCGAAATATGGGCCCCCTAAGCCAAATCGTCATGACGGTTGGAGCCAATGATGGTCTCGAAAGCCCAAACATCGGCTGCGCAATAAATGCCACGTCAATCGGCCGTTTGGGAGAAAGGGAAGACAAGGCGTACAACTTTTCACAAAGCCCATAACCCAAGTTACGTGTCAAGCCCAAAACTAAGGCTCGGGGGGGGGGGGGGGGAGTAGCTGATATACCATAAACTGACAGACCAATCTTCTTGAGACACGTGTACTTACAGTTTTGATTACGCTCGATCATCCCGAGCACGATATGCTTACAGAGCAGGCTTATGCATTCAGACTTCAGAACTCATGCTGAGTTAAACTCCTCCAGAGTACTCTTTATATTCCAGATCTTATTACCGCCTTACGTCCCTACCGAACAGAGTCTAAGGAAACCGTCTTCTACAAGGAGACTGCCACTTATGGATATCTCAATTATGCTTATATTCAACAAGGTAACTGCTATCTTCGACGATGCAATCCCTATATTCTCGGCTTCGAATCTTAGTCAACTTGGGAGAGCCATCATCTATAAATTAAACCCTAGAGGTACGCATTATTTTCTATGCTCATTCTTTGGCTTCAAATACAGTCTTTTCAATTCAGTTTACTTACTTAAGCATCGGAGCGGCTACCGCTAGAGCCAATCCGGTGGCCCTCTAATTCTACTTTCTGAGTGTTCTACAGGTCTCGGAGCCCAGATTTATTGCGAGCCGAAAAGTGCAGCATCAGAAACATTGTATACACACCTCTCCATCCCAGTGCAAAATATTAGTTATTCTAGTTTATAATAAGCACATGATATTATAAATAAATTATTAAAACATATAATCAAGATTCTTTAATTTAAACACAAACAATTAAGAAATATCTAAAATATAATAATCAATAACAATTTGTTTGAGACCAATCATATAATTAAGAAAAGAAGTCGGGAAGAAAGAAATACTCATTTTAATTATTTTGTTGATAATGTAAACGGATGGAGAAAAAGACACAAATATACAGGTACAAACTGGCCTTCAATTAATAGAATCTGCTTGCGACATATAATTACATAGATACACACCACGAACCCCTAACACACTGTTGCACGATCACTTCCCTCAGTTCCCATACCCGTTCCTCAGTAGCATTCATTAAATAGGACACAAGGTTTCAAGGTGTAGCACACATGATACATTATAAATAAATATATACATATTTATTCATACGTGTGTTGATGTACACAAATGAAAAAGTGAAAAAAACACACAAACACAAAAAAATAAATAAAAATAAAGTGACATAATTAGAAGACACCTTGTAGTTCAAGCAACAGTAGCTGGAAGGGAATTTTTAGATGTAGGTAGTCAATTGAAGAAGGTTATGTTATAATGACTTGTAGCATGATGATTCTACTGGATTAGATTAATTGGTGGGAACTATCCTACTGCAGTAAGGAATGCATGGCCAATTTACCACTATATTGGATTAGATTAATTGGTGGATAACCAAAGACTTATCAAAATATTATCATATGACGGATTTGTTTTGTGGTATTTTTATCTCCTTAATTTAAGTAGCCGATTAATTTTGTGGCACTTGAAGGGTATTTTTGTCAATAAAAATATAAAAACATTTTTTGAAAAAATATCTGTACTTTTATATATAGTATAGATATAGATATAGATAATGAGTATAATGCAGGCACACAAATGGTGGCACTGGGCATAGATTACAATTAGATTGGCGAAGTCTTGAATGTACAAGCAAAGGGACATGAAATTATGCCATTGACCTTCCCTTATATATGCAAAACTAACTTTTATTTGCAACATGCACTATTCTAAATGTTTGAAGTACCCGTGTAGAATGCACGACATATGGATACAAGCGTAGGATGTGTTTGACACGTGGATATGCACTCTTGTTCCCAACAAGATGGAGAGTAATTCACATTGACTATATAATTATATGAAAAACTCTCTTATTATGTTTCTCTTGTTAAATTGTTGCTTCAAAATGAGTGAAACTGCTTATGTTGAACTCTCTATGCTATACAAAAATTCCATTTTACCCTAAGAAATGAAAGAAGTATATTGAAAGATATGAATATTAGACTCCCTATATATTAAAAAAAGAAGATATGAATATTAGACGTCCCTGTCTTCTAGAGTTTAAGATATGATAAATGCACTGCTTAGACACATACATTAACACAAGTTCCTGACTCCGTGTAACATAGATAATTATATGACTAACATGTGGGTATCACTCCTACTTGAGGTGTTATAATCTTAAAAAAGTTTCCACTTTGCAAAAATGCCTCCATTTCCAAGTTTGGGGTGTAGCGTGTATCACAAGGCGTGGCAAGCAGGGTGGTATGCAATCCATGACATCCTCCTTCCCTTTAGCATTAGCTCACCCTTGCGTTTGAAATCTAAGCAAGCCTAAATTACATTGCTGAAGGCTGCTAGATCATCTTTATCACCCAAATCCTTATATTTCACTAGGAATTACAATTTCTGATTTTTGGAGAACACCTCGTGGTCAGTTAAGATGGCTTCAATTGTTCATTTACTGTTTGAATTTATCGTTATTGCAAAATTGATATCTTTTAGTATCCTCCCAGTTGGCATCATAAGGATTCAAGAGACTTATCTGAAATATTGGACGGACCTTCATCCAAGAGGAAAGATCAAGTTGTAAGCAGCCTGACCAATCTTCTTCACAATGGTGACATGAACTTAATGTTTGTGAATGAGTTGATTATTCTGCCCCCAAAGAAATATTTATTGTTTAGGCAACAACTTTACTAGTAACTAATCTCCCATCTTAAATTAAAGGGGCTGCTATCTAGGTTGATCCATTTCTTTATTCTGTTCAATGCCTTCTCAAGGTAGGCACGACGATCTAGGCATTCCACTTCCACTTGTTGGCAAAGTTGAAAACTCAAAGAGATTTTTCAATGTTGCTGAATGCTTCTTAGTATTGATATAGAATTGTGCTACGTCAAGGAGTTGCACCCGATTCTTTGATTGACATTTAAGTAGTGCAAGTACTCCTAAAAAATCCTACTGAATTGCATGGTTTGGCATCACTTTGTGGTTGATAGCTTGGCGATACTTTTCATTTTTGGGTTGTAGGGATATATCCTCTCTTTTCTTTTGTAGAGTTTTTGGGCGACTTGAACTGTTTTGAAGGTCGAATGCAGCTCTCGTTATTTATTTATTTATTTATTTTTACATGGATTATGCTTCCTCTAGCATCTTTGTTCTTAGTACTAATATTTTTACTTATCAAAAAAAGATTAAAAAAAAACTTAATCCAAAATATGTATGTGAACCACATGTCCTAGTCACTAACAACTGTTTTTTTAGGAACACCCAAGTACATGACAATGTTCCTGAAGAAGAGTCAGGTTGTTAGCTAAGACCTAAGAAGCACGGACACGGGATACCGATATGACACGGACACGTTGACACATGGTAGTCGATACATGATTTTTCAAAAAAATAAGACACGGACACGTCGGGGACATGTTGAATAAAATATTTTTGTATTTCTATTTATATAATCATATAATGAAATTCTATCCTTATATCAATCAAATTAGGTATAAAAAAAATCAACAAAACATAAGAGATCAATTATGAATTTTTCAATTCTAATTAATAATCACTCAAAACTTTCAACATTCCGATATAATGATTATCATTCAATGTAACATCTATACAAGTAACACAATTCCAACATGAAGCATCATAAAGTGATAAACTTAAAAATAAAGTACCAAATATTTCAATAGTCAATAGATTATAGATAATATAACAAAAAATTTTCATGTTGTGGGTCTTTTCTCTTTTCTGAGAGTAGTTGGTTGTTAATGAAATTAAAAAACAAAAGAAGCTGTTTAGAAAAAGGAGAGAGAGAAGATACTGGAAAAATAAAAATATCAAAATAACAATTTTGCAATGAAACCTTAAGTGCGCAACATAACATTGACCAAATGCCATCTTTAATAGAAGATATGAGAGAAACTGAGAAAAAGAGAAAAAAAAGAAGAAGAAGAAAAATAAAAAATATCGGGTTTGTGGTATTTTACTGAAATCAAAAAGTTAAAATTATCAATAGATCCTTCCAATTTTTTAATATTACAAATAAAACCTCAAGTTTAAAAAAAAAAAAAAATTGACTTACAACGTGTCCGAACGTATCCCGACATGTCCCTAGTGTGTCCTGGACGTGTTGGAAATTAAAAAACTAAAAAAAAAATCACAACACTTTGGGCGTGTCGAACATGCGTCCGAGAGGAGTTGAAACGTGTCCGTGTCAGAAATGTATCTGACACTAGTGTTGTCGAAGATATTTTAGAGAATGAAAAAGATATATTTTTCTCTCTAAGAGGTCAATATTTATAATCACAACTTTACAAGTAAATAAGGAAACTATTCTAAATTAATTAGTTCCTAAAATCAATATAATACAATCAGTTAATCAATATAATGCTCAAATTAAGATACAGATTAAGCTCAATCTAATTTCTAAATTAAACTACAAATTCGATCAATATTTACAACACTCCTCTCAAGCTGGAGAGTATATATCTATAACTCCCAACTTGTTACAAATAGAGTCGATGACAGTCTTTGGTAAAGCGTTGGTGAAAATGTCGACAAGTTGACTACCAGAAGAAACAAATGGAGTGGTGATTTCCTTGGACCCTACTTTAGATCAAATGAAATGACAATCAATTTCAATATGCTTGGTCCATTCGTTGGAACCCTTCAATTTGGTCAGTGATCCAATACAAATTTTTTTTTGTTGTTGTCCTTGGTGTCCAATTTATTAGCCATGATAGAAGATAGAAGTTACTAAAGCAAAAATTTGGAAAGCGAGAGAAGTTGAGCGAGACCGGTTAGGCTGAGGGAACCGAGAAGCTCTGTCGAGGGTGACAAAAGGCTGGGCCGAGGAGGTCAAGAGGTGTCGAATGAGGCAAAAGGCTTTGCCAAGAAGGGTAGGACCGAGAAAGAGAAGCTATGGCTTAGAAAGCCTGCTTTAATACCATATCAAAAATATTTTAGAGAATGAGAAAAATATATTATTTTCTCTAGGAGTTCAAGATTTATAATCAATATTTACAATAGGAATGTTGGCAAAATTTGAGTGTTCGTGTTTCATAGGTTAAGACATAGTCGAATTCTGCAACAAAAGTGGCATACTTCCATAGCAAATCAATTATAGTTATAATCAATGTGATCTGCACTTTTAAGTTTTAATAGAATCTAACAACGTTCCTAGGGTTGTGCTAGAATTGGAAATGGCTCCAATAAACCTGCATTTTTTTTATGTTCCACTTTGTCATGACAAATGATGCATTGTGGTTAACTAACCTTGCTTCACCAATACAAGCTTCTCTCCCACATTGGGTGATCCACATGGAGGAGGTTATGACACTTGCACAAGTGACAAGATTGTTGTACACTAGTTCACACATGCAGTTGCCCTTCATTTTGGGGAAGCTGTGTCTAACCCAAAATTGTTTAGGTTTTCATTGTTATTTCACCTTCATGATGATTGGATCCTTTTCCAAGTTCTCCTGGATGTGCCCGTGTTGTCATAACAGTTGGGCTTTTGGAGGGCTTTGTCATTACCTTTAAAGATACAGGCTTGCACCTCCAACTCAAGGCATCAACCACTTGGTAGAAATGGCACTTGTACTCCAATGCAAAATCACACGCCACTCAAGATTCTTTGCCATCATGCTCGACTATAGTTGAGCTTTGGTCATCAGAAGAAATGACTCAATTCCAGGTTGTTATTCTTCATCATAAACATTGAGCCCAACAGATAATGTCTCCACTAATGGAAGCAGTGCTAGTTATTTCTTATGAGCCATGTACTCTCTTTCTCTCTCTGTCACAAATGGCATGGCCATGAACTAGTATGGCTCATACAAAATGAAGCTTATAATCTTCGATTCATCTCCTACAATGTGAACTTGGTAATACCCTTGCTTCATGTCAAGCATTGTAAGGTACTTGTCATGTGCCAATTGATCAAATATATCTGCAATTCTATGAAGCCATTTTGCCAATAAGGCCTGAATTAGAAAACAATATTGGGTCCCTAAGAAGATAATGTGAAGGGCTCTAGAAAAGAAAAGAGTATCAATTACTTACATTGACGTGATTAAGAAAATTTACGATGGAGTTATAACATTTAAAATGCTTGGTATGTGAATATTTAGTGTTTGAGAGAGCAAAGGAAAGAGAAGAAAGAAAGAAGAGACTCGGAGAAATTCTGGTTATGAAGTTCTTTTGATCTACATTGACCTAGTTATTTATGCAATGTAAATAATAAATGAGGATTACAATAGTAGATCTAAGAAACTTATCAAGAAAAAATTAAATTAGAGCTAAGTGAATTTCCAATAATAAAAAACTTCAAACAAAGATCGATATCGAGTCCTAGTCTTTTTTGTATTAGTTATGGACGTGCTTTTTTTAATCAGTAGGTATGGACATGCTTACTAAGCACATTCAAAATGAGGTTTCGTTGTATATATACTTTGATGAAAATAATAATTTAATTGAAAAAAATTAGATCAATGTTTAATTCTAAGTGAACTATGGAGAGTTACTTTAGATTCTACAGGTTTTAGGTTAAAGTGAACTATGGCGAGGTACTCTAGATATTTTAAGTTTTAGGTTAAGCAGGACCAAGACAGAATATATGGAATCTAATTTTAGCAAAATTAGTAGGAATGATGGCGAAATTGATGTATAAGTAGAGTGATTATTTTTTGATATATTGGATTGAATATCCCACTTTTCTCTTTTCTTTTGTGATTTTTTTTTTTTTTTTGGGAGAATTGAACTGAATTGAAGGTCAAATGTAGCTCTTGTTATTTTTTTATACATGGGTTATGCTCCCTTCTGGACCTTTGTTTATTGTATTGTTGTTACTTATCAAAATAAAAGGAACAAAAAGCTTAGATATCCATACAGACGAAGAGATTGAAGAGGACATTACCAATGAAATTAGAGCAAGATGGAGGAAACGGAGAAGTGCATCTAAAATTGTGAGATCATAAACTTTTGGTCAATCAAAAGGGGAAGTTCTACGAGACAGCTTTTAGATTGGTTATGCTATGTTGGGTAGTTAACAACCATTTTTGTTTTTTTTTTTTTTTTGAAGAATGAGTAGAGAATCTGAAATGAGAATCTTGGGATTCATGAATGGTGTTACAAGTAAAAAGATATAATTAGAAATGAACCCATTCTCGAGAAGTTAGAAGTGGTGCTGATTAATAAGATAAAATGAGAGGAAAACTTTTGAAGATGGTTTGAGCATGTGCAATGTAGACCATCCAATGCATCAGTATAGAGGAGTAGGAATGGCAGTGAGACGGGTTTGAGGTGGGGTGGCCCTTTCCCAACCCCAACCCCATTTATATTTCATGTCACCGACTCTACCCATCCCATTTAGAGGCTTACCCCAACCCCAACCCCATTTATATTATCCGACTCCATCCCGCTGCCCGAACTCCTATATATATTTTTTTTTTAAGTAAAAACTTTTATTTTGATAGATAAATTAATTTTTTATTATTAAAATAACTAATATAAGAAAAAATAATATGAATGTGATATAAAAAATCTTAAAGCTAATTTTATATAATGTTATTTATTGGTAAATATAGTATATATAAGACTAATAAAAAAAATTAATATATAAATGGGGCGAGGTGACCATCCTCCAAACCTGCCAACCCGACGAAGTTTTAAAGGTCCCACTCTGACTCCGTTTATGAGCATCCCATACCCGTCCTATTAAGAATGGGGTGGGATGGGTCCCCGATGGGACGGGGTAAATTGCCATCCCTATAGAGGAGTTGATCCAAATTAAAAAGGTGTGCCAAAAAGATAAAGTCAAAGAGAACAAGGGTAGGGGTCGTGATGGGAAGACGATTTCTTTGAATTTAATGGACATGACTATACCAAGAGCCAATTGGAGACAACAGATCTCCAAGTAGTTGGGATTAAAGCTTACTGAGTTCAGATTGCCTCGCTCCAATACTAGTTAAATTAATATTTGGGACATGGCTACAGTCAGAGTGCATACAATGCACATTGGACACATCCACAACTCCTCCAGTGAAGTCTAGTATGATCATTCTTTGAATGAATTATATAGTGGGTTATTGTCTCTTGCAAGCTTGAGACTGCCTTGAATTTAGATTTTTCACCATAGTCCACTCAATTTGTGAAGAGTATTTCATCATAGGGTTCATTTTGACATGTTCATCAGTTAATTTTTACTTGATCTTTGAAGGTTTTGGATCATGTAATTACCTGAGCTTGTATTGAAGTTTTAATAATGTATGATTTTATTGGATCATTTATTCAAGAAACTGAGCGAGCAGAAGAAAAATGTTAAGTCCAATTTTTTTTTTTTTGACATGTCAAATACATATTTAGGCTGTCTAATTTCCGGAATTTACATTTTATTATTATTTATTATTGCAATATTGATTGGATAATTGGACTAGTAGAACCATTTGCTGGAGCATGTAGTTGTATTGGCTGCAATAACAATCTATATCCTTGTTGCATGTTCAAGAGGATGTGAAAGAAGGGGAACATGCAAGAGAAATGGATGCGATGTTGGCTAGGACTGCTTACTTAAAGGTGAAGTGACACATGACATGTCCATTGTTACAAGCAATCCATAGCCTTAACATATATTTGCATTCTTGGATGTCTTTGTCAGGCTTCAAATTCGGGTTCGATATCAATAGATGAGCCACATAATAAATTGGAACAAGAAAACTCAAACAAATCGATTGATCAACCTATTGAATTGAATCATGAGTAAAGGTTGCATACCCCTACACTAATACCAGCTGGATTATTTTATTTTATTGTAAATCTTACTGGCACCATTGGTGCTTACTGAACCATTAGAATCTCTCTCTCTCTCTTTCTCTCTCTCTCTCTCTCTCTATATATATATATATGTATAAAATATACTTCAAGTTTCAAGCACTTTATAACCATGTTACAGAATCAAAGGAAAATTGAGGTTAAGGACTGTCAGGTGACTATTTCAAGTAATCTTACATGAATCTCCTCCGAAGTACACCAAGGCGAAATTCGTCTAGCATATACTCTCATGTCAGTCTCTCGTTGAGTGGTGATAGTTGGTAGCCAATGAGTGGTCAAGTTTAGCAGGCAAAAACATGATAGTAGTGGATCAGGCGATGATCTTTTTGGGAAGTTGAGGTTTTATAGTGGTGATGGGGGATGGGTGATCTAGGCTAATTTGTGACCTTGGGTATGGTTGCTGACCTTTGGTGGTGGTGGTGGTGGTGCTTGATGCCAACAATAGTGACAAGGATAATATGATAGACGACTCTGGACATTACATAGGCACTGGCAGTGACCTTGGTGGGTGTTGGAACTGTAGACACCAGATGCGGTGGTGCTGGTGTATACCAAAAACCAAACTCAGAGATGTGGCTATAGCTAGGCCTCCTTGCATATGAATAATGAACACATGCAAATCCACCCCCTAACCCATTCAACCCAATTTCACACATAAGGACTACTATTTAGTCTGCATGCCTACACAATCCTCTCCAATGTGACAAATACTGCTAAATCAATAGTTAGACTAGCTAGACACATAATTTGAAATTTAGAGAAGTAGAAATATAGGGACAATACATTCGTTTATGTAGCCAATTCAGGGAGGGAGATAAATTAGACAGAGACGTTAAAACCACATTATGGTGAATGAGATTCAAATTTCCACACATAATGGAACATGGAGATTTCTTACTATAACAAATTTTCAATCAAGAGATGTAAATACTCTTTTGGTTTCATTAGGAATTGATCACTTTTAAAAATACTTTCAAAGAGATGGCTATCCTAGGATGATAAACAACAAAGTTTTATTTTGAAAAAAAATAAAAAATAAAAATCACCCCTATGAGAAAACTTATGTCAATCCTTAAGTTATGCTATGTTATAAGCATGGCCAGAGGCAGCTAAGGCTGTAGAGATCTAAAAAATGATGACAAATTTTTTGTTTTTGCCAATAGGGTACTATATATGCACCATTTGCCGGTAGGACACTACATATGCATCATTTAGCTATAAGTCATATTTAGAAGCATATTTTGAGTGTGTCATAGAAGAAAAATATAATAAAATATTAAAATACACCTCTTATAAAAATTTGAGCCTGTTCGGAGATAGTTTCATAAATTGGACCAAAAAGGGCATCCCGGGTGGCCCAGGTGAATCCGGCCAAACCCAGCCACAGGCGAAATATTTTTTTTTTTAAATTTTTATTTAAAATAATTTTAAGAACTTTGGTTAAAGAAAAATGTCGAATTGAGGCGTTTCGGGACTGGTTGTAGTGTAACGGCGCCCGGATTCATTAAGGGCAAAAATGTCATTTTGCCCCCTAACTATAAATACAACCCTTAGAGTAAAGAAAAAAAATCATATTTTGGTATGGAGAAGAGCAGAATACGCACAGGGAGAGAGAAGGGAAGAGAAAACCTAGGTTTTCCAACATTCAAGCTTCCAAAACACACTTCTAGGCTTGGATTTTAACAAAGATTCCTTCTAAGAAGTTGTTCCTCTCAACAAGAACTATATCCTCACAGATCAGTTTGACTGTGCAATGAACGCAACTTCCTCGATTTGAGAAAAATCATTCTAGGTATGATACCTCGCTAAGTTAGGAATAGATTTGAGTTTTCTTGCCTTTCTATGTGTTGATTGAATGATTTAGGTGTTTACTTGATGTTAGAAAATCATTTAGGTGGTAGTTGCTTTGAAAACCTAGAGTTGATTGTTTATGTACTTGTGTATTCTTTGTTAGTCTTTGGGAATTTGGTAAATTGATAAACATGTAACTTGTTGGTATGTTTGATTCATTGTATTTTAGCTTATATTCATGTAGAGAAACTATTGTGGTTTGAGAGTTATGAATTATTCTATGAGTTGGTAGTTTGTGTATTTGTATTTCCTTTGAGAAATTGTTGGAGTGATGAACATGAGACTTGATCATATACTTAATTCATTGAATTGTGACTTACATTCATGTAGACAAAGTGTTGTGAGTTTGAAGTTATGCTTTACTTTATGAAAGAGGCATATTTTTAAGTCATGCTCCATGTGTTGATGAAATGTTTCATTGAATTGCATAAGAATGAAACCAAAACAAGTTGGCATAGTGTGAATCCTTAGAGGTATGGCGTGAGTTGAGCACTTGGTGCTATGCATTATGAGGGTGTAGATCCTGTGGTGAAAAACCCAAAATTGGCCATCGGTACTCATGCCAACGGGGACGGACCGTGAAGTGAGACATAGAGTGGTACTCGATGGACCAACGGGAGCGATCCGTGAAACCGAGACATGGGTGTGGCATAAAGTTTGCATTTGTGCGTCATGCATATCACCTTTGCATTGCATTGATGAATGGGTAGATTTATAGCTTTAAATTTGTTCCTAACATTAACATTGTGTCATACCAGCAGTTGAGCTGACTCATTCGTGGGATATCATATTACAGACGAGACTCCCGGTACTTGAAAACTTGATGAAGTCTTGAAGGATGAAGTGGGAGGTGGACCATGGAGGATTTTTTGCCCTTGGGGCATATTTTGATGTTGTACAAGGGCATAAGTTCTAAACCATATGAAATGATGTTGTAGAAGATTTGTGTATTATGAAAAAAATGGAAAAGACCTTATATGTTGTAATGAATCTGATGATGTGACCTTTAAAGTTCAAGCATATGTGTAGGTGTGACGAATTGTATATATTTAAATGATGTATATTTAAATTCAATGAGATTGTAGCCATTAAGTGAAGATAGAATGTGCAAACCCGTAATTGTAAAATGTATCATGTATATTAGGTGGGAAAAAGACTTAGAAAACAAATGAGGTTATGTCAAAATTTTGGAAAAATTAAAGAATTGGTTAAGTGTGTAAAACACCTTTTAATTAGGTGAGAAAAGTGCTCAAAATGGATGGTTAGAAACCTTGGAAAAATGGGCTAAAAATGGGCTAAAAATGGGAGAAAAGTGGCTTGAAAAACTTGGAAAAAAATATTGAAAACAGAGAAATTTGCTCGCAGCCATGAACAGTAAAAATGTAGAAACAGGAAAATTAGCTTCCATTTGGTACAGTAAAACAGTGCAGAAAATAACCTTGGCTGCCTGTTTGCCTACGCGTGCCCTGTGCGCCCATGGCCATGCGTGGCCTGCCTGCTGCCCAGCCATGCCTTGTGTCACGGGCTTAATGTCTCAACCCACAACCCGTGCGGCGCTCAAGCTTCGCGCCCTACTCGTGAACCCTTAAGTAAGCCTTAAGCACACCACCAAGATAGGAAAGAAGGAAGCACTCTCGAACACTTGAGAGAAGTTGACTTGTATTGCACAAAGTAAGCTTTACAACTCTTGGATGCTACACTTGCTTGGATGGTCTGGCCAAATGAGGCCTCCCCCTATTTATAGGTAACTCAAACTACAATTAGAGGCTAGGATCATGTCAAGTGGCAACGATCTAGCGGTTGTGGAGAGTTCTAGATATTTCTTTAGAAACTTCCCACATCTTCAAATGGAATATTATAGATACAACTATATATACAAGTATGTACATGAATATTCAAGAATTCTCTAGACTAATCTAGGTTCCCTTTTTGTCTAGAGCTATATAGAATTCTCTGGAAGCTTCAAGAAACTTGCCCAATTAGGCGGGGTCCACTTGTTTGCATGCGGGTCGTGTCATTCTCCCCCACCTATCCTGGAAACGTCTTCGTCGTGCCTTCGTCTCTGAAGCGCTGAATGTGATCCTTGAACTGCCACAACGATTCTTCTAACTCCCAACTTGCTTCAGACTCTGGCAAGTCTTTCCATTTCACAAAGTACTCATTGTACCTTGGAATCCCACTCCTGCGTACCTCCTTGTCAACTAATATGCAATCAACTTCCTTATCGAATGAGGTAGCGACGATGGGTGGGGCTCTTTTCAATTCTTCTCTACTTGGTTCCTCCTTGTCTTCATGGTATGGTCTCAAGTTACTTATATGGAAGACAGGATGAATCTTAAGGTTCGACGACAACTCCAAATGATAAGATGCCTTGCCCACTTTCCTTAGCACCGAGAAGGGTCCCTTGTATCGCCTCAACAATGCCTTATGATGTCCACAAAACTTCTTATGTTGTGAGGGTAGTAGCTTAGCAAGACTAGGTCTCTGGTTTGGAACTCTACCGGCCTTCGCTTCTTGTTAGCCCACTTTTTCATCTTCTTTGCTACCTTCTCTAGATAAGTGCGGGCCAACTCTCTTTGTTCCTGCTAGCCCTTGACCACTTTGTAAGCTGCGGGACTGCTCCCCATATAGCCTTTTCGTGACTGTGCTAGGCGTCAAGGGTTGCTACCCTGTGGCTAGCTCAAAAGGACTATGCCCTGTTGACTCGGAGCACTACAAATTGTAAGAGAACTAGGCTACATCCAACAACTTTGCCTAATCCCTTTGGTTGGCACTCATATAGTGCCTCAAGTATATCTCTAACAAGGCATTCACCCGTTCTGTTTGGCCATCCGTTTGGGGGTGAAAGCTTGTAGAGAAGTTCAGCTCCGATCCCAACATTTTGAAGAGCTACGTCCAAAATCGCCCTGTGAAGCGTTTGTCTCTGTCGCTCACTATAGACCTGGGAACTCCCCAATACTTAACCACATGCTCGAAGAATAGCCAGGCCGCTTCTTTTCCCGTGCATTCCGTTGGGGCGGGTATGAAAGTTGCATACTTGGTGAACCTGTCAACCACCATAATAATCGACCTGCACCCTCCTGACTTGGGTAGTGCCACAATGAAGTCTAATGAGACACTTTCCCAAGGTCTTTCTGGAAGGGGAAGCGGCTCCAACAATCCTCCAGGATGCTTTTGCTCCACCTTGTCTGTAGAGATCTGAAAAAAATGCGAAAATTTTTTTCGTTTTGCCGGTAGGATATTTGGCATACACGGTTTCGTCGGTCAAGCCCGGTTTTGCCGGTAAAGCATCTAAATGCGTCAGTTCACCATTTGACATGTTTAAAGGAATATTTGGAGTGTGTCATAGAATATAAATATGCTTAGAATATTGTGAGGTAGCTACTGTTAAAATTTTAGCTAAAATGGAAACCGTTTCAAAATTGGACAAAAAGGGCGTTCGGGTGGCCCGGGTGGAACGGGCCTAAAACGACCTCAAATGAAAATATTTTATTCTAAGAGTTTTCTTTTAAAATAATTTTATGAACATTGGTTAAAAAAAAATTTTGAATTGAAGCGTTTAGGAATGGGTTGTAGAGTAACGAGGTTTCGGGCTCATTAAGGGCAAAATGGTCATTTGTCCTTAGCCCCTTTGTCCACCACTATAAACACAGCCCCCTTAGACCATTTTTATCATAATTTGGGTCTGTAATTACAGAATTCACGTTCTTATAGAGAGAGAGTGAGAAAAGCCCTAGAAATTCAAGATTTCAAGCTGCCGAAACACATATTTCGAGCGGGATTTTGGCCGAACTTTCTTCTGGAAAGTTGTTCGTCTCCACGAGTAATATATCCTCACTGAACAGTTTAGCTATCCAGAAAATACAGCTTCTACAGTTTGTGAAAAACGGATTTTAGGTATGATTTCTTGCTAAGCTAGGAATAGATTTAGTTTTTCCTACCTTATTACATGTTGATTGATTGGTTTAGATGTTTATTTCATGTTAGGAAGTTATCTAAGAGGTGTTAATTTGAAGGACTTAGAGTTAGTAATTTGGGGCTTTATGTATTCTTTGGTTTATTTGATGTTTTGTTGCCATGAGAATGACTTGTCTTGTCTTTGTAATTGATTGCTATATTTGATGTGTATTTATATGATATTTACTTGACATCTTAGAAGGGAATTGGTGATGTGATGTCTTAGTCTTGTGTGGAATGTTAGTGATTTTGTGAAATTCATTGTGGTTGGTGAAATGGTGACATTGTGGCTTGAAAAATATGTAAAGGTGTGTGGTTATGACCTATGTTATGTGAAGCATGGTTGAAAATTTAAAGTTATGAATCATGTGGGGTTTAAAGGCATGACTTGAAAATGCACACCATGTGTTTGATCATTTGTCACATTGAATTTGCATGATGAAATCATGGCATGTTGGCATGGTGAAATTCCTTGGACACATGGTGTGAGTTGAGCACGAAGTGCTATACATTATGAGGGTGTAGATCCTGTGGTGAAAAACCCAAAATTGGCCATTTGGTACTCGCATGCCAACGGGGTCCGAACCGTGAAGCGAGACATGTATCGGTGCTTGATTGACCCGACGGGGGCGGCCCATGAAACAGGTGTGGTACTCGATGGACCATCGGATGCGATCCGTAAAACCGAGACATGGGTGTGGCATAGAGTTGACATGGCATAGAGTTGACATGGGTGTGGCATAGAGTTGACATGGGTGTGGCGTAGAGTTACATGGGTGTGTCACGCATAATTTCATTGCATCGTATTAATGAATTCATGAATGTGATATAGAGTTTGTATGGATGCGTTATAAATATTGTCAGTACATTGTATGGATTGATTAGAGAGACATGTAGAAATGAATGTACACTTGCACATGCCACGTCCTAAATTTGTTGCTAGTATTAGTGAGTTATCATACCAGCAGTTGAGCTGACCCATTCGTGGGCAATATATTTCAGATGAGACCCCGGGTACTTAAGACTTCTTCAAGTCTTGAAGGATGGGAAGACATGGACTAAATTGAAGATTTGGCCCTTGGGGCACTTTTTGGATGTATGGGCATAAGCCCAATTTATTTTGTTTTGTGTTGAAACAAGTTGTAAACTTTAGGCCTTGGGCCATTTTAATATGCATAAGTTGTGAATCAAATGAATGTATGATGATTGTAGTAATTACATTTTACATGGATGTGTTGAATATGGAGAATGCATGTTTTGGTTGGATGGGTTTGTGGCCACCGTATGAGGGTGGGTTGTTGGTGAATTTATATTCATACATGTCGTGAAAATTAGGTAGAAAAGCCTTGAAAAAAAACAAAGGAAACGATGCCCAAAATTTTGGAAAATAAAGTGAAAAATAAGTGTGTAAAACACCATTTAAATGGTTGGAAAAACTATCCAAATTAGGAGGATAGTGTCCTTGGGAGTTGGGCTGAAAATGGGGAAAAAGTGGTCTTTAAAACTTTGGAAAAAAATCAGAAAATGAAACATTTGGGTTGCAGCCATGAATAGTGAAATTTCAGAAAAATCAGAAAATCAGGTCTCTGTGCTACAGTGCCAGAACAGGCCTGAACTACCCCGCGCGCGCGCCAGTCAGCCGTCTGCGCCCACGCCCGCACGCGCCCCTCGCGCGCGTGGCCCTGCCCCGCGCACCTGCTGCCATGCCACCTTCCCCCTCGCGCGCGCGCGCCTGCGCGCATGGCACCCCTGCCCGCCCAGCGCGCTGCCTGCCCCCGTACGCCCTGCTGCGTCTTGCCCTGCTGTCCAGCCTTGTTTCACCACCCTTTTTACCACCTTTTTGAGGCATTTTTGGGACACATTTTTAGTAATATTTGCACAATATTTTGGGCCATGTTTGGGCCCCATTATTGGCTGTTTTAGGGACTTGTTTGGGCCATGTTTGGGCCATAATATGACCTAGATTTCAAGGCCATGTTTGGCTATCTACTAGGGCCAACTTTGGGCTGATATTTGACCATCTTTTTGACCATGCCTTAGGCCATTGTTGGGGTTATCCGAGACATCACTTTATGGAAAATTTTGGGGATACTTTTAGGCTATTTTAAGGGTCATTTTTAAACATGATTTAAATTGTTTGGGGCGTTAGTTGGAACAAGCATTTAAGTTTAAATCTTGACCACTTCAGGGATTATAC
The DNA here is from genome assembly GCA_008638375.1 of Nyssa sinensis. Lineage (NCBI taxonomy): Eukaryota > Viridiplantae > Streptophyta > Magnoliopsida > Cornales > Nyssaceae > Nyssa > Nyssa sinensis. The sequence continues at coordinate 10,424,094 of CM018037.1, read as the reverse complement.
CTTAGGGTATTTTGAGACCCTTTTTGGGCAACCGTTAAAGGGCACTTTGAGAAAGGTTTTGGGAACATTTTGGGAACCATTTTTTAAAAACGATTTAAAGCATTTTGGGCATTAATTGAAAGGGGTACTTGAGCTATGTTGAGGAATGATTTTGAGTTATATTGAATGCCGAATCTTTACTTAAATTGTTGGGAGAAACTTGAGGAATGATGATGGAGATTTAATTTAAATTTAATTCATTGTCATTTATTTCTTCTTTTTCTTCTGTTCAGTCACTCCTCAGGTTCATAGGAATCCGGGGTGTGACATTGTCTTGTTGGCAAACAAGACAAGTTCGCACATACGACTCTACATCGTCCTTCAGCTGTGGCCAGTAGTAGGTGTCTCCAACTAAGGTCAACATCCGATAAGTCCCCAGATGTCCTGCCCATTTGGAGTCATGACACTTCTTTAAGATTTCCCTCCGCAAGCTTCCCCACTTGGGCACATAGATCCAGTTCCCCTTTGTGTAGAGAAGGTCCCCTTCTAGCCAAAATCGTCGTGTCTTGCCCTCCTTTGTAAGCCCTATAATGCTCTTGGCCATAGGGTCATGCTACTAACCTTCTCGAATCCGATCCAAGAGAGGGCTTTGCGGGCGTGTCATAGCTGCAAACTCAGCCTTTCTACTTAGTGCATCTGCCACTAAGTTAGCCTTGTCGGGTTTGTACTCCAACTCGTAGTCAAACTCCGCCAAGAAGTCCTGCCACCTAGCTTGCTTTGGAGAAAGCTTCTTCTGCAACTGAAAATAGTTAGTGGCCACATTATCTGTTTTCACTACAAACTTGGAGCCAAGTAAGTAGTGTCGCCAAACCTATTGGCAATGGCTGATTGCAGACATCTCCTTTCCTTTCACCGTATAACGCCTTTCCGCGTCGTTCAGCTTCCGACTCTCATAAGCTATAGGGTGAACTTCCTGCATAAGAACTCACCCAATAGCAAAGTCTGATGCATCCATGTGAAGCTCAAATGGCTTGCTAAGATCTGGCAAGCTCAGCACCAGCTCCTCCATAATTTCCTTCTTTAGTCCCTCGAAGGCATTCTGGCATCAAGCAGACCACTCCCATGTCTTGCCCTTCTTTAAGAGATCCATGAGGGTCATAGCCTTAGAAGAATACCCCTCAATGAACCGCCTATAGTAGTTGACGAGCCCCAAGAAAGATCACAACTCTGAAACTTTAGCAGACGAATCTCATTCTTGTATAGCCCTGACTTTGGCCCCATCCATCAGAAGTCTTCCATCCTTAATCTGGATTCCCAAGAAGCTAACTTCCTCTTGGGTGAAGGAGCATTTCTCTTTCTTCACATATAGCTCGTTCTCCTGCAATACTTGGAAAACAATTCTAAGATGTTGGACATGCTCCTCCAGCCTCTTACTATACACCACAATGTCATCCAAGTATTCCACTACAAATTTGTCTAAGTATGGATGGAAGATCTTGTTCATCAAGGTACAGAAAGTAGCATGCATATTAGTGAGACCAAAGGGCATAACAAGGAACTCGTAAGATCCGTACCTTGTCACACAGGTAGTCTTGGGCTCATCCCTTTTAGCAATCCTCACTTGATAATATCCCAAGCGAAGGTCGAGTTTGGTGAAGTACCTCGCTCCTCCAAGTTGGTCGAACAAGTCAGCTATTAGTGGGATGGGGTATTTGTTCTTTACAATCACCTTGTTGAGTGCCCGATAATCAATGCATAGGCGCAAAGACCCATTATGCTTCCTTTGGAATAGCACTGGAGCTCCATAGGGTGCCTTTGACGGTTAAATGAAGCCTGCATCAAGTAAATCCTTCAATTGCTTCTTCAACTCCTCTAACTCCGGTGGGGCCATACGATATGGCGCCTTGGCAAGGGGCTTAGCCCCAGGCTCAAGCTCTATCTGATGATCCACCTCCCTCTTAGGTGGTAGTCTTTTAGGCAACTCCTTAGGCATTACATCCTTGTACTCGGCCAATACCCGCTCTATCTCCTTGGGCATCACTTCTGAAGCACCTTAGGGAGAGTCATCCGTCTTCAAAGCCGCAAGGTAGGTAGACTCCCCTTTCTTCAAGCCCTTGGAGAATTGCATTGTCGATAGTACCTTGGACTCGATCTTGGCTTGCCTCGTCATTGGAACCATACAAGTCGTCCCTTCTTCAGCGATGCACATGACATTAGAGGAGGGAACTGGGAAAGCCTTGACCTTGTCCATGAAGTCTATGCCAAGCACCATAGGGTAATCATCCATGGGAATGACTAAGAAATCTGCCACTCGATTCCACGAGCTGATACACAGCTTTACCCCACGTACCACACCATCGATCGGTTTAGCAATCGAGTTGACTGCTTTAAGCCACCTGCCTTCCTTGGTGATCTTGAGACATAGTCTCTTAGCTTCATCTGTTGCAACAAAATTATGTGTTGCCCCTGTGTCGACCAAGGCACGAGACTTCTTCCCGTTCACCACTATGTCTACATACATAAGTCCCTTGGTTAGGGCCTTAGATGCCTCAACCTTAGCCTTCACAACATTTAGTGTCACGACCCGAAACCCACCCTATGCAGATCTCGCATCGCGACCGCCACCCTCAGGCCCGAGGACCCTTGGGCGAAGGCTCACATAAGCAGCGGTATCGAATAGACGTGCGACATGTGGTTGCGGAAGCATGAAAAACTTTTTCTTTTCTTTTCTTATTTTTAAATTACGCACATCCGTCCTATACTGCCGCTCTATACATAGTATACATGGTTACACATTCAGAGTATAACTAAAACTTAAAGACTTATAACATTACATGTTCAGTTGCCTCGTGGGCTTAATACATATTCTTACAATGTCTACAAATACAAAATGTATCATTAGAGTTCATAAGTTTCCAAAAGAAACTACTTAAACATATCTTCCCAAAATGGCAGATGTATCATCATCGTCTTCCAATAACAACTGCCGTTAATCACTTGAAAGGGGGGGTCCAAATAAAATTCGGGTAAGCTAATCTAAGCTTGTGAGTAATTTCAGCATTTTTCATGGGGTTTTCAATTGGCAGTGGTTTAGTACATAAGAGTTTGTAAAATAATCACTACCAATTGCTCGTATACTTGAACATAGAACATATGCATTTCGTAAAACAGATAGCTTTGAAACATGTAAAGTATTCAAGCTAAACTTATACGTATGAACTTCAAAACATATAACATAACATGTATTTCTTAAATGGAGTATATAAAACTCGAAACATAGGCATTTCTTAAACATATAGCTTTGAAACAATTAAAGTGTTTAAGCTAAACTCGTACTTCGTCAGATAAAGTATATAAACTTTAAAACACATAAATATGTACTGTGAAATGAGGGTAAAACCTGTTTCCATTTCCAATACATTTTCTTATCACTTTTCATTAATGGAATCCGTTTCGAACCAGATTCCCACTTTTCGTTTCGTGAAGATATCTTATGCCTGGGGGATTAGATCCTGCTACCTGGCATCTTTGATAATCAAATGAGCTACGTATAACTCAAAATCTTATAAGATTTTGGATAATTTTTATTTCTGAACAAATCCATAAAATCTGTGGTGCTTATGCACAACTTTTCTTACATTCAAATACATTTGAATACATAACTTCTTCAAATAGGTGCTTCTCATGAACATTCAAAACATCATATACATAATTTCATAACAAATCCTTTAAACATTTGATATAACCAAATCCAGAATACTTTACAAAATTTCGGCATTTAAAACTTTAGACATGCTGAAATAAAATAAGAAACTATGATGGAAAACCATTCACTGAGCATGTCGTAATAGAGTTTACAAAACAGAACAATTTAAAATTGAATCATGTAAATATTGAATTCGGAATTTCAAACACTTCATATCTTTGCATTTAAAACCTTTTCAAATCCATGGAGTTAAATCTCCACTTCAAATACAGGGTTACTCACCTTGGTCCTTTAGGGTTAGTGCTAATAATGCACTTTCCCACTTTCCTTGTAGTTCTTAAGAACAATTCATAAATATCTCATTAACTTCACATTCATTGTAATATCATCTTGATATTTCTTAACTTATGCTTAAATCGTATTAGATCCTAAAATGATTTCATAAATTCATATGTACTTAACTTAACTCGTTCTCTTAACCTATGACACAATGTAATGTGTTAGAATTTAATTTATTTCAATTTATACTCTTCTGGTAGCTCCATTAACTTTAATTTAAAGTTATTTATTTCACATATTTACGTGTCGTGTCTTTTCGTATTTCATTTCTCGTACTTGCCTCAGTTTAGTTCTTCGACAATATTTCAGTTCATAGTCATCTAACAGATGCTATTCATCAAATTTTATGTCTTTTTATTTAGACATTTCATTTTGGTCAAATAGACTCTACCATTGAGTTCGGAGCGTCGAAGAAAGTCAATTTAGGCTTTCCTAACATTTAATTCAGACTTTTATATGTAAAAGGGCAAAATAGTCATTTATCATTTTACGTGTCATATTTTTTCGTACTTCGTTTCGTAATTTGGACTCCATTATTGAGTCTAGGATGTCAAAGAAAGTCAATTTAGACCTTCTCTAGTTTCATTTTTGAGGTACTAGGGGCAATTTGGTCATTTTACCCCTTTACGTGTCTTTATTTTTGGAACCTCGTCTCGTGTCGTGGACCTCACCATTGGACTTAGAAGGTCCAAGATAGTAACAATATACTAATAACTTGTAAATTTTGGACAAGGGGTATTTTGGTCATTTATCCCTGTACATGTCTTTATTTTTCGGGCTCCATCTAGTAAAACGGACCCTGCCATTAGTCTCAGAATATCCAAAATAGTAAAAATACACTATTCATATTTTTAATTTGGACTTCATTTGCTTCATATATGACCCAAGGGCAAAATAGTATTTTTGCTTTATTTATTAAATAATTAAATTAATTATTTAATTATTTTTCTAGGGGTTTAATTGCATAAAATTTCTATGGGTTGGGTCATAGTGGAATTTCTTAAAACAGTTGGGGTCAATATGTAAATAGATGAAATCTTGGTTTATTTAATTGAATTAAAACCAAAAACCAGTGGGTTCAGTTTAAACATAAGTGAACCGGTCCGGTTTTAATTGGACCAATCCAGTTCAGTCAGTTTTTATACGTGTTGCTGACGTCACGATGATGTCAGCCCTAGCATTTTAAACATTTAAAACATATACGAAACGTTGTCGTTCCATTTATTCAGTGGCAAGCCCAGATGCTGCCACGTGTCCGAGTCGACTCAACCTGGTTTTTAAAACCGAGTTGACTCATTATTTTCTTCCCCACTTCGAACCCAACTGTAACCCTAATTTTTGCATTTCATTTTCTTTAATTTCGTGCAGTTTGGATCCATGGATCCTTACTATTTTCAAACCAATCCGTTTCTGGAACATAAGGCAAAGGTTTGGCATTCATTTTTGAAATTAAAACTAAGTTATATGTTCGGTTTAGATTTTGATAATCCAAACCTGCAAGTTGGTCGTATATGCTCAGTTCTGAGCTAAAACCCTTGGGGTTTGATCCGCTATGATCCATATTTCATGTAGTTCCATTTTTCATTCTAATATACCCATTTTGGTGTGGTTTCGAAATGTTGGTTTCAACAACCGAAACCTGTAACTCGTTTTATGGAGGTCGATTCTTTAGTTTTGTGATCGCGGTTAAGCGTTTTTAGAACACCCTTAGGGTCTTCTTGTGGTCTCATTACACCAAACTCAGTTTGGTTGCCATGGGTTCAGACCTGCTATAAGCAAGGTCCTCCTATGGCGGTTCCTCATGGGTTTACATTTTTTGAGTGTTTTCATGGCTACTTTTCATGTTTAAACAAGTCTAAATATAATCTAAACGTTATATATACATAAACAACATAAAAATAGCCTATATTCATGCTTAAATTCTAGAGAGAGAAAAATGATAATTTTCACATTTCTCACCTTTTTCACTGTTTTTCTCCTTCTTCTTGCTCTGATTCTTGATCTATTCTCCACAGTTTCCTTCCCTTGATTTCTTTTGTGAAAAGCAAGCATGCTTTGCTTTTAAAGAGGAAGTAACCGACCTCTCTCTCCCCTCCATTCTCTCTCTCTTTACACCTCATAACCCTACTTTAACCCTATTTTCAGTCTCCCTTCACATCTCATAAATTCTGCTTTTTCCATTTTGGCAACTTACATTTATGGGTTCTTGATATTTTTGTATATATGTATATTATATATACACACACTAACACATGAAGACACACACACACACACTGCCGACACACACACACATACCCTGATATTTATTTCAACCTTATATATCTATACATATATAATATTTTAATTATCTTATATGCATACTTATACATATACATGTACATATACATATACACATACTTGGCTTATATACATATACATATAGATATTTGTATATTAAATATATTTTCTCTTGTTTCCATGTGTACATATATATATATATATATATATTTCTATATACAGATATATATATATATAAATATATATACTTAATTTCATATGTACACACACTTGGTGTGTGTATTTTGCTTTACTAGAATATACATATTTAGAATTATATGTATACACATAATATTATGCATATAGATACATAATTAAATTTTGTATCCTTCGATCCTCAGTTTATTTGCAGTTATTTTCAACCACAGTTCGTTATCTCGTAATACGTGACATATGACCCGAAATCCCAGGTCGGGATATTACATTTAGCATCCAAAGTGAGCTCACCCTTATCTCCTCTCCCGCATCATCTTCCTCTTCTTGCTAAGAAGCTAGGGCATTAAGGGCCTTCCTCTTGGGACAGTCCCTTATGAAATGGGGTCCATCATAGAAGTAGCACGCCTTATTAGGCTTGGACTGATCCTTGCCCTTGTCACCTTTCTTGTCCTTCCTAGAGGGCGGTTTCCCCGAGTCGGACTTCCCCTTGGCTTCCTTGTCTCCCTTACCTTTCCCATAGTTGCTCTTCTGCCCCTTAGCTTTGTTATCATTCTTTTTAAACTCTATAAGTGACTCCACAACTGCTATAGCTGAAGACGAGGTCTGCACACTACAGCGCTAAAGCTCTTGCTTAGCCCCGAGTTGGAGGCCACTTATAAAGTAAACAAACTTGTCTTTCTCGGTGATATCCAGGATTTCAAACAAGAGATTAGTGAATTCAGACGCATATTCCCGAATAGTACCCTTATTGTCACATCCCGAACCCCACCCTACATGGAAGTCGAGGACGTGATGCCAGTCAGCCGCCACGCGACCAACCAAAGGCAAATTCTGAACTTTCCGGTAAATTGCACTCTGACTGTAGGGTCAGATGCAGCAGAATTTAAAACTTTTTTTTTTTTTTATCACGGGAATGCAACTCATTTATCCACTGTAAGAGTATGTACCACAGAGCTAGTCTAAACCCAAACAGTTAATAATTCTAACCTCAGAGCATAACTATAATCAGATGTACAATACAGAGTATATCCAATATCTCTAGAGTACCATGTCCATGAGCCATGTCCAGATATCAGTAATTTAATCATATCATATGTAATCATGTCACTCACCTGAATTAAACGAATTCAATCCATAGAATATAGTCTACACAGATCAGTACTGTCAAATCCTTTCGCTGGAAACGCCACTCGGCCTATCCACTTCATATCAGGGTGCTTTCTAATCCAATGGAGATAATTCCTGAAAAATGTTAGGATAATGGGGTGAGCTTAAATAAGCCCAGTGAGTAACACAGGTTCCCTGTCATGGGTTTCAAACCTAGTTCTTGCTTACAAAGCACATGGAGAGTTTAGTTATTTCAAAACTAGCAATTTTATAAATCCACTCAATGCAGTTAAGTAGAATAAAATAGAACCGAACCAGATAGTACAGACAGATCAAAACAAAACAGATCATAACAGATCATAGCAAGACATAACTGAACAGAACAGGACATAACCTAACATAACAGATCAGATCAAAACAGTAACCAATGTTAGTATATCAATCAGGGACATGGCATGTCATCATCGGAACGGAACATAACGGAACGGAGCAGGAGCAATATATCAATCAGAATCAAAGGCATATACTTAACAGAACAGAACAATACGGAGCTGAATAGAACCCTATCAATCAGGAACAAAACATAACAGGACAGAACATAATAGAACTGAACGGAAACAATATCAATCAGGAACAAAACATAACAGGATGGAACATAACAGAACTGAACGGAAACAATATCAATCAGGAACAAAACATAACAGGATGGAACATAACAGAACTGAACGGAAACAATATCAATCAGGAACAAAACATAACAGGACGGAACGTAACAGAACTGAACGGATCAATATCAATCAGGAACAAAACATAACAGGACGGAACATAACAGAATTGAACGGATCAATATCAATCAGGAACAAAACATAACGGGACGGAGCGGGAATAATATGTCAATCAGAGACAATAGTATATCATTAACGGAACAGGATAAGACGGACTGAACGGAACAATATGTCAGTCAGAAACAAGAGTATATCATTAACGGAACAGGACAAGACAGACTAAACGGAACAATATGTCAGTCAGAAACACAAGTCTAACATTAACGGAACAGAACAAGATAGACTGTGCAGAACAATATGTCAGTTAGAGACAAGAGTATATTATTAACGGAACGGAACAAGACGGACTGAGCAGAACAATATATCAGTCAGGGTTACAGGTATATCATTAACGGAATGGAACAAGACAGGACTGAGCAAAAACAATACATCAGTCAGGATTACAGGTATATCATTAACGGAACGGAACAAGACAGAACAGAACTGAACAACAGAGTAGGACAAGACAAAATCATGCCACGTGTAATGTAGTACAGAAAGTATGCATTTAAATATATGCATTTAGCAATACTTCGTATAAAACAGTATGCATTCAAGTATGCTCATTTAAACAGTATAGCATATGAAACAGTACAGTGCATCAAAATACAGTAGCTAGACAGTGTAACTTATACACCAAGTCAGAAGTTCCAAGTTACTCACTTACTTTACGCTTATCTCCTTGAACAGATAATCTGATATCCTCCAGATATTGTCTCAGGCACATCCTTGTGTATCCTAAATAATCATCATCAATCACAGACAGATCAGAATTTAACCATTCATGGCTTATTCATCATCTTAGGTATCTATCGGATTACCTAAGGTAGCCCAGTAGCCTACTACCTTTTTCATTAGGTTTCATCTAAGGCTATCATTTCTTTACTTAGGCTCAGTAGTCATCAGGATTATGATATAAGTCATTTAAACTTCAATCGTCATCAGTTAAGCACATATTTAGCCTTAGGGGCAAAATGGTAATTTTGTCATTCTTGCCCCGGACCCTGTCGTGGTCGTCTGAATGTCCCATATATCTTATATATAAATTTCTAAGTCCTTTGGACTTCATTTGGTATCTGTTTTAGATCATCGGGACACATCGGTCATTTCTCATTTTACGCTCTAACAGTTTCAGAGTCTTATTCAGCCTCTCGGTTATCATAATTATGCTTATGATAATTTACCAGATTAGATTGGCCTTTATTTGGCCTCTACTCCGCACTTATAGTGCTCAGGGGTATTTTGGTCATTTTATGTTTTGTGTAACTCTAACCCCGAATTGTCATTTAATCATGTGTACAGTCCCACGGGTATCTGGACTTCTCTCAGTATTAGTTTCGTCCCAATCGGACTTCATTTGGGCTTTGTACAGTATCAGGGGTAATTCGGTAATTTCTACATACGTCATATTTTTCGGCACTTCAGTTCATAAAATAGACCTCACCATTAGGTCCAGAGTGTCCGACATAATTACATTGGACTATCTTTTATGTTTAATTGGCCCTGGGAATCATTAGGGTCAATTCAGTCATTTACAATTTATATGTCTGTATTTTTCGGGTCTTCGGTTCATTAAACGGACCTCACCGTTGAGTTCAGAATGCCCGACATAATCAGAATGGCCTATCCTTTATTTTTTTATTCAGGCCTAGGTACCATCAGGGGCAGTACCGTCATTTACCACTTACGGGTCTATTTTTTTCGGGACTTAATCTCCCAAATTGGACTCTGCCATTGAGTCTGGAACGTCCGAAATAATAGAAATACACTATTTATTTAGTTAATTCGGACTTCGTTTGACATATTAAATGTCCAGGGGTAAAATAGTAATTTTACCTAATTAATAAAATAATTATTTTATTATTTAATTATTTTCCAGGGGCTTAAATGCATAGTTTTTCCAAAATCTGGGCCACAGTATAATATTCAGAACTGTTGAGGGTTAAACTGTAATATCAGAAAACATTTGGGGGTTAAAACAGAATTTTGTGAATTAGGGGTTCAGACCAGAGGGTTCTAGGGTTCAAGAATTGAACCGGTCCATTTATCCACCGAACCAGCTGGTTTGATTTCTTCAGGAGAACTGGAATATTATATCCTGGTTATCCCAATTGGCCCCTTATCCTTGGATAGCTTATTCCAATTTCCCAACTTCAATTTATTATCACCGTAACCAAACAGGTCAGATTTCAGTTTAATTTTAAAACAGTTAACATCAAAACGGTGTAGTTTCATTAATGGGATGGCACGTTTTAACATCAAAACAGTTTAAATAATGTCGTTTTAACACTAACGGAACCCGAATTAGCTAACCCGGGAAATCCCGAATGATTAATAAATGACACGGAATCTCTGACACTGAAGAATACTGAAATACGAAACTCTCAGAACAAACCGCGTCGAAAAATGAGTTACGGAATGAAAGTTATGAAGGAAACATTGAAATCAAATTAATGCGCAGCCAAACAGGGCTTTAGCCCAAAATGGTGAAAAATGGCCAAATTGGTGGTCAAGGGGAGTTGAACCCTTGACCTCTGGTGGAAAGAGATTTTCTCAAAAAACTTACCAACTAGGCTGCAGACCACTTTGTGTGTATATACACCAAGATTTGTATATAACACTGCATCGCCCCAAGTTGCCTCCCAAATTGGCCAATGGCCAAGCATGCAACACATCACCCCTATGAACCCTAGCCCCACCATCACCCTACTCTTAGCATACTTGAGCACCACTCTCCCAATCAGCACACATGCAACCAAATTGATTAAATAAAATACCCTTGATATATATTGGGTAGAGGAATTATGCACACCTTGGGAGGGAAATCAGACCCAAAATAATTCTATATACTGATATTTGAAAGAGGGCTAGAGAGAGAGAGACATGGTGTGCATGTGTGTATATGGCCATGTGAAGAGATACAAGAGGAGGAAGAAGACTGAGGGCTGAGGGGCACGACTGCACTGGGGCACACCTGAGGTGCTAAGGTCTGAACTGAGCTATGGGAGGAAAGGAAGCCACCGAACCAAGGTAAACCAACCAGCTGCCATAATTTTTTTTGTTTAAATCTGGAACTGTTTCTGATGGTTTTAATCCATATGAACCGTATATATATGCTCCTGTGAGACTCTAGAATTGCCCTAAATAAATTGGGAGGGTCGAATAGGGTAGAAAACATAAAACCGAGACCCAACCGCCATGGATGAAGCTTCCCTGTAGCAGGTCTGAAACGACCGAGACCAAACCAAGTTTGTCCAATCTAGACCTGAACTAGACCCCATTAGGTGTTTAAAAATCACCATCCGCGACCCAAAATCGCATGGGAAGGCCCTCAAAATCGAAGCTATTGCTTTCGGCCAACAAACCCAAACTCTGAAACAAGCTTCTAAACCATGATTTTGGAATGGAGATTGAACCCTCATGGATATACGGTCACAAAGAAACAAAAACCATCAAATTTGATGGAGAAATGAGAGCATACAGTGGAGTTGCAGGTCCCACGGTAATGGTGAGGAACCGAGCTCCATGCATTGTTTCGAGCCACTAAATGAATGCCAAATTGTTGGCATGATACCCAGAAATAAATTGGGACTGAAGGCAAGAATAATCCGTGCTTGAAACATCACGAAATAGAAGAAGAAAATCTACGAGAATTAGGGCAAACAGTGAGGGTTCAACAGGGAAGACGACGCTGAGTCGACCCAGTGTTTTAAAACCGAGTTAGTGAGTTGACTCGGACACGTGTTGGTCCACGAGTGTACCACCGAATTATTGAAACTGCGCCGTTTTGGGTTAACTGTTTTAAATTTAAAATCGAATTTAGGCTGTTTGGCTACGGCAATAATAAATTAAAATTGAGATTAGGGGCAACTGAAACACGGATAGGGACTGAAATTGGGGTTACCAGGGATATGCTATCCCGGTTTTCTGAGGGACCAGTGAACCGGTTGGTTTTGAGGGATTTGGACCGGTTCAACAGTTTAACCCTAAAACCCTTTGGTTTTGAACCCTAATTTAATGAAATTTCATTTTTGACCCCTAAAGTTCCTAAAATTACGGATTTACCCCTACTGTTTGACAGAATTGCATAGTGGCCCAGACTTTTGAAAATTTATACATTTAAGCCATGAATAAATTAATTAAATAATAAAATAATTATTTAATTATTTTATTAAATAGGTAAAATTATAATTTTACCCCTAGACATTAAATGTGTCAAACGGAGTCCAAATTAAGTAAATAAATAGTGTATTTTCACTATTTCAAATATTCTGGACTCAATGGTACAGTCCAAATTTGGAAATACAGTCCCGAAAAATACAGACCTGTAAGTGATAAATTACTGTACTGCCCCTGATGGCACCAGACCCAAATAAAAATAAAAGACAGTCTATTTTGACTATGTCGGGCATTCTGAACTCAACGGTGAGGTCCGTTTAACAAACCGGAGTCCCGAAAAATACAGACACATAAAGTGTAAATGACCGTACTGCCCCTGATGCTTCCTAGGGTCAATTGAACATAACAGACAGTCCAACTTAATTATGTTGGACACTCTGGACCCAATGGTGAGGTTCATTTTATGAACTGACGTGCCGAAAAATATGACACGTGAAATTACCAAATTACCCCTGATACTGTACGAAGCCCAAATGAAGCCCGATAGGAACGAAACTGATACCGATAGAAACTCGAACACTGGTGAAACTGTATATCCGAATAAATGACGAACCGGGGTCAGAATCTTACGAAACGTAAAATGACCAAAATGCCCTGAGCACATGAAGTGCAAAGTAGAGGTGGAATAAAGGTCAAACTGATCTGATAAATTGTCATAGGGATAATTATGAACACTGAAGGGCTAAATAAGACTCCGAGACAGTCAACGCGTAAAACGAGAAATGACCGATGTGTCCCGACGATCTAAAGCAGATACCAAATGAAGTCCAAAGGGCTTAGAAAATCATATCTAAGATATGTGGACTATTCTGAGGACCACGATAGGGTCCGGGACAAGAATGGACAAATTACCATTTTGCCCCTAAGGCTAAATAAGCACTTAACTGATAGCGATTCAAGTCTAAAAGAGTTAGAACTTCAGGTATACGATATATGGGATATTCTGAGAACCACGATTGGGTTCGGGGCAAGAATAACAAAATTACCATTTTGCCCCTATGGTTAAAATAAGAACCTAGCTGATACCTATTGGAGTCTAAAAGACGTAGAACTTTATATTTAAGATATAAAGACTATTCAGAGGGCCTTGACATGGCCCGGGGCAAGAGTGATAAAATGACCGTTTTGCCCCTAAGGTTGAATAAGTGATTGACTGATAACGATTGAAGTCTAAATGACTTGGGTTATAATCTTGATGACTGCTAAGCCTAATTTAAGAATAAAATAGCCCCGGATGAAACCCGATGAGAGGGCGATAGGCTACTAGGCTATCTTAGGTAAACCGATAGATACCTAAGATGACAAATGAGACCTGAATGGATGAGTTCTGATCTGTATATGATTGATGATTATTGTTCAGGATATACATGGAGATGCCTGACGTATCTGGAGGTTATCGGATTGTTTGTGCAAGGAGATAACCGTAACAGTTTGTGAGTAACCTGGAACTTCTGACTTGGTGTATAAGTACACCGTCTAGTTACTGTATTTTGATTTACTGTACTGTTTTGTATACTGTACTGTCGAATGCATACTTTTCATACTGCATTACACGTAACCTGATTTTGTACTGTCCTGTTCTCCTGTTCAGTTCGGGTCTGTCTTGTTCTGTTGTATGGTCTGTCATGGTTTTATTCTGTACTGTTGCGTCTTGTGAGTAAACCTGACTCCTGAATTGGTGTATAAGTTCTGTCTAGATACTGTACTTTGAAGCACTGTACTGTTTTGAACGTTATACTGTTTAAAAGAAAAACATATATTTAAAGTAGCATATGCCTTGTCCTGATTGATATTGTACCAGTTTGTTCCGTCCTGTTCAATTCTGATATGTCTTGTTCTGATAGATGTATTGTTCCGTTTTGTTCCGACATGTTCAGTTCCGATGTCTTGTTCTGATTGATACTGTTTCGTTTTGTTCCATCCTGTTCAATTCCGATATGTCCTGTTCTGATAGATGTATTGTTCCGTTTTGTTCCGACATGTTCAGTTCCGATATGTCTTGTTCTGATTGATATTGTTTCATTTTGTTCCGTCTTGTTCAATTCCGATATGTCTTGTTCTGATAGATGTATTGTTCCATTTTGTTCCGACATGTTCAGTTCCGATATGTCTTGTTCTGATAGATGTATTGTTCCGTTTTGTTCCGACATGTTCAGTTCTGATATGTCTTGTTCTGATAGATGTATTGTTCTGTTTTGTTCCGACATGTTCCGTTTCGATATGTCTTGATCTGATTGATGTATTGTTTCGTTTGTTTCCGTCATATTCAGCTCCGATATGACTTGTCCTGATTGATATTGTTTCGTTTTGTTCCGTCATGTTCAGTTCCGATATGACTTGTCCTGATTGATATCGTTTCATTTTGTTCTGTCATATTCAGTTCCGATATGACTTGTCCTGATTGATATTGTTTCGTTTTGTTCCGTCATGTTCAGTTCCGATATGACTGGTCCTGATTGACATTGTTTCATTTTGTTCCGTCATGTTCAGTTCCGACATGACTTGTCCTGATTGATATTGTTTCATTTTGTTCCGTCATGTTCAGTTCCGATATGACTTGTCCTGATTGATATCGTTTCATTTTGTTCCGTCATATTCAGTTCCGATATGACTTGTCCTGATTGATATTGTTTCGTTTTGTTCCGTCATGTTCAGTTCCGATATGACTGGTCCTGATTGACATTGTTTCATTTTGTTCCGTCATGTTCAGTTCCGACATGACTTGTCCTGATTGATATTGTTTCATTTTGTTCCGTCATGTTCAGTCCCGATATGACTTGTCCTGATTGATATCGCTTCATTTTGTTCCGTCATGTTCAGTTCCAATATGACTTGTCCTGATTGATATCGTTTCATTTTGTTCCGTCATGTTCAGTTCCGATATGACTTGTCTTGATTGATATTGTTTCGTTTGTTTCTGTCATGTTCAGTTCCGATATGACTTGACCTGATTGATATTGTACCGTTTTGATCCGCCATGTTCAGTTCCGATATGTCTTGTTCTGATTGATGTATTGCTCTGCTTTGTTCCGCTATGATCCGTCCCGTTATGCCTCTGTCCTTGATTACGCCTGTGACTTGAACTAGTGTTTTGTTCCGTCTGATCCCGTTATGTACCGTCCGTTAATCATCTGTCTGTCTTGATTGATATATGGTCCAGTTTCGTTATGATCTGTCTGAATTCTTGACTTGGTTTATAAGTTACTGCATAGATACTGTATTTTGATGCACTGTACGGTTTTAAAAGTTAAACTGTCTGAATGCATGTTTTTAAATGCAAACCTTATACTGTATTGTACGCGGCATGATTTTGTCCCGTCCTACTATTATTTTGTTCGGTCTGTCTTGTTCCGTTTTATGGTCTATCTGATTTTGTTCTGCTATGATGTGTCTGACTCTGGGTACCATTCTGATTATGAGCGGTCTGGCATAAGTAGGCTTGATTACGTGCCTAACTGTTATATTATTGTTATGCCCTGTTATGTTCCGCCCAGTACTGATCTGTTCTGATATTTGAATTAATTGCCTATACTCTCATTGATATTGGCATCATTGACTGTTTCGTCTGTTCTGATTTGTTGTTCCGTTTAGTTCAGTCCTGTTTTATTCTACTGAAACTGCATTTAAAGTAGATTTATAAAACTGCTATTTCAGAAACAACTGAACTACCCTTGTGCTTTGTAAACAAGAAATGGTTTTGAAACCCTTGACAGGGAACCTGTGTTACTCATTGGGCTTTTCGAAGCTCACCCCATTCCCTAACATTTTTCAGGAATGATATCTGTTGGATCTGATGGCACTGATCAGTGGAGACTGGATTATTGAGGATTGAATCTGTTTAATCAGGTGAGTGATGTAATACGATTGACTTGACTGGTATGTACTAGATATAGACCTGGCTCATGGATTTAAACGGTACTCTAAAGATTATAGTTCTGCTCTGAGGTTAGAATTGTTAGCTGTTGGATTTTAGACTGGCTCTGTGGTACATAGCCTTATAGTGAATACATGAGTTGCATTCCCTTGACAAAAAAAAAAAGGTTTTAAATTCCGCTGCATCTGACCCTACAGTCGGGGTGCAATTCACTGGAAAGTTCAGAAATTGCCTTCGGTTGGTCGCGTGGCGGCTGACTGGCATCACGTCCTCGACATCCGCGTAGGGTGGGGTTCGGGATGTGACAATACAGTTCTGATTTCATTTACAACTAGTCCCCATTTTGAAGATTTCAAGGTGAGTCCATGTATATGTACTAATATACACATTTATACATATACATCTCCATATATATAGATGTCTATACACATCAGAGAGTCAGTAGGATCATGGGGATGATGTGGGCTGAGGGGAGCTGATTCAGTCAACCATGTAAGGTTTGCATGGGTTGCCATTGGTCCATTTGGGTGGCAGCTTGGGGCAATTCAGTGTTATATACAAATCTTCGTGTATATGTACACAAAGTGGTCTGCAGCTTGGTTGGTAAGCTTTTTGAGAAAAATTCTTTCGACTAAAGGTCAAGGGTTCAATTCCCCTTAGCCACCAATTTGGCTATTTTCCCACCATTTTTGGTTAAGGTCACGTTTGGTTGACACCAAATTCTGTTTTGGCTATTTCTGTAATATCTCCTTATTCGGAGCTCCGTTTTCAACACGATTTCTTCCAGAGTTTCGTATTTCAGTTATCTTCAGTGTCAGAGGTTCCGCGTCATTTATTATTTATTTCAGATTTCTGTAATTAGCTAATTCGAGTTCCGTCAGTGCTAAAACGACATTATTTCACCTAATTAATTGATAATTAGGTTCGGGCATTACACCCTTTTCTCAGAAAAGTTTAATCATTTTATTGGTCTATCATGACCGCTGGGAGATTAGGGTTAATTTCCTTGATTATTCTCTAAGCCGGTACTAATTAATAATTAATAAATTAATTATTAATTAATCAGGGTCGGGGTATTACACTTATGTTTAAGCCATCGAAGGCATTCCTTGGCCTCAAACCGAGCATTCTCAGGGTAGAAGTGCAACTTAATATCTTGCTTAAAATCATTCCAAGTCTCCAGGGTGAACGTACCTTGCTCTATTTTAGTGCTTCGCCGTCGCCACCACAAGAGAGCATTGTCATTTAAGAACAAGGAAGCTGTAGAGATCTTGCTAGCATCATCCTTCACACGCAAGTGTCGGAGGTACCTCTTGATGTTCCATAGGAATGTATCCAACTCCTTCGCATCCCGCTTGCCGTCATAGGCCTTGGGCTTTGGAGCATCCACCTTCGGCGCCCCACGAACCATATGAGCCCGATTGACCACTGCTTCTTTGCATAAGGCCTAGTTTCCCTTCATTTCCTTCATCTCATCATGGAACGAGGCCAGCTCCGCAAACACTTGGTCGAGTTTGCGTTGGAACTCTTGTCGAAGTGTGTCAGCCATGGAGTTCAAGGCTCCTAGTGCCTTGCCTCTAAGGTCCTCCACCGCGGCCTCTAAAGTAGCACTACTTGGGATCTCATCCTCTAGCTGCATGCCAATGTTAGCCACGACCCGTTCCATCCTCTCGAGGTATGCCTCTATGGAAGCCACCATGTCCTTAGATTTGATCCTGCCCCTCCTACCAGTGATGTAAGGATCCTTCTTATCCTTAAGAGTAGTCTCCACACGATCAGTGACATTCGAGGTGGTAGCCATTACCGACGTTGCCTTAGTCACACGCCTTGTAACCTTGGCTCTGATACCAACTGTCAAGGGCTTAATGTTTCAACCCATAACCCATGCGGCACTCAAGCGTCACGCCCTACTCGCGAACCCTTAAGTAAGCTTTAAGCACACCACCAAGATGAGAAAAAAGGAAGCACTCTTGAACACTTGAGAAAAGTTGGCTTGTATTGCACAAAGTAAGCTTTACAACTCTTGGATGCTACATTTGCTTGGATGGTTTGGCCAAATGAGGCCTCCCCCTATTTATAGGCAACTCAAACTACAATTAGTGGCTAGGATCGTGTCAAGTGGCAGCGATCTAGTGGTTGTAGAGAGTTCTAGATATTTCTCTAGAAACTTCCTACCTCCTTAAATGGAACATTCTAGATTCAAGTATATATACAAGTATGTACATGAATATTCAAGAATTCTCTAGACTAATCTAGGTTCCCTTTTTGTCTAGAGCTATGTAGAATTCTCTGGAAGCTTCTAGAAACTTGCCCAACTAGGCGGGGTCCACTTGTTCGCGTGCGGGCTGTGTCACTTGGCCAGCTTGACACCTTCCTGACACCTGTTCTTTGGCCACCTTTTGAGCCACGTTTGGCCACCTTTTGAGCCACGTTTGGGCACCTTTTTAGACTATGCTTGGGCACCATATTGGGCCATGTTTGGCCACCTTTTTGGGAAATTTTTGGTAACCTTTTTGGGCCATGTTTGGCCCCCTTCCTCACATAATTTTTGGTGGACTTCTTAACCCATTCTTGAACCATGCCTTAAGGCATCTTGGGGCCCATTAGGCTATTATTCCAAGGCATTTTTAGGGATGACTTGGGACTATTTTAGAGACCATCTTTAGACTACCTTGACCATTAATTGGGGGAAATGTTTGGCTACCATTGGGACTCATCTTGGGTCGGTCTTGTAACACCCTGACCCATTGTAACCGAGCCAACATGGCCTAATGCTACGATAACGAAATAAAATTTGATTGAATTTAAATAATGGGAATGTAAGGATGATGGTCACGATAAACGGATAACAATAATAAAAGAAATAAAAATTTAAAATTTAAAAATGGAATAAAACAAAATGAAAAATAAAAAGAAAAGAAAAGAATTGGAATAAAAATGAGGAATTATATAAATATATATATACATATATAAATGGACATGGATACATATATATTAACTGCTAAATAACTTAAAGAGAACATTATATATATATATATATATATATTATATATGTGTGTGGAATATCATGTAACTGAAGAAAAAAAAAAAAAACAAAAGGGGGATGGAAGCAGGGGAAACGTCACAAAGCAGGAAAGAAAAAAAAAAAAAACGGAAAAAGGGAAGAGAGAAAGGGGGAAAGAGAGAGAGTGGGGGGGGCGGTTTCTCTTGGTGTTAATCAACAGCCGTGTCTCTTGGTTGTATATACAGCCGTATGGTAGAAGCAGAGAAAGAAGAGAAGAAAAAAAAAACAAAAAAACAAAGGACTGCTGGAAGCTGGAACAGAGGAGAAAATGAAGGAGAAAGAGGAAGAAGAAGGAGGAGATAGGTCAAGGGGCACCTTGCGTGAGTTGAGAAAGAAGTGGAGGAGGAAACGAGCCAAGACAAATCGGGTCTGGACAGTGGATTCGGAAGTGAAAGCAGTGATTTCTCTGTACGCGCGATTGGGTGAGATAGATCAACTTATGTGATTTTATTTTTATTGTAAGCATGAATTATTGTTTGAAATAGATTTTGGGAAGCATGGGAATTTATTTGATTTATGAATGGATATAGTTGATGTTGGAATTGTTAGAATTGAATCAAAGAAAACAAAAATTAAACAACCGGACAGAATGTTAAACTGGGCGCAACAGTGAAAAACGGAGGAGAAAAACTGATCGGGTGGGGCGATTTTGTTGCGATTAATTGGGTTAGATCATGGGTAATTGATTCTCTTGGGTGTAGGGACATTTTAGAATCAGATCGGGATTGAAACCGTAGGAGAAAACTAGAGAAAACGGAAGGGAAAGGGGCTGCCGAAAAACTGCACAGCCCCTGATGCGCTACAGTTTTGGTTAATTTGGGAGTGCTCCGGCACTCCGATTTGAAATCCGATGGTAGATTTGAGTTTCCCATGACTGGTAGGTGTGAACCCCACTGAGATACGTAAGAAAATCCGTCGTCGGCAAGTCGCCGTTGACGGAGAAGACAACCAACACGCTGGAGTGTTGCTGTGCGGCTGCTGGGTTTTGTGATTTTATTTTGGCCAAACCGGGTGGGTCTGACCCGACCCACCCATTCAGATGACTGCTCAACACTTGTACTTCATGGGTAAATTTTTAAATTCGAGTTTAGATAGTGTTTGGTTAGAAAGGAGAAGCTATCCAATGATTGGGTTAAACTTGAAGAGGAAATGAAAAAAAATGGAAAATGTTAAATGGAAAATTGGTATGGCAGTGAATTGAACCTGTGATCAAAGGAGTAAGGGTGAGAAACTTAGCCACTGTGCCACCAAGGCACATGTGGTCTGTTTGGGCTCAAATACGATATGTATTAGTTATATTAATTAATTTAAATAAGTGATTTAAATTAATAAATTTTAAATTTAATTCTGAGGCTTAAATTAGTCGAATGAATAATGAAAACTTACTATTTTGGACCCTCTGAATTTAATAGTGAGGTTCGTTTTACGAGACGGAGTCCTGAAAAAATAAAATAACCATAGAATGCTAAATGACCAAAATGCCCCTACGTCAAAGGTAAGTCAAACGGACTTCGATTTAGTTAAGTAAATAGTGAATTTTTATTAATTCAAACCTACTGGACTTAAC
The DNA here is from genome assembly GCA_008638375.1 of Nyssa sinensis. NCBI lineage: Eukaryota > Viridiplantae > Streptophyta > Magnoliopsida > Cornales > Nyssaceae > Nyssa > Nyssa sinensis. The sequence goes on along the minus strand of CM018037.1, from coordinate 10,402,983 downwards.
GGTGAAGTCCAAATTATGAAAACAAAACCTAAAAAGTAGAGACACGTAAATGACCATTTTGCCCTTGGGTAAATTAAGTTTAAAATGGAAATCGTAAAGCATAAATTAGTACGGGAGGTATTTAGAGTAACGAGGCATAAATTTGGTAAATTATATGAAAGCTGAAACGTGTTTATTGATTTATAGGCAAGTCAAAAGGAAAGGAGGAAGTCACGGGATATTAAGACATTGATAAGGTAAGTGGATTTCTATCTTTTATACGTGGTTTTCCAAGCCACGATCTTTCTATACTGCCAATTTTGTACTCATGTATTTATACCCACTGTTATTGTTCCCACCATGGATATTGTTCTACCTGGTGGATGTCTATTGGTTGATGGTTCATGGCTTGATTCATTGTGTTGATGTTATTCACTGTATGCTTATGTTATGATGTTCCACGTTTTGCACACCTCATATAGAATACGATATAATCCTAATTTATGTTAAATGCCGGGTCTTGTGCTCAGACACATTACCCTTCTGATGCTATTTGATTGACTGGACCTACGGGTCAATTTATGGGACCTACGGGTTAAACGGACATGTGGCAATGATGGCGTTTTTACGTAGTGAGTTTTAATGGCATTTTATATGCCTTCATGTTAAAGAGGGGTATGCCGGGCCCCAAAAGATCGAGGGTCTGCCAAACCCTGAATAGAGTAAATTCATCGTTCATGTTGACTGTTATATGATGTTTATTTGATTCACGTGATGTTTAATTTCACTACGAATAGTTCCATGTTGACAGTACCTTTATTCATTTGACTCGATTGAGATCATTCCATTGTGGCAGTACATTTACGTCGATTGTGAACGTTGAATGTTCCCGTATTCATGTTATATCACTGTTCTTATTAAGTTATCATGCCTTACTGTTCATTGGCCATTTTGGCACCTTATTGTTGACTGGAATTGTTTCCATGACTGGCTATCATGTTCATCCATGATCCTATATGTTCCATGATTACTCTAACCCCGTATTTGAGATAGGCGTTTACTTACTGAATTTGTAGCTCACCCCTTACTAAATTTTTTCAGGTGAAAATATTACAGAACCACAGTAAGAGTTCAGAAGCGTAGAAAGACAGTTGAGGAACGTGATAGTAGTGAACGAAGTCTCTCCCATGTACTCACCACCTAAGAGTGGTTAATGATCAGTTTATTGTTAGTTAAAGTTTAGTCTTGAACAATAAATGTAATAAAGCTTCCGCACTTTAATGTCATGTTTATATTATTTACTGTTATCATTGGTTAAAGAATGGAAAAAAGTAGGGACGGCCATTGGGCCGGTCCCACGACACGAGATCCACATAGGGTGGGTTTCGGGTCGTGACAGGTCTAGTTAATAAATCTTCACTTTTAATTTTGGGAAAACATGGATAAATGAATGAATGAGTAATTAAATCCACCTTATGACCTTTCATTTACTTTTCTTATTTCATTTCATTTCACTCACTCCCCAGGTTTGTGGGAATTCAGAGCGTGACAACGTGGTATCAGAGCATAGGTTTGAATACTTAGGGATCGTGGGGTGTTGTTGAACACAATGGGATTATGACGCATGATATGAAATTTGAGTAAACCTTGTGAAATGTGTAGATTTTGACAGCTTGGTATTAGAGTTCTAGTTTGAGAATATTGGCGATGATAGGTGTTGTTGAACACCATGGGACCCTTGAGGAAAGCCTGTGACTTAGTATGAACTATCGATGGCATGTGATAAGATATTGTGTGTGATGTGATTATCTATACTTGAAGCATGATTTGTGTGATTATGTGTTAGTTAATATTATACTATGACACATGATTATATGATTTGGTATAGTGAGATGCATGATATGTGTAATGTGTATATTGGCATGACCATGTGTGATGACTTGGTATGTGATGACATGATATTTGATGTACGTTATGCTATGATGTATACTATGATGCATGTTTGCTTGATAACTTGGCATGACCGTATGTGATTTGGTATAGGTTTACATGTATGATAGATGATACTTGTTTTGCCTTTATGATAGCAAGTAGAATTATAGAAGAATACCATAGGATGTGAAACACATTAGATGAGAAAAAAACTGAATTTTGAAATAATACTTGTTCCTAATACAGGATGCCATCCAAAATACTGGGTTGAGGTAGAGTAGGTTGAGGAAGAGGGAGAACTTTAGTTCTCGAACCTCTATCAACCTTGGTAGCCCCGATTGATGTGTGATTTAGGATCTAAGGCCTTGTAACAGTGGAAGAAGTTTATACCTTAAGTTATTTGGGCTAGTTTGGGTGGTATGTTTTATGTGCACGTGTTGCATTGGTGTACACAAGTATGCATTATACTTGATTTTTTTCGATTGACTGGAAGTATATGATTGTTTGATATAATGGTGACTAAGATTAGAAACTCATGTCTACGTGATAGACCGTATGTTTTATGGGATAGGCCGTGTGCCTAGTTATTTATGACACAGGTTGTGCACCTAGTAATCTATATGGTAGGTCGTATGCCTAGTTATTTATGAGATAGGCCGTAGACCTAGTTATATACCTAGTCGGTTGTGTTCTCATATGTATATGTGTGTTCTTGGGATGGATTACATACTTGCATGCTTATGTGGTGGGCTACGTGTTAGTTGTTGATTTTATATATGTATGCTAGGTTAGTAATCGATATTCATGGGTTATAGTACTATGACTATGTTATCTATACAGACTGGATTGGTCTCAAGTCTTGCGTTACAGTTGATGGATGACGCCCCATCAGCTAGTAACAAAAGAAGTTGTGATCCATGAAGGGTTATTACCTAGCTATGAAAGTAAGAAATAATGAAAGAATTATAAAATCTTAAATGAACAAATTCTAATAAGGTAGTAAACTGTAAATTTAAAAGACACATAAGATCTTAGAATACTAAAATAAGAATTAAGACTTTTGAAGATTCTTGTATATGGACTGAACAGTAGATGCTCAGGGTATTTGTACCTAAAATTTTAGAGATATCCTTGTGTTAAACTCTCTTGTGGAAAGATGTATTCCTTTTGGATAGCATTTCACTTAGGGTTGAGTAATAATTGGAGCATGCGTGTATTGTATTGCTTAAATGAATTTTTTCTTGCGAAAGGCTGTGTTAGAACTCGGTGTTATTTTTTTTAATTATAAACAATAGGTGGGGATTGTCACGACCTGAAACCCACCTTGTGCGGATCTCGTATCGCGACCGCCACCCTTCGGCCGAGGCCTTAGGGCAAGGCTCACATCAGCAACAGTATCGGATAGAAGTGCGACCTGTGTGTTGCGGAAGCGTAAAAACTTTTTCTTTTGTTTTCATATTAAAATCTTTTGCACCTCCGCCCGATACTGTCGCTCTTCATAGCGGTACCCATGATTAAACATTCAGAGCGTAAATAAAATTCTAAATTTTTATACACAATACGTATTCATTTGTCCTTCGAAACTTATCTACATAACATTTACATATTGTCTTTAACTGCAAACAACTAACTATTAGTCCTGATGATCTCCAAAATTGCCAATTCTACAAGACTTCCTATGCCTTTCCACAAAATGAGCTGTCACGCCCCGAATTCCCGCTAACCCGAGGCGCGACTATCGGGATAGTAAATAAAATAAAATAAAATAAAGGACAACTTAAATGAATTTAACTGAGCATGCATCCGATTCCATCAATACATATAAAAACATAAAGTACATCCCACCATTACAGTGTTCACGGGTCATTCGGGCTTATGCCCTTACATCTCAACATGCCCCAAGGGCCAAAAATACTCCAAGTCCTTTCTTTCAGTAAGAAACCACTAAATCTCATGGAACTGGAGCATCCTCATCTGAAATGTTATCCCACGAATGGGTCAGCTCAACTGCTGGTATAATGAAGTGCTAATGCAAGAAATAAAGCTAAGGCGTGGCATGTGCAAAGTGTACATTTATCTCTAAATGCATTCCAGTTCCATTAATATGATGCAATGAAAGCATGCATGACGCACCCATGCACTCAATGCCACACCCATGTCTCATTTACGGGTACTTTTCACTGCAGGATCTACACCCTCATAATGCAAAGCACCATGTGCTCAACTCATGCCATGTTCTCAAAGGATTCACCATATGCCAATATGCGAATGCAATCTCAATGAAACATGGTTTCCACAATATAGCATGCTCGAGACAATAATACATAAATCACCAGCTGATTCCACATGCAAGCATATATCATATAATTAACTTAAACACATGTCATGATTCACGTTCATCATTTCACTAAATTCTCATAGAGTGCAAGTAACACGTAAACATGTGAACAACCAACTCCAAATCATCAAGTAAACTCATTCCAAATAAACACATAAGTCATTCCAGTCATTCACAAAATATTCCTAACTTAACTTCATTTCTAACATTAGCAAAACACCATACCAGGTGGGTTGGTCTCAACCCTAGGAGATCGTGCACGATGCGTAACCGAACTAGTCAATGAAAATGCAGGAGGCCAGATCGCCCTCTTCTGTCCTGTTAGCGTCCCTAAAAGCATAAATTACAACTCAGTCTAATGTCATTTGAATTTATGCTATTCATCAAATTTTATGTCTTTAGTTTATAAGTTTCCATTTTGCTAAAATAGATTCTACAATTGGGTCCGAAACGTCGAAGAAAAATAGGTTTAGGCCTTTGTAGAATTTAATTTGGACGTTCGAGCTAAAAGGGCAAAACAGTCATTTTGCACTTCCACGGTTACCCATTTCTCGAGACCTCTCCTCATAAATCAGACTCTACGGTTGAGTCTGAAATGTTCGAGATAATAAGATTTCACTATTTGTTTATTTAAATCGGGGTTCGTTTGACTGGTTTCTGACTCAGGGGCATTTTGGTAATTTTTAAGGGTTCTACGAGTCTTTTATTTTTTCGAAACTTTGTCTGGAATCACGGACCTCACCGTTGGTCTTAGGTGATCCAAGATAGTAAGAAAACATATATGACTTGTCTTATTTGGACATCGGGCATATTTCGAGTATTTAATTTAACTAACTTAATTTATTTCATTTAATATAATTTATGTATAATATATATATATAATTCGGTCCTTTTGGTGACATGGACCTCAGTGGTCCAATGGTTCGGTTGAGCCCCTCCCTTCCGTCTAGTCTAGAGGTCGATCCCAAGGGTTGCGCTTTGCGCAGTCCTTTTTATTTTTCAAACCATTTGGAAACCAAATGGCGGATAACCCCTAAACTGGAACAGGTTATCCCCATTCCCTTAATTCAATTTAAATCTTGATTTCTTGAACCCGTAACCAAACAGCCCCAATCAAGTTTTAAATTTAAAACAGTAATCCCTTCTAAACGACGCAGTTTTGATCCCATTAAAAACCAAACGGCGTCGCATGAACACAGTGTTCATCTTCCCCACCCCGTCTTTCTGGTGGAAGCCAGTTAGGGTTCCGTCGTCCCTTCCGGCGCTGGCAGGGACTTTCCGACCCTTTTCCAACTAAAAAATTATGCAGTTTTCTTCCTCTTTTCTTATAGATTCTACCCCTAGCCTCAGTTTTCATTAAAAACTTCCCAACCTTCACGGACAGAGAGATTTACAGTCCCGGCTGGTTCTCCGGCCAAGCTTTTATTTTCATTTTTCGTGCCTCCCAAGTCACTGTTTTCACTTTAATTAAATTCTAAATAGTTTCTGCACCTTAGAGGGTCAGTTCCTCATCATAAGAACCAAGTATTAAGTATGAAATCCGTGGAACCCAGATTATCCACAGAACCTGTAACTCCATTTTTCTCGCTCAGTTTTGCATCATTTTTAATGATTTTTCTTGCATTAGATTCCAATTATTTTAGTCTACAAGACCCTACAATTTAAATCAACCGTCATGCTTTGAAAAATTTAAAACAGAAACTAACCATCTCTCACCTTTATTTTCGGTTTTCTCAGTGCAGGTCCTTCCTTATCCCCTTTTGCTCCGACTTGGCTTGACTTTAGCCTCTCCTTGACGTACCCAAAGTTTCTACTCTCAGTCTTTCTTTTTGAATCTCTCTCTAACCAAAGCACACAGATATTTTATATACATAAACATATACACACATCCTCACGTAAACCTGTTATAGCCTCCCTGTCCCTGACCCTTCTTCTGTTTCAAGCCACCCTAGTTTCCATCATAAGCAGCTTTGCATTAAATGCAAAGCTGACTTGTAGTTTATATATACATATATATATATATAACACATAATGTTATACCATTTACACACACCATCAGTGCATATCATGCCACCTTGAGTGGCTTACACTCAACCCCCACACACACTCCACCATGTACAGCACACACACACACACACCCTGCTACTCACAGACACACGCACACACACAGTCACTTTTAAATATATATATATATATATTCCTACACATATATATTTATATATATATATACATATACAAAATTCACTACACATACATACATACAATACCTTACACATATATGCACACTTACTGTTCACACACTCACAGTGGACCATATATATATATATATATATATATATTTTAATGTATCAAATATATACATATATATACACATTCATACATATTAAATACCAATACATACATAATACACATATTATACATGGATATATTTCCATATACGTATGTATATATTAAATTCCAGGCACGTACACAAACACTCATGTTTCACGACCTATACTTATACATGTACGTATGCGTGCATGAAAATGTGTGTGTGCACGTATCACGAGGCACAGTCTTAGGTTGCCCGGGTGTCACTCGACACTGACTGTCTAAAATAAATCGTTCACACTCCAAGTCATTCAGTCTATAAAATATCCCGACGTAGAGCCCTAACAGCTCAGGTTACTTAGGTACTATACAACTCAGCCAATCTACCTCGATCTACGTGTCATGCCTCGGGTCAGGGCATCACAGCCCTATGGTCAAAACGAAAAATTTTATCCTTAATTTTTCATGTCTCTACATGAGCATAGATTAAACTTTTCTTCATACAAAATCCGGACTTGCTTTCTATCACCTGAAAGAGGGACGGATAAAAATTCGGGTAAGCTAATCTAAGCTTTTGAGTAATTCCTGCATTTGTCATGGGGTTCCAACTGGCAGTGGTTTAGCACATGAGAGTTATAAAATACTCACTACCAATTGCTCGTACATTTAGAACGTAGAATATATGCATTCTTCATAAATATAGCGTTGAAACATTTAAAGTATTCAAGCTAAACACACCTTTCTTCAAATAGAGTATATGTACTTTAAACATATAAACATGTATAATGAAAATGGGGATAAAATCTGCTTCCATTTTCAAAATCATTTGTCATCTTTTCTCTTCAATTAGATGGAATCTGTTTCGAACCAGACTCCCATTTTACTGCAATGCTACAATGGAGATATCTCATTGCCTGGGGGATTAGATCCTGCTTCCGGGCATTTCTTCGTATCATAGTTGAATCCCGACGGATTTCAACGTCACATGTGGTGCTTTAAACACTATTTGTCTTATAAAACATTTATCACATGACTTCCTCAATAGATATTTTTCATGAATATATAAAACATGAAATATATAACTTCTGTAATAACATTTCAATTTCTTGCAATAATCAAATTCAGAATATTTGAAGGGACTTGTATTTTACTCGGACATGCTAAATATTTTCAAGAGAAGAACTGAGTATAAAACATTTAACAAGCATGTCGTAACGGAATATTTAAAAATGGAATCGTATAAAACCGAATTTGATATTCAAATACTTCACATAACTTCATCAAATATATGGAGTTAAATCTCCAATTCAAATACAGGGTTACTCACCTTATACTTTTTCGTTGACTCTACTATGGTACTTTTCTTTTCCCTTTACCTCTTTTCAACCTAAAATAGTGTAGGAGAATCTCATAAACTTCATATACATTCAAGTCAACTTGTGGTTTACATCTATTCTTTTGACTGTGTAGGCCTAACTATTTATAATTATATCACATTTTTTAATGTCAAACAATATTACCTCTGAAGCCATTCCCTTAACGTTTTAGTATTTTCTTGTTTCTTAATTTTTGCTTCAGCAAGTAGTGCCTTCGTTGGGGTTTTGTATATAAAGAGCCTAACTGAAACAATTTCGGTTGACTTGGCAATCCTTATTCTTTTGGCAATTACTTTTGTTGCCATAGTAAGTCTGCCATGAATTCTTGTTGCTTCTTATCGGCTGCCCGTTGGGCCTTGGTCATGATTGTAAACCTTTCTGGTTTCTTATCTATTATCTTTTACTTGTATTTTTTCCTAAAACACAATTAGCTTGTTAGGAAAGTAAATCTCAACTTAAAAGATTATACTCTTCGGGTAGCTCTATTGTTTTTAAGGTAAATTTAATTATTTCAAGTGTTCACGTGTCATGTCCTTCCGTATTTCATTTTAACGTACATGCCTTAATTTAGTACTTCGGGAATATTTCAATTTATGGCCATCTAACTGATGCCATTCATCAAATTTTATGTCTTTTTATTTTAGACATCTTTTTTGGTTGAATAGACTCTATCATCGAGTTCAGAACATCGAAGAAAGTCGATTTAGGCTTTCTTAGAATTTAGTTCGGACTTTCATGGTTAAAAGGGCAAAACGGACATTAACCTATTTTCATGTCATATTTTTTTTTTTTCGTACTTGTTTCATAATTTGGACTCCACCATTGAATCCATAATGTCAAAGAAAGTCAATTTAGACTTTCGCGGGACTCTGTTTAGGTTTGGTAGCAGTAGGGGCAATTTGGTCATTTACGCTTTAACATGTTCTAATTTTTTGGGGTCTCGTCTCATGAAACAGACCCCACCATTGGGTTTGAATGTCCAAAATAGTCAAAATGTACTATTGGTTTACTTTATTTCGACTTCGTTTGCTTTATTTATGGCCCAAGGGTATTTTTAGAATTTGTTTTATTTAAATATTATTAATTTAATTTCAGCTGGGCCCTTGTATAATTTCCCAGAAGTTCGGGGGTCAAAACATAATTCCCTTAACTTTCGGTTTAGACCAGTTGGTCCAGTTCGGATTTAAATAAACCAGTCCGATTTTTATACGAACTAAATGGTTTGGTCAGTTTAATACGTGATGCTGACATCACAATGACGTCAGCCCTACTGTTTTACTAATGTGAAACGTCGTCGTTCCACTAATGCGGTGGACTTACTCTCGTCCTGCCGCGTGTCCAAGTCAACTTGTCGAACTCGGTTTAAACGTGAGTCAACTTGTCATCTTCCCCACCACCTTTACCAGTGTTGCCCTAATTTTTTGGTTTATTTCTTTCTAATTCCGTGCATTTTAGACCACTGATTTCCTCTGTTAAGGTGTCTAAACCATTTCTAATACATCAAGGAATGGTTTGGCAATGGTTTGGGGTTCTAGTTTGAGCTCATGGTTTTGATTTGGAATTCGATACTAAGACCTGTAACTTGACCCCATCGACTCATTTTTGAGTCAAAAACCATAAGGTTTCTTTTGGGTGACTCATTTTTCATGGGGTTCAATACTTCATCCTCAAAAATGAGTTTTATAGTGAGTTTGTGGAGTTGGGTTTGACAGCCTAAACCTGCAACTCAAGTTTTGACGACCTTCCCTTTGTGTTTTAGGTCGAGAGCTAGTGTTTTGGAAACACTAATAAGGTCTGGTTGGAGTTCCAATACACAAATTTAGGTTTGACACACTATGATTCAGACCTGCCCTAATGGTTTTTAGATTTTTGTTCCACCTGTAACTCTAATTTTCTCAGTCAATACTTCATGCTTTTCAGTCATTCTTCTTGTAAATGAAAGCTTATATTACATAGTTTAATATCCTATACTTGCATACTTTAGGTTCAAAAACATAACTGAATATAATCTCATCCGAATTTACCTGTTTAGTTGGCTGTTTCCCAACTCTTCTTTAGTTCCTTTTTCTGATTGATTTCTTTCTCACCCACACCAATTTTTCTCTGATTCTGATGTTTAGAGAAACTTCTAGATGTTTATTTAGGGTGGTTTAAACCATACATAACTCACATGCAGCCTTGGCTGTCATGGGAGTGCCACCTGCCCTAGCAGTCACTCCTTCCTTCATTATTTCTTTTCACCTGAAGATCACATGGAGGCATGGAGAGCAGTGCCTACGGCTATAGCTAGCCAATGCTTCTCTCTCCTTTTTCATCTTAATCCTACTTAATTCTTATTGGTTTTTTTTATTTATTTTTCATTTGTTTTCTTTTCATTCACATATGTAAATATATATGTATATAATACATGGCAGCCACATTCTATTAATATATATACCCATATGCAACATATACTTTTTATTATGCATTTAAACTTCCTCACATAATTTTAGTTATATCCCATAATACCCAATTGTGTGTATTAACATGTATTTATATACATGTGTCATCACGTTGTCACATATTCTCATATTTGTTATTTTTCCCATTTGTTAATCAGACGTAGTACTCACTTTTCATGTCTACTCTTATCATCGAAATTATAAGTTGGGTCGGGGTGTTACAGGGATGGTTGACTTAAGTTATATAAGTGTTGATTAGGCAAGTGTGTCATAACATGCTATATGTGTTACTTAAGGTTAGAAATAGATCGGCTAGATCCACTATTGCATGTTGACACCCCGGTTGGAGGTAGTGTGACTTTGACGAGGATCTGTAGAGATTGCTCGATAGAGATAGGTGATCGCATCCTTTATTTTGACTTTATTCTGCTTGACATGATTGGTTTTGATATTATATTGGGGATAGATTGGTTGTTTGCTTTCCGGGCAAGTATAGATTGCTACAGGGGGAGAGTGACTGTGTGTACTCCTGAATGGAGATAGCTTTTAATTCACGGGGGATCGTGGAGATTTCCTAGTGCCACCTTTGTGTGACTCGAGGAGTTAGGGAGGCTATAGCTATTTGTTGGCTAGTTTGATAGCAGATAGGAATGGGCCTATAGAGAGCATGTTACCGCCAATAGTGGATGAGTTTCCAGATGTCATTCCAGATGACTTGACTAGTGTACCACCGAGACGAGAGAAAGAATTCACGATAGAGCTTATCCCAGGCATTATGCCTATTTCCTTTCCACCTTACCGTATGACTTCAGTTGAGTTGAGAGAGAGCTAAAGGAGCAGTTGACTGATTTACAGGGTAAGGGTTCTACTTGTCTTAGTACTTCGTTGTGAGATGCTTTAGCATTGTTCCTGAAGAAGAAAGATGGGACATTACGTTTGTGTATGGATTATAAGAGCCTGAACCGGGTTGTTATTAAGAGTAAGTAACCGTTATTGAGGGTAGATGACTTGTTTGACCAGCGTAGATGTTTGAGATGTTTCTCAAGGATTGATCTTAGATCGGGGTACCATTAGTTGGGAGTATGGGAGGAAGATGTGGCGAAGATAGCTTTTCACACTCGTTATGGACATTATGAGTTGTGGTTATGCCATTCGATGTGACAAATGCCCCGGCGGCATTTATGGACTTGATGCATCGCATCTTTAGCCCTTATTTAGATTAGTTTGTGGTGGTCTTTGTAGATAGTATTCTGATTTATTCACCTTCTGAGGAGGAGTATACTTTTCACTTGAGGACTATATTACAAATTTTGAGGGGGCATCGTTTATTTGCTAAGTTCTCGAGGTGTGAGTTTTGGTTCTAAGAGGTACAGTTTCTAGACCATGTTGTATCTGGTAGTGGGATGTCCGTGGATCCTTCTAGGATTGACTTTGTCATGAGTTGGGAGAGATTAGACCTTAAGTTAAATTGGACTGATTGGGATTAGGTGATCATGTGTGTGCAAATTAATATATGTTCATAGTTGAATTGGTAAGGAGTTTCACTAAGAATCCCATTTGTTTTGAGACTTTATTTAATATATTGACTAGAATGATGATGAGTTAGAATAACCTTGGATGAAATTGGGATACATTTTTTTTTATTACCTTCTCTCATGTTTTAGATTTTTAAACCTTGATGTATTGCCTTTGGTTTCATATTTGGAATACATAGATTACATTGTCTACATTGGGATATCTATTGATATATATATGATTGAAATTAATAGGCTAGTCTCGGTTATATATAGACTGAGGTGGATGATGATGACTTTACTTTAAGATTATGTTGTTGATGCCTTGTAGATGATTATAGTACTTGGAGAATACTGGATTATTGAATTACATTGAAGTGCAGGTGCTATATTGATGCCATTGTGATGAATTATTAGATGATTGCAAGCTTGATTTGAGGTTAGTTAGATGGTCGTCACATGTGTGAGAGACTTTGAGGTATCCTTGTGAGCATTGAGAATTTTTTTATTTATTATGTTACATTATTGAGGTGGGTCATGATGCTTGGATGGATTTGGAAAGTTGGCATTGAAAAGCTAAAATGTTTGAGGAGTTCATTATACGTTGTGCCATGTGGAGTGGGCCGTTACATATGGGATTAGGACCAGACCCTAGCAGGAAGTATAGGGATGTATGCACGACCACCCAAGTGGGGGAGGTTCCTTTGGGGAGAGAGGGTAATGCATTCCACATCGCCTGGCGAAGGGAGAGGTGAAGGATCCATAGGTAAGGCTGCACGTCTCCATGTTACAACGCATTTTGTATTGATCTTTCTAAATTTTTTCGAAGAGGTACATTTTAAATTTTGGGATGAAATTTATTTAAAGGGGGAAGGATGTAGAGATCTGAAAAATGAGGACAAATTTTTTGTTTTTGCCGGTAGGGCACACTATACACGCACCATTTGCCGGTAAGGCACTACATATGCACCATTTAGCTATAAGTCATATTTTGAAGCATATTTTGAGTGTGTCATAGAAGAGAAATATGATTAGAATATTAAAATACACCTACTGGAAAAATTTGAGTCTATTCGGAGATAGTTTCAGAAATTGGACCAAGAAGGGCATTCCGGGCAGCCCGAGTGGATTGGGCCAAACCCGACCACAAGCAAAAATTTATTTTTTTGAAAATTTTCATTTAAAATAATTTTATGAACTTTGGTTGAAGCAAAATATCGAATTGAGGCATTTCGGGACAGGTTGTAGTGTAACGGGGCCTGAATTCATTAATGGCAAAAAGGTCATTTTGCCCCTTTCCCCCTTGACTATAAATACAACCCTTAGACTAAAAAAAAAGAAATTCATATTTTGGTCTGGAGAAGAGCAGAATACGAGCAGGGAGAGAGAGGGGAAGAGAAAACCTAGGTTTTCCAACATTCAAGCTTCCAAAACACACTTCTAGGCTTGGATTTTCACAAATGTTCCTTCTAGAAAGTTGTTCCTCTAAAAAAAAAACTATATTCTCATCAATTGGTTTGGCTGTGCAGTGAACGTAACTTCCTCAATTTGAAAAAAATCATTCTAAGTATGATACCTTGCTATGTTAGGAGTATATTTGAGTTTTCTTGCCTTTTTATGTGTTGATTGAATGATTTAGGTGTTTACTTGATGTTATAAAATCACTTAGGTGGTAGTTGCTTTGAAAACCTAGAGTTGATTGTTTATGTACTTGTGTGTTCTTTGTTAGTCTTTGGAAATTTGGTAAAGTGATGAACATGTAACTTGTTGGTATGTTTGATTCATTGTATTCTAGTTTATATTCATGCAGAGAAACTCTTGTGATTTGAGAGTTTTGAATTATTCCATGAGTTGGTTGTTTGTGTATTTGTATTTCGTTTGAGAAATTGTTGGAGTGATGAACATGAGACTTGATCATATACTTAATTCATTGAATTGTGACTTACATTCATGTAAACAAAGTGTTGTGAATTTGAAGTTATGCTTTACTTTATGAAAGAGGCATATTTTTAAGTCATGCTCCATGTGTTGATGAAATGTTTCATTGAATTGCATAAGAACGAAACCAAAGAAAGTTAGCATAGTATGAATCCTTGGAGGCATAGCATGAGTTGAGCACTTGGTGCTATGCATTATGAGGGTGTAGATTTGTGGTGAAAAATCTAAAATTGGCCATTGGTACTCATGCCAACAGGGACAAACCGTGAAGTAAGACATAGTCACTACAGGAAAATGCATTATTAGCGACGCACGAGTGCGTCGCTAATAGTAGAAAAATGTGTCGCTAAAGATATTTTGCGAAGCACAATGGGGCGTCGCTAAAAACGTCGTTAAAAGTGGCATCGCTAATAGTATTAGCGACGCATACATCTCCTTATGTCGCTAAAGGGAACTATTAGCGACGTATATTAATAATTTTGATGGTGCGTCACAAATACTATCCACCATCACAATGTGCGTAGCTAAAAGCTACTATTAGCGACCCTTTATACGCGTCGCTAATGGTATCTATTAACGACGCTCACTCTGTGCGTCGTAGATGGTTCCTTTTAGCGACGCTCACTATGTGCGTCGCATATGGTATCTTTTAGCGACGCTCACTTTGTGCATTGCAAATGCCAATCTTTAGTGAAAAATTTGGAGTGTCGTTATAAATTGATTTCTTAGTTTTTAGCAACGCATTTTGTGCGTCGCTAAAAGTTGTTTTTTTTTCCCCTACAACATTGGTTTTATTTGTTGTTTTATTCCTATTTAAACCTGTATCAATCATCGTAATATACAGTAAAATCCAAACATTCTGAAATAAATATTTATTAAAAAAGAAAAATATATTCATATATATATATATATATATTATAGTAATTAATTAGTTACATTTGTAAAAGTACAATTTAAGAATAAATACAAAAATAAAAAATTATCCAAAAAATGTAACTACAGATGTTGAAAAAAAAAAAAAAAGATAAAAATAGTCAGTCCCGATGCAAGACCTAAAGACCCCGACACAATAATCCCGATCAATCTAAAATAAAGATCAACTGATATATATTAGAACACTTATTAAATATATATGAAAGTGAATATATATATATTTTTTTCATGCATAAATAGTAAGAATGGCATAAAGTAGCATAAGTTGCAAACCACTAATCTGAACTGACTGCCCTAAGTTTTTGGTATCTATTTTGTCACGTGTGAGGTGTGTGATGGGGTATCGAGATAGTTAGGCGGATATCCAGTATTTTGGTCCGTGAAAACCCCAAAACTCACCTTTTCGGAGCAAAAACTTGTATAAGTTTCAAACCGTTGATTCAAATCGAGTGTCGTAAGTTCATGCAAGTCTATTTTATCATTTGTGAGGTGTGTGATAGGGTTTCGGGGTCGATAGGCCGATATCCAGTATTTTGGTCTATCAAAACTCAAAAATGGGCCTTTTTAGAGCAGAAACTTGCATAAGTTTCAAACTGGTGATCCGAACCGAGTGTCGTAAGTTCATGAAAGTCTGTTTTATCATTTTTGAGGTGTGTGATAGGGTTTCATGGTAGTTAGGCTAATATCCGGTGTTTTGGTCCGTCAAAACCTAAAAATGGGCCTTTTGGAGCAGAAACTTGCATAAGTTTCAAACTAGTAATCCGAACCGAGTGTTGTAAGTTCATGAAAGTCTATTTTATCATTTGTGAGGTGTGTGATGGGGTTTTGTGGTAGTTAGTCCGATATCCAGTATTTTGGTCCGTCAAAACCCAAAAATTGGCCTTTTTGAAGCAGAAACTTGCTTAAGTTTCAAATCGGTAATCCGAACCGAGTGCCATAAGTTCTTGCATGCCTATTTTATCATTTTTGAGGTGTGAGATGGGGTCTCGTGATAGTTAGGCCGATATCCGGTGTTTTGGTCCGTCAAAACCCAAAAATGGGCCTTTTAGAGCAGAAACTTGCATAAGTTTTAAACTGGTGATCCGAACCGAGTGCCGTAAGTTCGTGCAAGTATATTTTATCATTTTAAAGGTGTGTGATGGGGTTTCATGGTAGTTAGGATGATATCCAGCGTTTTGGTCCGTCAAAAATTGAAAATGGGCCTTTTTGGAGCATAAACTTGCATAAGTTTTAAACTGGTGATCCGAATCGAGTGTCGTAAGTTTGTGCAAGTCTATTTTATCATTTTTGAGGTGTGTGATGGGGTTTCATGGTAGTTAGGCTGATATATGGTATTTTGGTCCGTTAAAACCCAAAAACAGGCATTTTTGAAGCAGAAACTTACATAAGTTTCAAACCGGTGATCCGAACCGAGTGTCGTAAGTTCGTACAAGTCTATATTATCATTTGTGAGGTGTGTGATGGGGTTTCGTGGTATTTAGGTTGATATCTGGTGTTTTGGCCCTTTAAAACTTGAAAATGGGCCTTTTTGGAGCATAAACTTGCAAAAGTTTTTAACAATCATTCGAACTGATGAAATTAAATAAGTTCGTGCAACTATATTTTTTTCATTTTTTCGTAAAATTTTCTATAAATAATAAATCCACCAAAGTATATAATTTTAAAAACTTACCAAGGTTGAACAGAGCCACCCTACTGGTTAAGCATCGTCTGCACAAGAGCCTCTAGTTAGGAATATCGCTCCTCGTGGCTATTTACTTGCTGCCGCAGCTCTGTATTCTCTCGTTGAACTGCCTTAGTGGCTGTGTGTTCCCTAGCATCACTCTCAACGATAGAGGACAATGTCGTCGATGCCATCCCAGTCCCTAAGCCACGCACATAGCCGCGCCTCTTGCCCAGAACAGTCTCCCGTATCTGGTCATCGGTCGGCAGATCCTGACCCTCAGCTGTCAGCTGAGCATGCAGCTGGACCATCTCCTCCTATAAAAACATAAATATATGTTACTACTTTTATAACTTTAGTTTAATATTAAATTAGTAATACTGTGGCAAGTTATATAAAAACTTACATAAAGCCGCTGTGCTTCAGGCCTAGTCCAACCCTTCTCAGGGTTGTAGTGCGTCCTGTGCCACAAATCAGTGCTATTAGGTGGTGCACCAGTCTCCTAGTCTCGCTAGAGCAAATAAATAGTAGCTTGTGAAGATTGATTTCATGAATAGATTATACAGTAAGAACTTGATACATTTATTAACTTACCATATCATGCCTATATTGTACAAAAGAACATGATCCACCATAGTGGGTCACCTTTTGCTTGCTTCTGCTCTCGCTATTTTTCCTGCTCAGTTCCTACACTTGGCCAAAACAAAGAAGGTTAGTATAAATAATAATAATTTTTAGACAACAAAAGTAATTTTGACAATTTTTACTTGGAATGCGTCAATAGCGAACCGGTCGCAAAGTAACATCCAATCCTCCACTGTGGCCCCCCTGTAGGGTCTGTCACGAGGCTCTCTACTGGCTGCCACCTTCGCCTCATAGTGCATGTGAAGCCGGTGTCGATAGTCCCTGAAACGGACTCCCAAATAACGGTCCACTGCCTTCACTACGTGAGGTAGGTGCAGATCGATGTCAAACTTCTCCTATAAAGCATGTCATTGTTCGTACATTATGGCATTAGATATGTTAAAATTTAGTTCAACACAATAATAAAATACATACTAGGATATGCGCATGAATATCCCGTCGCTCCTCCTCAATGACGAGACTCTAGTCACTAATATGGAGTGGGGCACGTAGTTGGAAAATGATGCCGACCTCTGTGGTGAACTTCTGTGCCCACCCACCAACGGGCTTCAGCAAGCCCTCAGGTAGCTCAATCCGAAGTCGCGAGCCCCCTATTGCCTCCATTTGTGCCTACAAACTCCGATTCTTAGACCTACCGCATTTTCGTCTAAAGGTGGTGGCCGAAGCTTTAAAAAAAATAAAATGGAAACAATTAGTACCATATTTATATAATCATTAATACAAAGTGGAACTATGCATACCATCAATGGTAGGATCGGTCGACCCTGTAGAGGAAGGGGAAGGGGTTGATGGGTCCGCCGAAGCTGTACGTCTGCGTAAGCCTGGTCCAACCATATATAAAAAGAAAGTTTAAAAGTAAATTCCATTACATCATAAAATTAAAAATCCAGTACACTTGATCCTAATACATGTAACACCTATTACAATTATTCATCTAAGTCTGTATCATCATCTGAACTTGAATTTTCTTCATTCTAGGTACAATACTCTAACAATGTCTCATCAATAAAATCACTTTCCTCGTCATCATCATCATTAATAAACGTTGCATCCCTCGGATCTAATTGTGTGGTATTGGTGACGTCGGAAGCTACGACATGATCTGGTTTTACATCAGTTCTATTCAATCGATATGAAGTAACGTCTTCTTGATCATGCCGGACAACACCATCGTGGGCAGTTTGAGACTCTTCCTGTAGTGCCTCCTCAATCCTCTCCAACTCTTCATCTTCCTCACCAACTTCTAAGACATCATAAACATTTCTAGTTTTTATTTTTTGGATAACATGCCAATCACCTCTTATTTTTGCGTCCTTCAAATAGAAAACTTGTTTTACAACCGATGCCAAAACATACGAATCATCTTTAAATGTCATACGTGACGTATTAACACTTATGAAGTGCTTATTGATCTGCATTCCAGTATTCTTATTACTTACATCCCACCAATCACATTTAAAAATATACGCAGAATGACCGTAGCTATAATGTAACTATATGATGTCTTGTAAAACAGCATAGTACTCTACAGTTTATCCTGCGTCACCATCTCCTTGAATAAGGACCCCACTATTTTGTGTTCACCGACTTACCTCACATTCCCTCGTGTGAAATCGAACACCATCAACAATTAAACCGGTGTAGTGGGATATCGTTTGATCAGGACCACATGCCAAGGAATATAATTGATCGTAAACCTCAGGAGATTATTGGTGGTGTAATAGCTTCATTTATTAATTCAATACAAGTATAAAATTAATTGAATACAAATGCATAAATTAATACAATTACAATTAATTGAAACCTTGTCTTACTCGTTCTCCAAACCACTTTGGAAACAAATTTTGTTGTCTTTGCTCTAGATCAGAACTTATAATATGTTCTCTCTAAAGCTCGATCATATGCTCACTGCATAAGATGAGATATGTTATATGTAACTTACATTTGTGTATTAACGTAGTATTGCAATGATTTCGATAAACTTACTTAAAATATGGCAATGTCTTATCACAGTTGTTGAGCTCGGTGTAGTGGGCTTTTTTCAACTCTTGAGGATGACACCATTAATATATACGGGCACCTATTGGACGCACATTCTGATTAAACACCACAAGGCCAGTTCGTTGCTGCCGTGGACCACTATCAGAATTTCGTTCTTGACGATTAAACCTTGTCTCAATATCTTCAAGATGCATAGAGCAGAAGGTGAGACATTCAGCATCAACGTAAGACTCAGCAATTGACCCTTCTGGTCGTGCTTTGTTACGCATATATTGCTTCAATATGTGCAAATATTTTTTTTAATAATTAATCAATTATACATTAAAATAGTTAGGATGGATAGATAACACAATTCATAAAATTAAATGTACCTTTCTATTGGATACATCCAATGGTATTGGACAGGTCCGCCAATTTTTGCCTCATGAGGCAAATGCATAGCTAGGTGGACCATTACATCAAAGAAAGTTGGAGGGAAAATCTTTTCCAACTTGCAAAGGATCATGACAACATCCCTTTTGAGTTTTTCCAGTACTTCCAAATTCAACGTCTTCGCACATAATTCTCTAAAGAAGTAGCCCACCTCAGTCAATGTAGTTGATATGTCATCGGTGAGATATCCACGTAGTGCAACCGGAAGAAGTCGTTGTAAAAGGACATGGCAATCATGACTCTTCAATCCGGATATTTTTCCATCTATAACATTTACACATCGAGATATATTCGATGCGTATCCATCTGAAAACTTCACCGATTTAAACCACTCGCAAATCCTCATTCGCTTTGTCGATGATAACGTATACTGTGCAGAAGGCACGATATATTTATCACCGCTACGTATTAGGTGCAGCTCTTTCCGTATTCCAAGCTCTTGTAAGTCCAATCGGGCTTTAACAGTATCCTTCGTCTTCCCTTCAATGTTCATTAAAGTTCCCAGCACATTATCACAAATGTTCTTCTCGATGTGCATAACATCCAAATTGTGCCTCAACTTAAGGGTCTCCTAGTATGGCAAATCAAAAAATATGCTCTTCTTCATCCAATTTAACTCTACATTAGTACGCTTCCTCTTCTTAGTACCGGGTATCTTTCCAAACGTCACTGGTTGGATGAGTGCCAATTGCGCCAACACGTCTTTGCCAGACAACAATGGAGGTGACAATTTGCGCTCAATTTTTTTATCAAACAGATGCTTCTGCCGATTTCGCCAGCTATGTGATGGCAGTGAAAAATGATGATGGCACATGTAGCATATCTTATTTCTATTGTACAAATGTAGGGAACATGCATCCTTATTGCAAACCGGACATGCCAGATACCCCTTAGTGCTCTACCCAAACAAGTTCCCGTATGCTGGAAAGTCATTTATGGTCCATAGTAACGTTGTATGTAATTGAAATGTCTCGTTCTTTGAGATGTCGTATGCCTTCACTCCCACCTCCCACAATTCCTTTAACTTATCCACTAAAGGACGCAAGTACACATCAATTTCATTACCAAGAGACTTCGGCCTAGAATAAGCAACGACATGAAGATAAATGGTTCTTTCATACATTTCCACAGTGGAAGGTTATACGGCACAAGCAACACCGGCCACATGTTGTAGGCATTACTTATGTCACCAAACGGATTGAAACCATTGCTAGGCAGCCCAAGTTGTACGTTACGCACCTCATTTGCAAACCATTCGTGATTTGTATCAAACTCAGCCCAAGTTTAAGAATCTGCCAGATGCCTACATACATTTTCCTCAGCAACATGCTTCTCCTTATGCCATTGCATATCTTTTGTCGTCTTCTAAGACATGTACAACCTTTGTAGTCTAGGTTTTAAGGGAAAATATCTTAGCACCTTGTGCAGAATTGTCTTACTCTTTCCTTCATTCAGCTTGTACCTAGGTTCGTGGCACACCGTACACTCCTTACATTGTTCAATCTCCTTCCAAAATAACATGCAATCATTTTTGCAAGCATGTATGGGAATATACCCGAGGCCCAAATCTCTTAATATTCTTTTCGCCTCGTAATATGATTTCAGAAGGGTCTCCCCAGTATGAAGTGCTGCTTTAATCAATTCAATGACCATATTAAATGATTTGTTACTTCATCAGTTGATGGTCTTAATATGAAGGAGTTTCACGAGAAAGTTCAGTTTCGAAAACTTATCACAACCTGGATATAACGGCTGCCTTACTTCCCTAAAAAAGGACTCAAATGCTTCTGATTGCCCTATGTCACTCTTGTGACTACTCGCCCCAGTTGTTGGCCCATGCAAGTCTGCCAGCATTTATGGCAAGCCTTCGTAACCAACCCCAACATTATCACCAAACTCATCGTCGTCATCTTCTTCTTCATCCTCAAATACCACTCGTACGTCACGGTACTCCTCGTGAAATTCCCAACACGTATACCTCTTGTCCATCCCGTGTTGGAGTAGGTGCTCTTTGGCCTCATCTATGTGCATATAATCCCTATTGTTGCACCTCATACATGGACATCTTATCCTATTTCTCCCATCTGCAGATGCACGAGCAAACTCAATAAAATCTTTGATCTCCTTCACATACCTTGGCAAATGCCTGCCCCTCAAGTCCATCTAATTCTTATTCATTTTTGTCTACCTAATACAAGTCAAAAATGGTACTCATTATAAATATGAAACATGAATCCTATCACCTCCAACTTCTTTCTAAAGGGTAAGGTAGTCATATCCTATTCGTGAATGCACAATCTACATTGCAATCGGCAGCAAATCAAATGCTTAATTCCACTTGGACAAAATTTCGGGAGCATCTCCCCACGGTTCTCCAAGTATACGAGATAGACGTTAGCACGCCTAAATATATACCCAGAGAACAGTAGGAGACCGTGCTGAAATTTTGTCATAGTGAAATATTCAAGCATGAAAAGCTATTGATTGTAATACAGATTTATGCATTCCCGAACTGTCCTCTCTGGACAATTCAAGAATCGATTTTCATACACAAGAGCCCAATCGCGAATAAATTTTGTAACAAGATTCACATGTGATGAAAATGACTCCTGAACGGGGCTAGGCTTACATGAATGCAATTCCTAAATTACAAAACAAATGTAATCATTTTTTTTTCACGAACTAATCCCTTAAAAAAAATTCAAATCAAATGTGTGACACACTAGATAGTTGGTTGGCCACCTAATGTGTTTCTGGGTCTTTGGATGCCCATTATCATTATTCTTCATAACAAATAGATTGATTCTTCATAACAAACAAATATTCTCCATAACACATTGTTTGTTCAATGGATCATTCGTATCGACTTTAAACTCTGATAAAAAAAATAAAAAAAATCAACACCTAACATTCACTAAACAAATTTGTAACTATAATTATCTAGGAAATTTCATTGTCTTCAAAGTAGGGTTCCATCCTAGCTATATATATAATTGTATGAATAATGATAAAAATACCATATTTTTTCCCATTATTTCTCATTCTTAAATATAAGATAACCTGACTATGTACAAATATTACAATAGATTCATCACTTTATGTTTGTCAATATACACTTTCTGACTTTAGGTGTGTTGAGATTTTTGTCAATTTTTTAAAGGTGGTTCAATGATTTTTATATTTGTAATCATGGTTCTTTTTGAGATGATACTTACTTTAAAAAAAAATATGATCTTTATTTTTTATCATCAAATTTAAAGGTCCTGTAAAAAAAATTTTAAAGATGGTTTTCAAATCAGTAATCATACATTATTCATCTACTAGTTATTTTTATAATACTCTAAATTAATAATTAATTATTTTATATTATTTAAATAAATATTTAAAATTTTAAATTATATTATCAATACTTTTCCCATTTTAAATATTAATTATTTATTTTGAAATTCATTTTAATATGGTAGAAAAAATTGTCAACCTATCATCGCCTTTAAAAATTTCAATACCAATTAGTTTTTTAGTATTTTATTGAAAATAAAAATAAAATCAAATATTTTAAATTAAATTTTCAGTAAGTTTCAGATAATCCTTGAGATCATTTTCCATCTATTCTTAATTTATTTTTACTTTTTTAATGTATTGTATTAGTTTTTAATGAAATTTTATTTATTTTCTAATGTATTTTAATTTACAATTTCTTGATTATCTCATGGAGTTTTAACCCAAAAAAAGTGATAAATTAAATTTTTCTGACAATGATTCTTCCCTTAACCTTCTTACAAATAAAAACATTACACAATTCATCTAACATCCAAATCTATAACAACAACATCACACCATGTCATCCAACATCCAAAATCTGAAAAAATAGTTCAAATATATCCAAAATCTATAACAAATCAGTAGCATCCAACAAATTAGTTACCGTCTTGAAGGAAAATTCTCGTCGCCGTCACCGAATATCATCTCACCCGCCGTCCGTCACCGTCGTCGTCAAAACCCCCAAAATGTCGTCTGTCGCCGTCGCTGTCAAAACCCCCAAAATGTCGTCTGTCGTTGGAACCTAGCATGGGGAGAGAGAGAGAGAGAGAGAGAGAGACAGAGACAGAGACAGAGACAGAGAGAGAGAGAGAGAGAAAAAAAAAATTAGGGCTCCAAACAAGAGAAGAATAAGAAAAAATAGGTCGCGGTCGTTTTGGAATATATGGGGGACTTTTTAGCGACGCCCATTGAGAGTCGCTAAAAAGCTCATGCGCGTTGCGAATAGGTCCCAACACGACGTTGTTGCAATTACAAAACTATTAGCGACGCTCAGTGAGCATCGCTAACTTTAGGCGACGCTCGTGTGTGTCGCTAATACTTTTTTGTCCATCACTAATGGATTGACGCCTTTTTTTCCATGCGAAAATCGTGGCTTTTAGCGACGCCGATGGTGTATGTCGCTAATAGTGGCTTTTTGTGATGTACACTATGGGTCGTAAATAACGGGCATCGCAAAAAATGAGTTTTCCTATAATGAGTGGTACTCGATGGACCAACGGGAGCGATCTGTGAAACCGAGAGATGGGTGTGGCATAAAGTTTGCATGTGTGCATCTTACATATCACCTTTGCATTGCATTGATGAATAGGTAGATGTATAGCTTTTAAAATGTACAGTTGCACATGCCAAGACTTAAATTTGTTCCTAGCATTAGCATTATGTCATACCAGCAGTTGAGCTGACCCATTCGTGGGATATCATATTACAGACGAGGCTCTCGGTACTTGAAGACTTGATGAAATCTTGAAGGATGAAGAGGGAGGTGGACCATGGAAGATTTTTTGCCTTTGGGGCATATTTTGATGTTGTACAAGGGCATAAACTCTAAACCATATGAAATGATGTTGTAGAAGATTTGTGTATTATGAAAAAAAAGGAAAAGACCTTATATGTTGTAATGAATCTCATGATGTGACCTTTAAAGTTTAAGCATATGTGTAGGTGTGATGAATTATATATATTTAAATGATGTATATTTAAATTCAATGAGATTGTGGCCATCGAGTGAGGATGGAATGTGCAAACCTGTCACGACCCAAAACCCACCCTATGCGGATTAGGGGTCCATGACCGGGTCTCCGGCCAGTGGACCGTTCCCCGTCAAAAGGATCTGAAACACTAAGCAGAGTTTTAACAAAAACATTTTTATAATCATTGAATATTTGGTAGCATAGTCAGGTCATCATTTAAACACACGTCAGAAAGGACATAAGTGTTTCAAAATACAGATCCTCAAAAACAACACCAACAGACAGAACCGTGGTGACATGGGAGTGTTAAGACCTGTCGACATTTAACTTAATACAAAACTTGCCAAAATAGCTACCAGTAACTAGCAGTGCCTAGATCCTTGGAGCGCTTGAGGGTTCCCCGACTTCTTGTTGTCCTGAAAAATTTAAGGGAAGAGGGGTGAGCTAATAGCCCAATAAGTAATTTCCTAGCTTTAACATGGATTAGGGTTAATCCAAGGAATTGACAGAATAGAAAGGTAACAGATAGCCAACAACCAATGAGCAACAAGAAATACATAGCCAGTCACCAAGATGCATGACAATATTGACCCGAGGGTCCCAAAGAGGCATATCCCAATATAAGACAAGAGGAAATACAAGATCAATCAAAATTGGGATCTAACCTACCATGATGGATTGCTGCCACAACAAAACGATGGCCAATCAAAGTTATATCATGCTTGCAATAATATGATCATTCAAAGGGCATAAAATATGATCATCCAACGATTATAAGAATAAATCATCACAAATTCTAATAATCCAGAAATGCGTGAATCACCCGGGGCCCAGCATACCCCACTGAAACGCATGCTTAGATCCGCCTCGGTTCCTCGGGCTCTCTGAAAAGCGTTAGAGCTCTTTTCTCATTGGTTCCGAAGGAGATATAAAACCCCAAAGGGTCTTTCCCCCACGCAATCTGTGAATAGATGGGTCATTGTGACTAAGCACAACCCCGGGTTCATGCCAATTATTATGATCCACAAAATTCCACACGGAACGCATTACAATACCAAACAATTGATATTAAATTAATAAGTCATGAAGTGTGTGGAATAACAAGATTCATCTCAAGATCAAGTCATGGTATAATGATACAATGATGCTCAATTTCACAATGATGTAAGCAAGCAAGTCAAATCCAGAGAATAGGCATAACTGATAACCACAAAACGTTTGGCTTCAAATCAAGTAATTCAGGTGGTAATAGAGTACAAAGCTGGCAGCATATGAAAATAAGTGTGACTGGCTGGGAATAACTCATATTAAAGCATCGAAATTACATACCTCAAAAATAGCTTTCAGCAGTTCAACTAATTTAAATCTCCTGCTCCTTTCCCTTGGAGGTTCCTATAAATCAGAAATTTAATCGTCATTAACCCATCTCAATTATTCAGGGTTGATGTAACTGTTCGTGATTTAATTTAACCCTCTCGGTATTATTTAATTACACTCTTAGGGTTGCTAAATTTATTATATCGGCCTTCGGGATGTTTTATTCGGGTAAACGGGCTCTACCGTTGAGTTCGGAACGCCCAAGAAAATAAATCTAAGCCTTCGCGGCTTTTTATTTGGCTTTGGGTACCCTTGAGGGCAAAATGGTAATTTCATATTTTAGATGACTTAATTTTTCAGAACCCCGGTTGACAAAACGGACCTCACCATCGAGTTTGGAACGTCCGACATAATTAATTTGGACTATCTTTCATGTTTATTTGGCCCTGGGTACCATTTGGGACAATACAGTCATTTGCCATTTACGTGTCTGTATTTTTTGGGACTTAGTTTCACAAATCGGACTCCACCGTTGAGTCCGAAATGCCCGAAATAGTAAAAATATACTATTTATTTATTTAATTTAGACTTCGTTTAGTTTATTTAATGTCCAAAGGTAAAAGGGTAATTTTACTCCATGAATAAAATATTTAAATTAATTATTTTATTATTTATTTATTTTTTCAGGGGCCTATTTGGATTTGTTTTTCATAGTTTGGGCCAGAATTCAAATAGTCAGAACTGTTTGGGGTCAAAACGGAATTCTAGAATTCTTTTGGGGTCCAACCGAAATTAATGAAAGTCTTGGTTTTAATTCTTTTAAACTTAAACAGGGAACCGTAGGGTTTTTGATCCAAAACCCTAGATCGGTCTGGGAGGTTACTGAACCAGTCGGGTCACGCTCCATCAGAAAATCGGAATGGGATATTCCTGTTAACCTCCCTGTTCACAGTTGGGTTAGGCCCAAACGTGATTTTTGAATTTTCCACCCTTGTAACCAAACAAGCCTAGGTACACATTTAAAACAAAACAGCCCCCAAACGACGCTGTCCCACTAATGGGTCGACACGTGGCCGAGTTGACACGGAGGGTTTTCCCGAGTTGGACGAGTCGACTCAACGACTCGTCGTCTTCTCCATTGTTTCCCCTGACTGTTGCCCTAATTCCCATTTTATAAACCTTCATTTTCGTGCATTTGAGGGTTGTTTTGGTCCCTGATTTAGGGTGGTATGGACTAATGTGGGTGAGGGCAACAGTTTGGCAATCGTAGTAGGTCTCGAATCAAGCCATTGGGGCCATGGTGGGTTCGATAGTTGCAACCTGCAACTGCTTCGTAAATGGCCATTTGGTCACCATGTTGGGCGTGGTTTAGCCTGTTTTGACCGTCGGGGTAAGGGTGTTCAGTCCCCAGTTTTAAAACCAAGATTTGGTGTAGTTTTGTGAAGTTGATCGTAAAACCCGTGGCCTGCAACTTCGTTTTTAGGGGTCCTAACTAGGGGGTTTGGGTCACGGATTGGGGTTTTTGAAGCTCTCAGAGGGTCTAGTGTAGGGCTTGCCCAACCAAAATTGGTTTGGCCTCCATGGTTTCAGACCTGCAACTTCCAAGGTCCAACCATGGCGGATCTTTATGATTTAGAGCTTTTCGAGCCCCTTGACCCTCTCTGTTCATTTAGTAACAGTCCCTAATGTTTCTGTAGGCATGCATGCAGTAATAAAGCCAAAAGAACTGAAATGATTCCAAGAATTTTAAAAGAAAAATTAAAACAGTTTGGTGTTCTATACCTTCTCGATAGGGTTCCTCTTTCCTCGTCGCCCAACTGAATCCCTTCAAGCTCTTTCAAGGTTGCTCAATCCCTTCTCCTTGTGCACTTGAGTGGACACCCACACACATGCATGCACACTTGTACAACACACACACAAGTTTTCTCTCTCTCTCTATACTTTTAGACTTGCAGACACACACCACACCCTCTTATTTCCTCCACTTCAACCGTCCAAACCCATTCCCATATGAGCATGTATTTCATTTTGTTTATTTGAGCCAAAATGATTATTTTGGGTTTTGCATGTAAGGTAATTGGTGACGGTGAGAT
This sequence comes from Nyssa sinensis, assembly GCA_008638375.1. NCBI lineage: Eukaryota > Viridiplantae > Streptophyta > Magnoliopsida > Cornales > Nyssaceae > Nyssa > Nyssa sinensis. Next base: position 10,375,059 of record CM018037.1, on the reverse strand, counting down.
CAAATGCTCTAAGGTAGGGTGATGATGGGCTAGGGTGTATAGGGTGATGTGGTGTTGATGTGTTGCATGCATGGCCATTGGCCAATTTGGGTGGTGGGGTTAGATAGTTGGGTGTTATATACAATTTGTTGTGTATATGGGCATGAAGTTGATAGCAACCCACTTGAAAAATTTTTGGCACTCAAAAGCTTGTCCCATTTGGTCAAGAATTCAAATCTCCTTGACCTCACTTTGGGGCATTTTTCCCCATTTTGGGCTTATGCCCTGTTTGGTTGGGACGAATTTCTGTTTTGACTATTTCCTCCCTAATTCCTTTTCCGTTGTTCCTTTTTCAACCCGGTTTCTTCTGGGAGTTTCGTATTTAGACTATCTTTGTTGTCAAGGGCCTCGTGTCAGTTTTTATTTTATTGCATTTTCCACGATTAGCTAATTCGAGTTTTAATTGCGATAAAATACGATTTAAAATAGCTGAATCACTGTATTAAACTCCCTAATGGACTTAATTACATCGATTAAGTAGCAAAATAAATTTGGGGTATTACAAAACCCGTAATTGTAAAATGTATCATGTATATTAGGTGGAAAAAAGACTTAGAAAACAAATGAGGTTATGTCAAAATTTTAGAAAAATTAAAGAATTGGTTAAGTGTGTAAAACACCTTTTAATTAGGTGAACAAAGCGCTCAAAATGGAGGGTTAGAAACATTAGGGAAATGGGCTAAAAATGGGATAAAAATGGCTTGAAAAACTTGAAAAAAATATTGAAAACAGAGAAATTTGCTCATAGTCATGAACAGTAAAAATGCAGAAACAAGAAAATTGGCTTGCAGTCGGTACAGTAAAACAGTGCAGAAAATAGCCCAGGCCACAGCCAGCCCCCCACGCGTACTCCCGCGCGCTGCGCCGGGCCGCCCTCTTGCCTGCGTGTGCCCTGCGCGCCCACGGCTATGCGTGGCCTACCTGCTGCCCAGCCATGCCTTGGCCAACTTGACACCTCCCTAACACCTGTTCTTTGGCCACCTTTGAGCCATGTTTGGGCATCTTTTTAGACTATGCTTAGGCACCATATTGGGCCGTGTTTGGCCAACCTTTGGGCCATGTTTGGCCACCTTTTTGGGCTATTTTTGGTAACATTTTAAGGCTATGTTTGACCACTTACATGGGCCATATGTTGGCCCCTTTCCTTAGACAATTTTTGGTGGACTTCTTGACCCATTCTTGGACCATGCCTTAGGGCATCTTGAGGCCCATTGGGCTATTATTCCAAGGCATTTTTAGGGATGACTTGGGACTATTTTAGAGACCATCTTTGAACTACCTTGACCATTAGTTGGGGGAAATGTTTGTCTACCATTGGGACTCATCTTGGGTGGGTTTAGTTAATAAATTTTTATTTCTAATTTTGGAGAAAACATGAGAAAATGAATGAATGAGTAATTAAATCCACCTTATGACCTTTCATTTACTTTTCTTATTTCATTTTACTCACTCCCCGGGTTTGTGGGAATTCGGGGCGTGACAAAGGCTATTTCCCTCCCCTGGTCAATTTTTTTTTTTAATTTTATGCTTTCCTTTTTTTTTTTTTCAAATACACTCATTTAATTTATATTTTTGCCTCCTAGATATAATTTTTTTTTAACACTTTTTCTTTAGTTTAATTTCAAAATCATCTTTCAATGGAATTTTTATCGATTTGTAAAGACTTCTGTTTTTTTATAGTCAAAAGCTTTTAATTGTTTTTTTCTTTGATTAGAGTTTTTGTCTAATTTACAAGTTCTTTTAAATTAATAAATTCATTATTTATTTTTAAAATATTTTTAATTAATATTAAAATTTTATGTTCTTTAATTTTTAGAGTTATGATCCAACATTTATCAAAAATCCCCCCTCCCCCCTCCCCAAAAAAATTGTACCGTACAAGTGAATACTTATAAGAACAATTATATATCCAATATCACCCTTGGAGTATGACAGAAACCATTTTATGTAAAAATAATGTTTAAGTTAGTTTTCTCTCTCGTCTTCTCCTTTTTAACACTTTTGAGTAAGCAAAATCATGGGATGACGGGGATTGAAGTCTTATTCAAGTGATGCATGTGTTTACTTTTCATTTAATATCACAAGATGATCGCCTTTGCTTTGTAGGTGTATATCAGCTTGTTTGTTCCGGCAGTGGGATGGTTCACTTGATTTTTTTATGTTTAATTGATTTATGAGTTATTTGATTTATTTATATACTTAAGATCATTAACCATGATTTTTCATATTATTACGGTCATACCATTGACTTAATTTATGATTTTATCCCTATCTATTTCTGAAATAGATAATATGTCCTTTATCTCACAAATAAATATAACATAATTTGATATATAAAAGGTAAGGAAGACATTTTAAATGCTTTAAGCACTTATTACCAATCCAGCAAAATATTCAAATATTATTTTTTCTGCATGTCAACATGATAACTTATGAAATATACCCATCCAATCATTTAACAGTTTAATCTAATCAGTACATTTCCTTAAATGTTTAATATGAAAAATATTTTTACACAGCTAAACTAAACATATATTATATTATTTCTATATACGCATACTTTTACGAACTTTTCAGCCATGACATGAAGTTGTTGGTAGTTTATGTCGGGTGAAAGAAAAGAAAAGAAAAAAGAAAAAGCAAAAGCGACTTTGATAAATCTAAGGTTATAAAAGACGTTTCCAAGGTTATAAAGAATTTAGTCTAAGCAAGAGGCATGGTTTTAAAAGAGAAAAAGGTTTGGAAAATGTGTGATCCAAAGGCCAAAGGCATAAAGAAAAGGTGAATTCTTTTTGTAGGAGGAGCACTAACAGAGAAGACTTGGACTTGACTTTAGAGCAGAGCCTACTAAAATCACGTGAATATACATCCATCTTACTTACACCTCTGTCTTAGATATAATTTTTTATTTTAATTTTAAATTGATCTTTCAATAGAATTTTTATCTACTTGCAAAGTTTTTTTTTTTTCTATATATATTAATGGATTTCATTATTTGTGAAAAATATTTTTAATCAATACTAATATTTTATGATTTTTTTAAAAATTTTTAAAGTTATGAATATTTATCAAAAGTGAATATTTGTGATAAGAATAATTATCTAAACAATATTGTCCTTGGAGTATGACAGAAACCATTTTATGTAAAATAATGCTCAAGTTAGATTTCTCTCTTATCTATTTCCTTTATAACACTTTGGGTAAGCAGAATCAGGGAATGACTAGGATGACCTTTGTTTCGGTGGTGGGATGTTTCATATTTTTTTTAAACGTTGTTTGGGGAGGAAGAAACGAAAAGAAAAGAAAAAGACAAAGATAAGTGTAAGGTCATAAAAGAGGTTTCCAAGTGATTTTGACAGACATGGACATCAACCAATGGCCTTCTGTTGCTTCGAATACGGGCTAAAGACTTGATAACCAAAGTCATGCTTTTGAAAAGAAAAAAGGTTCTTAGGCATTGCTTTTGTCAGGTCTAGATAGGTTTTTTTTCCTCCTTACAATCACCAAAAGACAAAAAGAGTCCGCAAATGTGTGATGCAAAGGCCACAGGGCAAAGAATCTAATGCTGCTGAGTGGACCATGTCAGGAGCACTATTACTAACAGAGAAGACTTGGACTTGACTTTAGAGCCTTTTCACACCTCTCTCTTAAGATTCCTCATTTGCCCCTTTTTTTAATATTTTTGATACATAAACTATGTCTTATTAAAAATTATAAATCATATAACATATAACAAACTATTATTTGATAGATACTATATCAGATCTATTCAACAATTTTCTCTTTTTCTTTTCTCTCTCTTTTCTAACCAAGTGCTTGTGCTAAATTATAATTACATATTTTTACAATTAAATACCATAAAAAAGATGACCAAACCCGATATTCTTTCAAGTCCTCACCACCTTAATTTTATCAATTAATATTTTTCTGAAACATGATTTATTGACTATTTCATGGATATGATCAAGCCAATAATTTTATACCATGTAAAATGAAAATAGTTTTTAGTTTTTAATTTTTTTTTTTTGGTCTTTATAAAGTTAGACAACTTATTCATATGGCATGGATTGATTGCCAAATCAAGTCCACTCAAAAACTACTTAGAATTTTATCCCTTTCTTTGTGATTACTCTACATTTTTTAATGCTAAAAATCATGAAGAGATAAGGACCAAGTTCTTGTTGTAGTAGAGCGAGTGTCCACTCTCTATTCAACTTAATTGATGTGAGTTCGATTCCTTACAAGACTGCACACACATAAGTAATAATTAAGTGTTACCTTCTAACATCGTTGTATCAAAATAAAATAAAATGAAAGAGATGATAAAACCTAAAATTCTTTCTAAGTCCTAGCTTGTGACTTGAAATCATACTCAATATTTATATATATAAAAAAAAACCCTCCCTACACACTCCAATTCACTCACAATGGACTGTGGAAGGAGTGTGAATAGGTGCTCCCAATTTATGTAGTTTTGCATACACTAGCTCAATGAATTTCTTATTCTTATTCCACTCAATGTAGTTCAAAATATTAAACAATATCTTGCAATAGAGTATATGTATATGAATCAAAAATTAAAAAAAAAAATGCAATGATTTAAATTTGAAGTCTTTTGGAAGTGTATTGGATCTTGATTCATATATTTCTGTACTGTTTTGTTATTACTCCAAATTAAAAAACCCCCTCTAATAGAGGCAAGGAAGGACCCAGCAAATATTTGGCTTGGGGACCAAGAAATTAGATTGTGTCATTTCAAATACTGTATATTCTTTTGCTTAACAATTAAGCTTCAAAGACTTTGGCAGTTTTTTATTATTAGGAGAGTTATCAAAGACTTTGGTATGTATTTAGGTGGCATTCTCAGTCAAGATTGTTTTTCATTACTTTTTTTTTGAAGGTACCTTTGACGCATAACACATCATCTATTGTTTAATTATTTAATAACAAATAAATGATGTGTCATATATACAAGACTACATTAAGAGAAGTTAGAGAAAAAGTATAATGAAAAGGATTTTAGTCCCGCATTTTCAGTGTAGTTGATTAAGGTGGGGGTCGGTGGTGTTCTGCTGCCTTTTCATTGAGCCCCTTATAAAGGTAGTGCCAGACTAGACCTTATAAGTTTAAGTTTAGGAGGGTATAAATGTAAAATTAAAATTTAAGAGAATTTTTTTGTAGAAATATGAAAACTTTTGAGGAAAAATTCTTAAATTCTTTTTAAATTTTTATAAATATATATATATATATATATATATATATATATAAGAATAAGGTTAAAATTTTAAAACTTGAGAGCTATCTACCCTTCTTGGGACAAGAAATTATATCATGAGACTGTCACACCTCGTCATTGTCTATCTATTGTAGTATTGGGTAGTTAGTATCATATGATATAATAAATCTAAGTAACAAATGCACATGTACTTATTAATTTTATTTTATTTATATTTTATTTTTGTTAAAATTAAATAGTCATATGATATATATATCATTACATACGTAACACAATAAGATTATGACATGTATATGAGTAGAAAGAGATTCCTCACACTTAGTTTGGAGTCAAACAATGTCTTAAATCAAGACATTTAAATACCTTGGCTAAGGGCATATTCAACTTACCACATTAAAATTCATCTTTATTTTGACAACTTCTTGAACTTTAAAGATGATGAGTGTTACATTTCCACAATCAATCTTAAAATTACTATTTATTTTTCAAATCTCACTTTTCATAATATTATTTATGTACAAAATAGAATTATTTAACATATATTAATCCGACTTCAATTATTTATTACTTTTTTTAGTTAAAAATTTCATGATATATTCAAGAAATTAATATTTATTTAAATAATATAAAATAATTAATTATTAGTTTAGAGTATTATAAAAATAATTAATAGATCTTTAAATTTAAAGATTAAAAATAAAATTATTATTCATGTTTTCAAATTTTATACCAATTTAAAAATAAATTAGAGATATTTTTTTACTTTACTATATTTAAAAAATTTAAAGGTGAGTTGGAGATGGTGTAAATCTCAAACTTTACCATATTACTTTACTACATTTTAATTTTCATGAAGTTTCCTGGAAATGAAACAAAAGTTGAAATGGCAGACCTTATGAGATTCCAAACTTTGTTAAAAGGAAAAGTTATCATTCAAACCTGCTTTACTCTTTACTTAAAGCCCGCTTTGTATTCATACCTCGGAGTCGGAGAGTAACAGTTAAGAAAGAAGTTACCGCTTATCATGATGGTGCCTGTTTTACTTGTATATATATCCCTGAATCCACTTTGTTAAACCATCTCCATCTACCCCACTCTCTCTTTGTCTGTGAAAATGGCCTTGGTCAGCAATGCAGGGTTACTTCAGCTGAATGGCAAAGCCTCGGACGGTGAAGATTACTCCTCTGCCGATGATAATGTACTGCCACTTTCAGTAGTTCTTGAAGAAACACCTCTTTCTGTTCATGCGCCACTTGTCACCTCGTTCAATGACCGCATTCGTCCTCTGCTGGATGCAGTGGACAAGCTCCGTCACCTCAAGGTCATGCAGGAAGGGATTCAGCTGCCAACAATTGTGGTGGTTGGTGATCAATCGTCGGGAAAGTCTAGTGTTCTTGAATCACTTGCCGGCATCAACCTTCCCCGTGGCCAAGGCATTTGCACCAGGGTGCCGCTCATAATGAGGCTCCAACATCACCCAGATCCTCATCCTGAGCTTTTCTTGGAGTTTTTTGGCAAGACAGTACCCACAGACGAAACCAACATATCTAATGCCATAAATGATGCTACTAATGAGATTGCCGGCGGTGGAAAGGGCATATCAAATACCCCTTTAACGCTGGTAGTGAAAAAGAATGGCGTCCCGGATCTTACAATGGTTGATTTACCTGGAATCACCAGAGTTCCTGTTCATGGCCAACCTGATGATATATACGAGCAGATATCAGGCATCATAATGGAGTATATTAAACCAGAAGAGAGTATCATCTTGAATGTTTTATCTGCTACCGTTGATTTTCCTACATGTGAATCCATTAGGATGTCGCAGCGTGTGGACAAGACTGGTTTGAGAACTCTAGCGGTCGTTACCAAAGCTGACAAAGCTCCTGAAGGTTTGCTCGAGAAGGTTACAGCAGATGATGTGAATATAGGTCTTGGCTATGTCTGTGTAAGGAATCGCATTGGTGACGAGTCCTATGAAGACGCTCGAATGGAGGAAGCCAAACTTTTCGACACTCATCCACTGCTTTCGAAGATTGATAAGTCTATGGTCAGCATACCCGTTCTGGCCCAAAAATTGGTGCAAATTCAAGCGACAATTATTTCAAAGTGCTTGCCAGAGATTGTCAGAAAGATTGGTGACAAGCTGAATATGAACATTTCAGAGCTAAAAAAAATGCCAAAACATCTATCTTCAGTTACAGATGCGATGACAGCTTTCCTGCAGATTATTGGATCATCCAAGGAGTCTTTGAGGAAAATCCTCGTTAGAGGGGAGTTTGAAGAATACCCAGATGAAAAGCGGATGCATTGCACTGCCAGGTTGGCTGAAATGCTCAACCAGTACTCTGTAGAACTTCAGACGGGTGCAGAAAATGACTCCAGTGAGAAGTTTCTAATGGAGGAGATTACGGTGCTGGAGGAAGCTAAAGGCATAGGGCTACCTAATTTCCTTCCCCGCACCGCCTTTCTAACGATCCTGCAAAGAAAAGTTAAGGCAATATCGGGAACACCTATCGATTTTGTGGCAAAGGTATGGGACTACATTGAAGATGTAGTTCTCACTGTTTTGATGTCTCACTCTGAAAATTACCCACAACTCCAGTCGTCTACAAGAAGGGCAGCCCAGAATCTTATAGCAAAGATGAAGGAAAGGTCAACACAAGTGGTGACCGATATTGTAGAGATGGAGAAGCTCACTGATTATACTTGTGATCCCGAGTACATGATGGTGTGGCGTAAGCTTATGGAGAACCAGAATGCCTTCAACACGGTCATGAACAATAATTATAATCCCTCAAATATATTGATGGAAGGTTTTGGGGAGATTGATGTGGGGCATCTGCGGCCCTATCCCAATGTGAGAGACGAAGCTTTTGACTTGAAAATGAGAATCACTGCTTACTGGAAGATTGTTCTGAAAAGGTTGGTTGATTGCATGGCTCTGCACTTGCTGTTCAGTATTCAGATGCTGGTGAATAAGGACATGGAAAGGGAGATTGTGAATGAGGTCATGGGTTGTGGAGGTGGTGGTGTTGAGCAGATGCTGGAAGAATCACCATCAGTTGCTGGTAAGCGCGAGAGACTGAAAAAAAGTATCAAGTTACTCAAGGAATCTAAGGAGGTCGTGGCTAAGATCATAGACAGAATTACCATCAATGAGGATTAGCTAGGTTTCTCTCTTTATGTTACTGTTTGCACGGTGTGTTAATTTTCTATGTTGTTTCGCTTTTTTTAGTATTTGGCAATTATGCTAGCCCGTAATGTAATGAAAATCATGGTTTCCTTTTTAAAAAAATGGATAGATTTATCTTATTTAGATAAAGTTGTTTGGATTTGTATTGGTTATTGGACCATAATTTCAGTTCTTCGTGGTCTGGCTATGCTCTGATTCCGGATATACTGGTAAACCATCTCCATGGATCATATAAAATAATTAGGGGGGAGGGGGAAGAAGTATTGTATTAAGAAAGGAAAGAACACACAAGAGAGAAGGTGAAGTCTCAGAACATAGCCTGCACAAAACGGGGCGCACTCCAGTCGACAAAACAACCAGCAGGGGAGCATTCCTCCCTTGTCCAACACAGACACCAAGAGCAAAACAACCTATTGAACTTAGGGGCCAAGTTATATAATGATACACACGAGTGTGAAAGCTACTTGCAATTAAATTATTATTATTTTTTATCCAGACAGTGCTTCCTATCGTACATCATCACATGTGATGATACGTTCAATTATTTTTTTTCGATCCAGACAGTGCTTCCTATCGTACATCATCACATGCGATGATACGTTCAATTGCTTTCTATTGTGAGACAGTGATAGTGAGAATGGCCACCGACATCACAAATGTAATTTTCGAAGTTCACTCTTTAAATAATTCACGACATTGTAGTTTAAAAGTTTAATTTAAAATTGTTAATAGTAAAATTTATTATATCTTACATTCTAATTATACTCAATTAATATGAAACGATAAAATTTATTTTTCCAACATTAATATTAGTGCCATACAGGGTGTTTCGTTTTTTAACATGCCTTTTACAATTTCTAAATTTTTTAATTACACATGCTTGTAGTTATAAAAAAACATGATGCATGATTATTGCATGCATATTTTGAAAATTTTAATTGAGATGACATGTTTGGTAAGTAAAAATAACATAAATTATACTAATATTCTCTAATATTTTTGACAATTATATTGATCTTTTTTAAAGTTTATAAAATTATACTGACTTTCCCTTTATTCCAATTTTTTTTTTTAAAAATGCTAATGCCGTCTTTATTATGTTTTTTTTTTGTATTATATTAAAATTTTGACCAATTGTTTAAACTATTTTTTTATTTTAAAGTAAATATTAATTAGAATATTCTTTGGCTAAAAAATAAAAATTATTTATTAAAATTTGATTTTACATAAAATAAAAAAAAACTTTAAAAAAAGTTAGAAAAAAATGGTCAAAATTTAAAAAATACAAAAAAAAAAATTGAGAAAGGTAATTTTGTCATTTTCAAAAAAAAATTGAACTGGAAGGGAGATCAGTGTAACTTGTTAAAAAATTCAAAAATATTTGTGTAGTTTTAAAAACTTCAAGAAATGTTAGTTAAATTGTTAAGAATCTAAAAAAAGGCAAGTATAATTTTGGAATAGCATAACATATTTGTAAATATTATTAGCATGTTATTATATGAAATTTAAAGATGCTTGTAAATGCCACATCAAGTGGGAGGTTATTCAGTTAAGAGAATTTTGCTTTCTCATGAATTAAATTAAATTCAGAAATCTACAGAAATGATGTCAAAGATTGCAATCCATCAATAAATTAGAGAGAAAATTCTCTATGAAAACTCAAAATTTTATTGTTAATGATAAAACCGATTTGGCATTAGTCCTAATAGACATATAATATAACGCTAAAGTTTAACAAAAATGTAGATCACCTCCTATATGAGTGGTGCCATGGGGATGCACCGAATGCACATTGGGAGTCTCCGTGGGAGGTCCTCCCCCCATGGTGGTAGCAGAAGGTTGAACCCCTTCATCAGCTGCATTGGTGGGAGGATGAGTGGGATTGTTCTGCTGGTTCTAGGTCAACAATGCCAAGGTTCAAGAGATGGCAAGGAGGTGTTTCTGCATCTGATCAGACTGTCGTTGGACCCAATCGAGTTGTTGGTGTACAGGGTCAGGTGCTTGTTCCCTTCCTCTTCTAGCCGAAGTTTGGTTTCGGGGGTTTTGAGAATTTTTTCTTGAACGAAGATTGAGAACCATGGTCTTTTAGTGAGAAAAGACAAGAAAGCTGTCGTTGTCAGAGAAGAAATTTCATAAGAAACAATTTTCGTTTCCCACAGACGGTGCCAAACTGATGTTGCACTTTCTAATCAATGGGGCTCCATTCTTTGTTGTCTGTCAAACACTCAAATAAGAGGATTAAAGGGCCACCGAGTTGGCTTCGATGGTAGCCACTCTAATGATAAAGTTAATAAAAATTGAAGTGAAAGACTGTAATCGAAAGTAATTGAGAAAGCGTAACTGAAAAACGCACCTTAGGGTTTAATTTATAGGTTGCGGATTTCCTAAATTGAGTAAAATTCAAAGTCGCAAAGATAGGGATTTGGTGATATCCGAAGATGGCAGTTACAATGTAGGACTCTGTTTCCTTTCTTCAAGATCGGTAGGGCATGTAAGGCTGCGACCAGCTCGAGACCCCTTTTATGCGTATGCCCAGCATTTCCTGTTATGGAGTGAAGACTAGAGATCTTGTGGGATTCCGAGCAAATAGACTCTGAACCCTATGTGTATGTCTGTTCTGAATAAGAGAGCTTCTCTCGATCTGTATGTACACGTGTCATGTGGGGACTGGTTTGTCTTTTTGTGGTATATCAATGATAAAACTCATTTGGCATTTGTCCTACCAGACATATAATATTACGCTAAAGTTTAACAAAAATGTGAAATTTGGATTAGACCCGAATTATCTAATTAAAAGTGATAAATTATTCAAGAGAAACCAAATCAATTTTTTTTTTTTTTTAACTAACGTTATAGAACAAAATATTTCTAAATAATAAAGTAATGCTAGGTATACAAGTTTAAGTTTATCAAATGACATTATTTATTATAATTCTTTTTTAAAATTTAAATAAAAAGACAAACACATTCATTAATTACAAGAAAATAAAAAACTATTGACATATTATATCGTAAATCAAACTAGTATATCAAGCATTTTCCAAACAATAAGTTGCCAAATATGGAGCTCAAATGATGGAATTTGATAGTAAAGGATTGTGTTTCTCTATAATGCCACATTTTTTCAAATCGATCATAGATGTTTCGGCATTGTTGGTATGCATTCCAAAGTTTACAATTTTTTTTTTTTTTTTTTTTTGGGGTCAGTGAAAAAATTATTTATTTACAAATATAATTTAAAAAAAATAATAATTTATTACTAGATAATCAATCATAAAAACAGAATACTCTTTTTATTACTGAAAAATTAACATAATACCACGTACTCTCATTTTTATTAAAAACCGTCAATTGAATTGGTCTCAAACTGCTTTGCCCCGTTCGTTCTATGTGAGTTCAGGGATTTTATTTTGCTATCATTTCAAGTGAGGCGTGCTTTAGTTTTTGGAACATGCTTGTTGAAGTGATTTCAAAAACAAGAAATGATCACTGCAAGTTTTCTTCCAAAAATGGTTCTCCTTAAAGTTAACATCGCAAAACATTTGTTTTCAAAAATATGTTACCGAAAGAAAAATCAATCTAAGACTAAAATGCCTTTAATCAATCCAATACATGCACATAGGATGCAAATGGATTGAGTTGGGTTAGGTTACAAAAGAATCGAAATCGATCCCGACTTTAAACGGTTTTAAAATATTAGAACCAGAATTGAACAGCAACAATGATAAAATTGAACCGACTTGACCTAACCCGAAAATACTTGGGTCAAATTGAGCCTGATCCGATTCTACTCGGAATACCAAATTTACTATTTGTTTCTCTCTTTAAAAACTCGGTTATGACTATATGCATGTATATATGTTATATATATATTTTATATATATTATATATACAACAAATTATGTATGTATGTATGTATGTATGTATGTATGTATGTATAGTTAAATACATATTATATATATATAACTTGCTTTACTAATAATTTTTCTTATATAGAACATATTATATGTACAATAGGTTATATATACGCGCATATATAATGTATTTCATTATGAAATATAAATTATAAAATAACAGTAATTGTTTGTTTGTCGATAACAAGATAAGGACGTTGCTCGTCACACAACAACTGAATCATGAAATATTGTATATATTTTGATTAATTAATTTTATATAATATGTTAATACCGTAAATGTATAATATAATATATATATATATATATATAAATAGAGTACTTGTAAAACGCACTATTTATATATAATATTCTTAATTTTTTTATAAATAATTTTTATTTGGAGTTCGGTTCTTGGGTTGGGTTAATTTACTCAAACTGTAAATCGGAACCAACTCGAATATTGCTGTTCTAAAACCGATCAAAATCAAACTATTTTTAGAACCGAATCAACCCAGCCTATTTAGTTCGGATTGGTTGAGATCTACGATTTTTGATTTTTTGTGTACACACACACACAATTTTTAGTATGCGCCCTACAATCTAATCTTCTGTTGCTTATTTTCTTAATTTTTCAAAATGTTAAAATGTGTATTCTTCATTTTCATATTAATAAAATTTTAAAATGCACTTTCTTGAACAATTCTTATTTCAAACAACATATTTTCATCACTTTTACTCCAACAAAATAGTAAATATACATTTTTTAACTAACATTTTCAAATATCAAACTCTTTTTTTTTCTTGATTTTTATTCCAACAAATTGCCAGATTGTATGCTTTATTTTCATTTTAATTTTAGAATCTATGCGTCAAAATTAATTAGATCGTCAATTTTAATGTGATTTCGATATATTTTATTTTTGAAGGCGAGTGTGTACACAAGTGGCGAATTAGCCACGTGACTCATTGAGTAGTGGGTAAAACTTCTTCAAGGAAATTTGATTGATTTTTCTAGACAATGACAAATATCTCATTTTAATTAGGTAAAAAGAAATCCAATGTTTGAGTGACTGGTGTGTGTGAGGTGTAGTGTAATGAGACCAAAATGACACATGATGTGGATGGATGAGACAACTCACGTTTGTTCCCTCCTTCTTTCTCCTCTCTATTCAGCAGAGACCAAAGACCCTCACCCTATTTTTGAAATCCCTCATTCACTCTTCCCTTATCTCTTTCTCTCTTTCTTTATCTCTCTCTACTCCCTTCACCCACTTGATTGGCATGGTGCGCATGTGTGTGAGGGAGACTGTTACGCCCCGAATTTTCGCGAACCCGGGACGCGAGCGAAACGAAAATTAAAAAGAAATAAATAAATGATAATTAAATAAATTTAATTAAGTCTCCCCTATTGTTTCCTCAAGTTTTCCCCCAAAATTAAAATTAAACACTTGCTATTTAACATGACTAAAACAGTTCCCCAACATAGCTCAAGTATCTCTCCCCATTAATGTTTAAAATAGCTTAAGTCGTATTTGAAAATAACTCCTAAAATAGTCTTAAATCAACCCAAAAAATTGCCCTAAAATGATGTCTCAGATGGTCCCAAAAATGGCCTAAGGCATGGTAAAAAAATATTCAAACATCCACCCAAGATTGACCCTAATGAATGGCCAAACATGGCCTTGAACCGTAGCTAAGATGTTAAAAACTGCCCAACTTGGCCTTATGTAGTGGCCTAAAATGAACTCAAAAATTAGGGTCAAACATGTGATTTAATGGCCTCAAAATGGTCTTGAAATATGTGCCAAAACATAGTTCAAAAGGTAGTGTCAAAGGAGCTAACAGGTGGCTGGCCAACAGGGTAGGACAGCAGGGCTGTTGCGATAAGGCAGCACACGCGCAGGGCGCGCATGCTCGCTTGCGCAAGAGGGGGCAAGGCAGCACGGGCGTGGCGCATGGGCGCGCGGCATGCGCGGATGCGGGAGTGGGTGCAGCTGGCGGCTGGGGCTTGTCTTGGGCTGCTGCTGCTACTGGTTATTGTAGCTACTATTCATTGCTACAATAAACCAGTAGCTAAAATGCTACAGTAACTGATTTTTCCAACTTTAGCAAAAAATCTTGATTTTGATGTTTTGCTACCCATTTCAATTTATTTCATCACCAAACTTGGTGTGGGACCCTATAACGTGTAAAATGACCATTTTACTCTTTTTCCTTTATTTTTCGACTTCAAGTACGTTTTGACTAATTTGCCCCCAAGTCTCCCCTTATGCCTATATTTTCATGTCTTTACACTTCTTCCTTCTTTTTAAGTCTTTAAATCACCTACTTAGAAAGTATAGGCAAACTCTTCCGCTTCACTCAATCTAGTTACTATGTTTTGAAAATTTTCACCATAGTCTCCTTTGTTTTTCTAAGCATTTTTCTCACCTAATTCTCACAATATCCATATGTATAAATAGGTAAACAACCCACCCTCATTTGGTGGCCACAATTCATCAAATTTAAACATGTATCCCTCTTTATCACATTAGAATCTAGTTGTCTCAACATACATGAATACTACTCATTAAATGAAAAACATTATGTATATTATTTGGGTCTTAACCTATACATTGCAAAATGGCCCAAGGCCTATTGTCCACTAATTGTCCAAGTTTAATTACAAATAAATTGGGCTTATACCCATACGTACAAAAACATGCCCAAGGGGCCAAATCTTTTACATAATCCATTTTCTTTCCTTTTTTCAAGACTTAAACAAGTCTCAAGCATCCGGAACCTCATTTGAAATATGATATCCCACGAATGGGTCAGCTCAACTACTGGTATAACATAATGCTAAGACTAGAAACAAGTTTAACGGCGTGGCATGTGCAAGTGTACATTTTAGAAGCTGTAATCCCAAAATCCCCCAATGTCATGCAATGTCAATATGCATGACACACACATGCAACTCTATGCCACCCATGCCTCGCTTTAAGGTCCGCCCACTGTCATGACCCAAAACCCACCCTATGAGGACTTGGGGTACGTGACCCAGGTTTGCGGCCCGTGGGCCGTTCCCCGTCCAAAAAGGATCTGAAATACTGGGTAAAGTTTTAGCAAAATATTTTATAGTCATTAAATACACCTGGTAGCATAGTTAGTTCACCATTTGTTACATGCCAAAAAAAAAACATAAGTGTTTAAATACAGATCCTCCAAAAAGAACATCCTTCTAGGACCGTGGTGACATGGAAGCAATTAAGACCTTCAATATTTAACTTAATACAAAACTCGCCAAAATAGCTACCAGTAACTAGCAGCGTCTAGACCCCTGAGGAGCTTAAAGGTTCCCCAACTTCTTGTTGTCCTGAAAAAAATATAAGGGAGGGGGGTGAGCTAATAGCCCAATAAGTAATTTCCTAGCTTTAACATGGGTTAGGGTTACTCCAAGGGAATGATAGAACAAAGAGATAACAGATAGCCAATAGCCAAATGAGCAACAAGGAATACATAGCCAGTCACCAAGATGCATAACAACATTGACCCGAGGGTCCAAAAGAGGCATATCCCAATATAAGGCAAGAGGCAATAACAAGTTCAATCAAAGTTGGGATCTAGCCTATCATGATGGATTGCTGCCACAACAAAACGTTAGCCAATCAAAGTTATATCATGCTTGCTATAATATGATCATTCACAGGGCATAAAATATGATCATCCAATGAATACAAGAATAAATCATCATCGAGTTCTAATAACCCAGAAATGCGTGAATCACCCGGGGCCCGGCATACCCCACTGGAACGCACATTCAGTCTTGCCTTATTATCCCGGGCTTACTGAATAGCGCTAGAGCTCTTTTCTCTACAAGTCCCGAAGGACATACAAGACCCCCAAAGGGTCTTTCCCCCACGCAATCTGTGAATGGATGGGTCATTGTGACTGAGCACAACCCCGGGTACATTCCAAATACCATGATCAATAAAATTCCACACAGGATGTACAACCGTACAAAACAATTGATATCACAATCAACAAAACATAAAGTGTGTGGAATATCAAGATTTCTATCAACAGGATATATCTCAAGACTAGGTCATGGTATGATAGTGCAATGATGCTCAAATATCAATGATCAAATTCACAAAGATGTAAGCAAGCAAGTCATATCCAAAGATCAGGCATAACCGATAACCACAAGTCGATTGGCTCAAATCAAGTACATTTGGTAGTGATAGAGTACAAAATTGGCAGCAGATAGAAATGAATATGACTGGCTGGGAATAACCCATAGTAAAGCATCAGAATTACTTACCTCAAAAATAGCTTTCGGCAGTTCAACTAATTTAAATCTCCTGCTCCTTCCCCTTGGAGGTTCCTATAAATCAGAAATTTAATTGTCATTAACCCATCTCAATTATTCAGGGTTGATGTTACCGTTCGTGATTTAATTTAACTCTCTCGGTATTATTTAATTACACTCTTAAGGTTGCTAAGTGTATTACATCGGCCTTCAGGATATTTTATTTGGGTAAACGGGCCCTACCGTTGAGTTCAGAACGTCCAAGAAAATAAATCTAAGCCTTCGTGGCTTTTTATTTGGCTTCGGGTACCCCTGAGGGCAAAATGGTAATTTCATATTTTAGGTGACTTAATTTTTTGGAACTCCAGTTGACAAAACAGACCTCACCATTGAGTCCGGAATGCTCGAAATAGTAAGATTACACTATTTATTTATCAAATTTGGACTCTGTTTGACCTATTCAATGTCCAAGGGCAATATAGTAATTAATCCCTTTTAATAAAATAATAAAATAATTATTTTATTATTTTTATAAATTTTCTAGGGGCATAATTGCACGAAATTTCCAAAATCTGGGCATAATGAAATTCTGTGAAACTGTTGGGGTCAGGTTGAAATTTTTCAAAAGTTTCAAACTGAACCCAAGGGTTCAGTTCATATGTAAGGGAACCGGTCCGGTCCAGTCCGGTTCTAACCGGTTCAGTTGAAGTCATGATGACGTCAGCCCTAAGATTTTAAATTAAAATTAGTTATATCCAAAACGACGTAGTTCAGTTTTAAATGGTTCACCCCTTTTCAATCGGGTCGAGGCCCGACTCGATACCCGGTCCTACCCGACTCGCACTGTTCATCGTCCCCAACTCTAAGGGTTACTGTAGCACTAATTTTCAAAAATTTCCTTTTCAATTTCGTGGCATTTTGGCTCGGTTACTCACTATTTTTGATCCAAAACGGTTTCTGCACATCATACCAACAATCTAATATCCTTTTCAAGCATCGAATCAAACTCTAACAGGTTCTGTTTTCAAAACAATAATTTTGACCTGTAACTGGTTCTAGAGCCCTCGGTTTTGGTCCATTTTTTATGGAATCTGTTGTGTCATGACCTACAGACCGTAGGGTTCAAGTCTCTGTTCTAGGATTTCTGTTTGATCGCAGTTTTAGTGGATTCGGGTTTTAAACCCGTGCCTACCACTCGAAATTTGAAGGCCTTAAACTGGGTTCTAGGGTCTCGGCCTATGGTTTTTAAGATCCCCTTGGGGTCTATTTTAAGTCCCAATATTCAGATTTTCGTTCTGTTAGGGTCGATTCAGACCTGTGCTTCCAAGGTCCATCAATGGAGGTCGGTGTACGGTTTCATGGTTTCTTGGCCATTCAGACCCTTCTAACCCTCACAGTATGCATAAAATAGTTCCTAGAGTCGATGTTAATGCATGCATGTAATTCTAACAGCTCCACAACGATCAAAACAGTTCTAAAATTCAAGACAAGGAAATGTAGCAGTTTGATATTATACCTTCTAACAGTGGCCTCCTTTCTCCTATGGCTTGACTCAAAACCTCGCAGTGCTCCTTAGGATCTTCCCAGACTTCTTCAGGTACACTAGAAGGCCACACTCAAGCTCACATACACATGAACTTGCACTCCAAGTTCTCACTCTCTCTCTCTAAATCCCCTCATGGTCTCACGCCAATCTGATATATATAGAGCACATAGTTTGCTCGTGTTGCTTGTTTTCTAAAACCAGAATTTGGTTGCATGAAAGCTGGTTGGTGGATAAGGGTGTAATGTAATTATATTGCCCTCTTATATATATATATACATATATATACCAGTGCAGTCGTGGAGTTGAAAGATTGAAGTGAGAGGTTCTGATGTAAGCCAATAATGTGGGGTTTGCATGCAAGGCCATTGGCCAATTTGTGAGGTGGCTTGGGCTAATTTGAGGTTATATAGATATCTTGGTGTGTATGTGCACAAAGTAGTTTGCAACCTAGTTGGTAACTTTTTGAGTGAAATTATTTCCCTTCCATAGGTCAAGGGTTCAATTCCTCTTGGTCACTCTTTGATTATTTATTCCTTATTTGAGGTTAAGATCTTGTTTGGTTGGCACGATAATTCAATTTCACTGTTTCTGCTCTAACTTTCGTTCCGTAGCTTCTTTTTCGACGCGGTTTCTTCCGGTCATTTTCTATTCGGGTTATCTTTATTGTCCAAGGTCTAGGGTCTATTTTTACTTTCTTGGGTTTTTCGTAATTAGCTAATTCGAGTTTTAATTGCGATAAAACAATGCTTAAAATAGCCAAATTACCACATTAATTTCCCAAATGGACTTCATTACATTAATTAAGTAGGAAAATAAGTTCGGGGTGTTACACTCACCGTCAGCCCGCGAGTACTGCCATTGGCTAAATTTTGGGTTTTTCACCACAAGATTTACACTCTCATAATGCATAGGACCAAGTGCTCAACCCACACCATGTTTCCAAGGAATTTCAATATGCCAAAATGCTATGATCTCATCATGTAACTTCAATGTGACGATTTATCAAATACATGGTGTTCTCCTCAAGTCATGCATTATGCCCAACATAAATCATAATCCCAAAATACCCAAGCATCTTATACACGAACATATGCCATAAACAATCCATGTCATCACATGTTCAAGCCACATTTTCACAAGTTTGATAATTCACAAAGAACACATAATTTTTCAATAAGCACCAAGGCATTAAATCATCACATCCTCCAAAACCAAGATATGTCAACATGCATATGAGTCAACAATATAACAATCCAACACATGTAAACAAAATACACTTTAACCTTAGCAACAAATCATCAAGAACTTAAAGAACACATGAATATCCAAACTACCAACTCTAAGTTTTTAAAGCAACTACCTCCTAAGTGGATTCCAAATATCATATAAACACCTTAAACACTCAAACAACATGTAGAAAGGCAAGAAAACTTAAACCTATTCCTAGCTTAGCAAAATATCATACCTAGAATGGTTTTTCTCAAACCACGGAAGCTGTGTTCGCTGCACAACCAAACTGTTTGGTGAGAATATAGGTCTTGATGAGAGGAACAACTTCTCAGAAGGAACCTTGATGAAAATCCAACCCGAGGAGTGTGTTTCAGAAGCTTGAAGCTTGAAGAAATTAGGGCTTTTTCTCACCTTTTCACCATGCACGACCACTGCTCTGAATCTCAGTCCAAATTCTGATAAAAATACACTAAGGGGGCTGTATTTATAGTGGAGAGGCAAAGGGGGCAAAATGACCCTTTTGCCTTTAATGATTTCGGGCTCCGTTACACTACAACCCGTCTCGAAACGCCTCAATTCGATATTTTGTTTTAGCCAAAGTTCTTATAATCATTTTAAATGAAAATTTTCAAAAAAAAAAATTTTCACCTGTGGCCGGGTTTGGCCGTTTCCACCCAGATGCCCTTTTGGTCCAATTTTTTTGAAATTGTCTCCAAACAGGCTCAAATTTTTATATGAGGTGTATTTTAATATTCTAAGCATATTTTTGTTCTATGACACATTCAAATTATGCTCCTAAACATGACTTATAGTTAAATGATGCATGTATATGCCATACTGACAAAACTGTGCATGAATAGTTCCCTACCGGCAAAAACGAAAAATTTACCCTCATTTTTCAGATCTTTATAGAGACTTCATGAAAGGAGCTCGGTGAGGGTTGTGAGTGTGTGAGGTTGTGTATATGTGGATGTAATATTTATGTGTGGCAAAGAGAAACACAGTGTGTAAGTGTGTGTATTTGAGTGTATATGTGTGTGTGTGTGTGTTTGTGTGAATACACACAACGTGAGGCCATAAGACAAGAAGAAGAAGAAAAAAAAGAATGTTAGATAAAGGAGCTCGGCCATGAATAGTAGCAGGAGGCAGCCATTGATGGCAACACCAAAGTTTTTTCTCTCTGAATAGTGGACTTTCTTTGTCTACAATGGTAGCTTGAGAGAGAGAAGTAGAGACTTATAGACCTCTTATTTAGTCTAGATGTATGATGCATGTGTGTTTTTATATGCTACGTATGTGTATATGTAAAATTAGAAAAATAAATAAAGAAATAAATAATTAATAATATTATTTTTGCATGATAATAAATTTTACGAACATAATAATGAGATAAAAAGAATTTAAACAATGTAATATGGAGTAATGATACATAGAGAATAAATGAAAAAATGGTAAAAACTTAAATTGTAGAAATCTGAAAAAGACATAAGGTTTTCTGATTTTCATTAGAACGAAGGGGTTGTTCATTCGAACGAGCACCAGAAAGTCTAGTGCGACTTTCGTTTGATACTAGTTCGATCTTCGGTCGAATGAAGGGCACTCGAAGACCTTGTTTGTTTGAACAATTATGCGACAGAACACTTTAAGTGCGGGCTAAAAAATAATTTAGGCAAAACAGAACGAAACAACCAACACAGGAAGTGAAAATGAGAAATGTTTGAGTTCTTTCCAAATTATCTTTATACTCACAAGTGGGATTTATTGGGTGGGACCCAAGGTGAGTGGCCCTTATTTGTGTAAGTGTAGGGAAAATTGGAAGGGAAGTCTTAACATTAATCAGAGAAAATAGCCCAAAATTTATGTTGATATCATATCCCAATTGGTATAACTATAGGACTTTTTCCATTCTCCTCCAGGAAGAAGTAGCAGCATCAATAGAATTGGTGATCTCTTTGACAAGAAGATCAATAGGCTTCCAAAGAAAGGATATTGAAGAAAACAAGAATAATTGAAGGAGGGAGGAATGAAGAGAGTTACCTCTCATATTAGCAACACAACACGCTAATTCAGTTCAAACTCCCAATTACTTATATGGATCTATAAACATCACAAATCTACAAAGAATATCCTTCCAAACTGAGGTAGAAAATGCTGCAAGAGAAGAGCATATGGTTGATGGTCTTCGGGTGGTCCCACAAAGCAAACGAGATTCATCTTTCTTTAGTTAGTCTCCAAGATCAAAGTTTAGACCTAATTACCAAACTTTAACGACAAACCAACTACATAATAAAAGCATATTTAGGCACATTTCTTTAAACAAAATGATAGGAGGGTTAGGTTCTCTAATACTTCCCAAGTTGAGCTAGATTTTTGTCCCAGCGTGGACACCCTAAAATCAAATATGATTTGATTAAAATCAATAAAAGTTAACTGTTACTAGTTATATTTTTAATAATTAAAAAGGAAAATTTTTAATAGTTTGATCATATCATTTACAAAATGTATATATTTTGCATGATTCGTCTCTCTTGGATATCTTCTATACATTAATTTTTTTTAAAAAAGTTATATGATTTTGATATTACTTTAATAAAAATATTAGTAGCACCAAAAAACATTTCTACATAATTTTGACATTACTTCCACAAAAGAAGAGTTATTTCCTACTTCCTAAGTCTTCATATTATGGATGCATTGGATAATTCATCTCATTATCAATAGTATCCAAACATCTTTCTCACGATATACTTAAACATAATTCTATACAGTTGCTTAATAAAATTTCCACAATGAAATTTATAATTTGTTAAAAAGAATGCCTAATTTCAGATATTTCTACCAATCTTTCAGTTTTGATATCTTATTTTTCTATATAGAAGATAGTTTGATTAAGAAGAGCCAAAGATTTATAATTTGTTAAAAAGAATGCCTAATTTCAAATTATGAAGTATTTAACAATATTCAAGTCACCCAACTATGTTTGGGAGAAACACTGATTTCTTTTCTACCTCAACAAAATAAAATTTGATACTATACTGCCAACACATAAAATTTATATAAAAAAACATATGACACTACTAAAGCTAAGTCATGATGAAATGAGATTTGGGAACAATTGATTCTCTCATGCACTTGTTTGACTTGAAGAAAATTTTATACCTCATAATTTCCAATAGGGTCATTCTTCCATCTCTATTGCTCCTTCTTCATCAATGGGATATTTGAGAATAGGGTTCAGAGATATATAAAAAGAAGATGATGAAAGTTTTTTGTGATGGCCTTTTAAAGGCTAGGATTTAAAAATTGAGTAACGAAGATGGAGGAAAGGTCTATAAAGGTTTTTTCAAATGATGGAGATGGAGATAGTGATGGTGTGGATTCTCTGATGCATTGGATGAAGTGACAAGTGCAGGGAACCATTTCTAACATCCATCTATGATGAATGATGATGATGGTGAAAAATTCACATTTATAGGAAATTAAATTACCATGGGTCAGGCTAAAGGAACTTACATGGTGCAAATTATCATCCCATAAGAATGAGTGCCATATGTTGGAATTCAAATTCTTAAATTTAATTGAATTTAAATTATAATTTAAACATAAAAAATACAAAATATAATCTAAAAATAATTCAGTAAACACACGTATATAAATTATATAAAATAAAGTATAATTAGATAAAGTTGGTATGCGAGATAAGTAATTGCTGTCTTAAAGTCATTGTGCTTCCTTACATGAAGGTTTTACCATTCATCAGTGACTTCAAGATCCAACCATGTTACTCATAGTCACATCTCCTCAATGTCCACGCCTACTGAGAAACTATGGACCATCTCTTATCGTAGTTGTCTGGAAAGATAATAAAAATATGATTACCAAAGAGTAATAGAAAGAAAGGAAAATTGAGTTGGTGTATATCACAATTTATATATCTATTTTAAAAAAAAGGTTCTTGATATACCATAAGGTGACAAATATATTCAAAACATGACACGTATATGTACAGAGCTCTTTAAGATATAGATCAAGAAAGATTGTCTAATCTAGATCAAACAGGCACGAGGGGTTCAGAGGTATATAGTTTAGAACATAGCACCGCCTTCCATATCCTACCGACCTCAGAATAAGGAAACATAGTTCAATATGGAAACTACTATCTACGGATATCTTCAAATCCCTACTTTTATGGCTCCTAATCCTACTCAACTTAGGAGATCTACAACCTATAAATAAGACCATAAAGTACTCTTTCAATTTATGTTCAAATCTTCTTTTAAATTACAATATATTTTTATTTACTGACTTTATCATCGAAGTGGCTACTACCGGAGCCTTCTTGGTTACCCTTTGTTATCAAGTTCTTGACAAGTAGCGAAGGACGGGAGACCCTTCTGATAAAAAAAAAAAACAACATCAGTTTGGCGCCATTTGTGGGAACAACAATTGTTTTTGCTATCTTTTCTTCAAAACAACAAATCTTTTGTCTTTTTCTTCCAAAAGACAATGACTCATAGCCTTCGTCCTAGAAAGAACTCCCAAAACCTTCAGAATCAGCCTCCTACTAAAAGAGGAAGGAGATAAACACCCATTTGTTTGCAACAATAACTTGATAGGATTCAACGATAGTTTGATCAGATACAGGAACAACTCGCTGCCGTGTCACAAGCTTTGGCTTCACTGGCTCAGAATCAACAGAGTAACCCTCCTCCCCCTCCTCCTACTAACGCTGTTCACGGAGGACCTCAGCCTCCCGCCATCACCATGGTTGGAGGATCTCCCAATGAGGGGTTGTCTAACATGCAACCGGTACACCCCCATGGTAGCACTCATATGGGGGTTGATTCTTAGTCATCAACAGTTGTGGGGAGAGGAATGTCCACGTTTCATCTAACTGTCCATTATTAGAGTAGAACGAAGATACCAACTCTAATGGCCTCTGGAGCTAATCCAGGGCCGCAGGAATTCCAACCTCCTGAGATTTCGGTCCCCCTAGTCTTGGGAGAGCATCGTCCTCCTGCTAACACTGGACAAATTCCTCCCCTAAATAGAGGATCTAGAAGCGCAGGACAAGATCAACAACGGGTACCGATCGCACAACAAGTCCTACCCAAAGCCCCTTAGAGGGTAGAGGAGATAACAGACTCTCAGGATTAGACAATCTCAATCAGGGGGTTCCGTGGCCCTCCAGATCAAGACGAGCTAAATAAACTGCTTGATAGGTTCTCCACGCCATTGACCTCTGACATAATGGTAGAAAAGTGACCTAAAAAGTTTGTTGTCCCAAAATTCACCCTCTACGATGGGTCTAAGGACCCTAGGGACCACCTATCTCACTATCAATACACAATGGCTTTTCATGGAGCTACCGATGCCTTCAATTGTCGAGCTTTCGTGACAAGCCTCAAGGGTACCACCCTTAAGTGGTTTCACAACCTCTCCTAAAAATTGATCAAAAATTTTTATGAGCTCAGTAGGCTATTTCTTGACCGATTCTTAATAAGCAGGAAATTGAGAAAATGACCAGAATTCTTGCTAACGGTAAAGCAAGCAAAGGGAGAATCACTTCGGGAACACATACCTCGTTTTAACATTGAGCTCACGGAGATAACCGATTGTAGTCCAAGTTTCTTAGTAGTTGCCCTTACTTCAGGCCTTGAGCCTGGACACTTCCAGGATTCCTTGACTAAGAATCCTCCTATCGATATGACAACGCTCATGGAAAGGGCAAAGAAGTATATTAATCTTGAAGATACAAAAACCACATTCCAAAAAGCAAAAGAACAAGCTCAGAAGGATGAACAAGTTCAGAAGAGGGATAACAATGCTAATAAGAAGAGGATCAGGAGTCTCGACAAGAGAACAACACCCAAAGCCCAGAACAACTCTAACTGTGAGAGGTATGGGACTTATACCCTTCTAAATGCTTCTCTTACCCACATACTCCGACATATCCAGACTCGTGAAAACTTGAGGTGGCTAGAGTCACTAAAAAGCCACCCCAACTCAAGAAATCAGAACAAATATTGTGATTTCGATAAAAAGTAGGGACACACAACCGAGGAATGTAGGGTTCTGAAGTAAGAAATGAAGCATCTCATCAGGAGATGACGACTAAGAGAGTTTGTTCACCAAGATGGGAGGCAGAACCCCCGTGAAGAAAGACCACCTCAAAGAAGGCAATAACAAAGACCTGAGCAAAGGAAAATTCAGAATGATCAGCAATGACAAAATAATCAGGTTATCTTTGTGCTTCACGCTGGAAATACGATGACAGGAATGTCTAACTGAGCCAGGAAAAAATATGCCCGGGTGGTAAGAGTAGAACCCGATATCATCAAGATCTCAATGAGAAAAAGATGAAGTCATAACTTCAGATCCAGTTCTCTGAATTAGACCTCATCGGGATACATTGTCCCCATAACGATGCTCTTGTCATCTCACTCAAAATCACTAATTTTAAAATCAGAAGGGTTCTCATGGATACTGGAAGTTCTACCAACATATTATTCTATGAACCCTACAAACACATGAAGCTCAACTCTAATGACAACAGGGCTACCTTTGCTGTCATGGCAGGATTCGATGGGAATCTCAGCATCCCAATAGGTAGAATCGATCAACTGACCACGATAGGAGAGGGGGACGTACAAAGGACACTGATTTCTAAATACATGGTCCTAGACACTAAATCTCCCTATAATGTTATTATTGGGAGGCCTTGGATCCACCAAATGGGAGCAGTTACTTCAACCATCCGTTAATGTTTGAAATATGTCCACAACAATAAAGTTCTCACCATCAAGGGTTGTTAGTCCACTGCTCGAGAATGTCATACCCTTACACTAAAAGAAAAGTCCTCCAAATAGTAATTACAGTACCCTCATAAAAGGGAAAGTTCATCATCTTCCAACTTTCATGAGGTAGTAGAATATCCTTTCAAGATTGGCGAGCCACTAAGTCCTAGAGGAAGGGACAACGCAGTCAAACCAATAGAGGATCCCATCAAAGTGCTCATCAACACTGAAGGAAAGGGAAAGTACGTACAAACCATCAATGAAAAGGTCCACGAGAAAGACGAAAAAGGAGAACATTTGCCCCTGAATGCCACAAAATCATCAATGAAGAGGTCCAAAGGTTGCTAAATGCTGGAATGATAAAAGGAGTGTTTTACCCAGAATGGCTTGCCAATATAGTTCTTGTAAAAAAGAAGAATGACAAGTGGATGGTCTGCGTTGACTATACCGACCTAAATAAAGCTTGTCCTAAAGACAACTGTCTTTTTCTTAGCATTGATCAACTTGTCGACGCCACGACAGGTCACGAACTCACGAGTTTCATGGATGCTTACTCTGGATACAATCAAATTCAAATGTATCCACCAGACTAGGAGAAGACAACCTTCATATCAGAACAAGGTCTCTATTGTTATAGAGTGATGCTGTTGGGTTTGAAAAATGCTTGAGCTACGTACCAGAGGCTTGTAAACAGAATGTTTGGCTCCCAAATTGGGGATACAATGGAAGTCTACATTGACGATATACTTGTCAAAAGTGTTCGAAAGGGTGACCACATCCAACACTTGAGCCAGACATTCGACATCCTGAAAAAACACAAAATGAAACTTAACCCATTAAAACGTACCTTTGGGATCACAGAAGGAAAATTCTTGGGTTTTCTAGTTTCCCAAAGAGGAATTGAGGCAAACCCTCATAGATCAAAGCTCCGATTGAACTAGAGTCACCCAAAATGAAGAAAGATATCTAAGGGCTGAATGGAAGGATAGTAGCACTGAATAGGTTTATCTTTAAATCTATGAATCGATGCCTCCAGTTCTTTAAAGCCATGAGGGAAAATAAGGCCCTAGAATAGACCTCTGAATGCGAAAAGGCCTTCCATCAACTCAAGCAATACTTAGCCTCCCTTGAACTCCTTTTAAAATCAGTGCCAAGGGGAAAACTACTCTTGTACTTAACTGTATCGAAAAGTGCCATCAACTTTGCAATAGTCAGGGAAGACAAGGGAACTTAGAGGCCTATCTTTTACATCAGCAAAGAACTTATGGACACCGAGACAAGTATTCTGAAATTGAAAAACTAGCCTTAGACTTGGTGATATCTGCTCGAAAGTTCAGACCATACTTTCAAGCCCATCCTATCATAATCCCTACATCCTATCCTTTAAAATCAGCCCTACATAAACCCAAATTTCCAGGATGACTAGTCAAATGGTTAATAGAACTGGGAGAATTCGACATATCCTATGTACCACGAACTGCTATCAAAAGCCAAGTATTAGCAGAATTTATAGCAGAATTCACTAGAACACAACGTTCGAAAGCTCAAACCATTACAGACACTTCGGTATGGCTACTTTACACTGATGGTTTGTCTACCGAAAAAGGCTCTGGAGTAGGTGTAATACTTCAGTCCCCTAATGGGATCATAACCGAAAAAGCTGTCAGCTTGGGATTTACAGCCTCTAACAATGAAATCAAGTATGAAGTACTTATCCTTGGGATGAAATTGGATCTAGAATGCAAAGATCTGGATCTTGACATATTCTTTGACTCTCAGCTTGTGGTGAGTCAGGTTTTGGGAGAATTTTTCACCAAGGATAACAGAATGAACAGATATTCAGAGCTAGTAAAATCGCTAAAGCGGTCTTTCTGCAAATTCACTACTCAGAAGATTGAAAGGAACCAAAACTCTAGGGCCAACGCTTTAGCAAATATGGCCTCCCATCTCAAGCCAGAAAGTGACTCTGTAATAAAAATCTCCTACCAATTAAAACCTAGTACTGAGGTAATACAATCCCTTCAAGTTTCAGAACAACCTCAGAATTGGATGACTCCTATCATCCAGTACAAGGTTTTTAATTTTTAAAGAAAACCTTTATCGAAGGGATTGTATTACCTAGGTTTTTAATTCTCCTAACAGTCAAAACCTAGTATTTTGGCATGATTCTCAGGGTTGCTCCTAGAGGACAAGAATCATGCCAGGAGAATTCAAATTAGGGTAGCTCGGTATTTAATTTTTAAAGAAAACCTTTATCGAAGGTCTTACACACAGCCCCTCCTACGGTGCTTAACTTTAGAAGAGGCCTACTACGTTTTAGCCGAAATACATGAGGGGATCTGTGGCAACCATAATTGCGGTAGGACCATAGCTCACCGACCACTAACTCAGGGCTACTACTGGCCCGATATGCTAAAACATGTTAAGGAATATGTTCAAAAGCGTGACAAATGTCAATGTTTTGCCTCATCCCAACATCAGCCTCATCATGAACTCTTCCCTATCGCGAGTCCCTAGCCTTTCGCCCAATGAGGAATGGACATTATAGGGCCATTGCCAAAAGCCCTTTAGAACAAGAGATTCCTGCTAGTCGCCATTAACTATTTCTCTAAATGGGTAGAGGCTGAACCATTTACCCACATAACAGAGGTAGAAGTAAAGAATTTTACTTGGAAAAATATAGTATGCAGGTTCGGTATACCCCGCATCATTATTTTAGACAATGGAAGGCAGTTTGCTGGAAAGATATTCGAAAAGTTCTGTAAAGACCTGCACATCAGTCACCACTTCTCTTCTCTAGGGCATCCTCAAGCTAATGGGCAAGTCGAGGTTACCAACTGCACTATTCTCGAGACAATTAAAAGAAGGTTAGAGGAAGCCAAGGGAAGATGGGTCGAAAAACTCCTCGGAGTACTTTGGGCCTACTAAACTACTAAAAGAACCCCACCTGTGAAAAGACCATTTTCACTCACCTACAACACCGAGGCAATCATTCATGTCGAAATTGGCATGCCAACCTTTAAAACAGAATGTTTTGACCAAGAGTCTAATAACCAATAGCTTGTAAAAAATTTGGACCTACTAGAAGAAAGACGTGAGCAAGCTCGAATTATGACTAAATCTTACCAACAAAGAATGACTAAATATTTCAACTAGGGGTTAAAACCCATCAATTTCTAGCTCGAAGATCTCGTCCTAAAAAGGGTGTTTCCAAACACTAAAGATCCTACCATGGAAAAGCTCTTCCCTAACTGGGAAGGACCTTACAAAGTAACTAAGATCGTCAGACCTATGACTTATTGGTTGGAAGATTCAACTGGGAAGCCTGTACCGAGACCTTGGAACATCGAACACTTACGCAAGTATTATCAATAAATAAAGCTACTTTTGATTCACTTCAGAATTTGTTATCAATGCACAGACCCCTAAAAACTGTGTCCATCACAAGTGTTATAGGTCTAGTCCATTTTACCAATACACAAACCCCTAAAAGCCTTGTACCCATTACAAGTGCTACAGGTCTGGTCCATTTCACTTAATGTACAAATCCTTAAAAACCTTGTGTCTATCACAAGTGTGATAAGTCTAGTCCATTTCACCCAATGCACAGACCCTTAAAAGCCTTGTACCCATTACAAGTGTTACAAGTCTGGTCTATTTCACTTCATGTACAGACTCCTAAAAGTCTTGTACCCATTACAAGTGCTACAGGTCTGGTCTATTTCACTTAATGTACAGAGACCTAAAAGCCTTGTATCTATTACAAGTGCTACAGGTCTGCTCCATTTCACTTAACGTACAAACCCCTAAAAGCCTTATACCCATTACAAGTGCTACAGGTCTAGTTCATTTCACCCAATGTACAGACCCCTAAAAGCCTTGTACCCATTACAAGTGCTACAGGTCTGATCCATTTCACTTAATGTACAGACCCCTAAAAACCGTGTGTCCATCACAAGTGTTACCGGTCTGCTCCATCTCACTTAATATACAGATCCTTAATGGACTTGTGTTCATTACAAGTATTATAGGTCAAGTCCATTTTTCTTACTCTACAGACCTCTAGAAAAGCCTTGTTTTATTTGTAAGTGTAGTAGGTCGGCATATTATAAATCACCAGTATGTAGACACCTGAGAAACCTTGTTTTAATTATAAATGTTTCAGTTCTGTATATTCTATTTTTTAAACCTCTGAAATAACTTATGAGTGTTTTGGAGTCTCTAAAGAGCTTATGTTTTTTACAAGCCTGGATATTGAAGAAATTATCTTAAAGTCAGACATACCACAAAGATATCGAATAAGACACAAGTTCTAGAATGAGTGAAATTTCATATATTAGCCCAAAAATGGGAAAATTATAAGACCACAAAAAAAATGATAATACAAAAACATCCCAAGTCTACTCTGCTGCTGGCTCAACAGTCTCTGAAGCAATAGCTTGAGGGAGTTTTGGATCCACCTTTTCTTTTTTGTCGTCAGCATCTAGTGCATCAATCTCAACTTGAGAGACTTCAATATCATTTACCCTAGTCAGATCCAAGTCAAGATACTTTTTACTGAGCTTCGCCTTGAAGGTTCAGTATCCATACTCGATCAGCTCGCCACCCAGATCTTAGACTTCAGACTTCAGGTCCACCTCAGTTTGGGCTCTGATGGCTTCAGCGGTGTCCTGAACCTTCTAGATAAAAGCAACTTGGAAGTCTGTAAACCTTTTTTTGAGGCCTTCTAGTTCGGTAGCAAGGGCTTCTCGGGGTAGAGTGGGAATTGGTAGCCTCCTTCAGTTTCTCCTCGGCTTCCACCACCAAAGACTGCATAGTTCCCAACTAGAACTTGGCCTCATTGAGTTTAGTTTAGAGGGCGT
Source organism: Nyssa sinensis (assembly GCA_008638375.1). Taxonomy (NCBI): domain Eukaryota; kingdom Viridiplantae; phylum Streptophyta; class Magnoliopsida; order Cornales; family Nyssaceae; genus Nyssa; species Nyssa sinensis. The sequence continues at coordinate 10,343,966 of CM018037.1, read as the reverse complement.
CAATATGCTCAGGATTCTCGGGGTTGTCCATAATGGTTGCCAAGCCATGCATGGCCTGAAAAACCAAATAACAAAATTAAGTCAGAATGGGTTACGTGCAAAATACAAAACTAGGAAACTGAAAATAAAGAAAAGTAATACAAAACTCACCCTCATGTGAAAGGCCATCAGATCCTTCGCTATCTTCTAGGGCTTCAGCCTTGAGAACTTGCTTGGGCCCGTTACCCAAGAGTCCTCATAGGCCTTCTTCACGGCTGTTACGCCGGAGTCATTAGACCTTGAAGAGGCAACAACTGATTTTCCCTTCCCCCTTCTCTTCTTCAAGACACAAGGCACCAGGGACAGAAGAGCCTCCTAAGTAGAAGAAATCCCCAAATCCTCTGAGATAGTTCTCTCGGGGGAATTGGAGATTAACCTCCTTCTCTTCACCTAAAGTGGAGGCTCGGCAGGGGAAGAACTTTCCCCAACTTTCTTCTTTTTCTTCCTTGGCACCCATCTGATCACCAAGGATTTTTTTAAATTCTCGGTGCAGTCTCACACCAAACCAGCCTCTATCAGGGTTTTGGGGCAAAGAATAGCGTCATGAGAGTGATTGTTGGTCTGAAGGAGCCTCTTGTACTTCTGTTGAAGATTGACCATGAAGAGTGATCTCTTTCAAGCTCTCTTATTTGCATAGAGGCACGTGATTAGGCTAAAAAAGGAAACGACAAACAGAATGTGAAAACCCAAAAAGAAAAGAGGACAAAACAAAAAGGGACCTTATCCTTAATGCCAATCTTCTGTGGGAAGGTTGAAACCTAGCTCTCAAAATCCTCGAACTCCCAGCCTTCTTCTATGAAGAAGTACTACTTTTTCCAAGTCTTGTTAGAAGTGGGTGTAAAGGAGAGAGGTCTGAACCCTTTGTCGAAAGACATATAAAACATGCCCTCCGACTTCAGGTATTTTATATGCATATTGCTCCTAATTAGAGGGAGGTCTACCTCAACATTGTTCAAGTGTCCTAAACTATGAACCCAAGTAAATGCCTCTAGCTATTTATATTTAGATCAGCGAGGCAGATATTAAACCAATTAAAAATTTTCTCAATAAAAGGGTGAAAGGGGAACCTAACCTCTATCTCGAACCACTCAAGGTAAACACAGATCTCACCTTGTTAAGTACTGGAAGGGCGATCTACGGGTCTTGGTACCCTATATGACACATTTGCAGGGAGGTCAAAGCAACCCTCAGAGCATCTATCATGCTCTAAGTCATGATGCTTTCTCCTTCGTCCCTTTTGTGAGATTTACCTGATGTCTCCCCACCAAAGTTCTTAGGCTTTATGAAAACCTCTACTATCCTAACTTCAGAACTGGGGATTGGTTACTGACAATTCTATTTTCTACATTTTTTGATGGGTTACTAGTTACAAGATTAACTTGTGTCTGGTTATATATCTCCAAAGACTCTTCTGTTTCATGGCCAGTGCTTAACTGAGTATCGGAGGCCGAAATGGTCTAAATAAGAAAGTAAAGAAGAATGGTAGAAGATACGAAGAAATTGGAAAAAGTATTTGAAACCGAACCTAACTATAGAGTTGATCTTCTTAGGACGCTGAAGTTCACCTCACTCAAGGTTCTCTCTTGCGGTGTGATGATTCTTAAAATACTGAAGTGTTGAACGGAGGGGCACCAATATGCTCCCCCCCTTTTATAAAGATCTAACAGGCATCATGATGTGAACCTGTGAGATCGAAATCCCTTGAACCCACAATCAAATTGAAACTTACCCAAGAAAGCCAAGAATCAAGTCAAGATGGTCTAGACCCGTTGAAATCTTGTTTCAAGAACCTAGATTTGACGAGAACACCACAAAGGATTTTCCCTTGATAAGTTCATAGTTCAATCAAGAACAAGTAGAGAAAACCAAAAATTCTCTATGTAGAAAGCTTCATTCACGTTCCCGCCTTTCAACATGCGGTTACAAGTCCTTTTAAAACCTTCTATAAAACCCTAGGGCCGAATAAGGCCTACATCAATTAAAAGATACAGGTTGAACATCTTTAGGCCCAAAACATCCTAAACTACTAACTAAAGCTAATAAAAGAAATCCACTAAATGAGTTAAATAGGCCCAAATGCCTATAATCATAAAAACATAAAATAGGCCCACACGCCTATACTTAACGAAATAAAAAGTCTACACAAAAATACTAGGCTATGCCGCCCCCTCTGTAGCTTGTATCACATGGATTAAAGCTGGTTCTTTGTCTTTCAAGCGCATCTTGAATGTTGGCGTCTTGCTCGATGAATTTGCAAACTCGACCCAAGTGGATTGCACCAATCCTTGCATTGCTTCCTTGATCTTCTTAGCTCTCGACCTTGTGATTGGCCAATCTAGAACTTGTAAAGGATCTTTAAGACTCGGTCCACCATGGTGTCCATCATTCCCCCCCTCCTCAAAAGGATTCGACCTTGAATCGTCACCTGCATCAAAGAGAGAAAGCTCAGAAACATTGAAAGTAGCAGAGACATTATACTCACTTGATAGATCCACTTTATAAGCATTATCATTAATTTTATCAAGGATTTGGAAAGGTCCATTTCCTCGATGATGCAATTTAGTTCCTTTATGGACTGAGAATCTTTCTTTGAGTATGTGAACCCAAAGCCAATCTCCAGGTTCAAAGATGACACACTTTCGCCTTTTATTGGCTTGGGAAGCAAACTTTTCATTCTTCTGTACAATTTGAAGTCGTACCCTTTCATGAATTGACTTAACCAATTCAACCTTATGTGGCCATCCAAACTATTTTGGTCATCAATAGGTAAAGGCATCAAATCTAAAGGAGTAAGTGGATTAAAACCATAACCAATTTCAAAGGGAGAATAAGAAGTAGTAGTATGCATTGTCCTATTATATGTAAATTCTATAAATGGAAAACAGTCCTCCCAAGTTTTTAAATTCTTTTGAATGACAGTACATAAGAGTTGAGTTAAAGTCATGTTGACTACTTCAGCTTGTCCATTAATCCGTGGATGATAAGTAGTGGAAAATAAAAGTTTGGTACCTAATTTTCCCCACAAAACCTTCCAAAAGTAGCTAAGAAATTTAACATCCCTATTAGAAACAATACTCCTAGGTACACCATAGAGTTGTACTATTTCCTTAAAAAATAAATCAGCTATGTTTATGGCATCATCTGTTTTATGGCATGGAATGAAATGTGCCATTTTACTAAATTTGTCCACTACCACAAAAATAAAATCTCTATCCTTTTTTGTCTTAGGCAGCCCCAAAACAAAGTCCATAGATATGTCTACCGATGGCTCATTAGGAACGGGTAAGGGTGTATACAGCCCATGTGGTAAAACCTTAAATTTGGCCTTTCTACATGTAATGCACCTACCACATATTCGAGTGATGTCACTTCTCATCCTAGGCCAAAAGAAATGTTCATGTAAAATTTCTAAGGTTTTCCTGACACCAAAGTGCCCCATTAATCCCCCACCATGGGCCTCACGCACCAATAATTCACAAATTTAACAATTTACATTGGCACACATAATTTACTTTCTTTAAAAAAATAACCATCATGCTTGTAAAACTTACCAAATGTTGCTTTATCACACGCCATATACTCATAAAAAAAATTAGCATCATTGGCATAAACGTCTTTCACATATTCAAACCCAAGCATTTTAGCACTTATAGAAGTAAGAAGTACATACCTCCGTGATAAAGCATCAACAACAATGTTCTCCTTACCGTGCTTGTAACGGATGACATAAGGAAATGTTTCTATGTATTCCATCCATCTAGCATGCCTCTTATTTAATTTACCTTGACCTTTAAGATACTTCAATGATTCATGTCTCTAGCGCGAACAAGAGCATAAAGTTCTTTGTCATAAGGGTGAGGTGAGCATCTCATCACCATCGCCCTTACTCTCAGTCCTCACCTCCCCATTGTCACGCATAATTATCACCCGCTTGTTTGGACATTGAGACGCGATCTGCCCTGAACCCAAACATTTAATATCTCTATTCCTTGAAGGTTGGAAATCTACCTTGGGTTTGTTCTTTCTAGTTCCCTCATCTTATCCCTTAGGTGGTTCTGCCTTCCCCTTTACTACAGCTCGATCATTTCTATCCCACTTTGGTTTCTAAGGAGTACCAAAAATTAAAGTATACCTTGCTATCCCCTTTCTCTTTAACTATATCTCCACCTTCATAGCCATGTGCACCATGTCTTCGACCTCCACATAATGTTGTAACTCAACTACATTGGCTATGTCTCTATTTAGACTACTTAAAAATCTGGCCATTGTGGCCTCTCGATCCTCCTCTACATTAGCCCAAATTATAGCCACCTCCATCTCCTTATGGTAATCCTCTACACTTCTAGTCCCTTGTGTAAGGTTTTGTAATCTTTGGTAGAGGTCTCTATAATAGTGGCCAGGTACAAATCTCTACTTTATGAAAGCTTTCAACTTACCCCATGTTTCTACAAGTCTCTCATAATTCCTCCTCCTATTAGTCACCAATTGATCCCACCAAATAATTGCATAATCAGTGAACTCAATTACCTCCAGCTTAACTTTCTTCTCCTTTAAATAGTTGTGATAATAAAAAATCAACTCTATTTTCTTCTCCTACTCCAAATAAGCTTTAGGGTCATTCCTACCTTGGAAAAATGGTATTTTCACTTTGATGCTCCCAAGGTTCCTATCCACCCCATCTCGCCCCCTTGGATTTCTCCTATGTCTTCTTCCACGCCTACCCCTCTAGGTTTGCCCATTTCACCCATTCCAACTTCAGATGTTATGTCTTCCTCAGCCACATCATCTTCTTCTTTCTCATACTCCATTTCAATGATAGGCTCACGTCTCCTCTTATCTTGCCCACCTTGCAGATTTCTAATCATGACCTCTTGCTGATCCATCCTATCCCTCATCTCTTCTAACACCAAATTCAACCGTTCAAACTATTGTTGCATGGCCTGCAAAACAAAGAATGAGTTAGCCGCCTCCTCCTTAGGTGTTGAGTCACTTTTATGGGACATTTTTAATGCCTAGCAAGACAAAGATGTTAGTGGTAAAAAAACCTCACCAACTCTCTTGCGTGTTTACGCTCAAATATTGTCACACCACTCATGTTTCACTCTTTTGGGCTTTTCCAATACTATTCTCACCCACTCTTGCCTTTTACCTCACCTGTTTTCCCTTTTAACTTTGTGAAAAACTAGTTGAACTAAATCAAGACACAACCTTGTATTATTTCAATCAACAATAGATTCAAGAAACAAGAAAGAATAAAATGACACGGATCTCAAAGAATTGTACGAGGAAAAAAGAAATTAGGAAACAAGATACTAAAGATGAGATATTCGACCCCTTTGAAGATAAGGATCAATTAATACACAAGCACTTCAATTTTCGAATTGCAAAGTATATCAAACAACCATTTTTGAATTTTTTTTTGTACTCTTTTTTTTTTTTACAACAACCTTTGAATACGCTGTCTTTTTTTTTTTTTTTTATACAGATTCGGTCACAAGTAGCAACAATAATTGCAAATTCTGAAAAAGATTGATATGATTTCAACAACAAGAAACCGAAATAGAAGGAATGAAAACAAAGATTATAGATATGAAAATTATAGATATGGAATTTAAAGCAAAGATTCGTGTAATCAATTAAAGAATTTGCAGGTCTTAATTCTTGAATCAAATACACGGGTGGTCAATTGTGAGAATTACAGATCTGAATTAAAACACAGGAAATTAACAAGAATGACCAAGGAATCGCAGATCAGAATAGAAAAACCTCGAACACGCCTAAGACAAAAACCAAATGCAAGAATTAAAAAGGATAAATCAAACCTGATTTGGAGTCTGAGCTTTGATACCAATTGATGTGAACCTGTGAGATCTAAATCCCTTGAACCCACAATCAAATTGAAACTTACCCAAGAAAGCCAAGAATCAAGTCAAGACGATCCAGACTCGTTGAAATCTTGTTTCAAGAACCCAGATTTAATGAGAATGCAACAAAGCATTTGCCTTTGATAAGTTTGTAGTTCAATCAAGAACAAGTAGAGAAAACTAAAAATTCTCTATAGAGAAAGCTTCATTCACGTTCCCGCATTTCAAAATGTGGTTACAAGTCTTTTTAAAACCCTCTATGAAACCCTAGGGCCGAATAAGGCCTACTGATAAGAGTTGGAGTTAAAAGAATAGATATGGAGTATAATATTTAATGAAGGCCTACTAATAAGAGTATATTGAGTTTCCGAAGTCTAAATCAAGTGATCAAAAGCCTAAATTTATCTACACATCCAGGGCTACAACTTTCATCAAGAGCCCGAGTCAAGATTCAGTCGTTATCAGATAGAAAAACAGCTCACAAGTTCCAGCACGATTTCGGTGGTTTCTGTCAATCTGTTTTGATAAGGAATACGTATAATGTAGGGATTTGAGTTGTGCATGTTTTGGGAAGTTGTCATGTGTCTTTGATATTTATTTTAAGGTTTCCTGAATGAAAGGAAGGGAGGAGACACAAATTGATTATTAGGGTTTTCTTATTCAAGTATGTCAAGCTAGATTTTCCAATTCAGTTCAAAGAGATTTCGAACCTTCATTGCAGTTTGATGATTGAATCAAATTAGTAACATTATTTCTCCATTTTCTTATAAAACTATTCATGATAATCTATTTTAATTGTTTTATTGATATTTGGTTTGATTGATTTAATCAAGGCCTGTTAAATTGATCAGATTTTTACCAATTGCTAGATTCATGAAGTATATTACGTAATTGATATTGTTCATAATCAATTGTAGAGAATAGTGCTGGATGATTGCGGACAAGCTTTTGTTATTGCTATAATTTTCATGATCTAAGTTAAGCAGTCCGAACTTGTGTGATTGTTTCTTAGAATAATCTAATTTCCTTGATATTAATGCTGCCATTATATTAAATTTAGAGAACTCATTTTAAATTCTCTAATGGTTAGTGATGCTGCACTTTTTGACTCGCAACACGTGAGGGCTCCGTGACCTGTAGAACACTCAGAAAGATGATCAGAGGACCACCGGATTGGCTCCGGCGGTAGCCGCTCCGATGCTTAAGTAAGTAAGGGAATTGAAAGACTGTATTGAAAGTCAAAGAATGAGCATCAGGATTCAAAGCGTACCTCTAGGGTTTAATATATAAGCCGTGGTTCTCCTAATTTTGATTAGGTTTTGCCGCCACGAATATCGGGATTTGATCATCAGAGATTTGCAGTTACCTTGTGGAGCATTGAATCGTAGATGGAGATAACCATAGATAGTAGTTTCCGTGTTGAAGGCTGTTTCCTTATTCCCCGCTTAACGGCTGTTAAGGAAACCATATATGCAGTGTCGAATAAATACTGTCCAGAACAGGAGGTCTGGACGATGTACATGAGAATATCCTGAATGCTTCATCTGTACTATATGACCGAGTTCATCGGTTCTGAATGATATATAAATAAGAATGCTCCGAAGGCTTATGGCTGCTCTGTATGATAGATATATATGAGAATACTCCGAAGGCTTATAGCTGTTCTGTATGACCGACATATATGAGCTCTGTAGGATCGAGATTTGTTAATCCGGTAGGCACACGTGTCTCAAACTGATTGGTGTGTCTGTTTATGGTATATCAGCTACTCCCCCCCTGAGCCCTTGTCAAAAGCTAGGGTTTTAACTAGGGTTGAGGGCTTTGTGAAGAGTCATACGTTTTGCCTTCCCATTTCTCAAGACGCCGGTTTAACGCGTCATTTATTGCGTAGCCGATACTCGAGAACTCATCATTACTTTCAACCGTTGTGTCGGCTCGTCTTGGAAGGCTCATATTTCGAATGCGTATATAGAGAGAGGGAAAGGTCTTTCATACCTTTCTTCTGCATTTACTTCTACAGTACCAGATCGCCATTTGACATATCTTGGAGTTTTGGAGGATCTCCGGTGTTCATAACCCTTTCTTGATCTCAGGTTCGACTTTTAGTCCCCTTCTTCATTCCTTCTTGTCTGTTTCATCTCTTTCTCTTGTTCGCCATGTCTGGCTTAGAATCACATTCTGGTTTGGGAAGTCCTTCTGAGACTGATCCTCAAATGCAATTAGTGAATGTTGATGAAAATAGAATGGTAGTTCCTCCCTCTAGTCCGGGGGTCAGGATTGTCGATGCTTTTGATGATCCCTCGAACAGGGCTGGCGAAACCTCTGGTCGGTCTGATCGCAGAGAAGAGGGTGAGAGTGTAATTACTGAAAGTATGCTGAAGGAGTTATGGGCGAAGTTCAAACTTCCCAAAAATGTCGCTTTCAGGGTCCCAGATTCTCAAGATCGCCCGGGCGATGTTAGAGATGGAGAAATCTGTGCCTATCTGGCCTGGTTTGAACTGGGTCTTACACTCCCCTTTCCTGATATAATAAAACAATTCTTTTGTTGGTTTGATCTGTGCCCCGCAGACCTGAACCTTAACAGTTGGAGACATCTGTTGAGCTTTATCGTATTAGGGCATATGAATAATATCAAGGTGTCCCTTGACCTGATCCGTAGCAATATGGATCTAAAACTTCAAAAGGCGGAAGGCCTTTATTACATGTCTTTTGATAGTGGGTTCAGACCCCTTACTTCTGTGCCCTCCTCCAACAAGACCTGGAAGAAGTGGTACTTCTTTATTAAAGGAGGATGGGAATTCAAGAACTTCGAGGGTCAACCTTCCACATTCCCTCGAACCACTGGGCCAAGGGGTGAGGTTTAACTTTTCCGTGGCTGCGTTGACTCTGTTTTGTTTGCCAATTTGTTGAACTGATCAATTTCTGTGTTTGCTTTGTAGTTAAGAGTGCGTGGAAGAGACCAGATTTCTCTCCCGCGATTCAGAAGCAGTATAAGAAGCTTTTGAAGCCCAGCATTAGGGATCATTCTTCCATCGTCAACCCTGATAAATTAATGGCTGCCAGGGGTAGTGTCGAGGAGATAGCTGATAATGTGATGGCTCAGTGGGAGTCCGGGCCATCACCGCCTGCGGTGGGGGAGGCTTCTTCTCCAGTGGTCCCTCCCGTTCCGAAGAAGCGGAGGCTGATTTCGTCCTTTCCCGGGCCTGCTGAGAGGGAGGAAGAGGCTCCCGTCCCTATCACGGTGGTTCCTCCAATCCCGTCTCGTCGAGCGGGTAAGGAGGCATCATCATCGGTGGCTCCTGACGTTGCTGGTCAGGGAGCCAAGAAGATTCTGAGTGAGTTCTGGGCCAAAGGCTCAGTTAAAATTAAGCCTCAGGCGTCTGGGAAGCTGCTTGCTGACTTGACCGCTCTTCAGGTTAAGGTGAGCTCGTTAGGACCATATTTTCCTTACCTTTAAGCGTTTCTACTGGTGTTTGAGTCATTTTCCTTGTGTTATGCAGACCTTGCATACCCTTTCTGCTTTGGTGGAGGTTTCTCCATCTGTGGAGGAGCTCGACCAACTTAGGGCCAATCTGGACGAACTGGGACTCCAGTTGGGTACTGCTCGGTCGGAGGCTCACGATTCTGCGGAGAAGTTGAAGGAGTGTCAGAACTCCTTGATAGTGATGGAATCGGAGAGGAACCTTGCCGTTGAGCAGGCGAGGAGGTTGTAGGTGGAGATGAACGGCTTGCGGTACCAGCACAGTAGGCAGCTCAATGCAGCCGTGGAGCAGGCATTGGTGGACAATGAGGAAGAGATGAGGTCGAAGCTAGAAGGAATGGCCCATCGTTTGATTACGTTTGGGTTTAATAACTTCCGCTCTCGGCTTCTTGCCAAGTTTCCTGACCTAGACGTTTCCTCCATTGTGCCGCCTGGGTCTGAACCTCCAGAGGTCAACCAGGACGAAGTGGCTGATGTCCTCCCGACCGATCCCACGGAAGTGGTTGTACCGACTGAGGTGGTTGATACTGTACCTGCCGAACCTTCTCCTGTCGTTGATCCTGTTCCTGCTGATCAGGCTTAGGATCCATATTTTGTTATTTTTCAATGTACTTGAGACATACATTTGTTTAATGGAACAGTCTTTTGGTTAATGCTCGCCTCTTTGGTTATATTGCTCTGTAGCATTCGTGCGTATCTTTGAGTTATGTAGCTCTGTAGTGCCTTAACGTGTAGTTGATGGTAATAATTGTTGCAAGTTACCTTGCTCTGGAGTTTCGTGTATACCAGATCAGATTTTCTTCTGCAGGAAGCTGTGTTCCGAACTTCTTTACTTGCCTTAGGCCAGTAATTGGAGACTTCTGTTTTGAAGTATTTCAAAGCTGACCGTTCTGAATTCGGGGACATAATAATAAGTGGACCCTCCGACGATTCGATGTGATTCGGCAAGAAGGACCTGCAAAAAAGAGAAGGAGGACCCTCCGACGATCAAGTCAGTAAAGAGGGAATATAAGAAATATGTGAAAAGAGAGTGATTGTGTATGTGATTGAATGTGAGATTCAATGTGAGATCCCATATTTAGGCGTACCTGCCCCCTTTATTTATAGGGTTGAGAGTCATTGATTTTAGCAGTTTCCTACATTGAATAGAATTCCTTTCCTTGTTTGATAAGGTTTAAAAGATATGTGATAATCTTCCCTGATTGAGGTAGGATTCCTTTCCTATCTGAAAGACTTGCACTCCAAGATATATTCCTTATTCTGAGGTCGGAAGTCTATGGAAGACGGTGACCAGTTCGGAACTCCTCCTGCTCTGGAGGCCTGCTGGTAGCTGCTCTAGGGGGAGCTCAGCTCTGGAGGCAGTTCTGCTTTGGAGGCCTGCTGGGTAGCTGCTCTGGAGGCAGCTCTGCTCTGGAGGCCGTTCTGCTGGTAGCTGCTCTGGAGGCAGCTCTGCTCTGGAGGCCTACTGTTAGCTGCTCTGGAGGCAGCTCTGCTCGTAGCTGCTCTGTAAGTAGCTCTGCTAGTAGCTGCTCTGAAGGCAGATCTGAAGGTAGTTGCTCTGCTAAGTCTGTTAGCTCTGGAGGCGCATTTTATGGCTCATCAGTTACTCCCCCCCCAAGCCTCAGTTCTGTGAGATCCATGCAGAGCTGAGGTTTAGGATTTTTGAAGAGTCACGCGTACTTGATGATTTATGATATTGCCTGCAACACTTAGAAATAAAACAGGGTTTTTATAAAAGTTGGTAGGGTGAGAAAAATGGACCAGACCTAGGAGTCTGTACATTTAGATGTAAGTCTGTACATTTAGATGGACCAGACCAGAAGGCCTGTACATTTGATGGACCAGACCAGAAGGCCTGTACATTTGATGGACCAGACTTGAGTCTGTGCATTAAGATGGACCAGACCAGAAGGCCTGTACATTGAAATGGACCAGACTTGAGTCTGTGCATTAAGATGGACCAGACCTGGGGGTCTGTGCATTAAGATAGACCAGACTCTGAAGGTCTGTACATTAAAAGATGGACCAGACACTGAAGGCCTGTGTATTAGAGATGGACCAAACTCTGAAGGTTTGTGCATTAGATATGGACCAGGCACTAGATGCCTGTGCATTAGAGATGGACCAGGCACTGGAGGCCTGTGCATTAGAGATGGACCAGACCTGGGGGTCTGTGCATTAAGATAGAAGAATCGTAGAAGAATCTGCATGATTAGCATAATAGACAATTGATAATATATGTAGTGCAAAAGATATAGCTGAGTGAGTTTGCCAAAAGTTCTCAAAGCGAAGCTTTGAAGTCACCCTGAGTGAGGTATTTGAGATCCAGCTGCTTTAAGATTGTAATTATTTGGGTTGCTGAATCCTTCATCAACATATTGCCATTGACCCAAAAATCCCCTCTGTAACTGTATTTGGGCTAGATGATGTGCCAGCTTTGTGGAGCAAATATTCGTGGGCGGGGATCCTCTGAAACTACACTAGTGTCCATAGTGGCAAATCCTGTGCAGAGTCCTCCAAATTTTCTAGAAGGCCTTGGCAAAGATGACAAATTGCCAGACAATAATGAGATTATTGGAGCAGTAAGTTCAGTAAGGGATCATAGTTGTTCTCAAGCTATAGATCCTTCTATTACAACCCCAGATGTTGATGTTACTGCTAAACCACGAGTTGATAGCCAAAAAGGGCAACGGAATCAAGGCCAGAATGCAGCCCTCAATTTATATCAAATAACTTCAAGCTCTGAAGTCCCTTCAATCTACTAGAAGCGAGAGGTTCAAGCTCTAGGTAGATCAAGCTCTGAATCCTGAAATCTTATAAGGGAGATTCCTATTGAGCTTGTTTCCCTGCAACATTAGCATCTTTTGAAAACCGGATCAAATCTCCTCAAATATCAGACCAGATAATTGGTTGTTAGATAACACCAGATTCAATCAAAGAATTGGCAACATTGAATAGCTCAAGAGTCATGCTCGCCATAATAAGTAATGTTTTCCCTTCTTTGTTAATCCACTCAAGGCCTGCACCTTCAAGACGGAGAGCTTTTAATGGCCTCCATATGGGTACCAGTATTCTGTTATGAGAATCTGTATTAAGGACTAATGGAAACTAGAGTTCCTTTTTGTAGGCGTTGGATTGTTGTCACCAAGAATAGCGTTGGAGGCAGAGGCATCTGAACTGCTAGCAGGAATATCTTTAGTACCACTGCTATGAAAATAACACCATCTTAATAGTGTTTTGGAAGTGTCGAACGGCGAAACAAGACAATGTGCTGCCTTGTGAACAACATCAAATATAGCTTCTTCAAAGATCCCAATTGCTAGATAAAGATCCTCTATGATTTCACGTCTCCTGTTAGTGGCACATCGAACATGGTCCTTGAGGAGACGTGTTTTCTTGATCGAATGTAAATGTGAAAGTTGGAGGCTTCTTGTGGTAGTAGGCACTTCCGATCCCATGGTGAAACTGCTTGAGTTTGAGAGTAAACTAACGCCTAAGTCTACCAGCACCGCCATCTAGTCTCAAGCTTATCACCTTTTCATCTGCCTGATTTAACTTGAGAGAGATTTGTTTCTCTTTGTCTCTAGCTCTATCTATCTTCGCAGGCGGCTGCAAAGAAGAGAGAGGCACAAAACTCTGCAGAAGAAAAAGTGACAGGGTTTATCTGAAATAATATTAAAATAAGTTAAATCATGGGTGCTTCTTTTTATGCACCCAAAAATTAAATCATGTGTAATGATTTTATATGCTGAGAAACTGATTTCTGACTTGATCAGTGTGCTAATTTGATCATGACGTGTGTCTATATATATATATATATATATAACATCTTGAGATTGTATATATGTATACAAAAAGATGGTGAGATTATATATATATATATATATATTTGATGAGTAGAGAAACCAATAATAATTATTGTTTTCCTGTAGTAGCAAACGAGCCAGTGGATCCTGCTCTCAATAAGAATAAGTTGCAACAGATATATATATATATATATATATATATATATATATATTGTCAAACATGGTGTTTGGAGTTTTTCACACTCTTTTAGAGTCAAAATAGTTTAGAGAATTGAAATAATAAACAGTGGATGTAGACATAAAAGAGATAAACGATGTAATAAAGAATCTGAGATGCTTTTTATAAAAACATTCAAATTCAACAGTGGAATAATGGTCCTGTATTCAAAATATCTCATATTTTACTCAAAAGATTTTGAGATTGATGCAGATCTCGAGATTGATGTGAACTGGTCCTGTATTCAAAATATCTCATATTTTACTCAAAAGATTTTGAGATTAATGCAGATCTCGAGATTGATGCCCATATTGATGTGAATATATATATATACATGTATATGCATATAAAAATCCTGCGACTATATATTAACATATATATATATATATTTGTATGTATATAGTCTTGCAAATGCTCTGATACTGAGCCTCTCGTTGGATTGTCTTTGACAAAAAGGAGCAGAGAATCTGAAGATTGTAAACTTCCGTTCCCTGGGTTATAGCTCAGTTCCAGAGCTTGCAATAGCAAAAAGAATAAAAATCATTCTTCTTTGTTGCCTAAAATAATATTAAAAAGTCATATTAAGGGTGCTTCTTTTCATGCTCCAATATAATAATAATAAAAAAAAAATTTAAATCACATATATTGTTAGATGCCATAAAGAGTCTGAGTTGTTTTTCCTTGTTTTTTAGAGAGAGAGTGAAACATATCAAATACATATTTTAGAGAGAGCCAATACACAGAGCAATTATATTTTTAGAGAGAGAGAAAGTTTCATCTCCATTTAGGTGTAGAATCCTGCATCAGAAAAAACTTTGGATTTTTCTAAGATAATATTAAAAAGGGTTAGATCATGGGTGTTTTCTCTTTTTTTTTTTGCACACCAATAAATAAAAAATTAAATCATGTGTAATGATTTGATATGCTGAAAAATTATAGATCAAAAGCTTGATCATATACATACTGTGCTGACTTGATTATAACGCATGCGAATATACATATAGAGATATGTGTATATAAAAAGATCTTGAGATTTTATATACAGATATATATCTGTATATATATAATTTTGCAGGTAATCTGTAGAATCTGATTTCTTCGTTGTTGACAAAGAATTCAATCTGATTCTATCTTGTTTAACATCTATGAAATTATATTAAGCTTGAAATAAATTAAATAATCATTAGCAAGAAATATTAGTGGTAGAGAACGAAGCATGTAGACTGTCGTTCCCACAGACGGCGCCAAACTGATGCTGCAAAAAACAGCACCGGTCGATTCGATGTGATTCGGCAAGAAGGACCTGCAAAAAAGAGAAGGAGGACCCTCCGACGATCAAGTCAGTAAAGAGGGAATATAAGAAATATGTGAAAAGAGAGTGATTGTGTATGTGATTGAATGTGAGATTCAATGTGAGATCCCATATTTAGGCGTACCTGCCCCCTTTATTTATAGGGTTGAGAGTCATTGATTTTAGCAGTTTCCTACATTGAATAGAATTCCTTTCCTTGTTTGATAAGGTTTAAAAGATATGTGATAATCTTCCCTGATTGAGGTAGGATTCCTTTCCTATCTGAAAGACTTGCACTCCAAGATATATTCCTTATTCTGAGGTCGGAAGTCTATGGAAGACGGTGACCAGTTCGGAACTCCTCCTGCTCTGGAGGCCTGCTGGTAGCTGCTCTAGGGGGAGCTCAGCTCTGGAGGCAGTTCTGCTTTGGAGGTCTGCTGGGTAGCTGCTCTGGAGGCAGCTCAACTCTGTTAGTAGTAGCTCTGCTCTGGAGGTAGTTCTGCTGGTAGCTGCTTTGGAGGCAGCTCTGCTCTGGAGGCCTACTGGTAGCTACTCTGGAGGCAGCTCTGCTCGTAGCTGCTCTGTAAGCAGCTCTGCTAGTAGCTGCTCTGAAGGCAGATCTGAAGGTAGTTGCTCTGCTAAGTCTGTTAGCTCTGGAGGCGCATTTTATGGCTCATCAGTTAGAATCTAATGAAGAGCTTGTTTCATTAGTGAGGAATTAAGGAGAATTTCGGGTAGTAGAGCTTGATGCTACCTAGGATTATTAGATTCATTAAAGAGTAGAATAATGTTATAGTTGATTGATTGTTCCATTAATTGCGAGGGTGAGATTGAACCAAAGAACTGAAGTTTTAATTCACTGATTTCTGTTATTAATTTAGTTTTTAATTATAATTAGTTTGATCAGAATTCCAACCCCCCCTCATTTATTGTTTTGTTATTAATTGAATTTTAGTTTAGAATTGGTTAGAATAAATAAAAAATAAACTGTGAACACTCCCTGTGGGTTCAACCCTTACTCTTCTAGCTATTGTGTTTGTTTTCTTTTATTATATTAAGAAGTAAGGTTTAATTTCTTGAGTGTTAATGACGCGCTTCCAAAATTTGGCGTCGTTGCCGGGTAGTGTTTTTTGTCATATTTTTTTTTTATTATTCTAGCTGTTTTCTTATTTTTAATTCGTTATTTTTAGGTCAATTTGTGTTTTAGTTTCTGTTTGTCAAATTCTGAATTCTTTTTTTTTTTTTTATAGGTTTTCGATGGATTTTTCTAGGTGGTATTGTTCATTTGGAAATTTGCGATTGAATTAGGTGACGAGCGAGTACTTGTTTCGAAGGAAACAATGATCTGCACAAGACTAGTCAATCCTATAAGGATTCATTAGCCCCACCCTCTCGAAGCTAAATTCCATCGTTTACTAGGGTTTTGGGCCACTTTTGTGTTTTTGGTTATTTATTTTTGATTTATTTTTGCTTATTTTTATTTATTTTATGCTTCTTTTTGGTTTATGACTCGATCTTTTCAATCTGATGAATTAAGATTTGATCCAAAGATTGAGAAAACCGCACGAAAGTTGAGAAAAGAGACTTGGTAAGCTCGAATTGTAATTACAAATTCTGAAAAAGTTATTGTTGCATCACCTGGCCTAAACATAGCACTTGAATTACTTTCGAACAATTCATACAGTGATTCAGAAGAGGAAGATATGGTTGCTCCTAATAACAATAGGGCTGCTAGGACTTTGAAGGAGTTGGTTGCTCCTAATCTAAATCAACAGCCATTGTGAATTCAGTATCCTGATTTAGCTGCTGCTTTTGAATTGAAATCAGGACTAATACATCTTTTGCCTACCTTTCGTGGTCTTACGGGTGAAGATCCATACAAGCATCTGAAAGAATTCCATGTGGTATGTTCTAGCATGAAGCCTCAAGGAATAACAGGGGAGTGGATAAAGGTTAGGGCTTTTCCATTCTCATTGGCAGACTTAGCAAATGACTGGTTATATTACCTTCCTTCCGGATCGATCCAGACATGGAATGAGATGAAGAGGCTATTTTGGGAAAAATATTTTCCTACTTCTACGGCTGCTAATATAAGGAAAGATATATGTAGCATCAGACAATATAATGGAGAATCTCTTTACGAGTATTGGGAGAGGTTCAAGAAGTTATGTTCAAGCTGTCCACCACACCAAATTGATGATCAACATTTAATTCAATATTTTTATAAGGGGCTATTGCCAATGGATAAAAGTATGATAGATGCTGCTAGTGGAGGAGCACTAGTTGATAAGACTCCAGATACTGCTAGGAGTTTGATTTCAAACATGGCAACCAACTCACAGTAGTATGGAACCAGAATGGAGCATACACCTAAAAAGGTGAATGAGGTAAGTACTTCTAACATTGAACGTCAAATTTTTTATTTAACTGCTATGGTTCATCAAATGGCTGTAGGGAACATGCAAGCAGCAAAAGTGTGTGGAATTTGTTCATTGTCAGGACATAATACAGATGTGTGTCCAACATTACAAGAAGATGAAACTGTTCAGCAAGCTAATGCAGTGGGAAATTTCTCAGGACAACCCCAATGCCAATATGATCCCTACTCTAATACTTACAATTCAGGATGGAAAGATCATCCCAATTTGAGCTATGGAGGAAATAGGCAGCCAATGCAGAATGCTTTTCCAAATAAGCAGCTTGGTTTTAAACAGGTTCAACAGCAGTATCCACCCAAACAAGCAGCTCCTTTCAGTTCTAGAACATCTCTTAAGGATATGTTTAAAACTTTCATGACCCATACGCAACAATTCCATCAAGAGACAAAGACTTCCATACATAATCTGCAAAATCAAGTAAGTCAGCTTGCTACCACAGTTGGTCGATTGGATTCTCAAGGCTCAGGTAAGTTACCTTCTCAAACAATTATTAATCCAAGAGAGAATGCGAGTGTTATAACATTGAGGAGTAGCAAACAATTGGAAGTACCAAAATCCACTGCTGTAGTTATTGAGGAGGAGACTAAGAAGGAAACAGAAATATCTAAGGTAAATCCTAATCCTTCTATTCAAGTTAAGACTAACCCCCTACCTTTTCCATACAGATGTGCAAGGTCTAAGAAGGAGGAGCAAGAGAAAGAAATTTTAGAGACATTCCGCAAGGTAGAGGTAAATATTCCTTTACTAGATGCAATTAAGCAAGTGCTAAGGTATGCAAAGTGTTTGAAAGAATTATGCACTAACATGTGAAAATTAAAAGATGATGAGAAGGTAAGTATAGGGGAGAATGTGTCAGTAGTTCTTCAAAGAAAGCTCCCCACTGAGTGTAAAAATCCAAGTATGTTCACTATTCGATGTAGAATATGTAATACTAGATTTGAAAGAGCCATGTTAGATTTAAGAGCTTTTATCAATGTCATGCCACGATCTGTTTATGCTTCTTTGAAGCTAGGTTCTTTGAAAAATACTGGTGTTATTATACAGTTGGCTGATCGTACTAATGCTTACCCTGAAGGGGTGATTGAGGATGTGTTAGTGCAGGTGAATGAATTAATATCTCCTGCGAATTTTTACATTGTGGACATGGATGATGATACATCCCCTAATCCTGCACATATTTTATTGGGGAGACCATTCTTGAAAACAGCTATAACAATGATTGATGTGCATAATGGTACCTTAACCATGGAATTTGATGGTGAAAAGATTCAATTCAACATTTATGAGGCCACGAGGTACCCTAGTGATGTCAATCATGTTTTTGCTGCTGATGTTATTAA
The DNA here is from genome assembly GCA_008638375.1 of Nyssa sinensis. Lineage (NCBI taxonomy): Eukaryota > Viridiplantae > Streptophyta > Magnoliopsida > Cornales > Nyssaceae > Nyssa > Nyssa sinensis. The sequence continues at coordinate 10,325,490 of CM018037.1, read as the reverse complement.
CCTTTTAATGCAGGAAGTTTTTGAGCAAACAAGTAAGGAAAATTTGGAGGTTGCATTACCAACAGTTTGGAATTAGAGAAAAAATAAGAAATTGAGCAGAATCAAGATCTGAAAGAGACTGTAGCTGCATTACATTCTTTGCTTGTGATTTTAGATAAGTATACGGTATCTTCCATTCAGTTACCTGTTACTCATAAGAAACTTTTACCTTCTGTTGTGCAGGCCCCTATTTTAGAACTGAAACCATTACCAGCTCACTTGAAGTATGCATATTTAAGGGAGAGTGATACACTGCCAGTAATTATTGCTAGTAATTTGACTAAAGTACAGGAGGACAAACTGTTAACAGTTCTAAGAGAGCGTATGATGGTTTTTGGTTGGATAATTGCAGATATCAAAGGGATCAGCCCTGCTATGTGTACGCACCGCATTCTTTTAGAAGAATGAGCTAAACAAACTAGGGAAGCTTAGCGCAGATTGAATACACCAATGATAGAGGTAGTGAAAAAGGAGGTTTTGAAGTTACTTGATGCAGGTATCATTTACCCAATTTCAGATAGCCAATGGGTAAGTCCAATAAAGGTTGTTCCAAAGAAATTTGGTGTTACAGTAATTTAGAATGATAATAATGAGTTGGTACCCACATGTGTGCAAACAGGTTGGAGAGTTTGTATTGACTACAGGAAGTTGAATTCTCTAACCCGAAAAGATCATTTTCCTTTTCCTTTTATTGATCAAATGTTAGAGAGATTAGTTGGCTCATTATTGTTTTTTGGATGGTTTTTCAGGTTATAACCAGATTGTGATTGCACCAGAAGATCAGGAAAAGACAACCTTCACCTGTCCATTTAGTATATTTGCTTACCGTAGAATGCCATTTGGACTTTGTAATGCACTTGGGACTTTTCAGCGATACATGATAAGTTTGTTTTCTGATCTTTTAGAGAGTTGTATTGAGGTGTTTATGGATGATTTCACAATATATGGTGATTCATTGGATGCATGCTTAGATAATTTCACTCGTGTGCTTGATCGATGTTTAGAAACTAATCTTGTTCTTAACTATGAGAAGTGTCATTTCATGGTAGAGCAAGGTATAGTTCTTGGGCATGTTGTTTCAGCTAAAGGAATAGAGGTAAATAAGTCAAAGATAGATATTATTTCTACTTTACCTCACCCTATAAATTTGCAGGAGATTCGTTCTTTTCTTTGTCATGCAGGTTTTTATCGTAGATTTATCAAGGATTTTTAAAAGATAGCATTGCCTTTGTGTAAGTTGTTGCAAAAAGATTTACAGTTTTAGTTTGACGAGGAGTGTAAGGATGCATTTGAAAAATTGAAGAAGCTATTAACTTCAGCACCAGTGATACAGCCACCAAATTGGGAGTTACCATTTGAGATTATGTTTGATGCAAGCAATTATGCAGTAGGAGCTGTGTTAGGACAAAGAGTTGGCAAAGCTGTTCATGCCATTTATTATGCCTCCAGGACTTAAAATGCAGCTCAGATTAATTACACTATGACTAAAAAAGAACTTTTATCCGTTGTTTTTACTTTCGAAAAATTTTGGTCTTATTTGTTTGGTACTAAAGTTGTGGTTTATTCTGATCATGCTGCTCTCAGGTATTTGCTTTCAAAAAAGGAATCCAAGCCTCTGATTATTAGGTGGATTTTGTTGTTACAGGAATTTAACTTGGAGATTAAAGATAAGCAAAGAGCAGAAAATGTGGTAGCAGATCATTTTAGTAGGTTGATACATGATGAAGATGAGCTGCCATTGCAAGAATCTTTTCTAGATGAGCAATTATTTTCTGTTGATAAGACATTACCCTGGTATGCACATTTTGCAAATTATTTAGTGGGTAGACATTTGCCTGATAATCTTTCTAAATCTCAAAAAGATAAGCTTAAAAGTGATGCTAAATATTATGTGTGGGATGACCCATACTTATGGAAATTTTGTGCTGATCAGGTAATAAGAAGGTGTGTGCCTAAGAATGAATTTTTATCTATTTTAACCTTCTGTCATTCTTATGTTTGTGGAGGTCATTTTGGACCTAAAAGAACAATTCATAGGGTTTTAGAATGTGGTTTTTATTGGCCAACTCTATTTAAGGACTCTTATCTATTTTGTAAATCATGTGACAATTGTCAAAGGACAGGTAATATATCGCTTAGAAATCAAATGCCACAGACTCCTATTTTGATTGTTGAGATTTTTGATGTTTAGGGCATTGATTTTATGGGACCATTTCCTTTATCTTTTGGTAATATTTACATACTTTTGGCTGTTGATTATGTTTCTAAGTGGGTGGAAGCTAAATCCACCAGGACTGATAGTTCTAAAGTTGTTGCAGATTTTGTGAAATCTAATATATTTGTTAGTTTTGGAACTCCAAGGGCCATTATTAGTGATATAGGAACACATTTTTGCAATAGGATGTTGGAGGCAATGTTTAGGAAATACAATGTTGTGCATAAGATTTCCACAACTCACCATCCACAAAGCAATGGCCAAGCTGAGGTGTCTAATTGAGAAATCAAGTCCATTTTAAAGAAAGTAGTCAAGCTGAATAGGAAAGATTGGAGTTTGAGGTTGGAGGATGCACTATGGGCCTACAAGATGGCATATAAGACTCCTATTGGCATGTCACCTTATAGGTTAGTATTTGGCAAACCATGTCATTTTCCTGTGGAATTAGAGCACAAGGCTTTTTGGGCAATCAAGCAATGCAACATGGATATGGATAAGGCTGGAGAACATAGGAAGTTGCAGTTATAAGAGCTAGAGAAATTGAGAAATGAAGCACGTGAGAGCTCTAAAATATACAAGGAAAAGACAAAGACCTTTTATGATAAGAAGATTTTTAGGAAGAACTTTGCTATTGGACAAAAAGTTCTACTTTACCACTCCAGGCTTAAGTTATTCCCAGGTAAGTTGCGTTCCCGTTGGGTTGGTCCTTTTGTTATTACTAATGTTTTTCATCATGGTGCAGTAGAAATTCAAAGCCCAAGAACGGGAAAAGTTTTTAAGGTGAATGGTCATAGACTTAAACCTTTTTATGAAGGTTTTCAAGTAGAGAATGTTAAGGTAGTGGATTTGGAGGATCTGGTTTACTTAGGTTGAGAAGCAAGTTGTCGAGCAAACGACGTGAAATAAATGCGCTGCTTGGGAGGCAACCCAAGAAATCAGATTTGAGTTTCTTTCCCTTTTTCTTTTTATTTTTGTCATTTCTTCTTTGCATAATAATCTTACATTGGGGACAATGTAAGGTTTAAGTGTGGGGGAGAGGATTTAAAACTTTGATTACTTTATTTGTGTTACTGGATTTAACGGATTCAAAAAAAAAATTAAATAAATAAAATAAAAATAATAAAAAAACAACAAAAGTAAAAAAAATCAAAAAAAAAAATCAAAATTCAATGTTTGTGTGTGGAATCGGATGGTTTTGTTTGGATTTTATATGGCTAAGCTCTTGAAGGTTGCCAATGAATGTGTGAGACTTAATGCTGACTTGTAGGTTTTGGTTGATGTTTAATTAATTGATGAATAATGATGACCAAGTCACAATCCACACTTGAACTGTTGTAAACTGATTTGTTTTTCTTTTCATGAGCACGAGTGCTTGAGTATGAGATAAATGCTTTATTAACTAAGTTGTATGGGTGTCTAACTATGTGCATTGGTTTCAAGACTTAGAACTTGCTTAACTACTCATTTTGTTTTCTAATTATGGAACTATGTTAGAGAAATGGAAAATATATATATATATATATATATATATATATATATAAAGTAAGTAAATCATGTGATGGGTTGAGATGGAGCGTAAAGCTCACTCACTCATAAACACATGCATAAAGTGAGATGGAGCGTAAAACACACTCACTCAAAAATGTATGCAAAAAGTAAGATGGAGCATAAAATGCACTCATCTAAATAAAAAAAAGTAATAGTGAAAAAGCTATGTTTCGAGTCTTGAAATGGTATGCATAGTTCTTCTCCCATGTGGACTTAGTTGTGTATTCATGTTGATCATAAGAAAGGTACTTGTATGCATACACTTGAATTTTGAAATTGTTTTATGGAATATGAGAAGGTTGTTGTTGCGAATTGATTGATGAAGTATTAACCAAATTCCTACTAGTTAGCATTAATTTTCATGGATGAGCTATTGAACTTAGGACCTTTGAAAGTTTGGTTGAATGGATTCAAGTGAACTTTTTGTTTTGTTCTCAGTTTTTGTCTACACGAGGACGTGTAAAAAATTAAGTGTGGGGGAATTTGATAAGAGCATAATATTTAATATTTTTAATTTCTTTATATTTAGTTTTATGACATATTTTCTGTTTAAGTGAGCTAATTAATATATTTATTAAATTAGGGAAGCATTGAAGGTAAAAGAATAGATATGGAGTATATTATGTAATTTTCAGCTTTTAGGCGGTTTCGATCTATGGAGCTTCAATTGAGGTTTGGATGGCGTTAGAGTTTCAGAATGAGAAAGTGGTCTTCATGAGTTTTTAAAAGACGTCTTAAGATTTTTAGAAAGGTATGGTTTGCAAAAATCTGAGTTCGTTTGGGCCTTAAAACATTATTTCCAAGTCAAGCCTAGAAAGCTGATCCGAATCCTGATTAGAGTTAGATTCCTATCCGAGCCAGAAAAATTCAGTGGGCCATAACTTAGGTTTCTGAAGTCTAAATCAGGTCATTCAAAAGCCTAAATTTATCTACACATCTAGGGCTAAAACTTTCATTGAAAGCCCGAGTCAAGATTCAGTCATTATCGGATAGAAAAATAGCTCACAAGTTCTAGCACGATTTCGGTGGTTTCTGTCAATCTGTTTTGATAAGGAATACCTATAATGTAGGGATTTGAGTTGTGCACGTTTTGGGAAGTTGTCATGTGTTTTCGATATTTAGTTTAAGGTTTCCTGAAGGAAAAGAAGGGAGGAGACACAAATTGATTATTAGGATTTTTTTATTCAAGTATGTTAGGCTAGATTTTCCAATTCAGTTCAAGGGGATTTCGAACCTTCATTGCAGTTTGATGGTTGAATCAAATCATCAACATTATGTCACAACCCGAAACCCACCCTATGCAGATCTCATGTTACGGGGCCGACCCAATGGCCGTCCCTACTTTTTCCATTCTTTTACCAATGATAATAGTAAATAATATAACCATAACATTAAAGTGTGGAAGGCTTATTACAACATTGTTCAACAACTGAAAATAAAACTGACAATAAGCTAAACATTAACCACTCTTAGGTGGTGAGTACATGGGAGAGACTTCATTCACTACTATTATGCTCCTTGACTGTCTCCCTACACTCTTGAACTCCTACTGTGGTTTTGTAGCATTTTCACCTGAAAAATTTACTAAGGGGTGAGCTACAAACTCAGTAAGTAAAAGCCTATCTCAAATACGGGTTAGAGTAATCATAGAACATATAGGATCATAGATGAACATGATAGGCAGTCATGGAAGCAATTTCAGTAAGCAAAAAGATGCCAGAATGGCCAATAAATAGTAAGGCATAATCACCAACTATGAGCACGGACGTAACTGCCATCCTCATTTTTAGTTCAGCCTCAAGTTTTCAAACTTTCCCCCTTTAGTGTAACCAGCCCATGCCTATTGGAGCGCGGACGTACTGCCATCCTGTCACGACCCGCAACCCACCCTGTGCGGATCTCGGATCGCGACCGCCGCCTTCAGGCCCGGGAGCCTGAGGGCAAGGCAAAACATGGGCGACGGTATCGAATAGCGGTGCGGCCTTGATTTGCGGAAGCGTGAAAACCCTTTTCTTTTTTTTTTTGTTTATAAAAATCCTTTAAAAACTTTCACACAGCCGTCCGGTACTGTCGCTCTTCATAGCGGTACACATGAATAATCACATCAGAGCATACTAAAATTTAAAGTCTTATACATAATACATATTCGAATGCCTCAAGGGCTTAAGTACATATTTGGTTGCCTCTTGGGCTTAAATACATAATTGTCCCAAAAGTACGACATCAAAATTCGACCAACCATAGGCCCTAATACTTCCCAAAATATCTCCAGAATCCTAATGGAGCTGCCTATCATTTCTCCCCAAATTGGGCAAGGGTCCACCCATCGTCATCACCTAAAAAATGTTAGGGAATGGGGTGAGCTTCGAAAAGCCCAGTGAGTAATTCTAACATCTGTCATGGGTTTCAATTGGTAGTGGTTTCGCACGTGAGAATTTTGTAAAATACTCACTACCAATTGCTCGTATACTTGGAACATAGAGTACATGCCTTCTTTAAACAATGGCTTTGAAACATTACAGTATTCAAGCTAACTTGTACTTTCAGAATAAAGTATGTGAATTTCAAATCATGTAAATATGCATGGTGAAAATGAGGAAAAAGTCTGCTTCCATTTTCAACACACACCTTATCACTTTCATTAACGGAATCCGTTTCGAACCAGATTCCCATTTTACTTTTCGTGGAGATATCTCATATGCCAGGGGGATTAGATCCTGCTACCTGGCATTTATTCGTATCGTAGTTGGGTTCCTAAGAAACCCGATAGAAATCCGTGGTGCTTATGCACAATTTATCTTGCATTTAAAAGCATTTAACCCATAATTCCTTCGTGTGGATGCATTTAAAAGCATTCAAAACATACAGTTCATAATCTCATGATAGGGTATTGAAATACGTGAAACATGTAAATTCAGGATATATAATAACATTTGAAATCGAAATTTTAGACATGCAGAAGTATCTCTCAAAGAACAGTAGTAAATTATTCAGGAAGCATGTCATAACAGAATATTTAAAACAGAATTGTGTAAAGACAGAATTTGATATTTAAAACATCATTCAAATCCGTGGAATTAAATCTCCACTTCAAATGTGAGGTTACTCACCTTGATTCCCCGAGTTTGCACTACTGGTGGGCTTTTCCCTTCCCTTTGTATTTCCTAAGAAAATTATAAAGAACTCGTTAACTTCACATTTACCTTAAATCGTTACCTATTCATGCTCTTTCATTTAATTTTAGGCCTGACGTATTCTAACTTCCTAGGATTGGTCTCACTAGTCAACTCGTGGTGACTTGATGAGTTTTATTTTTCACGTGACTAAATTTTCAGTACCTATTTTGGTGTTATGGACTTCACCGTTGGGTTTGGAATGTCCGACATAGTCAAAATAGACTATCTGTTAGTTTCATTTGGCTTCGGGTACCATAGGGGTAGTTTGGTCATTTCGCGTGTCATATTTTTCGGAGTCCCGTCTCATGAATCGGACCTCACTGTTGATCTCAGAAGGCCCAAGAAAATAAGATTACACTAATAACTTGTCTTATTTGGGCATCGACTACATTAGGGGCAATTTGGTAATTTGTACTTTAACGTATCGTAATTTTTGAAGCCTCGTCTCGTAAAACGAACCACACCATTGAGTCCGGAACATCCAAAATAGTCAAAATCCACTATTCATTTACTTTATTCGGACTTCGTTTGACTTATTTATGACCTAGGGGTAATTTGGTCATTTTTATTTAATTAATAAATTAATTAAATAATTTAATTTATTATTTATTAATTTATCAGGGGTATAAATGGAATAAAATCCAAAATATGGGCCAGAATGAAATTTTCCCAAAACTGTTGGGTCATTTCGTAATTAAACAGAATTTCGGTTTTATTTTCATTTAATTACTCACTGGACCGGAGGGTTTCAGGTTAAAAACCCTAAACCGGTTTATTTCAGCATTGAACCGATCGGTTCAGTTTAGTCTTTGGACCGTTTTAACCTAATCCAAAACGGCACCGTTCAACTTAAATGGTGGTCCTCCCGTTGTTTGACACGTGGCCGAGTTAGCTCATGTACTCGATTCATAACGACGAGTCGACTCGTCGTCTTCTTCAATACTCCCTTGTTAAACCTTAGTTTTCTGCACTTCTTTTCTTTTAATTTCATGATTTTTGGCTGGATCAATAGCTACTGTTTTCAACTGAGATTGTTCCTGACATCTCAAGGTTCATCTTGGCATCCATTTAGAACTTTAAAACTAACCTAGTTGCTCGGTTTAAGTCATGGTAGCCGAACTGGATAATTCAGCAATAACCTCTATTTCTCAACCATTTTTAACGTGGTTTGGTGCTACGTTTCTCTTATAACATGGGGCTTTGATTTCCATTCTTACAAATCAGTTTACAGGTCTAAAACAAGAACTGGGTTAAACGGCCAAAACCTGCAACTAAGTTCTTAGGGGTCATTCCTTAGGTTTCGAGGTCGCGGGTTAGTGGTTTAAGAACCCTAATGAGGTCTAGTTTAAGGCTAGATGACCCAGTTTAGGTTTTGTGCAAGTTGATTCAGACCTGGGTTTTCTAAGGTCCGTTCATGGCGGATGTGTACGGTTTTAAGGTTTTAAACTGCCTCGGTCTCACATTGTCATGCCTAATTCAATGACAAAAATGTTTTAAGCTGCATGCATGCGATCTAACTGGCTTTACAATGTTAAAACAGTATCAAAACTTAAAACCAAGAATGGGGCAGTTTGAGGCTATACCTCCAAACAGCAGCTTCTCCCTCCTTGTTCGTGGCTTAAGCAGAGACCTCAGTGCTTTGGCTTGTTCCAACCGTGTACTTCCAGTCCTCAGTTCCCTTCCCTTGCTCCTTCAATGGCCAAACTCACACACAAGGTCTCACTTTCTCTCTTTAGATTCTCTCCACTTTCTACCTAACTCACTCTCTCTCTAAAACTTCAGACTGCACCTCACTTTCTGATTCTTTACTTCAGCCGTCCATACACCCATATGTATTTTACTTATTTGGTTTATTTGAACCAAAGTGATTATTTTGGGTTTTGCATGTAAAGTAATTGGTGAAGGTGAGATCAAGTGCCCTAAGGTAGGGTGATGATGGGCTAGGGTGCATAGGATGATGTGGTGGTGATGTGTTGCATGCATGGCCATTGGCCAATTTGGGAGGTGGCCTTGGCTGAATTGGGTTTAAATATAATTGGGTTGCATTTATAGGCACAAAAATGATAGTAGCCTACTTGGTAATTTTTTTGGGTAATAAGAATCATGCCCACTTGGTCAAGGGTTCAAGTCCCCTTGGCCACACTTTTGGGAATTTTTCATATTTTGGGCTTAGGCCCTGTTTGGTTGGCGCATTTAATTATTTCAGCTATTTTCCAAATATCTTCTTTTCCGTTGCTTATTTTTCAACGCGGTTTCTTCTGGCTATTTCCTATTTAGGTTAGCTTCAATCTCCAAGGTCTAGTGTCGGTAATTAATCCCTTGGGATTTCTGTAGTTCGCTAACTCGAGTTTTCTTAGTGTTAAAGTAACATCATTTCACCTAATTAATTGGTAATGAAGTTCAGGCATTATTTTATGGGTCTATCATGGGTTCCCGATTAATCTCTAAATTATTCTTTACATCGGTTCTAATTAATGATTAGTGACTAATCATTGCTTAATCAGGGTCGGGGTGTTACACATCCTCCTCAGCTTTAAGCCACCCTCAAAGATTCAAACCTAGAGCGCAGACGTACCTCCATCCTCTAGAGATTCTCAGCAACGTGTGTCATATATTGTTCAGTATTCGAGCATTAAGGAAATACACAAAATCATATCAAGCTATTGACATACAATAACTCATCAAATCCATCAGATAGAACAATATCCATGGTGGGAACAATAACAATGAACATATATACATGAGTACAAGCTTGGCAGTAATGGAAGGATCGTGGCTTGGGAAACCACGTATAAGAGATAGGAATCTACTTACCTTTCTAATGCGTCCTAGTATTCCATGACCTTCCCTTTTTCCTTTCGAGTCTCCTATATATCAGTAAACACGTTTTAGCTTTAATGTCATTCATCAAATTTATGCCTTGTGAATCAAAATATCTCTTTTATTACTTTATACCCTTTCAACTTCTAATTTGATCTCATTTTCCCAAGGGTAAAATGGTCATTTACGTGTCTTTTCTTTTTGGGTTCTATTTTCATAATTTGGACTTCACCGTTGAGTCCACTAGGTCTGAAATAATAAAAATCCACTATTTACTTAACTAAATCGGAATCCGTTTGACTCACCTTCGACGTAGGGGCATTTTGGTCATTTTGGCGTTCTACGAGTATTTTATTTTTCGGGACTCCGTCTCATGAAACGGATCTCACCATTAAATCCAAAAAGTCCAAAACAGTCAATGTACACTATTTATTTGACTCATTTACCTATCGAAAATTAATTCAATAATTACTAATTTAACTAATTATTTAAATTAATTAAATATCACTAATATATATATATATGTATATATATATATATATATATATTTTGGGCAAGATAGACCACATGTGCCTTAGTGGCACAGGGGTCTGTGTTCCAAGCATTTACCCATCATTCTGGGTTCAAGTCACAGTTTTTCATTTCCTGTATTTTTTTTTGTTTTTCATTTCCGGTATATACTTATAAGCCGGTATATACTTATAAGCCAACCATTGGATAACTTTTCCTTTTTAACCAAACATCCTCCAAACTCAAATTTAAAAATTTACCCATAAAGTAACAATGTTGGGTAGCCATCTGAATGGGTGGGCCGGGTCAGACCCAACCCGGTTTGGCCCAAAATAAATCACAAAGTCACAGCCGCGCAGCAACATTTCCAGCGTGCTGGTTGTCTTCTCCGTCAATGGTAACTCGTCGGTGACAGATTTTCTTGCGTTTTTAAGTGGGGTTCACACCTACAAGTCATGGGCAACTCAAATCTATCCTCGAGTTTCCGATCGGAGTGCCGGAACACTCCCAAAATAGAGAAAACTGCAGCTCCACTAGAGCTGTGGGGTTTTTTTGGCCAGTCCTTTTTCTTCCCCCATTTTCTATCCTTTTCTTCTACGGTTTTGATCCAATTTTAATTCTACAAATTTCGTACCGATGTAATCAAACAACAGATGTCAAATATAAAACTACAGCCAAGTATTATAAACATCAATTCACATATTCGTGCAGAATTTACGATAAAAGAGTGATACCGTTCTGACAAAGCGATTGTAGACTCCTTTCCCTTAATCTCAGCCACCGTCCGATCAACGGCCTCCGATGCCATGCCATTAACGATCGTCCCATCCGCCATCGCTGATCCTAAACCCATCTGCCCTCAATTTATCTCCCTCTGTTTTATTTCTCCTTTTCTGGCATGCTAGCAACAACTCGCATATATATCATCATATATCAGTCGTCTCCCCCCCTCACCCAGCGCCTCAAAATTTCTCTCACTTTTTTAATCCCTTTGGTTTCGCCCTGTTTCAATTTTTCTAATGCATGCAATCTCTTAATTCCCTCATCCTCTCTCTCTTTTCTTTCCTTTTCTTCTCCTCCCTCTAACCCGTAACTGCCCCCCATCCGTTTCTTTTTTATTTGAATTTAAACTCCTTACCCAATCCATATATTCTCCCTTATCTCATACTACACCCATATGTATATGTAACGGATCTACATGTACATATACATATCTACACCACCTGGCATATATATATATACACATATATACAGCCCACATTATACCTACTTGCATATATATAAACCCATGCATAAATGTGGCTATATACATATACATATATAAATCATTAGCTTTATTTTATTTATTTAAATTTTTTATTTATTGTTACTGTCATATTATTATTCTTATTATCATTATTTTTTTTCTTATCTTTATTTATTATTAAATTTTATCTTCCTTTTTATCTTAACTTATTTTATTTTATTCATTTAAATTTCATTTTTATTTTGGTATCCGTTCGTAGTTTGCTCGGGCACCGCCTGACATTATTTGTACTTCTGAACTTTTAAATTTTCAAACTCACCATTTATTAACAGCAAATAGGATGCCCAATGGCTCGGGTTACATGGCTTATTCGGTTACATCTGGGTCAGGGTATTACACATTATTTTTCCCTTTTCTTATGAAATCTATTCATGATAATCTGTTTTAATTATTTTATTGATATTTGGTTTGATTGATTTAATCAAGGCCTGTTAAATTGATCAGATTATTACCAATTGCTAGATTCATGAAATATATTACGCAATTGATATTGTTCCTAATCAATTGTAGCGAATAGTAATAGATGATTATGGACAAGCTTTTGTTATTGCTATGATTTTCATGATCTAAGTTAAACAATTTGAACTTGTGTGATTGTTGCTTAGAATAATCTAATTTCCTTGATATTAATGCTGCCATTATATTAACTTTAGAGAACTTGTTTTAAATTGTCTAATAGTTAGAATCTAATGAAGAACTTGTTTCATTAGTGAGGAATTAAAGAGGATTTTAGGTAGCAGAGCTTGATGCTACCTAGGATTATTAGATTTATTGAAGGGTATAATAATGTTATAATTGATTGATTGTTCCATTAACTGCGAGCGTAAGATTGAACCGAAGAACTGAAGTTTTAATTCATTGATTTCTGTTATTAATTTAGTTTTTAATTATAATTAGTTTGATCAGAATTCCAACCCCCACATTTATTGTTTTATTATTAGTTGAATTTCAGTTTAGAATTGGTAAGAATAAATAAACAATAAATTGTGAACACTCTCTGTGAGTTCAACCCTTACTCATCTAGCTATTGTGTTTGTTTTCTTTTATTGTGTTAAGAAGTAAGGTTTAATTTTTGGAGTGTTAACGACGTCCTTCCACCTACATCAATTAAAAGATAGGGGCTGAACATCTTCAGGCCCAAAACATCCTAAACTACCGACTGAAGCTAATAAAAGAAATCCACTAAATGAGTTAAATCGGGCTAAATGCCTACAACCATAAAAACATAAAATAGGCTTACACGCCTATACTTAACGAAATAAAAAGTTTACACAAAACCACTAAGCTATGCTGCCCCCTTCTGTAGCTTGTATCACATGGATTAAAGCTGGTTCTTCTTCTTTCAAGCCCATCATAAATGTTAGGGTCTTGCTCAATGAATTTGCAAACTCGGCCCAAGTGGATTGCACCAATCCTTGCATTGCTTCCTTGATCTTCTTAGCTCTCGACCTTGTGATTGGCTTATCTGGAACTTGTAAAGGATCTTTAAGACTTAGTCCACCATGTTGCCCATCATTCAGGCATCATGTAGGAGGCCCTCGCTTTTGAACCTCCATGACGAGTGGAGTAATGATGGCCTCGTAATTCCAACCAGCGACTGACGCAATGAATGTGTCATCAATGACTGTCTCCTCGAAATACAGAGTGGCGTATTTATAACTATTATGCGTGTAACGCCTCAGAAACCCTAACCTCAACTCTGATCATGACTCAGAACAGAGGTTCGAGGAGGGGGGCAGTAGCTGTTATACCATAAAGTGACAAATATATTCAAAACATGACACATGTATGTACAAAGCTTTTCAGGATACAGATCAAGAAGAATTGTCTTATCCAGATCAAACAGACATGGAGGGTTCAGAGGTATGTAGTTCAGAACATAGCACCGCCTTCTATATCTTATCGACCTGAGAATAAGGAAACAAAGTTCAATATAGCAATTAATATCTTCGGATATCTTCAAATCCGCACTTTTATGGCTCCTAATCCTACTCAACTTAGGAGATCTACAACCTATAAATAAGACCATAAGGTACACTTTCAATTTATATTCAATTCTTCTTTTAAATTATAGTCACTTTTTATTTACTAATTTTATCATCGAAGTGGCTACCACCAGAGCTTTCCCGGTGACCCTCTGATCTCAAGTTCTTGACAGGTAGCGAAGGATGAGAGACCCTTCTGATAAAAAAAAAAGAGCAACATCAGTTTTGTTATTTATATTGGGACATTCAATCATCTCCTAACAATCTTAACATAAAATATTCTGATAAAATCTCAACAATATTATAGATATTTATTTGAATGGGTAAAATTTGAAATTAAAAGAAACTTGACACATGTTTCATATCATAAAAGTTTTGAAACTTCCAATAATTATCTAAAATATTTTAACAATCCCCTAGAAGTTTCAATACTTCGAAATCTCTTAAATAAATAAATAAATATATATATATATATATAAGAAAATTTGTGTAACTATTATAGTGTATAATAAGTTTAGGTGTCTTTCAGACTTAAATCTCATTTAGTGTTAACAGTCTTAATCTGAAGAATTTCAATGAACTAGGTCTTAAACTAGACTCTTTGAGCCAACCTTTAACTTGTCACACATACAATATCGATGTTAGACTTGGTTCGTGGGTTAGCACTATTTATGGTCATGTGCTTGATCTTGATTCTTATAGGAGTTTTAGAGAATAACCCAATTTTCACAGTCGCAGCCTCATGATGGCTCTCACTTAGGTGAGTCTTCTAAGGATACATGTTACTTGTATCTCACAAGAGTGTTATTGCCTCGAGCTAATTTAGGGTAATCCCTTCCTAATCATCACATAACATAGCACTATTACCTTAGGGATGAGTAGGAGAGTTTTTATGTCACATCCCGAACCCCACCCTACGCGGATGTCGAGGACGTGATGCCAGTCAGCCGCCACGCGACCAACCGAAGGCAATTTCTGAACTTTCTAGTGAATTGCACTCCGACTGTAGGGTCAGATACAGCGGAATTTAAAACCTTTTTTTTTTTGTCAGGGGAATGCAACTCATGTATTCATTGTGAGGTTATGTACCACAGAGCCAGTCTAAAATCCCACAGCTAACAATTCTAACCTCAGAGCATATCTATAATCCGACATATAACAACAGAGCAGAACTATAATCTCTAGAGTACCGTTTAAATCCATGAGCCATGTCTATATCTAGTACATATCAGTCAAGTCAGTCGTATTACATCACTCACCTGATTAAACAGATTCAATCCTCAGTAATCCAGTCTCCACAGATCGGTGCCATCAGATCCAACAGATATCATTCCTGAAAAATGTTAGGGAATGGGGTGAGCTTCGAAAAGCCCAATGAGTAACACAGGTTCCCTGTCAAGGGTTTCAAAACCATTTCTTGTTTACAAAGCACAAGGGTAGTTCAGTTGTTTCTGAAATAGCAGTTTTATAAACCTACTTTAAATGCAGTTTTAGTAGAATAAGCAGGACTGAACTAAATGGAACAACAAATCAGAACAGACGAAACAATGCATGATGCCAATATATCAACGAGAGTATAGGCAATTAATTCAAATATTAGAACAGATCAGTACTGGGCGGAACATAACAGGGCATAACAATACTATATCAGTTAGGCGCGTAATCAAGCCTACTTATGCCAGACCGCTCATAATCAGAATGGTACCCAGAGTCAGACACATCAGAGCAGAACAAAATCAGATAGACCATAAAACGGAACAAGACAGACCGAAACAAATAATAGTAGGACGGGACAAAATCATGCCGCGTACGATACAGTATAAAAGTTTGCATTTAAAAACATGCATTCAGACAGTATAACTTTTAAAACCGTACAGTGCATCAAAATACAGTATCTATGCAGTAACTTATAAACCAAGTCAAAAATTCGGACAGAACATAACGGAACTAGACCATATATCAATCAAGACAGACAGATTATTAACGGACGGTACATAACGGGATCAGACGGAACAAAACACCAGTTCAAGTCACAGGCATAATCAAGGACAGAGGCATAACAGGACGGATCATAACAGAACAAAGCAGAGCAATACAACAATCAGAACAAGACATATCGAAACTGAACATAGCGGATCAAAACGGTACAATATCAATCAGGTCAAGTCATATCGGAACTGAACATGACGGAACAAAACGAAACAATATCAATCAGGACAAGTCATGTCGGAACTGAACATGACGGAACAAAATGGTACAATATCAATCAGGACAAGTCATATCAGAACTGAACATGACGGAACGAAACGAAACAATATCAATCAGGACAAGTCATATCGGAACTGAACATGACGGAACAAAACGAAAGCAATATCAATCAGGACAAGTCATATCGGAACTGAACATGACGGAACAAAACGAAACAATATCAATCAGGACAGGTCATATCAGAACTGAACATGACGGAACAAAATGGTACAATATCAATCAGGACAAGTCATATCGGAACTGAACATGACGGAACAAAATGAAACAATATCAATCAGGACAAGTCATATCGGAACTGAACATGACAGAACAAAATGGTACAATATCAATCCGGACAAGTCACATCGGAACTGAACATGACAGAACAAAACGAAACAATATCAATCAGGACAAGTCATATCGGAACTGAACATGACGGAACAAAATGGTACAATATCAATCAGGACGAGTCATATCAGAACTGAACATGACGGAACAAAACGAAACAATATCAATCAGGACAAGTCATATCGGAACTGAACATGACGGAACAAAACGAAACAATATCAATCAGGACAAGTCATATCGGAATTGAACATGACGGAACAAAATGGTACAATATCAATCTGGACAAGTCACATCGGAACTGAACATGACGAAACAAAACGAAACAATATCAATCAGGACAAGTCATATCGGAACTGAACATGACGGAACAAAATGGTACAATATCAATCTGGACAAGTCACATCGGAACTGAACATGACGGAACAAAACGAAACAATATCAATCAGGACAAGTCATATCGGAACTGAACATGACGGAACAAAATGGTACAATATCAATTCGAACAAGTCACATCGGAACTGAACATGACGGAACAAAACGAAACAATATCAATCAGGACAAGTCATATCGGAACTGAACATGACGGAACAAAACAAAACAATACATCAATCAGATCAAGACATATCGGAACTGAACATATCGGAACAAAACGGAATAATACATTATAAAAGAGTATGCATTTAAAAACATGCATTTAAACAGTATGGCAGATAAAACAGTACAGTGAATCAAAATACAGTAACTAGACGGTGTACTTATACACCAAGCCAGAAGTTCCAAGTTACTCACAAACTGTTACGGTTATCTCCTTGCGCAAACAATCTGATAACCTCCAGGTACGTCAGGCATCTCCATGTATAGCCTGAACAATAATCATCAATCATATACAGATCAGAACTCATCCATTCAGGTCTCATTTGTCTTCTTAGGTATCTATCGGATTACCTAAGATAGCCTAGCAGCCTATCGCCCTTTCACTGGGTCTCACCCGAGGCTATTTCATTCTTTAATTAGGCTTAGCAGTCATCAGGATTATGATTTAAGTCATTTGGACTTCAATCGTCATCAGTTAAGTACTTATTTGGCCTTAGGGGCAAAATGGTAATTTTTCCATTCTTGCCCCGGACTTTGTCATGGTCCTCAGAATAGTCTACATATCTTATGTATTAAGTTCTAAGTCTTTTAGGCTTAAATCGGTATCAGTTAGGTGCTTATTTAGCCTTAGGGGCAAAATGGAAATTTTGTCATTCTCGCGTCAGACCCTGTCGTGGTCTTCAGAATAGTCTTCATATCTTAAATATAAAGTTCTAGGTCCTTTGGACTCCAACCAGTATCAGTCAGGTTCTTATTTTAACCATAGGGGCAAAATGGTAATTTTGCCATTCTTATCCCGGACCTTATCTTGGTCCTCAGAATAGTCCACATATCTTAGATATAATTTTCTAAGTCCTTTGGACTTCGTTTGGTATCTGCTTTTGGTCATCAGGACACATTAGTCGTTTCTCGTTTTACGCGTTAACT
Organism: Nyssa sinensis; assembly: GCA_008638375.1. NCBI lineage: Eukaryota > Viridiplantae > Streptophyta > Magnoliopsida > Cornales > Nyssaceae > Nyssa > Nyssa sinensis. Next base: position 10,307,775 of record CM018037.1, on the reverse strand, counting down.
ATTTCGGAGTCTTATTTAGCCCTTCAGTGTTCATCATTATCCTTATGATAATTTATCAGATCAGATTGACCTTTATCTTGCACTTACAGTGCTCAGGGGTATTTTGGTCATTTTACGCTTCGTAAGATTCTGACCCCAGTTCGTCGTTTATTCAGGTATACAGTCTCACCAGTATTCGGGTTTCTATAGGTATCAGTTTCGTCCTAATCGGACTTCATTTGGGCTTCATACAGTATCAGGGGTAATTTGGTAATTTTTATGTGTCGTATTTTTCGGCACGTCAGTTCATAAAATGGACCTCGCCGTTGGGTCCAGAGTGTCCGACATAATTAAGTTGGACTATCTGTTATGTTTAATTGACCCTGGGAATCATTAGGGGCAGTACGGTCATTTACACTTTATGTGTCTGTATTTTTCGGGACTTCGGTTCGTTAAACGGACCTCACCGTTGAGTTCAGAACGCCCGACATAGTCAAAATAGACTGTCTTTTATTTTTATTTGGGTCTGGTGCCATCAGGGGCAGTACAGTAATTTATCACTTACAGGTCTGTATTTTTTGGTACTATATTTCCAAAATCGGACTGTACCATTGAGTCCAGAATGCTTGAAATAGTGAAAATACACTATTTATTCGCTTTATTTGGACTCCGTTTGACATGATTAATGTCCAGGGATAAAATCGTAATTTTACCTAATTAATAAAATAATAAAATAATTATTTTATTATTTAATTAATTTGGCAGGGGCTTAAATGTATATTTTTCCCAAAATCTGGGCCACTGTGCAATATTCAGAACTGTTGGGGCAGATCCGTAATTTTCAGAAAGTTTCAGGGTCAAAATACAATTTCATTAAATTAGGGTTCAAACCCCTTGGGTTTTAAGTTCAAAATTTGAACCGGTCCAGAACTCTAGTGAACCAACCGGTTCACTAACCCTCAGTGAACCGGAATTAAATATTCCTGTTATCCCCTAATTGGCCCTTAATTCATGGATAGCTTATTCCAATTTTCCCTATTTTAATTTTTAAAACCCGTAACCAAACAAGACAAATTCGATTTTAATTTAAAACAGAAATGACGCAGTTTCATTATTTCGGTGGCAGCCTCACAGGCCGACGCGTGTCCGAGTTGACTCGGCCAACTCGGTATGACTGGCGAGTTGACTCCGTCTTCTTCATCTTCTCCCCAGTTTTTGCCCTAATTTCAGTTTTCACAATTTCTCAATTTCGTGACATTTTGGCCACGATTTCCCACTGCTTCTGGTTCCAATCGATTCCTGGATGTCATGCCAACATTTTGGCATCAGTTTCATGGATCGAATCCACGCATGGAGCTCGGTCCACTTCATTATTGTGCAGACCTGTAACTCGGTCGTGCACCTTCGTTTCTCAACCAAATCGCACGAGGTTTGGCTTGTTGTGACCCTTAGGACCGGGGCTTCAATTCCCCATTTATCAATTTCAGTTTAGGAGCCTAATTTGGGAGTTGGGTTTCTTGGCCGAAAAGAATAATTTTAGTTTTGAGGGCCTTACCATGCGATTTTGGGTCACGGGTCAGTATTTTTTGGACCTTCATGAAGTCTAGATCAGGTTCAGAGTGTCAGAAATCAGTTTGATTGCAGCTGTTTCAGACCTGCTATCCGAGGTCCATCAATGGGGGTCTGTTCACAGTTCTGGGTGTTTCTACCCTATTCGACCCTTCCAATTAATCTAGAACAGCTCTAGAGTCTCTCAGGAGCATATATATATGGTTTTTATGGACCTAAACTTATCAGAACAGTATTGAAACCTAAACAGGAAATTTTTGCAGTTTTTTGGATTTTTACCTCTTAAGCAGTAGCTGCTCTCCTTGGCTCGGTTCAGGCTTGTTCATGGCTGCTATTCTAGTGCAGTCGTGCCCTCAGTCCTCCTCTTTGTGCATCACATTGAAGACATACACATGCATGTGTACACCAAGTTGTATATACCATGCTATACACACCGTGCTTGACCTCACATGGTTTCTCTCTCTTAACAGATCAGTTCTCACCCAGTTTTCTGATTTCTCAATATTCAGCTCACACACTTGGTGTTATAGAGATCCCAAGCTCATGTGTATATTAGTGCACACTTATACACATACATAATCATACATGTAGGGTCTAGGTCTAATTGTAGACACTTGAGATGTGATGATGAGGCTGAAGTGTAGGGGTTTAGGTCATGATGGAGGTTTTGCATGTAACCTCATTGGTCAGTTTGGGAGGTGGCCCTACTAGAATTCTGGGTTATATACCTTTCATTGTATATTTGTACACAAAGACAGTAGTAGCCCAGTTGGTAATTTTTGGATGAGGTTTCTTTTCACTCAAAGGTCAAGGGTTCAATTCCCTTGGCCTCCCATTTGGCCATTTTTCCCATGTTTCGGTTAAGGCCACGTTTGGTTGCGCAGTAATTCAATTTCAGTGTTTCCTTCGTAACTTTCATTCCGTAACTCATTTTTCGACGTGGTTTGTTCCGAGAGTTTCGTATTTCAGTATTCTTCAATGTCAGAGGTTCCGTGTCATTTATTAATCATTCGGGATTTCCCGGGTTAGCTAATTCGGGTTCCGTTGGTGTTAAAACGGCATTATTTTATCGATTTAACCAGTAATTGGGTTTGGGTATCATACCCTTTTCCCCCAGACATATTTGATTATTTAATCGGTCCAGGGCGACCGTCGAGATCATAATTAATTCCCTAATCATTCTATAAGCCGGTTATTAATTAATAATTAACACTCATTATTAATTACGCAAAGTCGGGGTGTTACATTTTATGTATTATCTCCTTAAATAAAGTGTTGAATATAAGTAACATAATACAAATTGTTTCTACACATTAAACTTCCTTTATGGAGTCCTCAATCGTAGAGGTTTGGTTACTTCTTTAGATGATTTCATTGTGAGCTTAAGCTCACCTCCTCAACAAACATGGATCTAACATTTGCGCTAGTCCGATTTATATAATTTTTATTTCAAATATGGATCTAAATTCATAATCTTCTTTCAATGTCTTCCTTTGTACTGCATGCCATTAATATGAAAATCCTCTGAACAACACTATCATACGTCATATGAATTAAAGATTTCAAGTAAATTAAATTCACTTTCAATATTACAACAACCAAATTGTGAATTCACAATATAATTAAAAAAAAAATGCAATCCCCACATTTAAAGATTTTATTTGATGCAAATATCAAGAAATAGTCTAGCCAAGCCTAGGCGTTTAAAACTTTTAATAACATTGTGCTTGTAATAATAGTTGACACATTCCGGCACTTATTTTATATGAATAACTACAAATGGTGGGTTGATGCAATCAACAACATTTTAACAAGTAACAATTACATCGAGTAATATCAAAATCTGAATGACACAACACAAACATTCATTTCATTTTATTTTATTTTATTTTTCCTTTAATTATCCCCACAATTCAAAAAAATTACTTAAAGCACAACGATTTTATTGTATTATTTATAATAAATTATTTATTATTTTATATTATTTATTTAGATAAAACCACATGAGCGCATCACCTCAAGTTCATAATGAAACATTTATAATTTTTAACACTATATATAACCCACAACACTAAGTATAATTTTTGTAAGCTGTAAGTTTAAATACAAATTACATAATGAAAAGTCATGATTTTGAACTCTTGTATTATTTAACAGATTATAGTTTTGCATATTTTAACTTAAATAATAATTTTTTCAATAAAATGAGGTAAAGTGTCAATATGTTACTCTCATAAATATCTTGGGCCAGTAGGCTTTCTTTATGTTAATTTGTAAGTATAATTACTTGTCATACAGATTTTAATTTTAGATTCAAATGATATAGAATAAACCATTTTACACGTTACATACATAATATGTATTACATATATAAATTGAATGTCATTCATTTCATGCATCTAAACTCATCTTTATTTCACCCAATAGAATCAAGAAATTTTGAAACAAAGGTAATTGATTTTAAACTTAACGAAGAATTGATTTTGAGTTAACTAATTAATAGAGAATTAGTTTGGTGTTTGGATGAATATATGTCAAAACTGATTACGATGCAGAGGTAATTAAATGAGTGTTTGGTAAAACTTGTTAAAAAGTGTTTCTTGATTATAAAATATCCCATTCATCCTTTATTTTATTAAAAATAGTATTTTTTATATGGCCACATGTTTTAATCAAAATTTAAAAATAAATATTAATAAAATATATAAAAATTAATTTTTATAGGAAAATATTAAATGTAAATTAAATAATTAATAGTTTAATATATTTATATATGATATAATTAAAACAAGAAATTTTTACTATATTATATTATTAAAAATATTACATTATAGATATTAAATATATAAAATACATATACAAGTATACAACTTAATTATAAAAAAAATGGGTTGTTGCCCGTGGAAGTTAAGTTTAAAAAATAAAAGGGCCAAACACTCTTAAAAGATCAAGTAAACAAATTATGCGTCGGGGGGGGGGGGGGGGGGGGGGGCGTGAATCTCAATTGGAAATGGGGGGCCAAGTGGGGTTAAAATTCTGTTTCATTTCACGTTTGTATAAAAATGTAAAAAATTATCACAAAATTTTATAGTATTTTCTTTTAAGAATTTATTTCCATTTCGTTAAATAAGAGTTGCTAAAATAAAAATGTACTTTCCTACTAGTTAGCAATATCTAGTGAATAATAGGAACAACTTCTACAAAGAAGGTTTTACATGAGTAGTATAGTAAAACTTTTCTTCCATGAAAACAATTACGAAGGTATTTCAACCGTTGTTTAATTGGCCATTTGGATTACCTATCCACTATTGCATGTGATTTGGGATAATCAATCATGAGTTTCTACCATAACTGTTGAAAGAATGAAGTAGGGAATAACCGACATGATTTTGTATTTTGGTGGTGAAAGAATTTTCCGTGAAAGAAAGAAGAAAAATTAACAAGGAAACAGAGAGAAGCCAAATGTACGAGTTTCCTATTAATTAGGAGTTTGTCCTTTTCTAATAGGAATCAGTGTGTTATAACTATTTTCGAGGATATAGTTCCATAATTTACTAAGAGTTGGTTATTCATTTCCTTTATCTTATCATCTTATGATAAAATTATCTTTAATGTTGGATGGAGCCTTCAAAATTTGAGATGATGGAATATGTTGAAGTCCTAATAATTAGCCGTATAATTGGTCTTCAAATTTCAATGTGTTGAATTAAGTCATATAGATTCAATTCCAGTCCTAATAATTGGCCATAGAATTTGTCACGCTCCGAATTTCCGAAACCCGGTCATTTTTGTACTGTTTTCGAACCCTTTTTCATTTCTAATCCATCCCAACTCATTTTGGAGCACATAGGTTTTATTTTTAACCCCTAAAACCAAGCTAAAACCCATGGGATTTGATGAAACTGAATAATCCCCATAACCTGTAAGTGGCCACCAAACACCCATTTCTAAGCCAATTGCCTTTATTCTTTTTGCATCGTGCTCCCATTTCATCCCACTTTTGATCATGTTCACAAAATGGGGTTTGGTTGCTTTTTATTTTAGACCCAGTTTCTAAGGTTGTTAATGACAGATTTGGGGTTTTGTTGTTTAAAGCTCTCTCAAGCCTCCTATTAACCTAAACAACTTAATACATCATAACTAAAATTCATGCATGCAATTTAGTATCCTCAACAGCAAGTTTTAGCATTTCTTTTTAAAGAGAGAAGCTTAGAATTGGTTAGGGTTTTACCTTCCAACCGTGGTGATTCTTCCCTTTAGTCCAAGCTACTGCAGCTCTCAGAAGACATGCATTGTCACACCCCGAATTCTCACGAACCCGGGGCGCAAGTGAATGAAACCAAAAAGGAAATAATGAAAGATAATTACGTGCATTTCAAACATTAATTCAATTCACTATTCTGTTACAATCCATAAGGCCTTGCCCATCGTTTCATAACAACAAATAAACATGAAACAGTTTGGGGCTTATGCCTTGATACAATATCAAAATACGCCCCACGGGCCCAAAGCCTCCATGACTCATGTCTCCTCTGTGCCCTAAGACTTCCACAAGTCTCAAGTCTCTAGGGCGTCATCTGTAATATAATGTCCTACGGATGGGTCAGCTCAACTGCTGGTACGATGTAATGCTAATGCAAGAAACAAGATTAAGGCGTGGCATGTGCAAAGTGTACATTTATCTATAAATGCTTTCCAATTCCATTAATATAATGTAATGAAAATATACATGACACACCCATGCACTCAATGCCACACTCATGTCTCTTTTACGGGCCTTCCCCCGATGGACTAGAGTACCAATTCCCTTTACGGCCCTCTCCCCGATGGATCTGGGTACCAATGCAATGACCAATTTTTGGTTTTTCACCACAGGATCTATACCCTTATAATGCATAGCACTGCGTGCTCAACTCACACCATGTGTCCAAGGAATTCACCCTATGCCAATATACCTTGCATTCATCACACAACAAGATAATCTCAATGAAGCATGCTTTCAATGATATACCACATTCGAAGCAACAATAATATTTAAATCACCAACTTATTCCACATGAATGCATATCTCATGCTATCAATCTAATCACATGGTTACAATCACATTCGTCACTTTACTAATTCTCAAGAATGTAAGAAACACAAAACACGTAAACAACCAATTCCAAGTCATCAAATAATCATAATCTGAATAATTTTCAAACAACAATTAAGCAAATAAATCAATCAATTCACCCATAAAATATCCCAAAACTTAACCCCATTTCTTACATTAGCAAAACATCATACCTGATGGGTTGGTCTCAACCCTAAGAAATCGTGCTCGCGGTGTAGCTGAACTAACAGTGATAATGTAAAAGGTTAGACCACCTTCCCCTTGTCTTTCGGTGTCCCTAAAATTATAAAATATAACTCAGTCCATTTGCTACTTGAATTATGCTATTCATCAAATTTTATATCTTTATTTTGTTAGTTTCTATTTTGCTAAAATAAACTCTATCATTGAGTCCGGAACGTTGAAAAAAGTTAGTTTAGGTTTTCGCGGAACTCAATTTGGACTTCTGTACTTAAAAGGGCAAAACAGTCATTTTGCACTTTTACGGGTCCTTACATCCCGAGACCTTTTTTCACAAATTGGACCCTACGATTGAGTCCGGGATGCTTGAAATAATAAAAATCCACTATTTGTTACTTAAATCGGAGTTCGTTTGACTGCATTTTAACTCAGGGGCATTTTGGTAATTTTTTTAAATGTTATTACTGGTCTTTTATTTTTCGGAACTCCGTCTCATAAAATGGGCCTCACCATTGGTCTCAGAATGGTCAAGATAGTCAAAATACACTAATGACTTGTCCCATTTGGACTCCGGACCATTTTGTAATATTTAAAATAATTAATTAATTAAATTAATATTTTATTAATATTTTATTTAGGGGTCTAATTATAATAATCAAAAGTTCTGGGGGTCAAATTTGAGTTTCAAAAAGTTCTAGGGTTAAATCAGAATTTCAAAATTCCCTATTCCTAATCCGAATAGCCAAACAGTGGCTAAGCCCCATAACAAGGATAAGATATCCCAATCTCAATTTCAATTTCTAATTTATTAAACTTGTAGCCAAACACCCCTAATTCATCTTTAAGTTTATAACCTACGGCCGACACGTGGAGGGTGGGTTGGTCTTAACCCGACCCGAACTGACCTGGACCTGAACCCGGACCCGAGCCCGGACCCGAGCCCTAAATAGTACTCTTTCTTCCCCGTTTTTCCGGTAGGGTTCCGACGAGGTTCCAGCGCCTTCTCCGGCGCTGGTGAGAATTTTTCGGCCAAATTTCAATGTTTTGAAAATGCAGTCTTTTCTAGTTTTTCAAGGGGATTTCATTTCTAAAGCTAGTTTTTGATTTGGCTCAATGGATCTTCACGAAAATGGGAAGATCAGTGGCCAACTCCGTTTTTGATGTTTTAAGCTTCTACCCCTACTGTTTTTACTCTGGCTTGTTCGGACCTCTACCTGCAACCCATCTTAACTATTTCCCATCATTCATTTTGAGTTTGATACATAAAATATAAGAAACCGAATCACTCACCCTAGACTTGCAACTCGCCATATCTCTCTCATCTCCCAGTCATTTCAACTCATTCTTTTTGCATTATTTTTCTCTTAAAATCATCTACATGACCCTACGTTTTAAAACAGCCAACATGCTATGAATTTTTAAAATAGAACTGAACTGGGTGTACCTTTTTTTGAGTTTTTCTCTCGTTGTAGTGGCTCTCTCCTTCTTCTTCCTTCTTGGTTCACCTCTTGGACTCCTCCCAATGCTCACGACCTCTCTTGCACAGTCTCTCTCTCACTGATTTCTTTTCTCCCTAACCCAACGGGTACATACACATAGCCATATACACCAATTCACATGCAAGGTCACCTCAGCCTCCTATTTCTCTCTCTTCCCACTCCCCTTTCTGACTCTCCTCCCTGTCTACCACAACTTGCATTTCCCAAGTAGCCTTCTCGACCCCATGATGGTTCCAACGAACCTTGACTAAAGGAATGGTCCTGCCTCGCAAAACCTGGTCCCTCGAGTCCAGTATCTCTACGAGTCTCTAATCATAAAAAGCATCGCCCTCCAACTGAAGATTTACACAGTCTAGTACATGTGAGGGGTCAGGCTCATACTTCCTCAACATCGACACGTGGAAGACATCGTGAACTTCAAATAGTTGTGGCGGTAATGCTAGCTTATAGGCCACCTAATAACTGGTTAAAAAGTGCATATTTATTTTGTTAACCCTAGATATTCTTGCACTTTTATTATTTTAATTTCTCCAATCTATATGCATTTGCTAGTTAATTCTTATTTTATCTTTTTGCAGAGAAAGCTCGTCAAAGTTGATGATTTAATGGTGTATTTGGACCAAAAGGAAAATATTGGGCTTTGAAGTGCTAAAAGAAGTGGAAAACAACTGATTTTGGGTTAGAAGAGAGACTTGGTCCATATGTTGGTGGACCAGGGCCTATTTTAGCATTATAGGCTCTATTTTGGAGCACTTTAGACTCCCTTTTTGGGCCCCTAATGTCTAATTACTAGATTTTATTATTTTTTCCTGAATTCTTATTTTGTGGGGGGCATTTTTGGAAAGAAGGGGATATTATTGTAAACTAGGGTTTTGGAAAAGAAGGAGGCCATTTTTGGGGATCTAGACGAAAGGAGGAAGGAAGGAGACGACTCTAAAGAAGAAGATGAAGAACTCCATGGCTATGGTGGTCTCCTCTTCCACTATCATGGGCTAAGTTCTCTCGTTCCTAGGGTTTAGATGAAACCCTAGTCAAGTAATATTACTTCTTTGTATTTTATTTTTGGGTTAATTAGTCTTGGATGTAGATTGTATAACGTTGGGGTTTTATTAAAGCATTGATCGTATTATTCAGTTTCACATAATCAATTTCTGTGATTTTGTTTATGTGGTTATACAATAGTAATATGTGCACATACATCAAAACCGTAGGACGAGTCATAACTCAGGGAAAACAAATTGTGACTATGACCTTAGAATTAGCGTAGACAATTTGTGTTGACCAAAGATGATTCGTACTTAGGGTTTCGGTGCGTGATTTTCTTGATGATTGTATTGCGACTTGTAGCCAAAATACATCTTTTGCATCCAAATTTAATGGCCCAAGAAATAATACAATTGAAGTTAGTTACAAGATTAGTGGTGGATTCAACACCCTAGGAATCCTCTTTTAATTTGATTCATCATTAATTCAGCTGAATATTTATTTTAATTATAATTCTCATTTAATTTTGGAAAGAAAATCAACAACAATCAATCTTTGTTAATTTGAATTAAAATTAATCTCAACTTAGGTTTTTAAACAATCAACAGTCTCTGTGGGTTCGATCCTTACCTCTCTACTATACTAGTAGTTTAGTTTGGTAATTTGATTAATTTCCACGACAGATCACCTCACCAACCTTCCCAAGGATCTCAAATGGGCCTATAAACCACGGCAACAGCTTCCCACTGCGTCCAAATCTCCTCAATCCTCGCCATGGGGCTACCTTGAGGAGCACGTGTCCCTCAACATCAAATGACAGAGGTCGTCGCCTCCTGTCTGCATAGCTCTTCTAGAGGCTCAGTGCTGTCAACAGACGCTGTCTAATCACCTGTATCTTCTCCGTGGTCTCACAGACTATGTCGGGCCCCAAAACTGCTGTCTCTCCCACCTCGGTCCAACACACCGGTGAACGACACGGCCTACCATACAACGCCTCGAATGGTGCCATCTCAATACTGGACTGATAGCTGTTATTGTAGGCAAACTCCACCAAAGCAAGGTGATACTCCCAGCGACCCCTGAAGTTCGTAACACAGGCTCTAAGCATGTCCTCTAGGATCTGAATGGTACGCTTTGACTGACCATCAGTCTGAGGGTGAAAGGCAGTACTAAACTGTAGCTGATTCCCTAAGGCTGTCTGAAGGCTCTGCTAAAACCATGCAGTGAAACGTGGGTCTCTGTCTGAAACAATGGACATGGGAATCCCATGTAGTCGTACTATCTCTCGAATATACAACCTACTAAGGACATCCGATGAATCAGTCGCTCTAATTGGCAAGAAATAGGCGGACTTCGTCAACCTGTCCACGATAACCCAAACTGCATCGTGACCTCTAGGTGACTTCGGAGGACCCATCACAAAATCGATGGTAACATGCTCCCACTTCCACTCGGCCACTGGCAATGGCTGCAACAAACCTCCAGGCCTCTGGTGCTCAGCCTTCACCTGCTGGCACATGAGACAACTAGACACAAACTATGCTACATCTGCCTTCATCCCCGTCCACCAATATTGGCAGCGCAAATCATGATACATCTTAGTGCCCCCTGGGTGCACTGCTAGGCGTGAATGATGGAAATCTCTAAGGACATCAGGCCTAAAAGACTCGAGAACAAAGACTCTACCCATATATCTCAAGCCAAGGTCAGAATGGACTGTCCACCCGTCAAATCCCTCAGGACTAGCAACTTGTGCTCTAATCTGCTCGGCCTCTCTGTCTTGTAATTGTGCCTCAATAACCCTGCTCAATAGTGATGGTTGTACACATATACTAAATAGTGTGGCATGTCCTCAAACTCGGCAAACTCTAATTCAAACTCTCCAATGTCCCCCATCATCTCCCACTCTCTAATAGTAATGCTAGCCACAGTACTCCTCGGCCTTCTACTGAGTGCATCTGCTACGACGTTGGCCTTCCCTGGATGGTACTGAAGGTCAAAGTCGTAGTCCTCCATGTACTCCATCCATCTCCTCTGCCGAAGGTTTAAGTCATTCTACGTGAAAATGTATCTGAGGCCCTTGTGATCTGAGAACACCTCGAACCTCACCCCATATAAATAGTGTCGCTAAGTGCAAAGATGACGGCAGCTAACTCTAAATCATGTGTGGGATAGTTCTTCTCATGGTTCTTCAACTGATGAGAACCATAGGCTACTACTCTGCCCTCCTGCATCAGTACACAGCCCAATCCCTCTCAGGAAGCATCACAATACACGGTATAACCCAAACCTCCCTCAGGGATAATCAAGATAGGCGCTGAAGTCAGTCTCCTTTTCAGCTTCTGAAAGGACTGCTCACAGTTGTCTGTCCACTCAAACCTAATGCCCTTGCGTGTCAGACGAGTCATCGGCGCGGCAAGGCGAGAAAATCCCTCCACAAATCGGCGGTAGTATCCTGCCAACCCCAAGAAACTCTGAATCTCAAACACGTTCTTCGGCCACTCCCAATTCATAACAGAGTCAATCTTAGAAAGATCTATAGATACTCCACTCCCTGACACAACATGGCCCAAAAACTGTACCTCTTGAAGCTAGAACTCGCACTTCGAGAACTTGGCAAATAAATGGTGCTCCTTCAAGATCTGTAACACAATCCGTAGGTGAAAGGCATGCTCATCCTCAGAAGGTGAGTAAATCGAAATATCGTCTACAAACACCACTACGAACTGATCTATATACTGACCAAAAATACAGTGTATCAAGTCCATGAATGCCGCCGGGGCATTCGTCATGTCAAATGGCATAACCACAAACTCGTAATGTCCATAGCGAGTGCGGAAGGCTTTCTTCGCTATATCCCCTTTCTGTACTCTCAACTGATGGTACTCAGACCGAAGATCAATCTTCGGGAAGCATCTCAAACCTCTAAGCTGATCAAACAGGTCATCTATCCTCGGTAGTGGGTACTTGTTCTTGATGGTAACCCGGTTCAACCTCCTATAGTCCACACATAACCGCAATGTCCCATCATTCTTCTTCGCGAATAGTGCCGAAGCACCCCACGGAGAAGTACTAGGACGGATAAACCCCTTACTCTACAGGTCAGTTAACTGCTCCTTCAGCTCTCTCAACTCCGCTGGAGCCATGAGGTAAGGTGGGATAGAAATGGGTATAGTGCCGAGGATGAGCTCTATCGTGAATTCTATCTCTCATCTAGGGGGTAGACTAGTCAAGTCATCGGGGAAGATGTCAGGAAACTCATCCACAACTGGTGGTAACACACCCTCTGTAGTCCCACTATCACCTACAACCAACCTAGCCAACATATAACTGTGACCTCCCTAACTCCTAGAGTCGCACAATGGTGGAACCAAGAAATCCCCACGATTTCCTGTGAAATAAAAACTATCTCTCTTAAGAGTGCATACTATCACTCTCCCCCTGTAGCAATCTATGCTAGCCCGGTATGTAAATAGCCAATCCATCCCCAAAATAACATAAAAACTAGTCATGTCGAGCACAATAAAATCAAAGTAAAGGGTGCGATCAGCTATCTCTAGTGAGCAATCTCTACAGATCCTCGTTAATATCACACCACCCCCAACTGGTGTATCAACATGCAACGGTGGATCCAACCAATCTATATCCAATCCCAATGACATGGCAAGTATAGTAGATATGAATGAATGCGATTCACCTGAGTCTATCAATACACTGGCCCATGAACTGAACATAAGGAATGTACCTCGAACTATTGATGGTCCAGCAATAGAGGCCTCTGGGGTGGTAACTACATATACGCGGCCCTAGGGAGTCTGGCCGTACCAACCTCCCCCTCTCTGTCCCTGCTGACCTCCCCCTCTAGGTGCGGGAGCTCTAACACTCAGTGCGGAGGGTACAGGCTGATAATAAGGTGCTGGGGGTCTATGGCCTAACTACGGCTGGGGCAGAGGCACCTGGGTATGCTGGTAATAATGGGGCCTCGGTGTATTCTGTGAGGTCTGCCCCTTAGGACAGTTGGCCTTGACATGGCCTGACTGGTGGCAAGTGTAGCAAATCTGTGGAGCTCTCTAGGCCTGACTCTGGGTCTGAGGTAGAAGTAACGTCTGACTCGGTCCAGTCCCATGTCCCTGACTAGGATCTCTCTGTGGGCAATCGGCCATCCTATGGCCAGGTTGTCTACACCGGTAACATGTAATGGATCCCTGTGATACCCCCTCTCGAGAAGCAACAGACATAACAGGCTGGGGGGCTAAGAACTGAACAGGCCTTTGGAATGTTGATGGGAAAGATGCACTAGTCCAGAACCTCTTCGATGGTCTCCCACCAGTGTGAGTCAGGGTAGGCATAGTAGGCTGGGCGGGTGTAGGTGTCTGTGCTGTGGCTGGTCTGCCCTGGGCCCGAGATTCCCTAATCCCTCTAATGTCGGCCAGCTTCCTCTCTACTCTAGTGGCCCTGGTCACTGCCTCCTCATATGTCTTCATAATATGGCCTGCCAGCTTCTCTCTGATAGAGGTCTTCAGCCCCTTGAGAAAATGGTAAACCCTCAACTTCTCATCTCCAATTATATGTGGGGCAAACCTCCCTAATGCAGTGAAACAAGACTCGTACTGGGTCACTGTCATGTCTTTCTGAAGAAGTGTCTCAAACTCCCCCCTAAATCCAACCCTGGCAGTCGCTGGGAAATAGTGGTCATTGAACATGGCCACAAATACGCCCCATCCCTCACCAAACCTGTCGATCCTGTCGGCAACTACCTCCTACCACTGACTGGCCAGATCTGTAAACTGAAAAGTGGCACATCTGATCCTCAAATGTGGCTCAGTGATCCCCTGTGAGTCGAGGATCCTGGTGATCTATCCCAGCCACTCCTCTACAGCCAACGAATCGGGCTGCCCAGCAAAAGAAGGGGGTCTCATCCTCTGGAACACCTTCATCACGAAGGTATCCCTGGCCTCACCACCTGTAGTCCGGGTCTCCTGCATAGTACGGAGACACTCCTATAGAAGGGCCGCCATGTCTCTAGCGCCAACTATCTGCTCCACCTTCTCTACTTGGGCAGGAGCAGGTGCAGGAATAGGAGCAGGAGCAAGAGCAACTGCCTCCTCAGCTATACTACGAACAAGGGTATCAGCTGGAGCGATAACCTCCTCAACTGTGTCACGAGCTGGAGCAGCAGCTCTAGGTCTGCCACGTCGGGGCTTGGTAGCAGCCCTAGGTCTACCCCGTCTAGGTGGCCCGGCTTTCGTAGGAGCTCATCTCGGTGGCATGTCTACAAGTCCAAGAAAGAAAAATTTAATACCACTTTTTACATTTGGACATAAGCATTTAAAATAAAATCCCAGTCACGTTCTTGTCAACTACTTGCACTTAACAGATAGTACGTATAACACATCGTAATATACACTTAACAAAATTCTCACACATTATACATGTCTTGCACCTCACTGCATTAAATCATATCATCATGCATCATAACATAACATCAATTAACACGTAATCACAACAAGTCATGCTTCAAGTGTATATAATCACATAGCACATAAGATCCTACGACATACTACCGACAGTTCACATTATGTTCCACTCTTTCCTCTAGGGTCTCATGGTGTTCAACAACATCCCACAATCTCTAGGTATTCGAACCTATACTCTACTACCACGTTGTCACGCCCCGAATTCTCACGAACCCGGGGTGCGAGTGAACGAAACTAAAAAGGAAATAATGAAAGATAATTACATGCATTTCAAACACTAATTCAATTCACTGTTCTGTTACAATCCATAAGGCCTTGCCCATCGTTTTATAACAACAAATAAACATGAAATAGTCTGGGGCTTATGCCCTGATACAATATCAAAATACGCCCCACGGGCCCAAAGTCTCCATGACTCATGTCTCCTCTATGCTTTAAGACTTCCTCAAGTCTCAAGTCTCTGGGGCGTCATCTGTAATATGACGTCCCACGGATGGGTCAGCTCAACTGCTGGTACAATGTAATGCTAATGCAAGAAACAAGATTAAGGCGTGGCATGCGCAAAGTGTACATTCATCTCTAAATGCTTTCCAATTCCATTAATATAATGTAATGAAAATATGCATGACACACCCATGCACTCAATGCCACACTCATGTCTCTTTTACGAGCCTTCCCCCGATGGACCAGAGTACCAATTCCCTTTACGGGCCTCCCTCCGATGGATCTAGGTACCAATGCAATGGCCAATTTTGGGTTTTTCACCACAGGATCTATACTCATAATGCATAGCACTACGTGCTCAACTCACAGCATGTGTCCAAGGAATTCACCCTATGCCAATATGTCTTGCATTCATCACACAACAACATAATCTCAATGAAGCATGCTTTCAATGATATACCACATTCGAGGCAACAATAATATTTAAATCACCAACTTATTCCACATGAATGCATATCTCATGCTATCAATCTAATCACATGGTTACAATCACATTTGTCACTTTACCAATTCTCAAGAATGTAAGAAACACAAAACACGTAAACAACCAATTCCAAGTCATCAAATAATCATAATCTGAATAATTCCCAAACAATAGTTGAGCAAATCAATCAATCAATTCACCTATAAAATATCCCAAAACTTAACCCCATTTCTTACATTAGCAAAACATCATACCTGGTGGGTTGGTCTCAACCCTAAGAAATCGGATTAGCAAAACATCATACCATCGTGCTCGCGGTGTAGCTGAACTAACAATGATAATGTAGAAGGTTAGACCACCTTCCCTTTGCCTTTCGGTGTCCCTAAAATCATAAAATATAACTCAGTTCATTTGCTACTTGAATTATGCTATTCATCAAATTTTATGTCTTTATTTTGTTAGTTTCTATTTTGTTAAAATAAACTCTACCATTGAGTCCGGAACATTGAAAAAAGTTAGTTTAGGTATTTGCAGAACTCAATTTGGACTTCTATACTGAAAAAGGCAAAACGGTCATTTTGCACTTTTATGGGTCCTTACATCCTGAGACCTTTTTTCACAAATTGGACCCCACGGTTGAGTCTGAGATGCTCAAAATAATAAAAATCCACTATTTGTTTACTTAAATCGGAGTTCGTTTGACTGCATTTTAACTCAGGGGCATTTTGGTAATTTTCTTTTAATGTTATTACAGGTCTTTTTTTTTTTGGAATGACGTCTCTTAAAACAGACCTCACCATTGGTCTCAGAATGATTGAGATAGTCAAAATACACTAATGACTTGTCCCATTTGGACTCCAGACCATTTTGTGATATTTAAAATAATTAAATTAATTAATTAATTAAATTAATATTTTATTAATATTTTATTCAGGGGTGTAATAATAATAATCAAAAGTTCTGGGGGTCAAATTTGAGTTTCAAAAAGTTCTGGGGTTAAATTAGAATTTCAAAATTCCCTATTCCTAATCCGAATAGCCAAACAGTGGCTAAGCCCCAAAACAGGGATAAGATATCCCAGTCTCAGTTTCAATTTCAATTTCTAATTTATTAAACTTGTAGCCAAACACCCCTAATTCATCTTTAAGTTTATAACCTACGGCTGACACGTGGAGGGTGGGTCGGTCTTAACCCGACCCGAACTGACCTGGACCTGAACCCGACCCGGACCTGAGCCCTGAACAATACTCTTTCTTCCCTATTTTTCCGGTAGGGTTCCGGCGAAGTTTCGGCGCCGGCGAGAATTTTTCGGCAAAATTTCAATGTTTTGAAAATGCAGTCTTTTCTAGTTTTTCAAGGGGATTTCATTTCTAAAGTTAGTTTTTGATTTGGCTCAATAGATCTTCAAGAAAATGGGAAGATCAGTGGCTCCGGCCAACTCCTTTTTTGATGTTTTAAGCTTCTACCCCTACTATTTTTACTCTGGCTTGTTCGGACCTCTACCTGCAACCCATCTCAACTCTTTCCCATCATTCATTTTGAGTTTGATACATAAAATATAAGAAACCGAATCACTCACCCTAGACCCGCAACTCGCCATATCTCTCTCATCTCCCAACCATTTCAACTCATTCTTTTTGCATTATTTTTCTCTTAAAATCATCTACATGACCCTACACTTTAAAACAACCAACATGCTTTGAACTTTTAAAACAGAACTGAACTGGGTGTACCTTTTTTGAGTTTTTCTCTCGTTGTAGTGCCTCTCTCCTTCTTCTTCCTTCTTGGTTCACCTCTTGGACTCCTCCCAATGCTCACGACCTCTCTTGCACAGTCTCCCTCTCACTGATTTCTTTTCTCCCTAATCCAACGGTTACATACACATATATACATAGCCATATACACCAATTCACATGCAAGGTCACCTCAACCTCCTATTTCTCTCTCTTCCCACTCCCTTTTCTGACTCTCCTCTCTGTCTACCACAACTTGCATTTAATGCAAGTTAACATTTGGGATATATATATATATGTATATATATTATATTATACATACAACACACACACACGGTTGAACACCCACACACACTACTGTACACAGCAGCACACCCACACACACTTCCTTTTTAAATATATATATATATATGTATATATACACACACACACATTACGTTGAACACATATATATATATATATGTATATACACATGCACATATATAACATACATAACATACATGCATATAATATATATATATATATATATTTCGCTACACATACTTACACATACATAACACACATACTAAAAAAAATATTTAAAAAACAAAAATTGCCTCAAAAATTCAAATCTTTACATGCATGGACCTCCTTTCCCTTCTCTTCTTCTTTTTCTTCTTCTTCTTCCTTCTTCTCTCACTTTCTTTCTCTACTTTCTCTCTCTAGCCGACCTCACATGCACACACTTACACAAGTCTGATTACACTCTCACATCATGCAACACACACACACACACACACACACATATATATATATATACCACTTATATTTTATAATTGACTTAGTTGCATGTAATGTGATTGGTTAGTTTGGGAGGTGGGAGGAGCTATTTTATACATATATACATATATGTTGCAATATTTAGCACAAAAAGTGAGCAACCCAAATGGTATCTTTTTGGGTGCTTAAGTGCTTGCTTATTTAGGTCAAGGGTTCAAAACCCATTGGTTGCACTTTTGGCTTCCTTTTTCCTATTTTTTTCTTATGCCTTGTTTGCCAAATTCAATTATTTATTTTAACTTTTTCCCGTTATTCTCTTTTTGTTTTATTTTTCCTTTTGTACTTGAATTTAATATTCATTCCTTCATGTATCGATTTTATAAATCGTAGTATTATTGATTTGGATTTATTTATTTATTTATTTTTTTTCGGAGTTGACCTCGTTAATTTAGGTTTCGGCATTTTTGAAATTATCGTTTGTTTTTCAATTAAATTTTCTTAATTATTCTATTAAGGGTCACTAATTAATAATTAGCGACTTAATTATTATTTAATCGGGTCACGGTGTTACACTCGTATTCTTATTCGTGTCGATTTAATAAATCGAAGTCTTAAAATTTTGTTCACGTTTTTCACGTGTCGACTTCGTTAGTTGAAGCCTTGTTGTTTTAATTTCCTTCACGTACCGTTCTTATCATCGTATATTTATTTCATTTTAGCTTTCGTCATCTTGATCAAATTTTCTAAGTCCCTAATATTTAACTAGTGGTGATATACCACAAACAGACACACCAATCACCTTGAGACACGTGTGCTTACAGAACCGATAAACTTGGTCATACAAAGCAGGCGCGGCCTCCAGGGCACTCTCATACAGTTATCCTCCAGAGCTTGTGCTCTAAACCATATTTACTCAGAGTATTCTGTATGATTCAGACCTCGTTATTTCCTTAACATCCGCCAAGTAGAGAATAAGGAAATGGTCTTCTACAAGGAAACTACCACATATAGTCATCTCTAGTCTGATACAATGTCCGACAAGGTAACTGCAATCCCCGATGATCAAATCCCTATTCTCACGACTCCAAATCCTAATCAACTTAGGAATGCCGCAGGCCATAAATTAAACCTTACAGGTACGCTTTATTTTCATGCTCATTCTTTGGCTTTCAATACAGTCTTTTCAATTCAGTTTACTTACTTAAGCATCGGAGCGGCTACTGCCGGAGGCAATCCGGTGGTCCTTTGATTCCTTCTTTTTGAGTGTTCTTCAGATCGCGGGGCCCAAATTTCTAGCGAGCTGAAAAGTGCAGCATCAGTTTGGCGCCGTCTGTGGGAGATGACTAATCTCCAAGTGCTCTATTCACAAACTTAATCTCTTCCTCACCGGAAAACCGTGGCCCCCAATCTTTGACCAAGGCAGAACGCTCAAAATCCGCGAAGCTCTCAACGTCAGCCGCCTGCTCCACGAGCAAGAGGGCCAACGGTTGATCCCATGCAACAAGAAATTGAATCAATCAAACGACACAACGAACTAGTACAGGAACAGCTACTTGCCATATCTAGAACTCTGGCAATGCTTACACAAAACCAAGGGACGAGTCCTCTAAATCCGCCGGCCAATATTGTTGGGGGAACACGACCCCTTATTATCACTGAGAATGAAGAGCCCCATGAGGAGGCTCCAAATAACCGGCCTGGGCACCCCCAAGGTGTTGCTCACGTCGGCAAAGATCCATAGTCGTCAGCAGCCCCCGGCTGGGGAACACCAGCCTTTGTCCCTGACGTCCACTACCGAAGCACTACTAGAGCCCCAACTCCAAGGGCTTCGGGAGCACCTCCGGCACCACAGGAGCCTCATCCCCAAGCAGCACCAATCCCTCCAGCTCGGAACCCTCCTCTATCCGAGGGACGTGCTCAGCCCGACTACCCTAAAACCGAGGCTATAAGACAAGGTTCACAAGAAGTTCGGCTCAGAGACCCACGGAGGGTCGAGGAAATTATGGAATCTATGGACCGAACAGTGGCTGTGAGAGGTGTCTAGAACCATCCAAAGCAGGATGAGTTGGCCAAGCTGCTCGGAAGACTTGCCACCCCATTCACTCTTGCCATCATGTCAGAAGAAAGACCAAGGAAGTTTATTATGCCAAAATTCACCTTGTATGATGGGATTGGAGACCCAGGAGATCATCTATCGCACTACCAGTACACGATGGACCTTCACGGGGCCTCTGATGCCTTTATGTGCCGATCTTTCATTACCAACTTAAAAGGTACCGCCCTAAAATGGTTCCATCACCTCCCACCGAACTCAGTTACCAGCTTCTATGAGCTCGGTAGGCAATTTCTAGATAGATTCATGACAAGCAGAAGGCTCAAAAGGGGACCAGAGTTCCTGCTAAATGTTAAACAGACCAAGGAAGAGTCCCTCAGAGCTTACATCGCCCGCTTTAATGTCGAACTCACGGAGATAACCAACTGCAACCTAGGTTTCCTTGTGGCTGCCTTAACTTCTGGTCTGGCTCACGGTGGCTTCAGAGACTCCTTGACAAAGAGCCCTCCAGCCGACATGGCGGCGTTTAATGGATCGGGCCAGGAAGTATATCAACTTGGAGGAAGCTAACCGCATATCCCAAAAGGGCAAGGAGCAAACCCAGAGGGACAATCCAAAGAGGGAAGATCATAAGAAGGATGACCACAAAAGGGACCCTAGCAAGAAAAGGGCCAGGAGTCCAGAAAAGAGAACTGCACCCAGGGCTGTTTATAATTCTAGACCAAGGGAGTTCACTAACTTTACCCCTTTGAACACTACACTAAACTAGGTACTTCGGCAGATCTGAGATCGGGAAAACCTGAGATGGCCAGAATCGATTAAAAGAGATCCCAGCCTTCGGGACCAAACTAAATATTGCAATTTCCACAAAGATCATGGGCATACGACTAACTCATGCAGGACCCTTAGATATAAGGTTGAGCAGCTCATAAAGAAGGGGCGCCTTCGAGAGTTCATCAAGCAGGACGAGAGGCAATACCCCCACGAAGACAATCCTCAACAATGGACAGACCAGAAGCCCGAGCAAAGGCAAGAGCAGAGGGAAGGACGAAACAAGCCTCAAAGGCAAAACAACCATGTCATCTACGTCCTCCATGCCGACTCCCCTATTATAGGAATGTCAAACAGGGCAAGAAAGAGGTATGCTCGGGAGGCCAGGGCTGCCCCAGATGTAGTGCAGATCCTCAACGTTGAGAAAAGGCTCAAACCAGGGCCGGAGATTCAGTTCACAGAACATGACCTAACTGGGGTACACTGTCCTCACAGTGATGCCCTCGTCATCACTCTCAAGATTGCCAACTTCGAGATCAGAATGGTTCTGGTTGACACCGGCAGCTCTGTTAATATACTGTTCTATGAGCCACTCAAACAGATGAAGATTGACCACCACAGCATCAACCCTACTACCGCCGTGATGGCAGCCTTTGATGGTAATCTCAGTATCCCATTGGGAAGGATCGACCTGCCTACTACTGTAGGGGAAGGTGAAGGACAGAAAACCACCATCTCAGAATACATGGTGTTGAATATGAAATCTCCCTACAATGTCATAATCGGAAGACCATGGCTACACCAGATAGGGGTGGTCACCTCGACCTTACACCAATGTTTGAAGTATATCCACAACCAGAATATTTATTTTGTGAGAGGATGCCAGCCGACTTCTCGGGAATGCCACGCTATTGCGCTCAAGGAGAAGACTACCAAATAGCAATTACAGTATACTCGGGACTGTACAGATCCAATTCTCTCCCACACTCCCAAGGAGGAAGGTTGCCCTTCCAGCATCGAAGAACCCCTAAACCCAAGGGGACGGGACAGCAAGGCCAAACCCTTTGGCGAGCCCATCAAAGTATTGGTCAGTTCAGAATCAGAAGGGCATTATTTGTACATTAGTCCAGACCTGACACACGCCGAGCAAGAGAAGATAATCAAGTTTTTGAAAGACAACCTCTCTGTATTTGCTTGGGAGACCAAGGATATGGAGGGTATAGATCCTAAATTCATAACTCACAAACAGATGGTAGATCCAGACTGTAACACCCCAATTACTTGACTGGCATGTTTTGTGTATTGAAAACTGTTTTGAGAATGAAATGTCGGGTTTAGCTAATTTAATGTCTATTTTTAATAGTGATAAAACTCGAATTAGCTAATTATGAGAAACTCGAGGAAATAAAAACTGACATTGGACCTTGATCAATGAAAGATATTCTGAGTAGGAAGTGACAGAAAGAAACCGCACTGAAAAAGGAGTTACGGATTGGGAGTTAAGGCCAAAATAGTGAAACTGGAATTCTGAGACAACCAAACAGGGCCTTAACCAGAAAAATAGGAGAAAATGGTCACTTGGGAGGCCAAGGGGAATTGAACCCTTGACCTACCAAGGTAGGTAAAATCTGTCCCAAAAAGTTACCAACTAGGCTGTTGGTTACTTTGTGCATATATACAACAATATATGTATATAACCTATAATCTTGCCCAAGCCACCACCCAAATTGGCCAATGGCCTTGCATGCATTCCCTTCATCATACCCCTCCATCACCTCCATTAGTCAACAGCCACTAACCCCACTAAGGGCAGAGATACACTCACATATATGTATATGTGTATAGCCCTATATGTATATGAAGCTATAATATATAAATGCCATAACTTGCATCATATTCTCTCTTTAGAGAATTCTGAAAAATACAGAAATTGTGTGAGTCATGTTGTGTACGTGAGGGACTGTGAGAGAGTGTGAGAGTGTAGTGAGAGAGAGGGGAAGAAAGCTTTGCATACAAGGGAGCTTGAGGGAAAATTTGGCCATTTGAAGTGCAAGGGGGGACTTGAGGATCACGGTGCATGAACTGAGAAGCTTGAGGGACATTTAGAAAGGTCTGAACCGAGCCAAGAGTGTGAACTGCTACTGCTTGAAGGTAAAATTCCAAATTTATCTTCAATTCTTGTTTTGTAAATTTTGGAACTGTTTGATAGAAATGGACTGCATGCATGGTTATTTTGACCCTAAGAACTAATTTGGAGCATACTGTGTGTGTTGGAGGTCTCAGATAGGTCAAGAACCATGAAACCCGAAACTAACCTCCATTGATGAAGCTTGGAAACACCAAGTCTGATTCGACCATAACCATTTGAGATTTTGCATGTTGAGACCTGAAATAGACCCTAAGAGGATCTCAAACATCTACCTACGCGACCCCAGAACACTGTATGGCCCCACGAATTTCAAAATATTCTTACGGGTTCAAAACTTAAATTGTCGATGCATGTAACTAAACTGAAAAATGAAGATAGGGTCTTGATCCTTATGATTTGTAGATCACATAGCTTCAAAAATCACATGAAATGGTGAAGAATCGAGGATGCTAGGTCGTGTTACAGGTCACGGCTATCGTTTTGAAAACAGAATGGTTTAGAGTGATTCGAAGCTTTAAATGGATGATAAATGATAGATATGATATGTAGAAACCTGTTAGGATCGAAAACAGAGAGAGACCGTGTGTTAAAACTCACGAAATAGAAATTAAAAATCTGCAGAAATTAGGGCAACACTGAGGCAGTTAGTGGGGAAGACAGAGTTGACTCGGCCGAGTCGACTGAGTCAAGATGGGTTGGGCCGAGCCAACTCGGACACGTGGAGTAACCTGGGGCTACCACCGAATTAAATGGACGGTGTCGTTTTGGGCCGTTTATATGTTAAACTGATATGTTTAAAAAGAAAAGAAAGGGAAGGAAGAAACAGGGGCTACGGGGTTTCGAACCCCTGACCGCACGCGCCCAACACCACGCCCTTACCACTCGGCCACGCGCTTGCGTGTGTCACCTATGGGGCACAGTATATATATATATATTATATATTTAATTATATCAGAAAAATAAAAGATGCATTTTGCGCCTTATAAGGTTCGGACGCAGTGTCTATTGGAGAGGGAGGTGGCACGCGTCCGCTGTGCCACCCTATTCGACCGGTCATTATTCTGCCAAAATAATATATATACTATATATATTCTGAAATTAATTTAATTAAAATTATTTAATTAAATTAAATACTCCAAATTAGTCCGTTGTCCAAAAATCATAAGTTATATATGTATTCCTACTGTCTCGGACCTCCTGAGTCCAATGGTGAGGTCCGTGACTGCAAATGAGGTACCAAAAAAAAATATGATGTATGAAATTACCATAATACCCCTGACCCTGTACAAGGCCCAAATGAAATCCGATTTCAACGGAACTGATACCAGTAGTAGACTTGACACTTGTAAGACTGTATACATGATTATATGACGAACCCGAGACAGAAATTATGTGACGGCAAAAATGACCAAAATACCCCTGACATACCCGAACCCAGATTTAAAAGCCGAGAGAGTCTAAATTGACTTTCTTCGACCTTCCGAACTCAATGGTTAGGTCTATATTATGAAAATCAGAACCGATAAATGTGTGAAGATACTGAAACCCTAAGCCAAATGCTTAAGAGGTAAGACCTATGAACTAGCCACTGTAAGTTAGTTCCATGAAACCCATCATAGGGTAGACTTACTCAGTCTAAGGTCATGAGTTGATAAATCTTTATAAATTGTTTTAGGATTAAAGAGAAAAAGAGGAAGGCTCCGTTCATAGCTTCAAACTCAAATATTGAAGGTGAGTAACTTCTGACACTGTTTAAGTTACTGCTCCTTGATCTGCTAAATTGTTTCGAATACCATATGTTTTAAATGCAATTGTTTTAAATGCATGCTTTTATCACCGATGACATGGTTTTTAGTTTCTCAAATGATTAACTATACTTCTGATTGATATGCTAGCACTCTGAACCATTTATCTGTTTTGATCTATTGAACTTGACTTGGATTTATTGAACTATTAATTCCAAACTGATTTAAGCAAAGATTGAATTCGAAACTCTTGCCTGGATATCTATGTTACTCACTGGGCTTTTTAAAGCTCATTCCATTATTTTAATAATTTCAGGGGAACTCTCAGATGGACAGGTTTAGCGGGTTCAGGACTTAGGGGGGGAAAATGTTGGAGACCCCCAGATAAAATGATAACCCATTTTTGTGAATCTATACCATTTTTGTACTTTTTGTGTAATTGAACAGACTATGACCTTTTGTGGTGAAACTGTTTTGTAATCTTGATAAGATAGGACTGACTATGATGTATCCTGAATGCTCTGCCAAGTATATATGTATGCATTCTCTTGTGAAAATTCCGCTGCTTAAATTATATATGTTGAATGCATTATGCTTGGGATTTATATCTGAATGGCCTGTGGTTAGGATTACCGTCGGGGTTTTGCTTTTAAAAAAAAAAAAAAAAAAATTGATAAAACCCGATGGGTGCCTAACTGGCCTTTGTCACGTGCCCCAAATCCGCACAGGGTGGGTCTGGGGGATGTGACACAGACCACCCACCAGTGAGACAAAAAAGAAGGCCGATAGCTCCAGAACGACATCGGATCATAAATGAGGAAGTCCAGAGGCTGCCTGAGGCCAGAATGATACGTGAAGTATTCTACCCGGACTGGCTGGCCAATACTGTTCTAGTCAAAAAGAAAAATGGCAAGTGGAGAGTCTGCGTGGACTATACAAACCTCAATAAAGCTTGCCCCAAGGACAGCTTTCCATTGCCAAGGATAAACCAGCTGGTTGATGCTACTGCAGGGCATGAACTCATGAGTTTTATGGATGCCTATTTTGGGTATAATCAAATCTAGATGTACCCTCCAGACCAGGAGAAGACAGCCTTCATAACCGAACGAGGTCTCTATTGCTACAGAGTGATGCCGTTCGGTTTGAAGAATGCTGGGGCCACATACTAGCGGCTGGTCAACAGGATGTTCAGCTTACTGCTCGGCAGCACCATGGAGGTGCATATTGATGACATGCTGGTCAAAAGTTTACAGAAAGGCAGTCACCTCCAGCACTTATCCCAGACCTTCGATATCCTAAGACAGCACAAGATGAAGCTCAATCCCTCGAAATGTACCTTCGGGGTGACGAAGGGAAAATTCTTGGGATACATTGTCTCTCAGCGGGGTATCGAGGTGGACCCTACACAGATCCAAGCTCTGATTGGACTGGAGTCACCAAAAACTAGAAAAGACATTCAGGCACTGAATGGCAGAATCGCGGCTCTAAGCAAGTTTATCTCCAAGTCCACTGATCGCTGCCTACCCTTCTTCAGAGCTTTAAAGGGCAACAAAGCTTTACAATGGACGGAGGAATGTGAGAAAGCGTTCCAAGGACTGAAGGAGTACCTTGCCTTTCCAGAGCTTCTGTCAAAACTAGTCCAAGGGGAAAAGCTACTCCTTTACCTTGAAGTCTCTGAGAACGTGGTCAGCTCCGCACTAGTTAGACAGGACAAGGGAGTCCAGAGGCCCATACTCTATGTCAGTGGGGCATTACTCGACACAGAGAAGAGATACGCAGAGGTTGAGAAGCTGGCCTTCGCTTTGGTAATATCAGCTCGGAAGCTTCAACCTTATTTCCAAGCTTATCCAATTGAAATCCCAACCGCCTATCCCCTGAAGTCAATACTGAGGTAGCCTGAGGTTTCAGGAAGATTAGTAAAATGGTCTGTGGAGTTGGGAGAATTCGACATATCATATGTGCCACGGAACTCCATAAAGGGACAAGCCTTGGCAGATTTCATTGCTGAGTTCACCCCAGCACTTCAGAACCAAGCACAGCCCTTTGAAACTTCAGGGACGTGGCAGCTCTACATTGATGGGTCATCAACTGATCAGGGTTCTGGAGTGGGCCTAGTATTACAGTCCCCTGACGGGCTCTTATAAAAAAAAAGCAATTAGCCTGGGATTCAAAGCTTCCAACAATAAAGCAGAATACAAAGCCCTAATCCTAGGTATGAAGTTGGCTCTGGAATGCAAGGTTCAAAACCTTGAGGTCTTCTCAGATTCCCAGTTGGTGGTGAGCCAAGTTCTGGGAGAATTCTCTATTAAAGACAAAAGAATGCTTCGGTATTCCGAACTGGTGAAGCTCTTGAAATCCTCCTTCTAGACGTTTTCCATCCAAAAAATAGAAAAAAGCCAGAACTGCCAAGCAAACGCTTTGGCAAACATGGCATCCCGCCTGATGGCAGAAAAGGAATCTGCAATAAAAATCTCCTACCAGCCAGGACGCAGCATAGAAGAAGCCCAAGTTGCCCAAATTGCTGAACAACCCCAGAACTGGATGACCTCGATCCTCTAGTAGCTCGAATCGGGGCTCCTCCCTGAGGATAAAAACAAAGCAAGGAGAATCCAGATCAGAGCAGCTCGGTACCTGATCATGAACAATAAGCTCTACAGAAGGTCCTATTCTCAACCCCTGTTGAAATGCTTAACTCCAGAAGAATCTCAGTATGTCTTGGCTAAAATACACAAAGGAATTTGCGGGAACCATAATGGGGGCAGAACAATAGCTCACCGAGCTCTAACACAAGGCTACTACTGGCCTAGTATGCTGAAGCAAGCTAAGGAGTATGTCCAGAAGTGCGACAAATGCCAAAGGTTTGCTCTATATCAACACCAGCCCCATCACGAGCTCATCCCAATTACTAGTCCTTGGCCCTTTGCTCAATAGGGGATGGACATTGTGGGCCCATTACCCAAAGCCCCACCAAACAGGAAATATCTTCTGGTAGCCATTGACTACTTCTCTAAATATGCTGAAGTTGAACCCCTTACACATATCACTAAGAAGGAAGTTGAAAACTTCACTTGGAAGAACATTGTATGTAGGTTCGGGATACCACGTGTGATCATCTTTGATAATGGGACGCAGTTCACTGGCAAAATCTTTAAGAAATTTTGTGAAAATCTCAACATCAAATAACACTTTGCCTCTCCAGGCCATCCACAAGCGAATGGGCAAGCAGAGGTCACCAACCGAACGATCCTTGATGCATTAAAGAAAAGGTTGGAGCAGGCCAAAGGAAAGTGGGCGGAGGAGCTTCCTGGGTTCTTGGGGCCTACAGAACAACCAGAAGAACTCCCACCTCTGAAACCCCCTTCTCACTGGCCTATGGTACAGAAGCAGTAATCTCGGTGGAAATCGGTATGCCAACTTTAAGGACTGAAGCCTTCGAACAAGAGTCCAATGATCAGTAGCTGGTAAAAAATTTGGATTTGATTGAAGAAAAAAGAGACCAAGCCAGAATAAGGATGGAAGCCTACCAGCAGAGAATGGTCAACAATTCCAAAGTAGGGCTCAGGACAGTCAGCTTTCAAGTTGGAGACTTTGTCTTAAGAAGAGCTTTTCCAAACACCAAGGATCCCACTATGGGAAAGTTGTCACCCAACTGGGAAAGGCCCTACAGAGTAACGAAGGTTGTTAGGCCTACAACTTACTGGCTAGAAGACATGGCGGGGAAATCCATTCCTAGGCCTTAGAATGTAGAACATTTACGGAAGTATTATCAATAAAGATCTTTTCTTTTCAAATACCTCTACAAAGTGTTCACTTTAATGCACAGACCTCCAGAGTCTGGTCCATTTTTAAATGCACGGGCCTCTAAAGCCTGGTCTATCTCTAAATGCGTAGGCCTTCAGAGCCTGGTCTATCTCTAAATGCGTAGGCCTTCAGAGCCTGGTCCATCTCTAAATGCACAGGCCTTCAGAGCCTGGTCCATCTCTAATGCACAGGCCTCTAGTGCCTGGTCCATCTCTAAATGCACAGGCCTTCAGAGCCTGGTCCATCTCTAAATGCACAGGACTTTAGTGCCTGGTCCACCTCTAATGCACAGGCCTTTAAAGCCTGGTCCATCTCTAATGCACAGCCCTTCAGAGCCTGGTCTATCTCTAATGCACAGGCCTCCAGTGCCTGGTCCATCTCTAAATACACAGGCCTTCAGAGCCTGGTCCATCTTTAAATGCACGGGCCTCCAAAGCCTGGTCCATCTCTAAATGCACAGGCCTTCAGAGCCTGGTCCATCTCTAAATGCATGGGCCTCCAGAGACTGGTCCATCTCTAATGCATAGGCCTCTAGTGCCTAGTCCATCTCTAAATGCACAGGACTTTAGTGCCTGGTCCACCTCTAATGCACAGGCCTTCAAAGCCTGGTCCATCTCTAATGCACAGGCCTTCCGAGCCTGGTCCATCTTTAAATGCACAGGCCTTCAGAGCCTGGTCCATCTCTAAATGCACAGGCCTTCAGAGCCTGGTCCATCTCTAATGCACAGGACTTTAGTGCCTGGTCCATCTCTAATGCACAGGCCTTCAAAGCCTGGTCCATCTTTAATGCACAGGCCTTCCGAGCCTAGTCCATTTGTAAATGCACAGGCCTTCAGAGCCTGGTCCATCTCTAAATGCACAGGGCTTCAGAGCCTGGTCCATCTCTAAATGCACAGGGCTTCAGAGCCTGGTCCATCTCTAATGCACAGGGCTTTCGAGCCTGGTCCATCTTTAAATGCACAGGCCTTCAAAGCCTGGTCCATCTCTGAATGCACAGGCCTTCAGAGCCTGGTCCATCTCTAATGCACAGGCCTTCAGAGCCTGGTCCATCTCTAATACACAGGCCTTCTTCAATATAGAGATCCAATGATCCAGACCATCCGAAGACAGAAGTTCCGAACACCTTCAACTAGTGCCCAACTGCTATTTACACAAGTTTCTTAGATCGGCAGACCCTCAGAGCTGATTCTTAGATTACTTGGCCTATGTACTTACAAGCAACGAATACTACAGTACCGAGCTGGTTTGAAGTACTCTTGTTCAAGGCACAAGTTTTATGTTTGTTTCTTTGATCTACTCTCAGAACATACAAACAGAATGACTGATCAGCAGTGCTCGGAAAGGTGTTTTAACTCTAAAAGAACACATCCAAACACAAGGTACATCAAATTTGAGGAAAAGGAATTCAATTTTATTGATGGTTTATAAAATTTACATCAATAAAAGAAGACTGGAAAGAAAACAAGTACACAAAAACTACAACAAAGACACCACTATGTTTTGCGACATCATGGCTTTCTTCCTCGAATCTCTTTAGTGCAAAGAAAAGGGGCCCAAGTTCCAAACCTCCGTTATCGTCGCCACCGGCTTCCATTTGAAAGGAAGGAACCCTGAACCCTAATCTGCATCATGAAGTACCCAGGCCATTTCATCATCACTGTCACTTATCTCAATACCAACGGATGATGAGGGCTCTGGGTCTCAAGAGACCTCCATTCTCCACCTTCGTTTCCCTCAAATTCGGCATGACACCCTAGCCGGTTTGAGCAAGGGTCTCTGCCAAGACACAAAGGCAAGGAGGCATCCCACCTTCGTCTTCATCACCAATGCTCCAAGCCTCGGTTGAATCAAGGAGGGTCCACCTCCAATCGGAGAAGTCTCGACCGGATGCTAAGATAGACAAAAAGATCTTCACCTCCTCTAATCCTTCCTTGGAGACTGAATCAAAGGGAAGGATAACTCTCGGCCATAGTTTAATTATTCCCAACTCGGACTGAAAATTTTCAATCATCTTCGGGCAAACGGCAAGCTTCTAAAGATATCCAAATTCTCTCCGATGGGGGAACAGTCTGAAAGAAAAAAGTAAAGAGATTGGGCACAACCGTATGCCCCTCTCTCATATATATAGGCCCTTGAAGCCCAAAAGCCACCTATATGGACCGTCGCAATGGTTAAAGGAGGGGTTGACCTCGAAAACCCAAAAGAGAGCTGTATAAATGAATGACGCATGAAACCGTCCTTTCGGATACCTAAAAGACGGGATGCAAGACTTTCGCAAGCATACAGCCCTAGTCAAACAAACAGAGTCTAGCCCACCTTAATACGAAGGCCCTCGGTCCAACATACAGACCTTTCAGTCTTGGCCATTCCGTTGACCCCTGATAGACCATGTGCATGACAAAAGACCATCAATTCGATTGTGCCTTAGTCCTGGTCTTGGAGACTCAGAAGCAGAACAATCGGCCTCACAACCCTTCAGAATTTGCTCCCAATATATGTGATACAAGATCAATACCATATCCCTACTCATCTGATTAAAGTAATACAGCTCGGAAGACAACTACCGACGATAACAAAGCTGGTCTGAAGAGCTCCAGAACAGCCTCACTTGCAACAATTTCTCACATCAACCATAAATTGAAAGGACCAGCATACTACAGGGCAATACAACACAATGCTACATGGGTCAACCAGGAATCCACACAAAATAAAAGGATGAAGGCGTTTAAAAAGAAAATCTATTTCATTCAACAATAATAGTCTATTACATTGAAGGTTCAAAAATTAAGCAAAATGTACATATCCTAAGCCTGATCAGCAGGACCAGGCTCAACAGCTGGGGAAGGATCGGCAGAAGCAACACCAACCATTCCGTTCGGAACAACAACTTTAGAAGGATCGGTAGGGGGAACGTCTATCACCTCGCTCAGAACGGCAACTTCGGGAAGGATAACCCCAAGAGGCACAATCGAGGATATGTTGAAATCAGGAAATTTGGCCAGGAACCTAGTTCGAAAGTTGTTGAAGCCAAACATGATCAGGTTGTTGGCCATTCCTTCCAGTTCCATCCTCATTTCTGTCTCATTCTCTGTTCGAGCCCGCTCAACTGCGTCCTCAAGCTTTTGATGATAGAGGTACCGCATGCCGTCCATCTCCTCTTAAAGTCTCTCTGCTTGCTGAACATAAAGATTCTTCTCTGACTCCATGACGGCTAGAGAATTCTAGGACTCCTTCAGCCTCTCCGCAGCTTCATGAGCCTCAGACTTAGCAATAGCTAGCTGAAGCCTAACCTCGTCCAGCTCAGCCTGGAGCTTGTCAACCTCCTCTGAAGATGGAGAGACCTCCGTCAGAGCAGAAAAGGTATACAAGGTCTGCAATATACAGAACAAACAGTTCAGTACCCAGCTAAAAACACTTGGAAAAAGGGAAAAAAAATAGAGACCTGACGAACTTACTTTGACTTGAAGAGAAGCCAAGTCAGCTAGAAGCTTCTCTAGCTTCTGTGGCTTGAGTTTGAGGGAGCCTTTGGCCCAAAAGTCCCTCAGAACCTTTTTGGCTGCCTGATTAACAGCACCATGGGCCACTGAAATTGACGCCCCTTGCTCGTTGGTTTGGTTGGGGCCGGGGGGACCACAGAGATAAGGGAAGGCTCCTCTCTCTCCCCCGAGGTAGGTTCAGAAGAGTCCGAGAGTAGCCTCCTCCTTTTTTGTTTGGAGGGGAGGGTCCACTGGGGAAGGAGCCTCCCCCACTACCGCAGATGAAGATGGCTCGGTCTCCCACCTAGCAATCAGACCTTTTGTCAGCTCTTCTACTCGGCCCTTAGCAACCATCAAATTGTCAGGATTTACGATGACGGAATGGTCTTGGTTGCTGGGTCGTAAGAGCTTTTTATATTGCTTCTGGAGTGCGGGAGTAAAGCTCGGCCTCTTCCACACACTTCTATCTGCACAAAAGACACAAAGGTAATCAGCTCGGCAATTGATGCACATAACAGAATTATAGCAGCCACAGGAAAAATTGGGTCTCACCTTTTGGCCTAGTGGTTCGAGGAAATATTGTGGAATGGTCCTGAAAGTCTTCATATTCCCATCCTCCTTTTATGAAGAAATATCACTTCTTCCAGGTCTTGTTGGAGGAGGGCACGAAAGAAAGGGGTCTGAACCCACTATCAAAAGACATATAATAGAGGCCTTCCGACCTCATGTACTTTAGATCCATATTGCTACGGATCAAGTCAAGAGAAACGTCAACATCATTCAAATGCCCTAACACTATGAAGCCTAACAAATGTCTCTAACTATTGAGATTGAGGTCTGCAGGGTAAAGGTTAAACCAACAGAAGAATTGTTTTACAAGGTCGGGAAGAGGGAGTGTCAGTCCCATTTCAAACCAAGCTAAATAAACATAAATTTCTCCCGCTCTAACATCGCGTGGGCGATCCAGAGCATCCGGGACCCTGAAGGTAACATTCGAAGGAAGATTGAACTTCTCCCATAACTCTTCTAACATACTCTCAGTGATTGCGCTCTCACCTTCCTCTCTACGGGCGGATCGACCAAAAGTCCCTCCGGCCCTATTTGGGGACTCCTCAAAAGCATCAACTATCCTAACCTCCGGACTGGGGGGGTTCTACCAACCTATCTTCGGTATTATTAGTAGAGGGAATGGTTGCAAGTTGAAATTGAGTGATTGTCCTAGAAGAACTGCTTGAACCAGAAAGTGACCCAAGGCCAGACATGGCGGACAAAAGAAAATAACGAAGCAAAGGAGAGGAAGCGTAAAAGAAGCTAAAAATCAAACCTGGAATCAAGAAAGGCTACGAGCACCGGATATGCTTCGACTTTCAAAATACGTCAAATCAGGAATGGCAGAGTCTCTGATACTGTAGAGGCAAGTGCGGAAGAAAGGCGTAAAAGTCCTTTCCCCTTCTTTATATACATATTCGAAATATGAGCCCCCTAAGCCGATTCGGCATGACGGTTGAGGGTAATGATGACTTCTCAAGTATCGGCTACGCAATAAATGACCTATTAAACCAGCGTCTTGGAAAGAGGATGGACAAAACGTGTGACTCTTCATAAAGCCCATAGCCCTAGTTACGCCCTAGCTCCTAATTATGGCTCCGGGGGGAGGAGTAGCTGATATACCACAAACAGACACACCAATTACCTTGAGACACGTGTGCTTACAGAACCGATAAACTCAGTCATACAGAGCAGGCGCGGCCTCCAGAGCACTCTCATATAGTTATCCTCTAGAGCTTGTGCTCTGAACCATATTTACTCAGAGTATTCCGTATGATTCAGACCTCGTTATTTCCTTAACATCCGCCAAGCAGAGAATAAGGAAATAGTTTTTTACAAGGAAACTACCACATATAGTCATCTCTAGTCTGATACAATGTCCAACAAGGTAACTGCAATCTCCGATGATCAAATCCCTATTCTCACGGCTCCAAATCCTAATCAACTTAGGAATGCCGCAGGCTATAAATTAAACCCTACAGGTACGCTTTATTTTCATGCTCATTCTTTGGCTTTCAATACAGTCTTTTTAATTCAGTTTACTTGCTTAAGTAGCAGAGCGGCTAACATGGGAGCCAATCCGGTGGTCCTTTGATTCCTTCTTTTTGAGTGTTCCTCAGATCGCGGGGCCCAGATTTCTAGCGAGCCAAAAAGTGTAGCATCAAGTGGCTTAATTTTTACTAATTGGGTTGGGTGTTACACCTTTTGTCTTTTTATTATAGTTGCCACCATTTTTAAAATTTTACCTCTTCCTTTGAAATTTTTAGAAAAGTGATTTCTTTCAAATTTTGGAGCTTCAAAAGAAAATGTAAAAAAAAAATTCAAATTGTAGTGGTTCTAAAAAAGAAGTAGATGCAATTGTCATAAAAGATTTAGTAATTTTCTTTTTAGTTCTTCTTTCGGCCTCTATCCCTAATAAAATAGGAAAACATTTTCATAGTAACAGAAGTAGAAGACAAATTAAGATCAATAACAACAGGCTCCCAAGAATTAGGCAAAATATGTAAAATAGTTGACATTTGCATTGGATCAGGGATTGGGTTTCCTAAAGTTGCTAACTCTTTGGCAATGACAGACAATTTATTAACATGATCAATCACATTATCATATTCTTTCATTGGAATGCCATGAAAATTTTCAATTAATAATTGAACATATATTCTGATGAAGCATGAAAGGCATTATTAACATCATCAAACATTATTTCAGCATGTTGATATTCTTCAAATAAAATTTCAATTTCAAGTTCCATAAATGTGAGCATAATATTTCTAGTAGTCCTATCTTCTTTAAGAAACTTTTCATACATTCTCCTATTAGCAGCACTTGCATTTTCAAGTGGTGAAATTGGTGCATCAATATCAATCACATACTTGACCTTGTCTTGAAAAAGTATGTGATGGATATGACGCTTCCAAGTTGAAAAATTAGTACCATTTAATTTTTCAATTTTCTTAATTCTTGACTTACAACCCTATTAGCCATGATATAAATTTTTAAAAATAGACTTGAGTTTAGAAGGACTGACTGTTGGAGCAAACAAAAATATAATTGTATACTATACCAAATTTTTCTTTGGCAAAACTTGGCTCAAATACCAATGTTGGATGCAACCATCAAAACTTAAGATGCTGAAATATGTTAGAAGTCTCAATAATTGGCCGTAAAATTGATCTTTAAA
This sequence comes from Nyssa sinensis, assembly GCA_008638375.1. Taxonomy (NCBI): domain Eukaryota; kingdom Viridiplantae; phylum Streptophyta; class Magnoliopsida; order Cornales; family Nyssaceae; genus Nyssa; species Nyssa sinensis. Next base: position 10,272,327 of record CM018037.1, on the reverse strand, counting down.
TTCCTATGTGTTGAAGTAAGCCAAATGGATTGACACGTCTCACCGTGTAAGAGTTGGATTGCAGCTTGAATTTTGTTGGATTACAGCTTGAAATATTTGGAGATTAATCTTGAATTCACGATCCAAGTAGAACCTTTGGAGTCACTACACCATTTTCACAATTCTTTAAATAGGAATCTGTAATATATGATTAAGTCAAAATAGAGATAATGCAAATTTGTTATTAGGTTGCAATTGGTTTTTTCCTTAACATAAGATCTTTTAAACTTGAAGTGTGTGTTAGTTTCATATCAAGAAAATCTGATTGGCGTGGTTATTTAACTTACCCATATCTACAACAACTCCTCTATTTTAGGAGGATAGTTATACACTTTCAACCAAATTGCCCCCATCCACATGCACATCCCGTATTAAGTGGGATACTGTCATGCCCCGAATTTCTACAAACCCGGGTAGTGAGTGAGATTAAATAAGAAGATAAACGGAAAGTCATTAAGTGGATTTAATTGCTTACTCATTCATTTTCCCCTATTTTCTCAAAATTAGAATTAAACACTTGCTATTTAACATGACTAAAATGGTTTCCCAAGGTTTCTTAATTGTCCCACCCAATTAATGTTCAAATTGGTTTAAGTCATATTCAAAAATAGCTCCCAAAATAGTCTCAAAGCATTTCTAAAAATGCCTCAGGATAATTGCCCAAATGGGCCCCAAAATGCCCTAAGGCATGGTCCAAGAATGGTTAAGAAGTCCCACCTAAAGTGGTCCAAGTAAATGGCCAAACATGGCCTTGACGTATAGTTAAAAGTGTCCCAAAAGAATGCCCAACATGGCTCTATGTAATGGCCAAAAGTGGCCCCAAAAAGTAAGGTCATGCATGTAATCAAATGGCCCTGAAATATGTACCAAAACATGGTTCAAAAGGTGGTGTCAAAGGGGCTGTCAAGTGGCTGGCCAATAGGGTAGGACAATAGGGTTGTCGCGATAGGGCAGCAAGCGCGCAGGGGGCAAGTATGGGCGAACGGCAGGCTGCGGGCAGCTGGGCTGCTTCTCTGCATTTTTATTGTAGCGACAGAGAGCAGTTTTCCAATTTTTGTGTAGAATTACTATTCCGGCTGCAACCTAATTTTTTCTATTTCTGATTTTTTTTCCCAATTTTTTCAAGTCACTTTTCTTCTATTTTTAACCCATTTCCCCAAGGTTTCTAACCCTCCATTTTAGACACTTTTCTCACCTAATTACAAGGTGTTTTATACACTTAATCAATTCTTCAATTTTTTCAAAATTTTGACATGACCTCCTTTGTTTTCTAAGTCTTTTTCCCACCTAATTTTCACAACACTTCATTTATATAACTACATCACAATCCATCGTCGCTCGATGGCCACAAATTCATTAAATTAAACATACATTATCTAATTATACAATTCTCTACATATACACATATACTTTGGAATTTAAAACATCATGTCCTCATTTTTACTACAATCATACGGCCTTGCCCACTTGTTTTCATAGCATACAAAGAGTATACAAATAAACACACATGGTCTTAAGGCTTATGCCCTTATACAACTCAAAATATGATGCCCCGAGAGCCAAATCTTCTTCATAGTCCATTTCCCTTCCTTTCTCCAAGACTTCAACAAGTCTCATGTACCGGGAGCATCATCTGAAATATGGTATCCCACGAATGGGTCAACGCAACTGTTGGTATGACATGATGCTAATGCAAGGAACAAAATTAAGGCGTGGCATGTGCAAGTGTACATTTATATCTACATGCCATTTAATTCATTAACATAATGCAAAGGCAGTATGCGTGACACACCCATGGCAACTCTATGTCACACCCATGTCAACTCTACGCCACACCCATGTTAACTCTATACCACCATGTCTCGGCTTATGGATTGCTCCCGTTGGATATCTGAGTACCAACACCTGTTCACGGATCGCTCCCGTTGGGTAAGCAGGTACCAATGCAATGGCCAATTTTGGGTTTTTCACCACAGGATCTACACCCTCATAATGCATAGCACCAAGTGCTCAACTCACGCCATGCCTCCATGGATTTAAACTATGCCAACATGCTTTGATTTCATTCTTATGCAATTCAATGAAACATTTCATCAACACATGGAGTATCACTTAAAAATATGCCTCTTTCACAAAGTAAAACATAACTTCAAATTCACAACACTTTGTCTACATGAATGTAAGTCACAATTCAATGAGTTAAACATATGATCAAGTTTTATGTTCATTACTTTAACAATTTCTTAAAAAAATACAAATCCACAAACCACCAACTCATGGAATAAATCATAACTCTCAAACCATAAAATTTTCTCTACATGAACCATAGCTAAAATGCAATGAATCAAACATATAAACAAGTTACATGTTCATCACTTTGGCAAATTCTCAAAGATTACAAAATACATAAAGCACCAATACTTTAAATAAATCATAACTTTCAAACTACAAGATTTTGTCTACATGAACCTAAGCTAGAATACAATGAATTTCACTTATAGTCATGGTTCATGTTTATCACTTTTCCAAATTCCCAAAGAACACTCAAGTACACAAAAGTACCTAAACTACCAACTCTAGGTTTTTAAAGCAACTATATCCTAAGTGATTTTTTAACATCAAATAAACACTTGAATCATTCAATCAACATGTAAATCACTCTTAAACTTTATCCTACTCCTTATTTAGCAAAATATCATACCTTAAATGGTTTTTCTCAAACTAAGAGAGTTGTGTTTGCTACACAGCCAAACTGATTGGTGAGAATATAGGTCTTGATGAGAGGAACAACTTCCTAGAAGGAACCTTCGTGAAAATCCAAGCCTAGATGTGTGTTTCGGAAGCTTGAAGCTTGGAGAACCTAGGGCTTTTTATCCTTTTCTCTCCATGAACGTGTTCTGCTCCTTCTCCAGCCCAAAAATAATGAAATTATATACTAAGGGGCTGTATTTATAGTAAAGGGGCAAAAGGGGGCAAAATGACCCTTTTGTACTTAATGAATCCTGGCCCCGTTACATTACAACCCGTCCCGAAATGCCTCAATTCAATTTTTTTATTTAACCAAAGTTCTTAAAATTATTTTAAATGAAAATTTTCAAAAAAAAATTATTTTCGCCTATGGCCGGATCCACCCGGGCCACCCGGATGCCCTTTTGGTTCAATTTTTAAAACTGTCTCTGAACAGGCTCAAATTTTTACAGAAGATGTATTTTAATATTATAAGAATATTTATCTTCTATGGCATACTCAAAATATGCCTCTAAATATGACTTATATCCAAATGATGCATGTTTAGTATCCTACCGGCAAACAGTGCATGAATAGTGCCCTACCGGCAAAAATGGAAAATTTATCCGCATGTTTCAGATCTCTACATCCTTCCTCCCTTAAAGAAATTTCATCCCAAAATTTAAAAATGTGCCTCTTATACAAAATTTCGAAAGATTAATACAAAATGCGTTGTAACATGGAGACGTGCAGCCTTACCTATAGATCTTTCACCTCTCCCTTCGCTAGGAGATATGGAATGCATTACCCTCTCCCCCTAAAGGAACCTCATCCACTTGGGCGGGCGTGCAACGGCGTACAGACATCTCCACACTACTAGGGTTTAGTCTTGATCCCATTTGTAACGGCTCACTCCACATGGCACAACGCATAATGAAATCCTCACACATGTTGGCTTATCAATGCCAATTTTTGTTTTCTAAATCCATCAAAGCATCATGACCCACCTAAATAATGCAAAAAAAAAAAAAAAACAAATCTCAATGCTCACAAGGATACTTCAAAGTCGCTCACACATGTGATGACCATCTAACTAACCTCAAATCAAGCTATACAATCATCTAATAATTCATCACAATGGCATCAATATAGCACCTGCACTTTAATGTAATTCAATGATCCAGTATTCTCCAAGTACTATAATCATCCACAAGTCATCAACAATATAATCTTAAAGTAAAGTCATCATCATCCACCTTAGTCTACATATAACTGAGACTAAATGTCATGCATTAATAAAGACTAGCCTATTAATTTCAATCATACATATATCAATAGATATCTCAATGTAGCCTATGTATTCCAAATATGAAACCAAAGGGAATACATCAAGGTTTAAAAATCTGAAACATCAGAGAAGGTAAAAAAAAAAATCCCAATTTCATCCAAGGCTATTCTAACTCACCATCATTCTAGTCAATATATTAAATAAAGTCTCATACTAATTGAGATTCTTAGTGAAACTCTTCACCAATTTCAACTATGAATATATATCAATCCTTACACACATGTATCAAAACACACATACACATAAACATGTTTCAACATACTCTTATATATGCATTAATACCAATTCCATCTACAAAGACCACCACAAACTGATCTAAATAAGGGCTAAAGATGCGATGCATCAAGTCCATAAATGCCGTTGGGGCATTCGTCACATCGAATGGCATAACTACAACTCATAATGTCCATAACGAGTGCGAAAAGCTGTCTTTGCCACATCTTCCTCCCATACTCCCAACTAATGGTGCCCCGATCTAAGATCGATCCTCGAGAAACATCTCGAACCCCTAAGTTGGTCAAACAAGTTATCTACCCTCGATAACGGTTACTTATTCTTGATAGCAACCCGACTCAGTCTCCTATAATCCATACATAAATGTAATGTCTCATCCTTCTTCTTCGTTGACAATGCCGAAGCATCTCACAGTGAAGTACTAAGACAAGTAAAACCCTTACCCTGTAAATCAGTCAACTGCTCCTTCAGCTCTCACTCAACTCAGCTGGAGCCATACGGTAAGGTGGGACAGAAATAGGCACAGTGCCTGGGATAAGCTCTATCGTGAACTCTATCTCTCGTCTCGGCGGTAGATTAGTCAAGTCTTCTGGGAAGACATCTGGAAACTCATCCACTACTGGCAGTAACACGTTCTCTATAGTCTCATTCCTATCTGCTATCAAACTAGCCAACAAATAGCTATGACCTCCCCAACTCCTAGGGTCATATAAGGTAGCACTAAGAAACCCTTACAATCCCCTATGAATTAAAAGTTATCTCCTTTCAAGAGTACACACAGTCACTCTCCCCTGTAGCAATCTATCCTTGCCCGGAAAGCAAACAACCAATCTATCCCCAATATAACATCAAGAATAGACATGTCAAGTCTAATGAAGTAAAAAAAAAAGGATGCAATCAGCTATCCCTATTGAGCAATCTCTACAAATCCTTGTCAAAATTACACTACCACCAACTGGGGTGTCAACATGCAATGGTGGATCTAGCCGGTCTATTTCTAACCTTAAGCAACACATATAACATGTTTTGACACACTTGTCTAATCGACACTTATATAACTCAAGTCAACCATCCCTACCCATTGTTTACAATAAGCAAATAACATCAAGTTCTAACATAGCCTTTTGCAAAGAAAAAAAAAATTCATTTAAATAATACAATATACACATACTCAAGTCATGCTAGTGTTCAACTAGCCTACCAATACTTAATCCTAAGTGAATGCTATCCATAATAATACATCTCTCCACAAAAGAGTTTAACACAAGAATATCTCTAAAATATTAGGTACCAATACTCTAAGTATCTACTATCCAGTCCATACACAAAATCTCCACAAGTCTCAATTCTTCTGTGTCTTTTAATTCATGGTTCTCTACCTCATTGGCATTTGTTCATTTAAGGTTTTATAATTCTTTCATTATTTCTTACTTTTATAGCTAGATAATAACCCTTCATGGATCACAACTCCTTTTGTTACTGGCTAATGGGGCACCATCCATCAACTGTAATGCAAGACTTGAGACCAATCCAGTCTGTATAGATAACATAGACATAGTACTATAACCCATGAATATCAGTTACTAACCTAGCATGCATATATAAAATCAACAAGCCACAATCAACAGCTAACACGTAGCCTACCTCATAAGCATACAAGTATGCAATCCATCCCAAGAACACACATATACATATGGGAACACAACCGACTAGGTATATAACTAGGTTCACGGCCTATCTCATAAATAACTAAGCATACGACCTACTATATACATAACTAGGTGCAAACCTGTCTCATAAATAATTAGGCATACGGCCTATCCCATAAAACATATGGTCTATCACGTAGACATGAGTTTCTAATCTTAATCAACCATTATATCAAACAATCACAAACTTCCAGTCAATCGGGGAAATCAAGTATAGTGCATACTCGTGCATACCAATGCAACACGTGCACATAAAACATACCACCTAACTAGCCCAAATAACTTAAGGCCTAAACTTCTTCCATTATTACAAGGCATTAGATCCTAAATCATACGTCAATTGGGGTTACCAAGGTTGATAGAGGTTCGAGAACTAAAGTTCTCCCTCTCCCTCTACCTACTCTACCTCAACCCAATGTTTTGGATGGCATCCTATATTAGGAATAAGCATTCTTTCAAAATTTAGTTTTTCCTCACCTAATGTGTTTCACATCCTATGGCATTCTTCCATAATGCTACTTGCTATCATAAAGGCAAAACAAGTATCATCTATCACATATGTAAACATATACCAAATCACTTACAATCATGCCAAGTTATCAAGCAACCATGCATCATATTATACATCATAGCATAACGTACATCACATACCAAAGTCATCACACACTGTCATGCCAACATACACATTACACATATCGTGCATCTCACTGTACCAAATCATATAATCATGCCTCATAGTATAATATCAACTAACATATAATCACTCATGTGATGCATCAAGTACAGATAGCCACATAACACATAAGGTCCTATCACATGCCACTAACAGTCATACACTAAGTCAAATGCTCTCCTCAAGGGTCCCATGGTGTTCAACAACACCTATCATCGCCAAGTATTCTCAAACTAGAACTCTAATACCAAGCTGTCAAAGGTTACACATTACATAAGGTTTACACAAATTTCAAATCATGCATCATAGTCCCATTGTGTTCAACAACACCCCACAGTCTCTAGGTATTCAAACCTATGCTCTGATATCACGTTGTCACGCCCCAAATTTCCATAAACCTGGGGAGTGGGTGAGATTACATAAGAAGATAAATGGAAAGTCATTAAGTGGATTTAATTGCTTACTCATTCATTTTTCCCTGTTTTCTCAAAATTAGAATTAAACACTTGCTATTTAACATGACTAAAATGGTTTCCCAAGGTTTCTTAATTGTCCCACCCAATTAATGTTCAAATTGGTTCAAGTCATATTCAAAAATAGCTCCCAAAATAGTCTCAAAGCATTTCTAAAAATGCCTTGGGATAATTGCCCAAATGGGCCCCAAAATGCCCTAAGGCATGGTCCAAGAATGGTCGAGAAGTCCCACCTAAAGTGGTCCAAGTAAATGGCCAAACATGGCCTTGACGTTAGTTAAAAGTGTCCCAAAAGAATGCCCAACATGGCTCTATGTAATGGCCAAAAGTGGCCCCAAAAAGTAAGGTCAAGCATGTAATTAAATGGCCTTGAAATATGTACCAAAACATGGTTCAAAAGGTGGTGTCAAAGAGGCTGTCAGGTGGCTGGCCAACAGGGCAGGACAACAGGGTTGTCGCAATAAGGCAGCAGGCGGGCAGGGGGCATGCATGTGAGCGTGAGGCGCACAGCAGGCTGCTTCTCTGCATTTTTACTATAGCGACAGAGAGTAGTTTTCCAGTTTTTGTGTAGAATTACTGTTCCGGCTGCAACCTAATTTTTTCTATTTCTGATTTTTTTTCTAAGTTTTTCAAGTCACTTTTCTTCCATTCTTAGCCCATTTTCCCAAGGTTTCTAACCCTCTATTTTGGGTATTTTTCTCACCTAATTACAAGGTGTTTTATACACTTAATCAATTCTTCAATTTTTTCCAAAATTTTGACATGACCTTCTTTGTTTTCTAAGTCTTTTTCCCACCTAATTTTCACAACACTTCATTTATATAACTACGTCACAATCCATCCTTACTTGATGGCCACAAATTCATTAAATTAAACATACATCATCTAATTATACAATTCTCCACATATACACATATACTTTGGAATTTAAAACATCATGTCCTCATTTTTACTACAATCATAGGGCCTTGCCCACTTGTTTTCATAGCATAAAAAGAGTATACAAATAAACACACATGGTCTTAGGGCTTATGCCCTTATACAACTCAAAATATGATGCCCCGAGAGCCAAATCTTCTTCATAGTCCATTTCCCTTCCTTTTTCCAAGACTTCAACAAGTCTCATGTACTGGGAGCATCATCTGAAATATGATATCCCATGAATGGGTCAGCGTAACTGCTGGTATGACATGATGCTAATGCAAGGAACAAAATTAAGGTGTCACGACCCGAAACCCACCCTATGCGGATTTTGTATCGCGGGGCCGGTCCAATGGCCGTCCCTACTTTTTTCATTCTTTTACCAATGATAACAGTAAATAATATAAACATGACATTAAAGTGCGGAAGCTTTATTACAATTATTGTTCAAAGACTAAACTTAAACTGACAATATATTGATCACGAACCACTCTTAGGTGGTGAGTACATGGGGGAGACTCCATTCACTACTATCATGCTCCTCGACTGTCACCTTAAGCTCCTGATCTCCTACTGTGGTTCTGTAACATTCTCACTTGAAAAGTTTATAAGAGGGGGTGAGCTAATAAAGCCCAGTAAGTAAAAGCCTATCTCAAATACAGGTTATGGATTACATAGGAAAACATGAATTCAAGATAACATGATAGCCAGTTATGAAAACGATTTCAGTTAGCAGTAAAGTGCCACAAGGCCAATGATTAGTAAAGCCCAATAATCACAATCAATATGAATACTGCCATAGTAAAACGGTCACAGTCAAACACAATTAATGAGTGAACAACTAACATCAATGTATATGAAATGCTCTCGTAACTCTATATGTAAGAAAACCCCCATCACCATATGTCTGATCACGGATTTGACCCATAGGTCCCGCCAATCGGCCCGTAGGTCCAGTCAATCAATAAAAACACTCCCATCACCATTTGTCCATTTACAGTCTCAACATGCAATGTATGAACTAACATGACATGCATACAATGATAGGCGTTAGTACAATGCATCAAATCACGAGATATCAATCAATAGGCTTCCACCAGATAGGATAATATCAATGGCGGGAACAATAACAGTAGATACATACATGAGTACAAGTCTTGGCAGTAGTAGAAAGATCGTGGCTTGGAAAACCACGTATAAGAGATAGAAATCCACTTACTTTTTCAATGCGTCTTAGTATTCCGTGACCTTCCCTTTTCCTTTCGAGTCTCCTATGTATATCAGTAAACATATTTTAGCTTTAATGTCATTCATTAAATTTATGCCTTGTGAATCAAAATATCTCTTTTATTACTTTATACCTTTACAACTTCTAATTTGATCTCATTTTCCCAAGGGTAAAATGGTCTTTTACGCATCTCTATTTTTCGGTTTCTGTTTTCACAATTTGAACTTTACCGTTGAATCTAGAACGTTTGAAATAATAAAAATCTACTATTTACTTAACTCAATCGGAGTCCGTTTGACTCACCTTCGACATAGAGGCATTTTGGTCATTTGGGCGTTCTATGGTATTTTATTTTTTGAGACTCTGTCTCTTGAAACGGACCTCACCATGAAATCTAGAAAGTCCAAAACAGTAAATTTTCATTATTCATTCGATTAATTTACCCGTCGGAATTTAATTCAAATTTGTTTAATTTTCTTAATTATTTAATTTATTTAATTGGGTCTAATATACATATATTATTTGAAGTAAAATAAATCACATGTGGCACAGTGATTCAAGCTTTTCACCCTTTCCCCCTTGGTCACAGGTATTCTCTGCCCAAACCATTTTTCCCTATTTTTTTTTTCTGTATTCCATTTCCTGTACATGTTTAACCCAATCATTGGATAACTTCTCCTTTTCAACCAAACACCTTCCAAACTCAAATTTAAAAATTTACCCATAAAGTAATACTATTGGGCAGTCATCTGAATGGGTGGGTCGGATCGGACCCGACCCGGTTTGTCCCAAAATAAATCACAAACTCCAGCCGTGCAGTACTCTCCCCACGCACGACTGTTCATCTTCTTCGTCAACGGCAACTTGCAGGCGACGGATTTTCTTGCGTTTTTCAGTGGGGTTCACACCTACAAGTCATGGGAAATTCAAATCTATACTCGGGTTTCTGATCGGAGTGCCGGAACACTCCCAAAACGGAGAGAATCGCAGCTCTGGTGGAGCTGTGCGTTTTCCGGCCATCCCTTTTTCTCCCCCATTTTCTACCTTTTTCTCCTACGGTTTCAACACAAAAAGATCCCTACCATGTTCTTGCATCTTATACACATAATTACTAAGCATTCAAATTGGATTTCATGCATCACGATAGCAAAACCAAATTTTTTAATCTTTCCTGTAATTTCCATTTTCTCACTTGTTTCTGGTCAGCTTTTCTTGATTCAATTTGTATCATAACCCAAATTTCATGCATGGCAAGATCCTAAAATCAAATTGAACATTCATCTAAAATTTGATGATAGAAAGCTCTTACCCCTTTTTCAGAAACATAAAGAATTCCAAAATGTTTCAACAGAAGCCTCCTTGCTCATCCCTGTAAGCTCCCCTACTGTTAAGGCGTGTCCAAGCTTCGCCATGAAATGCTCCAACTCCGCAGCAGTTACCCATTATCACACGATCCCTCTCGTACGTCTTCTACCTCAACCTCCCCATTTCCAACTCGAGCTTGAACACACGAGACGCGATGGTCATCGACGTGATCTTCCTTGCGAGATCAAGCTGGTTGTACGAATCCGTTAGGATCACAGACAACATCTCATCTGGTAGATGAAAGCCTGCTCTGCTTCCGGTGCTCTGTGCGCTGTTCTCCTTCATCTTCGAAACGATTGAATTGGTAATTAAAAGAAAGCTTGCAGCTCTGCCGCTTCTCTCTCTTTCTCTAACCATAACCGCCCCCTTTAGTGCATGCTTCCTCCCCCTCTCTAATCCTTTCAGTTAAGCCCCCTCATCCCTTTATCTTTTTCTTTTTCTTTTTTTCGGTGGTTTTTCATTTCAACCCAACGCATGGGTTCCTCTGCGCCCCTTCACTTTTTTTTTTTCATTAACTTCCCTTTTTGTTCCCATGCGTTATAGCCAACATGTCAACTTTTTATTCCATATATATATATATATATTTTATTATTATTATTTTTCTTTTATTTTATCTATTTTATTTTGTTTCATTTCATTTTTATTGTTGCTATTCGGTTGCCCTGTCATTCATCCATATATTCCAATTATTGAAATTCAACCCGTTTATTTCATCATCGCAGCATTAGGCCGTATTGGCTCGGTTACAATGGGTCAGGGTGTTACATAAGGCGTGGCATGTGCAAATGTATATTTATATCTCCATGCCATTCAATTCATTAACATAATGCAAAGGCGGTGTGCGTGTCACACCTATGTCAACTCTATGTCACACCCATGTCAACTCTACGCCACACCCATGTCAACTCTATGCCACCATGTCTCGGTTTACGGATCGCTCCCGTTGGATATCCGAGTACCAACACCTGTTCACGGATCACTCCCGTTGGGTAAGCAGGCACCAATGCAATGGCCAATTTTGGGTGTTTCACCACAGGATCTACACCCTCATAATACATAGCACCAAGTGCTCAACTCACGCCATGCCTCCATGGATTTAAACTATGCCAACATGCTTTGATTTCATTCTTATGCAATTCAATGAAACATTTCATCAACACATGGAGCATCACTTAAAAATATGCCTCTTTCACAAAGTAAAGCATAACTTCAAATTCACAACACTTTGTCTACTTGAATGTAAGTCCTAATTCAATGAGTTAAACATATGATCAAGTTTCATGTTCATTACTTTAACAATTTCTTAAAGAAAATACAAATCCACAAACCACCAACTCATGGAATAAATCATAACTCTCAAACCATAAAAGTTTCTCTACATGAACCATAGCTAAAATGCAATGAATCAAACATATAAACAAGTTACATGTCCATCACTTTGGCAAATTCTCAAAGATTACAAAATACATAAAGCACCAATACTTTAAATAAATCATAACTTTCAAACTACAAGATTTTGTCTACATGAACCTAAGCTAGAATACAATGAATTTCACTTATAGTCATGGTTCATGTTTATCACTTTTCCAAATTCCCAAAGAACACTCAAGTACACAAAAGTACCTAAACTACCAACTCTAGGTTTTCAAAGCCACTATATCCTAAGTGATTTTCTAACATCAAATAAACACATGAATCATTCAATCAACATATAAATCACTCCTAAACTTAATCATATTCTTACTTAGAAAAATATCATACCTTAAATGATTTTTCTCAAACCGAGAGAGTTGTGTTCACTGCATAGCCAAACCGATTAGTGAGAATATAGGTCTTGATGAGAGAAATAACTTCCTAGAAGGAACTATCGTGAAAATCCAAGCCTAGATGTGTGTTTCGGAAGCTTGAAACTTGGAGAACCTAGGGCTTTTTATCCTTTTCTCTCCATGAACGTGTTCTGCTCCTTCTCCAGCCCAAAAATAATGAAATTATACACTAAGGGGCTGTATTTATAGTAAAGGGTCCAAGGGGGGCAAAATGACCCTTTTGCCCTTAATGAATTTGGGCCCCGTTACACTTCAACCCGTCTCGAAATGCCTCAATTCGATATTTTGCTCTACCAAAGTTCTTAAATTTATTTTAAATAAAAATTTTCAAAAAAAATTATTTTTTCCTGTGACCGAGTTTGGCCGGATCCACCCGGGCCACCCAGATGCCCTTTTGATCCAATTTTTGAAACTGTCTCCGAACAGGCTCAAATTTTTACAGGAGATTTATTTTAATATTATAATAATATTTATCTTCTACATAATACTCAAAATAGGCTTCTAAATTAGACTTATGTCCAAATGATGCATGTTTAGCATCCTACCGGCAAACAGTGCATGAATAGTGCCCTACCGGCAAAAATGAAAAATTTATCCTCATTTTTCAGATCTCTACAGATACACTTAATAGTAGTTTTGACCAAATCAAATCTTTAACCAACTTGGCCAATCACACCCATTATATATATATATATATATTGGTTCTATATCACATCATGATATGCTTACAAAACACTTGTACCTAAAGAGTTTACACGGATGCGTTGGCAGTATTATATTGGTTCTATATCACATCATGATATGATATAATAGTATAGGGAGCCAATACAATATTGCCAACTCATCTGTGTAAATATTTTTGGTAAAGAAATCTAGTAAGCATAGTATTACTAATATATATTACAAAATTCATCCGTTAGTAATATAAAAAAACAAAACACCTTACACACGTGTGCACACACACACACACACACACACACACTATCACGCCCTAAATTTCTAAAACCCGAGGTGTGAATAAGAAAAATAAAATAAAAGAATTAAGTTAATATATTTGTTTTTAATTAGCTTTTACTTGTTAATCTTCAAGATCATGTTTTATAATGGCTTAAAATATAGGCTAAACATAGCCTAGGTGCTTTCATAACCCAACTCTAAGGTGGTGACCAAGCATGGTCCAAATGGTTGTTTAGCATAGCCTAAAATGATGACAAAGCATGGTCAAGGTTGGTGGGTGGCCCAATATGGCCTAAGTAACAGTCAAATATTTCCCTAAGTAGTGACCAAACATGGTCCCAAAGGGTGGCCAAACAAGGCCCAAAAGAGTGACCAAACATGGCCCAAAAGAGTGGCCAAACATGGCCTAAAAGGGTGGCCAAACATGGCCTACGGATTGGCCAAACATGGCACAAGGTGATTTGCCAACATGGCCTAGGGGTTGGCCAAACATGGCCCAAGGCAAGTGGACAAAAGCTGGTGGGAAAGTGTGCAAGGGCTGGGCGCGTAGGGGGCTAGGTGCTCGTAGGGCGTGTGCGGGGCTGGGCATGCAATTGGGCGTGTAGGGCATGGGCTGCTGTTGCTGGCTGCTTGTTTACTGTAGCTACAGTGTAATTGCTGCAGCCTATTTTCTTCATTTTCTTTCAAAGTGCTGCAAGCTAATTTTTTCAATTTTTAACCCACTTCCTCAAGGTTTTTAACCCCCACTTTTTGGCACTCTACCCACCTATATATGGGGCATTTTACACTCCCAATAACTCTTTTTAATTCACAAAATTTTGACATGGTCTCCTTTGTCCATTAACCTATTTTTCCCCATCCCATTCCTCCTCAACACCAACACAACACCTAATGGAACAGTTATTCATACAATTTTGTAATTCTAACATTCACAAGTATATTTTGAACATAAGTAACTACATGGAGCTCCATGCTCCTTATTTACATTCAATACTCAATTTCATACTATCCAACATAAAATTTAGTTCATAGTTTACACAAGGTCTAAGTTTTTAACATGCAATAAACTTCATGGGACTTATGCCCTTACAAACAATATATAGCCCTTAGGCCAAATATACATCAAAATCCACTTTCCTCCTCCTCCATGCTCTTAGACTTCTTCAAGTCTCAAGTGCCGGGAGTCTCATCTGTAATATGTAATTCCATAAAGGGTAAGCACGACTGCTTGTATGACATAATGTTAATATAAAGAACAAAGTTAAGGCGTGACATGTGCAAAGTGTACATTTAGAAGCTATATGCCTTCCAATTCATCAATGTAATGCAATGGAAATATGCATGACACACACATGCAACTCTATGCCACACCTATGTCTCGCTTCACGGTCCTTCCCCGTTGGAACGCATGTACCAATCGTATGTCTCGCTTCACGGTCCATTCCCGTTGGATCGCGAGTACCATGGCCAATTTTGGGTTTTTCATCATAGGATCTACACCTTCATAATGTATAGCACCAATGTGCTCAACACATGCCATGTCTCCAAAGATTCACGTATGCCAAGATGCCTTAATTTTTTTCTATGCAATTTTAGTGAGGCGTTTATCAAACCCATAGAGTATGCCTTAAATAATGCATCATACATAAAGCAAGGTATAACTTTTAAACCACAAAACTTTGTTTACATGAACATAGCATATAATCTAATCAATTACACATATAATCATGTTACATATTCACAACCTCATCAAATTCTCAAAGATTACACAAGTACACAAAGTACCAATACATTGAACAAACCATAACTTTTTAACTACAAGATTTTGTCTATATGAACATAAGCTAGAATGTAATGAATTATACATATATTCATGTTACATATTCATCACTTCACCAAATTCTCAAAGAATACATAAGTACACAAGGTACCAACCCTAGGTTTTCAAAGTAACTATATGCTAGGTGCTTTTCTAACAACAAGTAAGCATGTAAGTCATACAATCAACATACAAAAATACTCCTAAACTCAACCCTATTCTTTACTTAGCAAAATATCATACCTAGAAGGATTTTTCTCAACCCTAGGGAGTTGTACTTGCTGTGCAGCCGAACCAATCTGTAAGAATGTAGCCCTTGAGGTGGGGAACAACTTCCTAGAAGGAAGCCTTGTGAAATTCCAAGGCTAGAGATGAGTTTTGGAAAGTAGAAAGTTGGAAAACCTAGGTTTTTCTCACCTTTTCTCTCCATGCACGACCTGCTGCTCTTTCTCAGACCCATTTCTGATAATTTTATCTCTCAAGGGTCATATTTATAGTAAAGGGGTCAAGGGTTGAAAAGACCCTTTTGCCTTTAATGAGCCGCGGGACCTCGTTACTCTACAACCCATCCCCAAATGCCTCAATTCGATATTCTGCTTTAACCAAAGTTCTTAAAATTATTTTAAATGATATTTTTTTAAAAAATTTATTCCCGCCTATTGGCGGTTGAGGCCGGGCCCACTCGGGCCACCGAGATGCCCTTTTCGGATCCATTTTTCATACTATCTCTGATTAGGCTCAAATTCTCACAGGAGATGTATTTTAACATTATAAGCATATTTCGCTTCTATGGTATACTAAAATTATGCTTCTAAACATAACTTATGTTTAAATGATGCATGTATAGTGCCTTACCAGCAAATAGTGCATGAATAGTATCCTACCGACAAAATAAAAAATTTACCCTGATTTTTCAGATCTTTACACACACACACACACACACACACACACACACACATATATGTATGTATATATTACAAATGACATGTGAGGCCTATTTGGCCACTCAATCTAACACTCAAGACCTGTGATCTTAAATAGTTAAATAATTTGGATATTTTAATTTTTTTAAAACTATCAAATTTCACTATTTTATTTTTAGTCCTCACCTCTGCATGGAAAAAAAAGAACTTGATATTAGTCAAAAATACTATAATTCATTTTGTTTTATAAAAAAACTAATTAATATAATACTATCTAATATGACAATTTAAGTCCTACTAGATTATAATATTGAGTGGGTAATTTTTATTTTTTATTTTTTATTTTGCAAAAGATTTACGTATGTCTTTAAAGAGAAATTTAGAAATGAGAGACTTTATATATATAATGAAATTATTTTAGTAAGAGGAGAATAATTATAGAACTCTTCAATTGTTTCAAGTGTTATTCACATTATTATGGTACGCTTATCTTACTTTCTCTCTCTCTCTCTCTCTCTCTCTCTCTCTCTCTCCTTTATTTCTTAAATTATTATACTTTCACTTTCTTAAAAAAGTAACTGTATGTTGTATTTGCCTAATTGATTTCCTTGAAGGTGTTGAAAACCAAAGCACAATTCTGATTAACTTCTAATTATTGAGTATTGACTATGTGCAAGCTTTCCTCATCAGCACTTAAAAAACATCCCAATCATCTCCCAATGATCCATAAACAATATAATCTATATATACACAATAATTCATGTTTACACTGCATATAATTATCTACTTAAGAACAATAAAAAAAATACTATTTTTTATTTCTAATATTCTAACAACAATGGCTTTAAATTGTTGGAATTCTACTTAAATTCTTCAATTTAATTGAATTTAAATTAGAATTTAAACATAATAAAAACACAAAATACAATTTAACACTAATTCGGTAAACACACACATATAAATTATATCAAATAAAGTATAATTGGATAAAGTTAGCCTGTGAGTCGATGAAGCATGTAATCGTAGTCTTAAAGTCACTGTGTCTCCCTACGTGAAGGTTCTACCAGTCATTAGTGACTCCGAGATCCAACCCAGTTGCTCATGAAAATAAGGAATATATTACCAAAGAGAGATAAAAAAGAAGGAAAGTAGAGTTGGTATATATAAGAATTTCTATACCTATTTTGTCACGCCCCGAATTTCCACAAACCCGGGGAGTAAGTGAAATGAAAGAAGAAAAGTAAATGAAAGGTCATAAGGTGAGTTTAATTGCTCATTCATTCATTTCTCTCTGTTTTTCCTAAAATTAGAAGTGAAGATTTATTAACTAGACCCACCCAAGATGAGTCCCAAATGGTAGCTAAACATTTCCCCCAACTAATGGTCAAGGTAGTCCAAAGATGGCCTCTAAAATAGTCCCAAGTCATCCCTAAAAATGCCTTGGAGTAATGGCCCAAATAGGCCCCAAGATGTCCTAAGGTATGGGTCAAGAAAAGGTCAAAAGGTCTACCAAAATATGTCTAAGGAAGTGGCCAACCATGGCCCAAAAAGGTGATAAAACATAGCTCAATAGGGTGGCCAAAAGTGGCCCAAAGGTTGGCTAAACATGGCCCAATAGTATGCCCAAACATGGTCCAAAAAGGTGCCTAAACATGGCTCAAATAGGTGGCCAAAAGGGTAGGTGTCAAGGGGTGTTAGGCTGGGCGTGTCATGACATGGCAGCAACAGGCCACCCGCAAGGCAGTGGGCGCAGCAGGCAGGGCGTGCATGGGGCGCGGCATGGGCCCAAGGAGCGCGGCAGGCGCGCATAGATTCGCAGCGCGCGGGGCTGCAGCCTGGGGCATGTCATGGGTAATTACAGAGAGTAGTTTTCCATTTTTTCTCCAGAATTACTGTTCCGGACAAAGAGCAAATTTCTCTGTCTAGTAGCCAATTTTTCTCTGTTTTCTTATTTTTTTCCCAAAGTTTTTCAAGCCACTTTTCATCCATTTTTAGCCCATTTTCCCAAGGTTTCTAAAACTTCATTTTGAGCACTTTTCTCGTTTATTTAGATGGTGTTTTGCACATTTAATTTTTTCCTTAATTTCACTAAAATTTTGACATAACTTCCTTTATTTTCTAAGCCTTTTTCTCACCTAATATTCATGATATTTCATATGTATAAACATGTCACAACCCACCCTTACTCGGTGGCCACAATTCATATAAATTAAACATACATCCCTTGTTTTCACATACACATCTATTTATCCTAATATACATACATATGATGCTTATTTAACAAAGGTACCATACATATCATTTCTTTCAATACATATACATTTGATACACATTTAAAAAAAGTACACCATATATCATTTGGGTTTCAAACCCTCACATTGCAAAATGATTCAAGGTCCATAGTTCACCATTCAACCACATTGAAATACTAGTCTTTTGAGCTTATGCCCATACATACAAAACATGTGCCCCAAGGGCCAAATGTCCATTCAAGTCCCCTTCCCTTCCTTCCTTCAAGACTTCCTCAAGTCTCAAGTACCGGGAGCCACATCTGTAATATGATATCCTAGGAGGGGTCAGCTCAACTGTTGGTATGACGTAATGCTAACGCAAGGAACAAAGTTAAGGCATGGCATGTGCAAGTGTACATTTATAATCTATGCATCACTATACACACAGACACACCCATATGTAACATAGATTACTCTGCTGCAATTCCCCTCTCCCTTAATTCAAACCACAAACAATTCAATCTATACATTCCAAACACGGACACTAACATCACTCCCTTTTTTCCATCCATACAAATCAATTTCCCTTCAACAAACCAACTACAAGGAGGTTCAACAAAGCAACAAGAAATCGACACTTGATCGAACCTCGTGAGACAATCCGTCCCATAACTCGCATTTGAATCCCAATTCCCAACTTCACCTCCAAACATAGGCGCGGTTGGATCAACAAAATCAGACCGAACCATTTTCTGTTACCTTTCAACCACCTAAACCCAAATCCTACAATATCCCCACACCTGCTACCACTATACACACACAGCAACGACAACCGAGCCCCCCGACAGAAACCACAAAACAAACAGGGCAGTCGACCCTCAATTCAAATCGCAAACCACAAGCCTTACACAAGCATCACCTCCAAACACCGACACAATCGGATCAATAAACCCAACCACGGCCATGACCGAATCAGCAATCCAATTCATCACAAAAAAATTGCAACATCCTGAACCCAATAAGCCTGAAGTTCACCTCTGTTCCCCACTAGAACAGCAGAACAGAGGAACCCATCACCATCTCAACACCCATACGCATCATAAAACCCATCCACTACTACCGTAACATCGTCATCGCTTCATCTCTTCTCCAAACCCACAACTGCTCCACTCTCCTGCTCTACGTCAAACCCAAACAGCCACACACACACAAACCGCAACACAAATCAAGCCCCATATATATACATATATCCACGCACAAGCTTCACAACACAGCAAATATATATATATATATATACCTCTGCACTGCTACTGGATTCGAACAACCCAACAGACCGACTTAGCCACAGGAATTTCACTAATCTGCCGTAACTTTCCCCGTCGACCCAACCGTAGAAACCCCAGCCTCGATCCACTCGGGGACCAAACACCACCATAAGCGACCCAACCAAACTCGTCGCTGCTCTGTTGCCGTCTGATCAACGGCCTCAAGCCCATCCACCGATCGCCTTTGCGTGTTGCCCCTTTCTCCTCTCTTCCTTCTTTCTCTTTTTCCCCTTTTCTCTTTTTCTCTCTTTTCTTTCCTGTTTTCACGAGACCTGCACCGCCTCCCTTTTCTTTTCTTCCCATTTCTTTTTCTTACCCCGTTCTGCTTCTCTCCCTCATGTCATATATTATATCTATATATAAATATATCTAATATATAACACACACACACACCACACGACCAAAGCTGCCGACACTATTTCTTTGTCTTTTTTTTTTATAATTTCCTTTAGAAATTTCACGGACATATATATATATATATGTATATATCTTTTTAATATAAATTTATAATTCGTATCAATCCCATGGATTTATCCTGGCACTTCGTAAACCGATTTAAATATTTTATTTTATTTTATTTATTTATTTAATTTTTTTTCCAAGTCTCTACAACTCCCATCATCTAGTACATAAAAGAAGGATCGCTCCCAGAGGATAAAAACCAGGCCCAAAGGATTCGAATCAGGGCAGCTCAGTACCTAATCTTAAATGGGAAGCTATACGAAAGATCTCACACGTAACCCTTCTTACGGTGCCTATCTCTAGAGGAATCTCAATATGTCCTAGCTGAGATACACAAAGGGATCTACGACAACCATAACGGTGGCAGAACCATAGCCCATTGAGCCTTGACTCAGGGCTACTACTAGCTTTAGCATGCTCAAATAGGCCAAGGAGTATGTTCAGAAGTGCGACAAGTGCCAACGATTTGCTTTATATCAGCACCAACCCCATCATGAGCTCATTCCTATCACCAGCCTTTGGCCCTTTGCTCAATGGGGGATGGACATTGTAGGGCCATTACCGAAAGCCTCTCCAAACAAAAGTTATATGCTGGTCGCCATTGATTACTTCTCCAAATGGGCAGAAGCCGAACCTCTAACTCACATCACAGAAGTAGAGGTAAAGAACTTCACATGGAAGAACATAGTCTGCAGGTTTGGCATACCTCGCGTCATTATTTCAGACAATAGTACATAGTTTACTAGAAAGGTGTTCGGGGAGTTCTGTGAAGACCTGCACATCAGTCACCATTTCTCCTCACCAGGGCATCCCCAAGCTAATGGGGAAATCGAGGTCACCAACCACACAATTCTTGATGCCATAAAGAAGAGGTTGGAAAAAGCCAAGGGAAGATAGGTCGAGGAACTCCTTGGAGTGCTCTAGGCCTACTGTACCACTAGGAGAACACCGTTCTCACTTGCATACGGTACTGAGGCAGTCATTCCTATCAAAATTGGCATGCTAACCCTAAGGACAGATTCCTTTAACTAGGAAACCAACGACCTTCAACTTGTAGAAAATCTAGATTTGCTTAAAGAGAAAAGCAAGGAAGCCCGAATCAAGACTAAAGCATACCAGCAGAGAATGGCCAAGAGCTTCAACCAAGGGCTAAGATCTGTCCATTTCCTAGTCGGGGACCTTGTCTTAAGAAAGGTGTTCCCAAACACCAAAGATCCCACCATGGGAAAGCTCTCTCCTAATTGGGAAGGGCCCTACAAGATAACCAAGGTCGTTAGGCCCACGACATATTGGTTGGAGGATGTAACTGGGAAGCCTATTCCCAGGCCTTGGAATTTCGAGCACTTACAAAATATTATCAATAAAAGAGCTCATTTTCTTTCATTTCTAAGTGCTCTCATCTCAATGTACAGACCCCTAAAAATCTTGTAGCCATTGCAAGTGTTACAGGTCTGGTCCATCTCAATGTATAAACCCCTAAAAACCTTGCATCCATTGCAAGTGTTTCAAGTCTAGTCTATCTCAATGTACAAACTGGTAAAAATCTTACAGCCATTGCAAGTGTTACAGGTCTGGTCCATCTCAATGTACAGACCCTTAAAAACCTTCAGCCATTGCAAGTGTTACAGGTTTAGTCCATTTCAACAAACAATGCACTACAAGTGCCATAGGCTTGGTCCGTTCTTCATTCATGAGAGCGGTAAAAGTATTAGAGGCCCTGGCTATTCAACCTGCCGTGGCCCTCCATTTTATATGGAATTAAAGCTTGATCTAATTTCAAAGTTGTACGCTTGATTTAATTACAAGTTGAGAATCTCTTGATTCAATCATAAGTTCTGAATAGTTACGCTTGATCCAATCACAAGTTTTTATGCTCAGGATTTAATTACAAGCCCTAAAGATCCATACTTGATTTAATTACAAGTCGAGGAGATGTGAGGCTTAAAGCCTGATTCAATTTCAAGTCCTAAAGATCCATACTTGATTTAATTACAAGTCGATGAGATCTGAGGCTTAAAGCCTGATTCAATTTCAAGTCTTGAAGATTCTTACTTGATTTAATTACACGTTATGAAGGTCAGAAACTTAAAGTTTTTATAGATTTTTGAAGGTTTGAAATCGAGACTTGTTTAAAGTGCTGAAGTTCATTACAAGAACTAAACCTCGGTACATCATGGCGATCAACATGTCAGCATCAGAAAATCCTACAAGTATGACTACTTCGGGGATTCAATTGACAAACAACACAAGTGCTTTGAGATAAAAAGGCAACATACAGAGTTCTAAAAAAGATATTTTCATTCATAATAGCCCAAATTTGAGAAGATTACAAGAAGAAAATGAAAAATACAAAAAGTTTTCTAGTATACTGTTAGTTCGGCAACCTCTGGAATATCAGTAATGAAGAAGAATTTGTTTTATACCATAGCAAGATCAGTCTCTTCTTCCTCTTCTTCATTCTCTTCAAACTCAACGCACTACATCCATATTAGTCTGCTCTGGTGCGTTAGCCGAAGGAAGGTCAAGAGTCGTTACCTCATCATTATCATCGTATACCCCAGTCTCACTAAAAGAGACTTCAATGTCATCAATCTCAGCCAGATCAAGGTTAGGGTATTTCTTGAGGAGCTTGGCTCTAAAGGTGCGGTACTCGTGCTCAATCAGCTTTCCACCCATGCCCTTGACCTCAGCCTTCATATCAGCCTCGGTTTGAGTTCTGACAAAATCAGCAGTGTCTTGGACTTTCTTGAAAGAGGCAGATTGGAAGTCTTCAAGCCTCTTTTAGAGGTCTTCCAACTTCAAAGAAAGGGAATCCTGTTCAGACTCCAAGATGGAGTAAGAGTTAGCGACCTCCTTCAACCTCTCCTCGACTGTAAAACAGGTAAACTGGGTCAGCCCCAACAGCAGCCTAGCTTCATCTAGCTTGGATTGGAGGTTATCAATCAACTCTGAATCCACTGAAGACTCCACGATGGCAGTAAGGTTGTGCATTTTTTGGAAACAAGAAACAAATAAACAAGTAGTTAGAAAAAGATAATAAAATAAAAACGGAAAGCAAAAAGAGATGAGCTATGAGTTTACCTTCAGCTAAAAGGACAACAAATCCTTGGCGATCTTCTACGCCTTCAAACCTTTATATTTGCTTAGGCCTGAAGCCCAAGACTTGTCAATAGCCTTTTTCCTGGCTAAATAACCGGAATCATTAGGCACAGCAGCAGCAACAACAAACTTCCCCTTCCCCCTCTTCTTCGTGGGGACTGCAGGGGTAGGGGGAAGAGTAGGCTTAGGAACAGGAGACTCCCTCATGTCCTCAGACACTATTCAGTTTGGGGAGTTAGAGAGGAGCCTCCTCCTCTTCACTTGGAGGGGTGGCTCGGCAAGGGAAGAGGTCTTCCCTACTGTTTTCTTCTTCTTCCCTGGTGCCTAGCTAAACTTTAGGGACTTCTTCAAGTTTTCAGCTCTCTCTTTTACCAACCCGACCTCCATCAGATGTTAAGGAGAAAGAATGGCGATGTGGGCGCGATTGCTGGTCTGAAGTAGCCTTCGGTACTTGTCTTGGAGGTCGATAGTGAAAATTGACCTCTTCCAAGCCCTCTTGTCTGCACAGAAGACACAAAACACAAAATCAAGGAACAAACAGAGTGAAATAAAGCAAAAATAGAGGCAAAAATATTTATAAAAAGGGATCCCACCCTTAATCCTAGTACTCAAAGGGAAAGTCGAGGTCTGGCCCTCGTAGTCTTCAAGCTCCCATCCTTCTCCTATAAAAAACTACCACTTCTTCCAAGTCTTGTTGAAAATGGGTATTGAGGAGAGGGGTCTGAACCCCTTGTCAAAAGACATGTAAAATATGTTCTTCAACCTAAAAAATTTTAGATCCATGTTGCTACGGATCAACTCAAAATCCACTTCAGCGCTATTTATGTGACCTAAAACTATGAATCCTAGCAGGTGCCTCTAACTGTTAATGTTAAGGTCAGCAGGGCAATTGTTGAACCAGTTGAAAAAATCTCTAACCAGAGGAGGAAGAGGAAACCTGAGTTCAATCTCGAACTACTTGAGATAGACACAAATTTTGCCTCAACCAATGTGAGACGGACGATTTAACAATCCAAGCGCCCTACATGTCACATTTTGGGGGAAGTTGAAAGCAGCCAGCCCTTAGAGCATTTAGCATACCCTGAGTAATGGCGCTTTCTCCCTCCTCCCTTTCGGATGGCCTACCAGAGGTTTGCCTCACTAAATTTCTAGGTTCGATGAAACCATCTACAATCCTAAGTTCAGGGCTAAGGGAGGGGTACTCAACTTATCATGCCCCGAATTTCTACAAACCCGGGGAGTGAGTGAAATTAATTAAGAAAAGTAAAGGAAAGGCCATTAGGGCGAATTTAATTAATTATGCATTTCTTCCCCCATGTTTCCCCAAAATATTAAGTGAAGACTTGCCATTTAACTCAACCAAAATGGTCCCCTAATGTTGCTCAAGTCTCTCTCCCAATTAATATTTAAAATAGTTTAAATCATATTCAAAAATGGCTCCAAAATAGTCTCAAAACATTTATAAAATTCCTTGGGATAATGGCCCAAATGGGCCCCAAATTGTCCTAAGGCATAGTCCAAGTATGGGTCAAGAAGCCTACCAAAAATTGTCCTAGTAAGTGGCCAAATATGGCCTTGAAACATGACTAAAAAGTGTCCCAAAAAAATTACCCAACATGGCTTGATGTAATGGCCAAAAGTAGCCTAAAATGGGTTCTAAAAAGTAGGGTCAAGTATGTAATTAAATGGCCTTGAAGGGTAGATCATGAAGTGTCATAACAAGGCCAAAGCAGCGGCTGCGCAGCAAGCAAAGCAGCAGCACCCGCGGCAGTGCGCGTTTTGCAGGCAAGTGCACTGGCCCTCCGGGCGCGAGCAGGGATGCGCGCGAGCTACGACTGGGGCATGTCAGTCTAAGTCACTGTAACGATTGCAAGTTAAATTTTCTTGTTTCTACATTTTTACTGTTCATGGTTGCAAGCAAATTTCTCTGTTTTCAAAATTTCTTCCCAAGTTTTTCAAGCCACTTTTCTTCCATTTTTAGCCTATTTCCCCAAGGTTTCTAATCCTGCATTTTGGGCACTTTTCTCACTTATTTAAATGGTATTTTACACAGTTAATTTTTTTCTCCCTTAATTTCACAAAAATTTTGACATAACTTCCTTTGTTTTCTAAGCCTTTTTCCTACCTAGTATTCATGATACTTCATATGTATAAACATGTCACAACCCACCCTCACTCGGTGGCCACAATTTTATACAATTTAAATGTACATCGCCTAATTATAGAATCCATCATGCATACACCTACACTTGAACTTAAAAATCACAAACTTCATATTCATTACAATATACAAGGTCTTTTCCATTCTTTTCATAATACACAAACTTTCTACAATACCATTTCATATGGTTTAAGGCTTATGCCCATGTACAACATCAAAATATGTCCCAAGGGCTAAAAATCCTTCGTGGTCCATGTCTCCTCTGTTGTTCAAGACTTTCTTAAGTCTCAAGTACTAGGAGCGTCATCTATAATATGATATCCCACGAGGGGTTAACACAACCGCTGGTATGACAGAATACTAATGCGAGGAATAAATTTAAGGCATGGCATGTGCAAGTGTACATTTTAAAAGCTATAACCCCATAATCCCTCAATGTCACGCAATGTCAGCATGCATGACACACACATGCAACTCTATGCCACCCATGTCTCGCTTCACAGTCCTTCCTCATTGGCATGCAAGTACCAATGTATGTCTCGCTTCACGGTCCGGACCCCGTTGGCATGCAAGTACCAAATGGTCAATTTTGGGTTTTTCACCACAGGATCTACACCCTTATAATGCATAGCACCAAGTGTTCAACTCATGCCATGCCTCCAAGGATTCACACTATGCCAATATGCTTTGATTTCATCCTTGTGCAATTTCAATGAAACATTTCATCAACACATGGAGCATGACTTAAAATATGCCTCTTTCATAAAGCAAAGCATAACTTCAAATTCACAACACCTTGTCTACATGAATGTAAGTCACAATTCGATAAATTAAACGTATGATCAAGTCTCATGTTCATCACTTTAACAATTTCTCAAAGAAAATACAAATACACAAACTACCAACTCATGGAATAATTCATAACTCTCAAACCACAAGAGTTTCTCTACATGAAAATAAGCTAGAATACAATGAATCAAACATACCAACAAGTTATATGTTCATGACTTTACTAAATTCCCAAAGAATAACAAAGAACACACGAGTCCATAAACAATCAACTCTCGATTTTCAAAGCAACTACCACCTAAGTGATTTTCTAACATCAAGTGAACACCTAAATCATTCAATCAACACATAGAAAGGCAGGAAAACTCGAATCTATTCCCAACTTAGCAAGGTATCATACCTAGAATGGTTTTTATCAAACCGAGGAAGTTGTGTTTGCTGCACAGCTGAACTGATCAGCGATAATATAGGTCTCGATGAGAGGAACAACTTACTAGAAGGAAGCCTCACAAGAATCTTGGCCTAGGAGTGTGTTTTGGTGGCTTGAAGCTTGGAAAACCTAGGGCTTTTTCTCACTTTTTCTCCATGAACGTGCTCTGCTCTGAATCTCAGACCAAACTATGAAAAAAATACACTAAGGGGCTGTATTTATAGTGGAGGGGCAAAGGTGCAAAATGACCCTTTTGCCCTTAATGAATCCGGGACCCCGTTACATTACAACTCGTCCCGAAACGCCTCAATTCAATATTTTGTTTTAGCTGAAGTTCTGAAAATCATTTTAAATGAAAATTTTTAAAAAAATAAATTTCACCTGTGGCCGGGTTTGGCCGGTTCCACCCGGGTCACCCGGGACGCCTTTTTGGTCTTGTTTTTGAAACTATCTTCGAATAGGTTCAAATTTTTCCAGTGGTTGTATTTTAATATTCTAAGCATGTTTCTCTTCTATGGCACAGTCAAAATATGCTTCTAAATATGACGTATGCCTAAACGATGCATGTTTAACGCCTTACCAGTAAACCGTGCAAAAATAATGCCCTACCGGCAAAAATGAAAAATTTATCCTCAATTTTCAGGTCTCTACACGACTATCCTATTTTTGACGTCCCCGGAGGAACTACTGCCTATAATTTGAATTTGTGATGGCAGAGTCGTCTCAAAAGAGCTTCTTGTTGCCTCACATGGCGTCAGAGGCTAACATTGTGACAATAATGCGAATAAAATAAAATGACTAAAAGGGAAAAATGTGATCGAGGATGAACCAAACCTGACCGAAGACTTGATCGATGAAGGAAGACTATATGCGATAGAAAATCTCCTCGCCCTAAGCTTTTCTCAAATATACAGCAGAAATTTTTTTGGATGCAATGAAAATGATGAAGAGAAAGGGCACATGCAAACCCCCTTCCCCTTTTATAAAAGGTTCAGGTGATGGGGGCCCATGATTCTGAACCGTCGTGGCGGGTGAGGGAATGATGATGTCGAAAGCCTAATTGACGGCTGACGTAATAAATGTCACGTCAATGACTGTCGTAAAAGGTGACGCAGCACTATGTGTGGATATGACACGCGACTCTTCAGAAACCCTTAGCCTCAATTACGCAATTCATTAAACTCAGGCTCGAGGAGGGGGGGAGTAGCTGATATGCCATAAAGGGACATACTAGTCCCAACATGACACGTGTACGGGCCTATGCATACTGTCACATCCTGAACCCCACCTTATGCGGATGTTGAGGACGTGAAGCCAGTTAGCCGCCTTGCCGGTTTGCCGACCGACAATGCAACCAACCAAAGGTGAATTTCTGAACTTACCAATGAATTGCATTCCAAATGTAGGGTCAGATGCAGTGAAATTTAAAAGTTTTTATCTCGGGAATGTAATTCATTTATAATACCGTAGAGGTATGTACCACAGAGCAAGTCTAGAACCAAACAGCTAATAACTCTAACCTCAGAGCAATCTGTAATTAGACATATAACACAGAGCATATCTAATCTCTATAGAGTACCATTACCGTGAGCCATGTCCTAATACATTTAGTGCATATCAATGAAATCAATCATATCATATCACTTACCTGAATAACTAGATTCAATCCATAAGAGTCCAAGTCTCCACAAATCAGTGTCATCAGATCCTTTACTCGGAATGCCACTCGGCCTATCCATGTCGTATCATAGTGTTTTCTAATCCAATGGAGATAAATCCTGGAAAATGTTAGGATAATGGAGTGAGCTTAAATAAGCCCAGTGTACACAGGTTCCCTGTCATGGGTTTCAAAACCAATTCTTGCATATAAAGTACAAGGATAGTTCAATCACTTTAAAATAACAGTTTTATAAATTCACTTGAAATGCAGTTTAAGTAGAATAAAACAGGACTGAACTAAACGGAACAACAAGTCAGGACGGATGGAACAATACATGATGCCAATATATCAACAAGAGTATAGGCAATTAAATCAAATAATAGGACAGATCAGTATTGAGTGGAACAGATCAAAGCATAATAAACAAGATGTCGATTAGGCACATAATCAAGCCTACTTATGCCATACCGCTCATAACTGGAACGGTACCAAGAGTAAGACACAACATATCATAACAAAACTAGGACAGACCATACAACGGAACAAGATAGAATCGAACGGAACAATAGAGCAGGACTGAACAAAATCATGCCACGTGTAATGTAGTACAAAATGGTATGCATTTAAGTATACGCATTTAAACAGTATAGTATACAAAATGGTACAGTGTATCAAAATACAGTATCTAGACAGTGTAACTTATACACCAAGTCAGAAGTTCCAAGTTACTCATAAACTGTTCGTTTATCTCCTTGCACGGATAATCTAATAACCTCCAGATATTGTCTCAGGTACATCCTTGTATATCCTGAATAATCATCATCAATCATAGGCAGATCAGAATCTAACCATTCATGTCTTATTCATCATCTTAGGCGTCTATCGGATTACCTAAGATAGCCTAGTAGCCTATTACCCTTCCATTGGGTTTCATCCGAGCCTATTTCATTCTTTAACTAGGCTTAGCTGTTATCAGGATTACAATCTAAGTCATTTAGACTTCAATCGTTATCAGTTAAGTACCTATTTAACCTTAGGGGCAAAATGGTACTTTTTCCATTCTTGTCCCAGACTCTGTCGTGGTCCTCAGAATATCCTATATATCATATATATAAGGTTCTAAGCCTTTTGGACTTAAATCGTTATCAGTTAAGTACTTATTTAACCTTAGGGACAAAATGGTAATTTCACCATTCTTGTCCCGGACCCTGTCGTGGTCCTCAGAATAGTCCACATATCTTAAATATAGAGTTCTAAGTCTTTTGGACTCCAATTGTTATCAGTTAAGTACTTATTTAACCTTAGGGGCAAAATGGTAATTTCACCATTCTTGTCCCGGACCCTGTTGTGGTCCTCAAAATAGTCCATATATCTTAAATATAAAGTTCTAAGTCTTTTGGACTCCAATTGTTATAAGTTAAGTACTTATTTAACCTTAGGGGAAAAATGATAATTTCACCATTCTTGTCCCGAACCCTATCGTTGTCCTCAGAATGTTCCATATATCTCATATATAGATTCTTAAGTCTTTTGGACTTCATTTGGTATCTATTTTCGATCATCGGGACACATCAGTCATTTCTCATTTTACACGTTGACTATTCCGGAGTCTTATTTAGCCCTTCAATGTTCATAATTATGCTTGTGATAATTTATTAGATCAGATTGGCCTTTATTCGGCCTTTACTTTGTATTTACCATGCTCAAGGGAATTTTGGTCATTCTACATTTCGTGAGATTCTAACTCCGACTCATCATTTAGTCACGTGTATAGTTTCATGAGTGTTTGGGCTTCTATCGGTATCAATTTCTTCCCAATCGGACTTCATTTAGATTTCGTATAGCATCAGGGGCATTTTGGTAATGTTATATGTTGTATGGCTAAACTTTCGGAACCTCAGTTCATAAAATGGACCTTGCCATTAGGTCCAGAGCGTCCAACATAGTTAAATTGGGCTATCTTTTATGTTTAATTGGCCCTATGTATCATTAGGGGCAATTCAGTCATTTACCAATTGCGTGTCTTTATTTTTCAGAAGTTAGTTTTACAAATCGGACTCCACCATTGAGTCCAGAATGCCCGACATAATCAAAATGGACTGTCTTTTATTTTTATTTGGCCCTAGGTATCATCAGGGACTGTACAGTCATTTACTATTTACGTGTCTGTATTTTTTGGGACTTAATTTCCCAAATCGGACTCCACCATTACGTCCGGAATGCTTGAAATAGTAAAAATACACTATTTACTTATTTAATTTGGACTTCGTTTGACTCATTTAATGTCCAAGGGTAAAATAGTAATTTTACCTAATTAATAAATTAATTAAATTAATTATTTTATTATTTAATTATTTTTTCAGGGGCTTATATGCATAATTTTTAAAAGTCTGGGCCAGAATACAAATACTTAGAACTGTTGAGGGTCAAAACATAATTTAGCAAACTTCTGGTTTTTCTTTATTTAATTTAATTAATAAACCAAAGGGTTCTTACTTGGTAACCCTAGACCGGTCCTCAAACGTAGTGAACCAGCCAGTTCAATTTCCTTTAGAAAGCCGGAATACAATATCCCTGCTTATCCATGTTTTGGGTTAACCTAATTCCCATTTCAGATTTATTATCCGTGTTACCAAACAGACCTAGTTTAGTTTTAATTTTTAAAAACTTTAAACCAAAACGGTGCCATCTCACTTAAACCGTTTGTGCGACGGGTCGGGTCCTAACCCGAATCCGAAACTGACCCAGTTACTGTTCATCATCTTCCTCTCTTCTTCCCCAGTTTTGCCCTAATTCCAGTTTTCTTTTCTTTTTGATTTCGTGGAGTTTTAACCATTCAAACCCTCTGTTCTTGGCCCCAAAATGTTTCTGGAACACGAGGGAAGGACTTGGCATTAATTTCAAGCCTCAAAACAGTGTGTAAGCTTGGTTCGAGCTCCGATAATGGTGATTGTAAATCGCCCATTTCATGCTCATTTCTGGACTTTTTCATGCGTGGCTTGGTCTGTTATATTCCCTAGGTCATGGCGGTTCAAACCGTATTCTTAAAACAAGATCTAAAGCTCCATTGGTGAAGCTAGGTCACAAACCCGTGACCTGCAACTTTGTTTTTACGGACCTTAACCTGAGTGTTGGGGTCGCGGTTTTGGGTTTTTAGAACCCTCATGAGGTCTAGATCAAGTTTAGACCGTTAAAGATCAGTTTGGTGAGGGTCGTTTCAGACCTGCACCACTAAGGTCCATCCATGGTGGTTCTCACTGGTTTGGTGTTCTAGGCCTGTTTTAAGGTCTCGTTTTCATGCTCTGATTCAAGGTCACAACTCTAAATGTCATGCATGCAGTTAATAAGCTCAACTATCATCAAGAACAGTTCCAAAATCTAAACAGGAAAAATCAAACGGATTTGAGGTTTATACCTTTGATCAGACCTCCCTCTCTTAGGCTCAATGTGAGATCTTGGTTGCCACAATTCAGTCGTGCACTGCACAGTTCTTCCTTTTTGTGCGCCTCCATGGAAACACCATGCACACACAAGCTTGTATTCACACACTCTCATTCACACAATCTCTCTCTAGCAGGCCCTTCTCTCTCTAGATGCAGGCCTGTCCATACACAAGGCACACACATATGCTTGAGTCCCTCACTCCTAGTCTGATTACACATCACACATACACACACTTGGTGTTTTAAAAATCAAGCTTACACATATGATGTACACCTATACATATACACATATGTATACACTTGTAGGGCTTAGGTGTGATGACATAGGCTAGGGCAGAGGATGATGTGGGCTAAGGCTGTAGGCTGATGGAGTGGTGAGGTGTTGCATGTATGGCCATTGGCCAATTTGGGAGACAGACTTGGTTAGATTGCGTTCATATACAATTAGGTTGTATATTTAGACAGAAAGTCATTGGCAGCCCACTTGTGAAATTTTTGGGTGCCATGTGCTTGCTTATTTAGGTCAATGGTTCAAATCCCCTTGGCCTCACTTTTGGTCATTTTTCATATTTTGGGCTTAGACCCTGTTTGGTTACGCAGAATTCCATTTTAGCTATTTCCTCAGTAATTTCTTTTCTGTTGTTCCTTTTTCGACGCGGTTTCTTCCGAGGGTTTCGTATTTCAGTTTGCTTCAATGTTAAGGGCCCCGCATTGTTTATTATTTATTTGGGATTTTCGTAGTTAGCTAATTCGGGTTTTCACAATGTTAAAATGACATCATTTCACCTAATTAATTAGTAATTAGGTTCGGGTATTACACCTTCATTTCTGACGTGTTTAATTATTTTATTGGTCTATCATGACCGTTGAGAGATTATGATTAATTTCCTTAATCATTTTTTATGTCGGTTCTAATTAATAATTAGCAAACTAATTATTAATTAGTCAGGTCGGGGTGTTACACATATAGACCGAAGAAAGCTCTCCTATCCAGAACAGATAGACACACAGGGTTCAGAGCTCCTTCGCTCGAAACGTCACAAGATTTCTAGTCTTACATCTAGAGCAAGAAATGTTGGGCATGCATTTAAAAGGGTCCCCAGCTAATCACCACCTTACATGCTCTATCAACCTCAAAAGAAGAAAATAGAGTCATATATGGTAACTGTCATCTTCGGATATCAACAAATCCCTATCTTTGCAACTCCAAATCCTACTTAACTTAGGAGATCCGTAACAATAAATTAAATCTTAAGGTGCGCTTTTCAATTATGCTCTTTCAATTACTTTCAATTACAGTCTTTCTTTTAGTTTTTACTAACTTCATCATCAGAGCGGCTACTATCGGAGCCAACCCGATGGCCCTCTGATCCTTTTCTTTGAGCTTTTGACAGGGGACGAAGAGCGGAGGCCCTCATTGATTAGAAAGTGCAACATCATTTTGTAACTTCAAAAAAATATTTTCTAAATAAAAGTATGGTCGTAGATTGATGAGATGATATTGAAAATAAATATTGATGTGAGAGTAAGCAATAGTCTACTTTCATTTGGGTATTATTTGAACAATGCTTCTTTTTTTTTTTTTACCATAAGACATTGTCCGCAAAAGAACAGATGACAACGTTGTTTTTATCTGGGCATGCAGTCGGTTAGATTTGGTTTGTAAACTAGGAGAGTTTAGTCGTTTCCTATAGCACGACTCATAGAGCAAATACAAACTGGCTGAGACTCACCACCTAGTCGGCTTCTCAATTCAGAATGTACGTTGGGCTGACTTGTTTATTATTGCCCTTTTATTTATTTCATTTAATTCTCTAATAAACTTCAAATTGGTTGAAAGAATCTTCTCTTAATTTTAGTGTTACATGCATTTGATATATATCATGTGACTTTATTTATTTATTTATTTTTGGATGGATTGAATATATATATCAACTTATTTATACAAGATTAAATCTTCATTTTTATGATAGTTAGGCTCATCGTTCAAGTTCTATTTTCTAACGATCGATGCAGAAAAAACTTGAATTCGAGATGCTTGAATTTTATTCGCAACGTTTTTATCGCTCAACTATAATTTCGAGTGATACATGACTATTTAATTTTAATAAAAGAACATAAATTAAATAAAATATATATATATATATATATATTATACATATATGACCTATTATAATTAAGCCACGTATTCGGACCTAAATAAATTGCACTACTAAATTTTGAGTTAAATATTTTACAATAAAACTTACCCTCTAAGGAGTAAATCGGTCATTTGAGAGGACATGAACGTCTTATTTTTCTAGAAACATTCTGTAGTTTTTCTTGAAATGATACAAATAGTTGAAAGTTTCCATGCCAAGAGTGAAGAGATACCAAACGTTCCCTTCCATTCATTTTTATTTCTCTCGTGGCTGCTTCAGCATGAACTCCATGCATTTCCCAAGGAACACTAGCATTAGTGTCCTCGCAACAGGCAACAGGCAACAGCGAATGAAATGGAACACATGCTGGTGGGAAACAAGAAAGTTTCAGACTTCGAAAAGTCGCACTAGTTTCTTTCTTTTGAGATACCAAACGTTAGTCAGTTCCGTCTGT
Source organism: Nyssa sinensis (assembly GCA_008638375.1). Taxonomy (NCBI): domain Eukaryota; kingdom Viridiplantae; phylum Streptophyta; class Magnoliopsida; order Cornales; family Nyssaceae; genus Nyssa; species Nyssa sinensis. The sequence continues at coordinate 10,237,890 of CM018037.1, read as the reverse complement.
TCGTTTCCCACGGTATTTCTTCTAATCAAACCCAATATATAGCTATATATATCCCTCAGTACACTTTGTTAATCCATCTTTCTCAACGACCAAAAAGAAAATGGGTGGTGGATCAGGTAAGCGCATTGCCTCTAAGAACAGAGCAGGGTTGCTTCAGCAGAATGCCAACACCTCTGAAACTGAAGAATTATCGTCTCCCCTTGATGTACTGCCACTTTCAATAGTTCCTGACGAAACACCACTTGCAGTTCATGCGCCACTTGTCGTCTCATACAATGACCGCATTCGCCCTCTGCTGGATGCGGTGGACAAGCTCCGTTACCTGAAGGTCATGCAGGAAGGTATTCAACTTCCAACCATTGTCGTCGTTGGTGACCAATCGTCTGGAAAGTCTAGTGTTCTCGAATCACTTGCCGGCATCAACCTTCCCCGTGGCCAAGGCATTTGCACCAGGGTGCCGCTCATAATGAGGCTCCAACATCACCCAGATCCTCATCCTGAGCTTTTCTTGGAGTTTTGTGGCAAGACAGTACCCACAGACGAAACCAACATAGCTAATGCCATAAATGATGCTACTAATGAAATTGCCGGCGGTGGAAAGGGCATATCACATACCCATTTAACGCTGGTAGTGAAAAAGAATGGCGTCCCGGATCTTACAATGGTTTACCTGGAATCACCAGAGTTCCTGTTCATGGCCAACCTGATGATATATACGAGCAGATATCAGGCATCATAATGGAGTATATTAAACCAGAAGAGAGTATCATCTTGAATGTTTTATCTGCTACCGTTGATTTTCCTACATGTGAATCCATTAGGATGTCGCAGCGTGTGGACAAGACTGGTTTGAGGACTCTAGCGGTCGTTACCAAAGCTGACAAAGCTCCTGAAGGTTTGCTCGAGAAGGTTACAGCAGATGATGTGAATATAGGTCTTGGCTATGTCTGTGTAAGGAATCGCATTGGTGACGAGTCCTATGAAGACGCTCGAATGGAAGAAGCCACACTTTTCGACACTCACCCACTGCTTTCGAAGATTGATAAGTCTATGGTCAGCATACCCGTTTTGGCCCAAAAGTTGGTGCAAATTCAAGCGACAATTATTTCAAAGTGCTTGCCAGAGATTGTCAGAAAGATTGGTGACAAGCTGAATATGAACATTTCAGAGCTAAAAAAAATGCCAAAACATCTATCTTCAGTTACAGATGCGATGACAGCTTTCCTGCAGATTGTTGGATCATCCAAGGAGTCTTTGAGGAAAATACTTGTTCGAGGGGAGTTTGAAGAATACCCAGATGAAAAGCGGATGCATTGCACTACCAGGTTGGCTGAAATGCAAAACCAGTACTCTGTAGAACTTCAGACGAGTGCAGAAAATGACTCCAGTGAGAAGTTTCTAATGGAGGAGATTACGGTGCTGGAGGAAGCTAAAGGCATAGGGCTACCTAATTTCCTTCCCCGCACCGCCTTTCTAACGATCCTGCAAAGAAAAGTTAAGGCAATATCGGGAAAACCTATCGATTTTGCGGCAAAGGTATGGGACTACATTGAAGATGTAGTTCTCACTGTTTTGATGTCTCACTCTGAAAATTACCCACAACTCCAGTCGTCTACAAGAAGGGCAGCCCAGAATCTTATAGCAAAGATGAAAGAAAGGTCAACACAAGTGGTGACCGATATTGTTGAGATGGAGAAGCTCACTGATTATACTTGTGATCCCGAGTACATGATGGGGTGGCGTAAGCTTATGGAGAACCAGAATGCCTTCAACACGGTCATGAACAATAATTATAATCCCTCACATATATTGATGGAAGGTTTTGGGGAGATTGATGTGGGGCATCTGCGGCCCTATCCCAATGTGAGAGACGAAGCATTTGACTTGAAAATGAGAATCACTGCTTACTGGAAGATTGTTCTGAAAAGGTTGGTTGATTGCATGGCTCTGCACTTGCTGTTCAGTATTCAGATGCTGGTGAATAAGGACATGGAAAGGGAGATTGTTAATGAGGTCATGGGTTGTGGAGGTGGTGGTGTTGAGCAGATGCTGGAAGAATCACCATCAGTTGCTGGTAAGCGCGAGAGACTGAAAAAAAGTATCAAGTTACTCAAGGAATCTAAGGAGGTCGTGGCTAAGATCATAGACAGAATTAACATCAATGAGGATTAGCTAGGTTTCTCTCTTTATGTTACTGTTTGCACGGTGTGTTAATTTTCTATGTTGTTTGGCTGTTTTTAGTATTTGGCAATTATGCTAGCCCGTTATATAATGAAAATCATGGTTTGCTTTTTAAAAAAATGGATAGATTTATCTTATTTAGATAAAGTTGTTTGGATTTGTATTCGTTATTGGACCATAATTTCAGTTCTTCGTGGTCTGGCTATGCTCTGATTCCGGATATACTGGGAAGCCATCTCCATGGATCATATAAAATAATTAGGGGGGAGGGGGAAGAAGTATTGTATTAAGAATGGAAAGAACACAGAGCCTGCACAAAACAGGGGCACTCCAGAACACACAAGTATTTTTTTCCAACATTAATATCAGTGCGCCATACAGGGTGTTTCGTTCTTTAACATGCCTTCAACAATTTCTAAATTTTTTAATTACACATGCTAGTAGTTATAAAAAAACATGATGCATGATTATTGCATGCATATTTTGAAAAATCTAATTGAGATGACATGTTTGGTAAGTAAAAATAAGATAAATTATAGTGATTTTTTCTAATATTTTTTACAATTATATTGTTCTTTTTTAAAATTTATGAAATTATACTGACCTTTTTTTTAGTCTAATTTTTTTTAAAAATGACACTATTCTCTTTTTTATGTTTTTTTGTATTATTTTAAAATTTTGACCAATTTTTTTAACTATTTTTTTTCAGTTTAAAATAAATATTAATTAGAATATTCTTTGACTAAAAAATATAAATTATTTATTTAAAATTTGATTTTACATAAAATAAAATAAAAAAAACTTAGAAAAAAGTGGTCAAATAAAAAAATACAAAAAAAAATTAAGAGGGGTAATTTTGTCATTTTTAAAAAGAAATTGGAGGGGAGATCAGTGTAACTTGTTAAAAAAGTAAGAAAAGTTTGTATAATTTTGAAAATTTAAAAAAAAATCAGTGTAATTATTTAGAATCTCGAAAAAGATGAGTGTAATTTATCCTAAAGAATAATTTTGGAATAGCATGACATATTTGTAAATATTATTAACGTGTTATTATATGAAATTTAAAGATGCTTGTAAATGCCACATCAAGTGGGAGGTTATTCAGTTAAGAGAATTTTTCTTTCTCATGAATTAAATTAAATTCGGAAATCTACTGAAACGATGTCAAAGATTGCAATCCATCAATAAATTAGAGAGAAAATTCTCTATGAAAACTCAAAATTTTATTATTAATGATAAAACTGATTTGGCATTAGTCCTAACAGACATATAATATAACGCTAAAGTTTAACAAAAATGTGGAATTTGGATTAGACCCGAATTGTCTAATTAAGAGTGATAAACTATTCCAGATAAACCAAATCAATTTTTTTTTTTTTTAAACTAATGTCATAGAACAAAATATTTCTAAATAATAAAGTAATGCTAGGTATACAAGTGGCTCTGAACTCCTTTGTCCTGTCTAATCAGTGCAGAGCTGACGGCGTTTTCTGAAACTGCAAGATACAAAATCAATTTTTCTTTCTGGACTGGCTTTGAGAGGAGTTCGGGGGACGCCAGATACTGCTTTAATTTTTGAAAGGCTTTTTCGTATTCTAGGGTCTATTCTAGGGCCTTACTCCCCCTTAAGGCTTTGAAGAACGGAAGGCATCGATCTGTAGACTTGGAGATGAATTGGTTTAGAGCCGCAATCCTTCTGTTCAAGCCTTGAATGTTTTAGTCTTTGGTGGCTTTAGTTCAATTAAAGTTTTTATCTACGTGGGTTCTGCCTCGATAACCCTTTGAGAAACCAAAAAACCTAAGAACTTTCCTTTAGTGACCCCAAAGGTACACTTTAAGGGGTTCAACTTCATCCTGTGCTGCCTTAGGATGTCAAATGTCTGGTTGAGGTGCTGGATGTGGCTGTTCTTCTGTAGGCTTTTGACCAGCATGTCATCTATATAGACTTCCATCGTGTCACCGATCAAGGGGCCGAACATTCTGTTCACTAGATGTTGATACGTAGCTCCGACATTCTTCAAACTGAACGACATCACTCTATAGCAATAGAGACCTCGTTCGGATATGATGGCTGTCTTTTCCTGGACTGGAGAGTACATTTGGATCTGATTATATCTAGAGTAAGCGTCCATGAAGCTCATGAGTTTGTGCCAAGCAATCGCATCAACTAGCTGCTCAATTCTTAAAAGGGGAAAATCGTCTTTGGGGTAGGCTTTGTTGAGGTCTGTGTAGTCAACGCAAACCCTCCACTTGTCGTTCTTCTTCTTAGCAAGGACGGTGTTGGCGAGCCATTCTGGGTAGAACACTTCTCCTATCATTTTGGCATTCAGCAGCCTCTGAACTTCTTCGTTGATGATTCTGTGGCGCTCTGAAGCAAACGTTATCCTTTTTTGCCTTACGGGATGGTGATCTGGATCGGTAATTACCTTGTGGGAGTGTCACGCACAGAATTTCTACAAACTTGGGGAGTGAGTGAAATGAAATAAGAAAAGTAAATGAAAGGTCATAAGGTGGATTTAATTGATCATTCATTCATTTTTTCATATTTTCCCCAAAACTAGAAGTGAAAATCTGTTAACGAGACTCACCCAAGATAAGTTCCAAATGGTAGTCAAATATATCTCCTAACTAATAGTCAAAATTAGTTTAAGGCATGTTTAAGGGTGGCCTCCAAGATAGCCCCAAAATTATCTTTCAATATGCCTTGGAATAGTAACCCCAAATGGGTCCCAATTGCCCTAAGGCATAGACCAAGAATAGATCAAAAATCCTACCTAAAGTGGTCCAAATAAATGGCCAAACATGGCCTTGATATATGACTAAAAAGTGTCCCAAAAAGGTAGCCAACATGGCTTGGTATAATGGCCAAAAGTGGCCTAAAATGGGCTTCAAAAGAGGATGTCAAAGATGGAATTAAACGGTCTTGAAATGACCTTAAAATATAGGTCATAGCATGCCATGACATGGCCAAGGTAGCAGCTGTGCAGCAAGGTAAGGCAGCAGCGTGCGCAGCAGGGCAAGGCAGCAACAGGGCGCGACGCGCACTGCAGGGCAGGTCTGGTCAGGCTGCAGGCTGTGCACTATAACGACTGCAACCTGATTTTTTCATTTTCCTGCATTTTCACTGTAGCGGCTGCAGCTAAATTTCTCTATTTCCCTAATTTTTTTCCCAAGTTTTGAAGGCTACTTTTTCCCCATTTTAGCCCACTTTTTCAAGGTTTCTAACCTCCCCTTTTAGACACTTTTCTCACCTATTTAAATTGTGTTTTACACACTTAATTTCTCCCTTAATTTCAAAATTTGTTTGACATAACCTCTTTTATTTTCTAAGCATTTTTCCCACCTAATATTTTGCAACCGTTCATATATATAAACACATCACAATTCATCCTCATTCGATGGCCACAATTCATGAAAATTAAATATACATTCATTTCTTTCAACATATACATATTTTGTACATTAAACAATTGTATCCTACATGTCATTTGGGTTTAGGCCCTCACATTTCAAAATGGCCTAAGACCTATAGTTCACTGTTCTTCCAAATTAAAATACAAGTCTTTTGGGCTTGTGCCCATACATATAACTCAAAAATTATGCCCTAAGGCCGAATATCCTTCGTGGTCCATTTCTCCTCTAATCTTCAAGACTTCATCAAGTTTCAAGTACCGGGAGCCTCATTTGTAATATGATATCCCACGAGGGGTCAGCTCAACTGCTGGTATGACATAGTGCTAATGCAAGGAACGAGATTAAGGGCGTGGCATGTACAAGTGTACATTTAGAAGCTATAACCCTCCAATCCCCCAATGCTATCAATATCAATATGCATGACACACACATGAAACTCTATGCCACACGCATGTCTCATTTCACGACCCTTCCCTATTGGACACGAGTACCAATCGTATGTCTCACTTCACAGTCCGTCCCCGTTGGAATGAGTACCAATGGCCAATTTTGGGTTTTTCACCACAGGATCTACACCCTCATAATGCATAGCACCAAAGTGCTCAACCTACACCATGTTTTCAAATAATCACACCATGCCAATATGCTTTGATTTCACTATGCAATAATGTAATCTCAATGAAGCATTTTATCAAACACATGGAGCATGCTTTAAATAATGCAATATACTTAAAATAACTATAACTTTTATATCACAAAACTTTGTCTACATGCACCTAACATGTAATCCAATCAATTTCACATATAAACACATTATATATTCACAACCTTAACAATTTCTCAAAGATCATAAAATACATAAAGTACCAACACATGGAATAAATCATAACTCTCAAACCACAAGAGTTTCTCTACATGAATATAAGCTAGAATGCAATAAATCAAACATATAAACAAGTTACATGTTCATCACTTTGACAAATTCTCTAAGATTACAAAATACATAAAGCACCAACACCTTGAATAAATCATAACTTTCCAACTACAAGATTTTGTCTACATGAACATAAGTTAGAATACAGTGGATTATACATATAGTCATGGTTCATGTTTATTACTTTACCAAATTCTCAAAGAATACAAAGAACACACAAGTACATAAACAACCAACTCTAGGTTTTCAAAGAAACTATATCCTAAGTGATTTATTAACGGCAAATAAATATATAAATCATTCAATCAACTTATAAAAAACTCCTAAACTTAACCCTGTTCCTTACTTAGCAAAATATCATACCTAAAAGGGTTTTTCTCAACCCTTGGGAGTTGTATTCGCTGTGCAGCTGAACCGATTGGTGAGAATGTAGTCCTTGATATGGGGAACAACTTCCTAGAAGGAAGTCTTGTGAAAATTGAAGCCTAGAAGTGTGTTTTGGAAGCTTGAAGATTGGAAAACCTAGGTTTTCTCTTCACTTTTTCTCCCATGCGCGAGTTCTACTCTTTCTCCAGACCAAAAATGTTATTGTTTTAACTCTAAGGGCTGTATTTATACTAAAAGGGCAATTGGGCAAAATGTCCTTTTTGCCTTTAATGAATCCGGGACCCCGTTACACTACAACCTATCCCGAAACGCCTCAATTCGACATTTTGCTTTAGCTAAAGTTCTTAAAATTATTTTAAATTAAATTTTCCAAAAAATTTTATTTTCGCCTGTGGCCGGGTTTGGCCGGATCCACCCAGATGCCCTTTATGGTCCAATTTTTTGAAACTATCTCCAAATAGGCTCAAACTTTTACAAGAGGTGTATTTAACATTCTAAGCACATTTCTCTTCTATAGAACACTCAAAATATGCCTTTAAATATAACTTATAGCTAAATGATGCATATGTAGTGCCCTACCGGTAAATGGAGTATGAATAGTGCCCTATCGGCAAAAATGAAAAATTTTCCTTGATTTTTTAGATCTCTACAAGGAGATAAGGCTAGGGTCTAGCCCTTCCATATCCTTGCTTTTCCAAGTGAATACTAAGAGGTTGTTATTTAGAAACTCCACCATCTCCCGCTACTCGGAAGGAGATAGGTCTGAACCGATCTGCAAGTATCGTCGTCCCCCTTCAAGACTGACGAGCACCTTGATAGGATCTTCCATTGGATTGGCCCTGCTATCCCTTCCTCTAGGGCTCAGCGGTTCATCAATTCTGAAGGGGCACTCCTTCGTCTCATGTAGGTGGGAAGGGGCAGGACTCATTCCTTCATAAGGATGCTGTGATTGCTATTTGGAGGCCTTCTCCTTCAGTGCGAGAGCGTGGCACTCTTAGGTAGTTGGCTGGTAGCCTCTGATGGAGTAGACCATGTTTTTATACACGTACTTCAGGCACTGATGGAGGGTCTAGGTGACCGCTCCCATTTGATAGAGGGAAGGTCTCCCGATGATGATGTTTTAAGGGGACTTGGAATCCAGAACCATCTATTTAGAGATCAAGGTCTTCTGTCCTCCCCCTTCTCCCATCGTGGTCGGTAGGTCAATTTTACCCAGCGGGGTGTTGAGTTTCCCATCAAACCTTGCCATTACTACGGTGATGGTCTTGATGTCGCTGGGGTTGAGCTTCATGTGCTTGAGAGGCTCATAGAATAGCACATTGGTGGAACTCCTCGTGTCTACCAAGACCCTTCTGATCTCAAAATTGACAATTTTGATCGAGATAATAAGGGCGTCACTGTGGGGACAGTGCACCCCTGCAAGATCCAGAATTGAAAACTGGATTTGACACGCTGACTTTAACTTCTTCTCAATTGCAGAGATCTGGAGGATGTTAGGCATTGTCTTGGCCTCCCGAGTGTACTGCTTTCTTGTGCAGTTGGACATTCTTGTCTTCGAGTTATCAGCATGGAGGACAAAGATGACTTTGTTATTCTGTTGTGGCGGCTCGTTCCGGACCTCCCTCCGTTCAAGCCTCTGTTCTTGCCTTCTTTGCTATAGCCTGTCGTTACGAGGGTTCTGCCTCTCATCCTATCTGACGAACTCCCGTAGCTGCCCTCGCCTGATGAGCTGTTCAATCTCTTGTTTGAGGACTCTGTATTCGTTGGTAGTGTGCCTGTGATCTTTATAAAAATCACAATACTTGCCCTGGTCTCTGGTATCGGGATTGCTTTTTAGTGGATCTGGCCATTTTAGATCTTCATGGGTCTGTACGTATATGAGTAAGGGAGGTGTTCAAAGGAGTGAACGTGCCATACCTCCTAGCGTTGGGGTTATTCTAGGTTATGGGTGCAATCTTTTTGTCACGACGTCTGACCCTCTTTTTAGTTGCACTGGAGTCTCTCTTGTGGTCATCCTTTTGAGCCTGCTCTTTAGCTTTTCGAGAGGATAACTTTGTATCCTTTAGGCTGCTGTACTTACGTGCCCGCTCCATGAGCACTGCCATGTCAGTGGAAGTGTCACGCCCCAGATTTCTGCTAACCCATGGCGCGAGGGAACGGAAATTAAAAGAAATAAATAAATGACAATTATTTAAATTTACTTAAAATATCCCTTGTCATTCATCAAATTTTCTCCCAAAATATTTAATGAAGACTCGTCATTTAACTTAACTCAAAATGGTCCCCTAATGTTGTTTCAAGTCCCTCTCCCAATTAATGTTCAAATTTGTTTAAGTCGTATTCAAAAATGGCTCTTAAAACAACCTTAAATCATCCTCAAAAATTGCTCTAAAATGATGTCTCAATTGGCCCCAAAAATGGCTTAAGGCATAGTAAAAAGAAAGTTAGTCAAACATCCACCCAAGATTGACCCTAGTGAATGGCCAAACATGGCCTTGAACCGTGGCTAAGATGTGTCCCAAAAATTGCCCAACTTGGCCTTAGGTAGTGGTCTAATATGGCCTAAAATGAACTCAAAAATTAGGGTCAAACGTGTGGCTTAATGGCCTCAAAATGGCCTTGGAATCTAGGTCACATCATGGCCAAAATGGTGGCTATGCAGTAGGTAAACAGCAGTGCGCATAGCAGGGCAAGGCAATGCAGGCCATGGGCGCACAGGGCAGCAGGCTGGCGCGCGGCTGTGGGAGGCTGGGGCTGTTTTGGTTCAGTTACTGTAGCGGCTGCAAGCTAGATTTTCTGATTTTCTATAAAATCACTATTCATGGCTGCAACCTAACTTTTTCCATTTTCTAATTTTTCTTCCAAAGTTTTGCAAGTCTAAGTTTATCATTTTTAGCCCATTTCCCCAAGGGTATTAACCTCCTAATTTGGGCACTTTTCTCAACCATTTAAATGGTGTTCTACACACTTTTTAAATGCTTTGAGTTTCTAAAAATTTGGACATAACCTCCTTTGTTTTTCTAAGTGTTTTCCACAGCTAATTTTTCACAAGATCATAAGTATAAATTTATAAATAACCCACCCTTACTCGGTGGCCACAAATGCATCAAATTAAACGTGCATCTACTATTTTCCAACACATCAATTTAGTGCACATTTAAACCATTAATATCATGCATTCATTTGATTCACAACTCATACATATTAAAATAGCCCAAGGCCTAAGGTTTACAATTTGTTCAAAACTAAGTACAATAAAGTAGGCTTATGCCCATACATTCAAAACATTCTCCAAGGGCCAAATCATCAACATGATCTATTTCTTCCCATCCTTAAAGACTTAAACAAGTCTCTATTGCCCGAGGCCTCATCTGAAAAATGATATCCCACGAATGGGTCAGCTCAACAGCTGGTATAACATAATACTAAGATTAGGAATAAGTTTAAGGGCGTGGCATGTGCAAGTGTACATTTATATCTACATGTACAATTTTAATCTACATACCATCCAATTCATCTATACAATGCATTAACAAGATTCATAACACATTCATATAAACTCTATACCACATCTGTGAATTCATTTATGCAATGTTATGCAAATATGCGTTGTAACACCCCGACTTTGCGTAATTAATAATTAGTTAGTAATTATTACCGGCTTATAGAATGATCTAGGGAATTAATCATAATCCCGGCGGTCATGATAGACCGATAAAATAATTAAATATGTCTGGAGGAAAAGGGTAAAATACCCGAACCCAATTACTGATTAATTCGGCGAAATAACACTGCTTTAACACTAACAAAATCCGAATTAGCTAACCCGAAAAATCTCGAATGTATAATAAATGACACGGAACCTCTGACACTGAAGATAACTGAAATATGAAACTCCCGGAACAAACCGTGTCGAAAAAGGAGTTACGGAATGAAAGTTATGAAGGAAATATTGAAATTGAATTACTGCGCAACCAAACGTGGCCTTAACCGAAAATATGGAAAAAAAGGGCCAAATGGGAGGCCAAGGGAATTGAACCCTTGACCTTTGGGTGAAAAGAAACCTCATCCAAAAAAATTACCAACTGGGCTACTATTATCTTTGTGTCCATATATACAACAGAAATGTATATAATACTGAATTATCCTAATCTGCCACCAAAACTGGCCAATGGCCATCCATGCAACACCACACCCTTGCATCACCCCTATGCTCCCTAGCCCATCATCACCCTACTTTAGCCATGATGACCTCTCCTCCAACCAAAATACATGCAGATTTATCATGAGGTTGGGAGATGTATTGCATTACAAGTCTCCATATGTGTATTGGAGGAGGGAGAAATCAGAAATGGGTGCATGAGATCTGCTAAAGAGAGTGAGTGGGAGAGGGCTGCCATGGGAAGGCTGCATGTGTATCCATGGTGTGTGTACATCCATGGAGATGCAGCAAAGGACAAAGGAGGAACTGAGGCACGACTGACTGAGGGCCACCTGAAGTGCCAAAAATCTGGAACTGAGCCATGAATGACAAGGAAAGCTACTGTTTGAAAGAGGTACAACTCTTTTTAAACTAGAAAATTTTCTGTTTAAGTTGATGCTGTTTTAATGGTTTTAGATCTGTGTAAACTACACATATAGACTACTGTGAGACTTTAGAACTGTTCTAAATTATTTGGGAGGGTCGAATAGGGTAGAAAACACCAAACCGAGCCCAGGCAGCCATGGATGACCTCGAATATGCAGGTCTGAATCAGCTGCAATCAAACTGATTTCTGACACACTGAACCTGATCTAGACATCTTAAGGGTCCTAAAACCACTGTTCCGCGACCCTAGAATGCTGATTTAAACCCCCAAACTGTGAGTCGCAGTCACGGGTTTGAGACCCAACACCACTGAAATCGTGACCAAACCGAGATATGAAGACGGGGACTGAAACGCCATGACCTGTAGGTCACAACGCAACGAACCCCGTGAGGTTTGGACCAAAAATGGACGCCCTAGAATCAGTTGCAGGTCTGCGTAATAATGGAGTGGACCGAGCTCCACCCGTAGACTCGAGGCACCAAACCGACGCCAAAATGTTGGCTTCACCTCCAGAGAACGTTTGGGATCAAATCAGTTGAAAAACCCTACCTGAAACTCCACGAAAATGGAGAAAAACCGAACTGTAGATTAGGGCTACAGTACGTGGATCAGTTGGGGAAGATGGAGTCAACTCGCGATTCCAACCGAGTTAGCGAGTTGACTCGGACACGTGTTGGTCTACGAGCGTGCCACTGATTTAAATAGAACGGCACCGTTTTACGAATAACTGTTTTGATTTTAAATTGAAATCCGATTGTTTGGCAACAGAGTTGATAAATCAGAAGTTGGGAAATTGATTTGGGGCCTATCCAAACCGAGAATAAGAAAGAAATTGGGGATAACTAGAGTATCTTATTCCGGTTTTCTTAAGGTCACTGAACCGGTTGGCTTCTGAGATTATTGGACCGATTCAATTTCTGAACCCCTGAACCTTCTGGTCTGAACCCTAATTTTCTGAATTTATATTTAACCCCCCAAATGTTTCTGAAAATTACGAATTAACCCCCACTAATTTGGGAAATTGTACTGTGGCCCAGAACATTGAGAAATTATTCATTTAAGCCCCTGGAAAATTAATTAAATAATAAAATAATTATTTAATTATTTTATTAAATAGGTAAAATTATGATTTTACCCCTAGACATTTAATATGTCAAACGGAGTCCAAATAAAGCAAATAAATAGTGTATTTCCACCATTTCAGATATTCTGGACTCAATGGTACAGTCCAAATTAGGAAATTATGTACCGAAAAATACAGACCTGTAAGTGACAAATGACTGTACTACCCCTGAGGGTACCCAGGCCCAAATAAAAATAAAAGACAGTCTATTCTGATTATGTCGGACGCTCTGGACCCAATGGTAAGGTCCATTCTGTGAACTGAGGCACCGAAAAATAAGACGTATGAAATTACCAAAATACCCCTCATACTGTACGAAGCCCAAATGAAGTCCGATTGGGACGAAATTGATACCGATAGAAGCCCAGATACTGGTGAAACTGTAAACATGATTAAATAATGATTCGGAGTCAGAATCTTACAAAACATAAAATGACCAAAATACCCCTGAGCACAGTAAGTGCAAAGTAGAGGTCAAATAAAGGTCAAACTGATCTGATAAATTATCATAAGGATACTTATGAACACTGAAGGGCTAAATAAGACTCCGGAACAGTTAACGCGTAAAACGAGAAATGACTAATGTGTCCCGATGACCAAAAGCAGATACCAAACGAAGTCCAAAGGACTTAGAAAATTATATCTAAGATATGTGGACTATTCTGAGGACCACAACTGGGTCTGGGGCAAGAATGACAAAATTATCATTTTGCCCCTATGGTTAAAATAAGAACCTAACTGATACCGATTGGAGTCTAAAAGACGTAGAACTTTATATTTAAGATATAAAGACTATTCTGAGGGCCTTGACAGGGCCCGGGGCAAGAGTGATAAAATGACTGTTTTGCCCTTAAGGTTGAATAAGTGATTGACTGATAACGATTGAAGTCTAAATGACTTGGGTTATAATCTTGATGACTGCTAAGCCTAATTTAAGAATAAAATAGCCCCGGATGAAACCCGATAAGAGGGCGATAGGCTACTAGGCTATCTTAGGTAATCCGATAGACACCTAAGATGACGAATAAGACCTGAATGGATAAATTCTGATCTGTCTGTGATTGATGATGATTGTTCAGGATATACACGGTGATGCCTGACGTACTTGGAGGTTATCAGATTGTTTATGCAAGGAGATGACCGTAACAGTTGTGAGTAACCCTGACTCCTGAATTGGTGTATAAGCACACCGTCTAGTTACTGTATTTTAAATACTGTACTGTACTGTTTTATCTGATACACTGATTTCATGCCCTTATTCAAATGCATGATTTTTACTGTCTGATTCCTTTGTTCTGTACTGCAATAAACCTATCACTGTTTTTACTGAAAGAACAACTGACTCTTGGTACCACTTCAGTCTTGAGCACTACATGAGCATACCGCACTGTTTAATCTGTGCATACTGTACTGTTTATTCTGTTATACTGTTCTGCTTTGCTCATTACTGATCTGTTCTGTTACTCTGATGTTTTAACTGATCTGTTCTGTTACTCTGATGTTTTAACTGTACTCTTGTTTTTAATACTGTTTCAAATGAACGTGTTTAACTATGTGTTATGTTTGATCTGTTCTGTTCTGTTCCGCTCAACACTGACATGTTCTGTTTGATCTGTCTGACCTATTCTGTTTGATCTGTCCTGACCTGTTCTGTTTGATCTATCTAACCTGTTTTGTTTGATCTGTTTTGTCCTGACCTGTTCCGTTTGATCTGTCTGATCTGTTCCGTCCTGATCCGTCCTGATTTGTTATGTCTGATCTGTTCCGTCCTGATCCGTCCTGATTTGTTATGTCTGATCTGTTCCGTCCTGATCCGTCCTGATTTGTTATGTTTGATCTGTTCCGTCCTAACCTATTTGCTCTGTTTCGATCTGTTCCGTTCTGTTCTGTCCCGTCCTGTTCTGCTCAATACTGATCTATCATGTTCTTTGATGATGTACATGTATCTCTGACTGACATACTGTTTTCGCTCAGTTCTGTCTTGTTTCGTTCCGTTGATGATTTACATGTATCCTTGATTGATATACTGTTTCCACTCAGTTCTGTCTTGTTTCGTTCCGTTGATGATATACCTGTATCCTTGATTGATATACTGTTTCCACTCAGTTTTGTCTTGTTTCGTTCCGTTGATGATATACCTGTATCCTTGATTGATATACTGTTTCCACTCAGTTCTGTCTTGTTTCGTTCCGTTGATGATATACTTGTATCCTTGATTGATATACTATTTCCACTCAGTTTTGTCTTGCTCCGTTCTATTGATGGTATACCTGTATCTCTGGCTGACATATTGTTTCCGCTCCGTTCTGATTTGATATGTTTTCTTCCGTTTTGTTTGGTTATGATTTACTATGTCCTGTTCCGTTCTGTTCAGTTATGATTTGTCATGTTCTGTTCCGTTCCGTTCTATTATGTTTTATTGTGATCCGTTCTGACCTGTTCTATTTCGACCCGTCTTATTCTGACCCGTTCTATTCTGACATGTTTGTCTCTGATTGATATATTGGCATCATTTACTATTCTGTTCTGATTTGTTATGCTTTGCTTCATCCTGTTCTGATTTGTTATGTCCTGCTCTGCTCGGTTCTGCTCCGTCCTGACCTGTTCTGTTCTGTTCTGTACGGTTATACTTGATATGGTCCGTTATGTTCTGTCTGTTCTGATCTGTTGTTTTATTTTGATTGGTCCTGCTTTATTCTACTGAAACTGCATTTAAAGTAGATTCATAAAACTACTATTTCTGGAATGACTGAACTACCCTTGTGCTTTGTAAACAACAATGGTTTGAAACCCATGACAGGGAACCTGTGTTACTCATTGGGCTTTTCGAAGCTCACCCCATTCCCTAACATTTTTCAGGAATGATATCTGTTGGATCTGATGGCACTGATCTGTGGAGACTGGATTATTGAGGATTGAACTTGTTTAATCAGGTGAGTGATGTAATACGACTGACTTGACTGATATGTACTAAATATAGACATGGCTCATGGATTTAAACGGTACTCTAGAGATTATAGTTCTGCTCTGTTGATTATATGTCGGATTATAGATATGCTCTGAGGTTAAAATTATTAGCTGTTGGATTTTAGACTGGCTCTGTGGTACATAACCTTACGGTGAATACATGAGTTGCATTCCCTTGACAAAAGAAAAAGTTTTAAATTCCGCTGCATCTGACCTTACAGTCGGAGTGCAATTCACTGGAAAGTTCAGAAATTGCCTTCGGTTGGTCGCGTGGCGACTGACTGGCATCACGTCCTCGACATCCGCGTAGGGTGGGGTTCGGGATGTGACATGCGTGACTCACCCATGCAACTTTATGCCACACCTATGTCTCTTCACGGATTGCTCCCGTTGGTTCAAGTACCAAATGCAATGGCCAATTTTGGGTTTTTCACCATAGGATCTACACCATCATAATGCATAGCACCTCATGCTCAACCCACACCATGTTTTCAAAGAATCACACTATGCCAAAATGCCATGATTTCATCATGCAATTTCATTGTGACAATTTATCAAACACATGGTGTCCCTTTTTCAAGTCATGCAATTTATCCCACAAAATACATAACTTTAAACTCCAAAACATCATGCTCATCGTATAGATATAGATATATATATATATATATATCATGACTAAACACATCAACACATACTTAAACCACAATCTCACAATTCCAATGATTCACAAAGAACATAAAAATTCCATAAAGCACCAAGGCAGCAATTCATCACATGGCCCAAACCACAAGGCGTGTCAACATGCATATAGGTTCAAAAAATGTAACAATACATTCCTACCAATGAAACACACCCAAATCAAGGCAACTAAGCATCCAACAACATCAAGAACACATATATCCCTAAACTACCAACTCTAGGCTTTTCAAAGGAACTACCTTCTAGGTGGTTTCCTAACCCCAAACACACATCCTAAACAGTCCATCAACAAGAAAAAATACAAGAAAACTTAAACCTATTGCTAGCTTAGTACTACATTATACCTGAATTAGTTTTTCACAAACTGCGGAGGCTGTGTTCGCTAGATGGCCGAATTGTTCAGTGACGTTACAGGTCTCAATGAGAGGAACAACTTCTCAAAAGGAAACTCGATGAAAATCCCACTCGAAATACGTGTTTCAGAGGCTTGAAGCTTGAAGAAACTAGGGCTTTTCTCCCCCTCTCTCTCAAGAGCGTGAGCTCTCTGTATATGACCATTTTGCCCTTAATGAGCCCGGGAATCCTGTTAATCTACAACTCGTCCCGAAATGATTCAATTTGAAATTTTGTTTTAACCAATGTTTTTAAAATTATTTTAAATTAAAATCTTCAAAAAAATAAATTTTCACCTGAGGCCGGGTTTGGCCGTTTCCACCCGGGCCACCTGGATGCCCTTTTGGTCCAATTCTAGAAACTATTTCCGTTTTGATGCAAATTGGTACAAAAGGTACCTTATAACATTCTAAGCACATTTATCTTCTATGACACACTCCAAATATGCTCCTAAACATGTCTTTCGGTCAATTGATGCATGAAAATGCTCTACTGATAAAACCGTGCAAGAATAATACCCTACCGGCAAAAACGAAAAATTTTTTCTCATTTTTCAGATCTCTACATCCTTCCCTCCTTAAATAAATTTTGTCCCAAAATTTAAAAATACACCTCTTCCACAAAATAATAAAAGATCAATTCAAAATGCATTATAACATGGAAACATGCAGCCTTACCCATGGATCATTCACCTCTCCCTCAGCCAGGCGGCGTGAAATGAATTACCCTCTCCTATTACCCCCTCCCCCCAAAGGAACCTTGTCCAATTTGGCGAGCGTGCAACAGCACGCAGCCATCTCCACACTCCCTACTAGGGTCTGGTGCTGATCCCATCTGTAACAGCCCACTCCACATGGCACAACGCATAATGAAGTCCTCAAACATGTTGGCCTATCCATGCCTAATTTTCCAAATCCATCCAAGTATCATGACCCACCTCAATAATACAACATAATTACAAAAATAAAGGAAAAATCCTTAATGTTCACAAAGACACCTTAAACTCTCTCACTCACTTGCTGACTATCTAAAAAATTTTGAATTAAGCCATGAAATCACCTAGTGATTTATCATAATGGCACCATCCATATATCACCCATACCACAATGCAATTCAATAACCCAGTTCCCAGTATTTTAATCATAAAACTTAAAGAAGTGCACCAAGGTTTAAAAGAACAAAACACTAGTTAAACTCGTCACTAATTTAAAGCATGAACATACATCAATCCTTACTCACATGTATTTAAACACATGTACATATAAACAAGTTTAAACACTCTCTTATACATACGTTAATAACAATCAGTCTATATAAAAATCATTGTCGCAGTGTTATAACGGTTACTAAACTAGCATGCATATATAGGATTAACAAGCAACATTCGATGGCTAACACGTAGCTCACGACATCAGCACCCAAGTATAAAATCCCTCCCAGGAATATACATATACATAAATAAGCATACAGCTTACCACATATGTAACTAGGCATGTGGTATATTTCATAATTCACTCGGTCTACTACATAAATATGAGTATCTATTCCCAGTTTATCAATAACCCAGCATACGAAATATCGTACAGTTTCCACGCACTAAAGCAACAAGCACTCACCTAATCACATAATCTCCACCAGTCTAATTAATTCGAGGTCTAACCTCTCCTATCTCATAACAAAGCCCATCCTAGAAGGATCCACGAACACTCCACTACTTGACACAACATGGCCTAGCAACTGCACCTTCTGAAGCCAAACTCACGCTTTAAGAACTTAGCAAATAACCGGTGCTCTCTCAAAATCTGCAACACAGTCCATAGGTGAAAGACATGCTCACCCTTAGAAGGTGAGCAAATCAAAATATCATAAATGAACACCACGACAAACTGATTTAAATAAGGACTAAAATGCGACGCATCAAGCCCATGAATGCCGCCGGGGCATTCGTCACACCGAATGGCATAACTACAAACTCATAATGGCCATAACGAATGCAAAAAGCTATCCTTGCCACATCCTACTCCCGTACTCTCAACTGATGATACCCCGATCTAAGACCGATCTTCGAGAAACATCTCGAACCCCTATGCTAGTTAAACAAGTCATCTACCCTCATTAACGGTCACTTATCCTTGATAACCACCCGGTGCAGTCTCTTATAATCCATACACAAATGTAATGTCCCATCCTTCTCCTTCGTGAACAATGCCGAAGCATCTCACAGCGAAGTGCTGGGATAAGTAACACCCTTATCCTAGAAATCAGTCAACTGCTCCCTCAGCTCTCTCTCAACTCATCTGGAGCCATACAGTAAGGTGGAAAGAAATTAGGCATAGTGCCTGGGATGACCTCTATCATGTACTCTATCTCTCATCTCAGTGGCGAACTAGTTAAGTCATCCAGAAAACATCTGGAAACTCGTCCACTATAGGCGATAACACACTCTTTGTAGTCTCACTACCATCTGCTACTAAACTAGCCAATCATATTACTATGACGTCGCCAACTCCCCGAGTCATATAAAGGTGGAACTAAGAAGTCCCCACGATCTCCTGTGAAACAAAAACTATCTCTCTCGGGAGTACACACTATCACGTCACTCTCCCCCTGTAGTTGTCTATACCCGTCCAAAATGTAAATAACCAATCTATTCCTAATGTAATATTAAAGCTAGATATGTCGAGTATAATGAAGTCAAAAGAAAGGATGCAATCAGCTATCCCTACCAAGCAATCTCTACAGATCCTCGTCAGTGTCACACTACCCCTAACTGATGTGTCAACATACAATGGTGGATCTAGCCAGTCTATTTCTAACCCCAATGTGATGACAGGCATGGTAGATATGAATGAATGTGATGTACCAAAATCTATCAATACGTTGGCCCATGAAATAATACACAAGGAATGTACCTCGAACCACAGAAGGTTGGAAGTAGATGTCTCAGGCGTGACCACAGCATACACTCGACCCTGTGTGGTCTGACCCTATCGACTACTCTCTCTCAATCCCTACTGGCCTCCTCCCCTCTGACTAGAGGCTCTAACACTCAATGCTATAGGTGCAGGTTGAAACTGTAGGGTAGGGGGTCTATAACCTGGTTGTGGTCGTAGCGGAACCGACTGGGTGGGCTGATAATACTATTGCCCCTGCCAGTCTTGATAAGTCTGCCCCCGCGGACAGTTGGCCCCAACATGGCCTGTTTGACGGCAAGTAAAACAAAATGGAGGAGGTCTCCACCCCTAACTCCGCACTGGGGGTGGAAACGATCCATGGCTAGATCCGACCCCCTGTCCCCGACTGTAGTCCCTCTGAGGGCAAGTGGCCAGCTTGTGACCAGGCTGTCCACACCGATAACAAGTAGTGGACCTCTGCGGTACTCCCCTTTGAAAGGTAGTAGTCATGGGAGGTCGAGGGGCTAAAATTAAAGTAGGCTGCTGCGATGTCTATGCAAAAGAAGCTCTAGCCCTTTACCTCTTCATCGGTCCTCTACCAGAGTAATCTGGGACAGATGTAGGTGTCTGTGCAGAAGAAGTATGAGATCGGTACCTTTTCTGTGGTCTCCTACCAGTGTATGCTAGGGTAGGGGCAGGTGCAGGTGTCTGTGCTAGAACGGCCCCACTCAGTGTCTGGGACTCTCTAATCCCTCTAAGGTCAGCCAGCTCCCTCTCAACCCTGTCAGCCCTAGTCACTACCTCTTGTATAGCGTGAAAGCACTCTTGTATAATGGTCGCCATGTCTCTGGCGCCACTAGTCTGCCCCACTTCCTTTGCTGGAGCAGGTGTAGAAGCAATGGTCTCCTCAGCTGTGGTATATGCAGAAGTAGTAGCTCGGGGCCTACCACGCCACAACGATGCAGTGGCCCTAGGCCTATCGTGCCTAGGTGGTATACGTCTAGGAAGAGCTTTCCTCGGTGGCATAAGTCTACAAGTCCCAGAAGAGAAAAATTAATATCCCTCTCTTGCACTAGACAAAGATATTTAAAAGAATTTCATTCAGGTTCTTATCAAAAGCTCACACTCTACAAGTAGTACATATAACATGTCATAGTGTACACTTAACAAATTCTTACACATTATACATATCATACATTCTACAGCATTCTAAGATCTTACGCATCCTTTAATTTTACGATTCATTACCTTATTAGAATTTGTTCATTTAAAATTTTATAATTCTTTCTCGCATATTGTGATTCCTTGGAAACATGGCATGGGTTAAGCACTTGGTGCTATACATTATGAGGGTGTAGATCCTGTGGTGAAAAACCCAAAATTGGCCATTGCATTGGTGCCCAGTATCCAACGGGAGCGATCCGTGAACGGGTGTTGGTAATCAAAATCCATCGGAAGCAATCCGTAAATGAGACATGATTGTGGCATAGAGGTTGGATGTGTGTGTCATGCATATCACCTTTGCATTGCATTGATGAATGGAGGGGGGTATGCATAGCTTTAAAATGTACACTTGCACATGCCACGCCTTAAATTTGTTCCTAGCATTAGCATTTTGTCATACCAGCAGTTGAGCTGACCCATTCGTGCAATATCATATTTCAGATGAGACTCCGGGTGTTTGAGACTTGTTGAAGTCTTGAGGAAAGGAAGGAAAATGGACCATGAAGAAGATTCGGCCCTTGGGACATTATTTTTTAGCTGTATGAGGGCATAAGCCTTGAGACCGTGTGTGTTTATTTGAATACATCTTGTATGTCATGAAAACAATGGGCAAGGCCCTCTATATTGTAATGAGCATGAGACTTTGATGTTTTGCAATCCAAGTGCATGTGTGTATTTGATAGATGTATATTTTAAATAGATGTATGTTTTATTCCTACATGAATTATGGCCACCGAGTGAGGGTGGGTTGTGACATACCTATACATAGGAAGTATTGTGAATATTATGTAGGAAAAAGGCTTAGAAAACAAAGGAAGTTAGGTCAAAATTTTTGTGAAATTAAGGGAAAAAAATTAAGTGTGTAAAATACCATTTAAATAGGTCAGAAAAGTGCTCTAAATGGTGGGTTAGAATCCTTGGGGAAATGGGCTAAAAATGGAAGAAAAGTGGCTTGAAATACTTGGAAATTTTTTTTGAAAATAGAGAAATTAGCTCGCAGCCATGAACAGTAAAAATGCAGAAACAGAAAAATTTAGCTTGCAGTCGTTACAGTAAAACAGTGCAAAAGCAGCCCAGACCCGCAGCCCACTGTGCGCCAGCTTGCGCGCCCAGCCTGCTGCCTGCATGCATTGCCCCTGCCTTGCTCTGCTGCACATGCTGCTGCTTGCTTTGTTGCACAGCTGCTGCTTTGGCCACGTCATGACACTTCATGACCTGCCTTTCAAGGCCATTTCAAGGACATTTAATAACATGTTAGACCCTATTTTTTTGAGCCCATTTTAGGCCCTTACGTCAAGCTATGTTGGCCATTTTTTTTGGGACACATTTTAGTCATTTTTCAAGGCCATGTTTGGCCACTTACTAGGACAATTTTTGGTAGACATTTTGACTTACTCTTGGCCCATGTTGTAATACCCCGACCTTGATTAATTAATAATTAGTTTGCTAATTATTAATTAGAACTGACATAAAGAATAATTAAGAAATTTATCGAAAACCTCATGATGGTCATAACAGACCAATAAAATAATTAAGTACCTCAGAAGTGAGGGCGTAATGTCCGAACCTAATTACCAAGTAATTAGGCGAAATGATGTTATTTTAACACTATGAAAACTCGAATTAGCGAACTATGACGGCCACAAATAAATAATCACTGAAACAAGGCATTTAATAACGAGGCTAACCAAAAGACAAAACCCTCAGAAGAAATCGCGCCGAAAAAGGAGCAACGAAAAAGAAAATATTAAGGAAATAGCCGAAATGGAATTTTGCGTCTGCCAAACGAGGCCTAAGCCTAAAATAGAGAGAAATAGCCAAAAGTGAGGCCAAGGAGAATTGAACCCTTGACCAAGTGGGCAGGACTTTGTGTATCCAAAAGATTACCAACTAGGTTGTTAGCACCTTTGTGTCTATATACACAACAAAATGTATTTAAAACCTATTCAGCCAAAGCCACCTCCCAAATTGGCCAATGACCAAGCATGCAACACATCATCTCTACATCACCCTACACACCTAGGTCATCATGCCTATACATGCACATGATGGCATCTCCTTCCAATCAAAATTCATGCAAGCTCATCATGAAATTGGGAGATGAAACAACAAGGAAGAGATCTGATTTTTATATACGCACCATGCATGCACGATGGGCAAGAAGAACCAGAAGTGTGTGTGTGTGCATTCTGAATGTTAGAGAGAGAGAGAGAGAGAGAGTAGAAAACAATCCTAGTTTGCATGCTTGTGTGGTCATTGAAGGAGAAATGAGGAGAACGAGACTGATCTAAAAGGAACTGAGGACTGGGACAGCACCATTGGAGACTCAGGCTTGAACACAAACAAGAGGAAATTCACTGTACAAGGTAAAAAAATACCAAGCCTCTAGTTAGATTTTGTTAAGTTTCTGCTCGGTTTTAGTGTATTTTTAGACTGTAAATGTATGCATCATAGTTAGACAATAAGATCTGGGTTAATGCTTGAATTTTGGACCATCAAAACTGCCCAAAACACAAAAAAAAAAAAAAAAAAAAAAAAAAAAAAAAAAAGATAGTGTAAACCATCATTAAAGGACCTTGACTAAGATGGGTCTGAATCAACCTACACGAAAACTATTTTGGTTGCTTTAGACTAAAACTAGACAATTCTAGAATCTCAAAAACCGACATGCGCAACCCTAAAGACTTGGAATCGACCACCAAACCGTGAGTTGCAGGTTCGGGTTTAAAACCCAAACTCACCAAAACCTTGATCAAACCGAAATCTGAAAATGAGGACTGAAACCCCATGATCTGTAGGTCATAAAAAAATCAAATCTCATGAATATTGGGCCAAAAATGGGCATTTGAGAACCAGTTGCAGGTTCGGCTATCGTTTTTGAAACAGAGCCATTGAGCTTGATTCGATGCCCCAAATGAATGTAAGATTGTTGGTTAGGCTTCCAGAAGTGGATTAGAATGGAAAACAGTAAAAATGGATAGCCAAAAACCCATGAAAATGAAAAAAAAAATATTCTGTAATTTTAGGGCTACAGTAACCCTAGGTCGTTGGGGACGATGAATAGTGACTGGTCGGGTCATGGACCGGGTTTCGGGTCGGGCCCCAACCCGACCGAGAAACGGTTAAACCCATTTAAACCGAAACTACGCCGTTCTGATGCAAGTAAATTTAAATTTTAAGTTTTAGGGCTGACGTCATCATGACGTCAGCATTACGCCTTGGACTGGCCGCACCGGTTGGTCCAGTGAAGCCCCTGTCCGGTTCACTTAAAAGAAAAATAAACCGTCTTCTTTATTTTAAAAGTTTAAAGAATTACATTTTGACCCCTAGAACTTCTAGAAAATTATACTATGGCCCAATTCTTAAAAAATCTTATGTAAATACACCCCTGGAAAAATAATTAAATAATAAAATAATTTATTTAATCATTTTATTAAATAAGTAAAATTACTATTTTGCCCTTGGACATTAAATGACAAGAATGAAGTTCAAATTAAATAAATGAATAGTGTATTCTTACTATTTCGAGTATCTCGGACCCAATGGTCGAGTCCAATTGATGAAATTAAACCCCAAAAAATTAAGACACGTTAAAGTGTAAATTACCAAATTGCCTCTAATATGCTCGATGTCCAAATAAGACAAGTTATCTGTGTATTCTTATTATCTTGGGCCTCCTAAGATCAATGGTGAGGTCCGTGTTGCGAGACGGGGCCTTGAAAATAAAGACACGTAAAAATATAGAATGACCAAATTACCTTAAGGTACTTGAAGACAAATAAAAAGCCAAGAGGGTCTAAATTGACTTTCTTCGACGTTCCGAACCCAACGGTGAGGTCTATGATACCAAAATAGGTACTGAAAAATAAGTCACGTGAAAAATAAAACTCATTAAGTCACCAAGAGTTGACCGGTAAGACCAATCCTAGGAAGTTAGGATACGTCAGGCCTAAAATTAAATAAAAAGGGCATGAATAGGTAATAATTTAAGGTAAATGTGAAGTTGACGAGTTCCTTATAATTTCCTTAGGAGCTACAAAGGAAGGGGAAAGGCCCACCAGTAGTACAAACCCGGGGAATCAAGGTGAGTAATCTCGCATTTGAAGTGGAGATTTAATTCCACGGATTTGAAGATGTTTTAAATTTCAAAATATCTGAAGCATTGAGTGTTAAATATTTCATGATTCCTGTTTTAAAATATTCCGTTCTTATAAATCCTGTTATGACATGCTGAATGATTGATTTCTATTACATTCTATTTGATTATTCCAAGTATTTGAAGATCCTATCATGAAATCATGAACGTCATGTTTTAAATACTCATGAAAAGCATTATGAAAAGTCACGTGATAAATGTATTTAAATGCAAGATAAACTGTGCATAAGCACACAGACACATAGGATTTTGGGTTATTTTAGAAGCCATTTTTGAACATGAATTAAACTATTTCAAATATTAATTGGGAGAGATGCTTGAGCAACATTAGGAGACCATTTTGGTTGAGTTAAATGGCAAGTCTTCACTTATAATTTTGGGGAAACATGGGGGAAGGATTGCATAATTAATTAAATTCACCTTAATGACCTTTCCTTTACTTTTCTTATTTCATTTCCCTCACTCCCCGGGTTTGTGGAAATTCGAGCTTAGGTTAGAATACTTAGGTTCCGTGGGGTGTTGTTGAACACCATGGGAACCTAGAGGAGAGCGTGTGACTCGGTGTGAGCTGTCGGTGGTATGAGATAGGACCTTGTGTGTTAAGTGGTTTTTTATACTTGATGCATCACTTGTTGTGATTATGTGGTAGTTGTCATATTATGATGCATGATTACGTGGTTTGGTGCAGTGAGATGCATGATATGTGTAATGTGTATATTGGCATTACTGTGTGTGATAACTTGGTATGTGATAACATGGTTTGTGACTTAGTACATGTTTACGTACATTATAGAAATGTTTGTTTGCCTTTAGGATATCATGTAGCATTATAGGAGAATGCTATGGGCATGTGTATATTGTATTGCTTAAATGGATTTTCTGGCGA
Organism: Nyssa sinensis; assembly: GCA_008638375.1. NCBI lineage: Eukaryota > Viridiplantae > Streptophyta > Magnoliopsida > Cornales > Nyssaceae > Nyssa > Nyssa sinensis. The sequence goes on along the minus strand of CM018037.1, from coordinate 10,212,043 downwards.
AAGACTACATTTAAGTTGGGTGAGAACTTGTTATTTGTTTATTGTGAACAACGGGTGCAAGTGGTTGACGTGAGTCTTATAAATTATGATTAAGCAAGTGTGTCTACAGGATTTGTTAGATTATCAGGTAATGATTGATGATATCTCATCTTAGGAGAATTGTATAGACATGAAGGGTTTAGAAAAGATTGATGTGGATAAATTCAGGTTATGATATAATTGAATTTTGATTTTTGTGTTTAGGATGGATATTGATGAGTTCAAGTGATGTGAATCTAAAAGACAGAGGTTGTAATGATTCCTTTATTGAATTGGAATATGTTATCTTATAGTGGACTATAGAGGTAACCTAGAGATGAATACTATTGTCTTACCTAGTCCTATAAAATGATCAATACTAACTGTGATAAGAATAGTGGATTGATTAAATGAACCTATGAAATTAAGCCTTGTGAAAATAATGAGTTACTTGAATTGGACCAAATTAAGGCGTGAATTATGAACTTAGTTCTAGCATAGTTTATAAGAGTGATTACATAATTATGATTGAATGAAGGAAAAACATTGGTTGTTGCTTGAAGAAAATTGTGTATCAGGTTAAGAATCGGATGACATAAATTTTTGAATAAGAGTCTTATGTTCAAGATGCAAATTATGTAAATATACTTGGGCTAGTGTGACACTGACGAGGATCTGCAGAGATTGCTCGATAGAGATAGCTAACAGCGTCCTTTATCTTGACTTCATTCTACATGACATGCCTAGTTTTGGCATTATATTAAGGACGTATTAGTTGTTTGTTTTTCGGGCGAGTGTAGACTGCTACAAGAGGAAAGTGACAGTGTGTACTCCTAAGGGAGATAGTTTTTGTTTCACGGGGTGTTCGTGGATCTTTCTAGGATGGAATTTGTTATGAGTTAGGAGAGGTTAGACCTCGACTTAATTGGACTGGTTTGGATTACATGTTTAGGTAAGTGCTTGTTACTTTTATGTGTGAAATTGTACAATATGTGGTATGCTTGATTTTTGATGAACTAGAGATAGATGCTTATATCTATATAGTAGACCTAGTGATATATGAGGTAGGTTATGTGCCTAGTTACTTATATGGTAAGTTGTATACTTATTCATGTATATGTATATTCTTAGGATGGATCCATACTTAAGTGTTTATGTGGTTGGCTATGTGTTAGCTGTTGAATGTTGTTTGTTGATTCTATGTGGGTGTGCTAGGTTAGTACCCAATATTCATAGGGTTATAGTACTACGACTATGATATCTAAATAGACTGGATTGGTAGTAATGCATGTATAAAAGTATGCTTAACCATGTTATGTATGTATGAATGATTAAATGAATATTAACTGTTATGAGCATATGATGTAGAAATGTATATACTAGGTCATAAACCCGTGTGGTTAGGATCACTTGAAATTGTATTATGAATATATTGAATTGGTAGCAGGTTTTGAGTTACAAGTGTATGGGCTGGCAAATCCATCACCTAGTAACGAAAGGAGTTGTGATCCATGAAGGGTTATCACCTAGTTATATACAAGGAAAAAGTAAAAGATACCTAATAAGATGATTTAAGGAAACAAGGAAAAATGAATTAACTAAGGCGAACCTGCATGAGTATATACTAATTACATGATGGAAACGTAATGCATTTTTAGTATTTGTCAAGGTTTGATTGATTTGCTATGTGTTAAGTATGAGATTGTTTTTTTACTTAATGTATGTGTAAGGTATGTGGGTATAAATGAAGTATGTTAAATTCTTTGATGTGTAAGAAATATGTATTGCATGTTTTGTTTTTATATACACCCATGGATTAGGTACATATGTACTTACATGTTTATGTTGCATTTTGGAGCATGTCATTAGATAGTGCATGGAATTAAAAGCTTGAAAGCTTAAAATGATGAAGATGGAAAAACTTTTAACCATATGTGGGAGCGTGTATGGAATATACCTTGGATACGGGGTAGAAGAGATTTTAATTTATCCTTGATAAATTAGATTGCTGAACTATTAGTTGATGATAGTGTTGTTGATATAGAAAGTGAATTGTGAATGGCATGGTTAGGTAAAGCTGGTGGTGATTATGATTTCAAATTTTACTTAACATGTAAATTGAGAATGAGAATTTTAATTTAAAAATGGAATGATCTTGTGGAAGTCCAAGGACTTGTGAACAGAAATGGTGAATTATTGTTAATATTGGGTTATGATTTACTGCCAATATTGATGGATACTCTTGGAATGTAAGATTAGTTATAGATAGTATGTCTCGGGGATGGAGTGACTTATAGATATGCATACTGAGCTGTGGTTGATTATTGAGAATTATAATAGTGCATTTGAAGGCTTTTGATTTTTTTTGTGGAGTATAAAAATGCTATGAATTTTGTTATGACTATTTCCTATTGTGGCCATATGGTAATTGGATTAATCTTCAAGGGTGAGGTTTTCTATTATATTTCTTTAATAATAGAAGTCATTTTGTTAGTAAGGCCTGTGCATACCTGTTTTATTTTTCCCTAGTTGATGGATGATAGATTATAATCATAAATTTACATGATGAGTGAACACTAATAGTGATGAATTAGTTTGGGACATTCTAATGATTTACTTGGGGAAATTACTATTGTAGGGAGAGTGAATTCTCCATAGAATGGTTTGATAATGTATCTTGTGATGATTGTAAAATTATATGAATTGAAAACTCAATTTGAGGACTTATGATGAAGATGACTAAATAATGAATCTGACGTGTAGAATAGTTTCTAAAGGTAATGTGATAAGTTTCATGTGATTGACAGATTCTTTTAATTAATCGAGAACTCAACGTGAGTGTTATAGATCCTTGCAAGATCTTGATTGGAAAAAGGTGTTGGAGAAGTGGCCTATCAATTGGCATTACCGCTAGAGTTATTTAGGGTTCATGATGTATTTCATGTATCGATGTTGAGGAAGTATAAGCCTGACCTTTCACATGTACTCGATTGGGTTGATCTTGAAGTACAGGTGATATATTGATGCCATTGTGATGAATTACTAGATGATTGCATAGCATGATTTGAGGTTAGTTAGATGGTCATCACATGTGTGAAAGGCTTTGAGGTATCCTTATGAACATTGAGAATTTTTTTTTTTTTTATGTTGCATTATTGAGGTGGGTCATGATGTTTGGATGGATTTGGAAAATTGGCATTGATAAGCCAACATGTTTGAGGATTTCATTATGCATTGTGCCATGTGGAGTGGGCCATTACATATAGGATCAGAACCAGACCCTAGCAGGGAGTGTAGAGATGTCTGCACGCCGCTGCACGCCCGCCCAAGTGGATGAGGTTCCTTTGGGGGGAGAGGGTAATTCATTCCACATTTCCTAGCGAAGGGAGAGGTGAAGGATCTATAGGTAAGATTGTACGTCTCCATGTTACAACGCATTTTGTATTGAGCTTTCTAAATTTTGTAAAAGAGGTACATTTTTAAATTTTGGGATGAAATTTATTTAAGGGGGAAAGGATTTAGAGACCTAAAAATTGAGGTTAAATTTTTTGTTTTTGGTGGTAGGGCACTTATTCATACACTGTTTGCCGATAGGACACTATACATGCACATTTAGATGTAAGTCATATTCAGAGGCATATTTTGAGTATGCCACAGAAGAGAGATATGCTTATAATGATAAAATAAACCTCCTGTAAAAATTTGAGCCTATTCAGAGACCGTTTCAAAAATTGGACCAAAAGGGCATCCGGGTGGCCCGGGTGGATCCGGCCAAACCCGGCCACAGGTGAAAGTTTAATTTTTTTGAAAAATTTCATTTAAAATAATTTTAAGAACTTTGGCTAAAGCAAAATATCGAATTGAGGTGTTTCGGGACGGGTTGTAATGTAACAGGGTCCCGAATTCATTAAGGGCAAAAGGGTCATTTTGCACCTTTGCCCCTCCACTATAAATACAGCCCCTTAGTGTATTTTTTTCATATTTCGGTCAAGATTCAGAGAAGAAGTCTTGCATGGGAGAAAAGTGAAGAAAAGCCTTAGGTTCTCCATGTTTCAAGCCACCAAAACACACTCCTAGGCCAAGATTCTTGCAAGGCTTCCTTCTAGGAAGTTGTTCCTCTCATCAAGACCTATATTCTCGCCTATTGGTTCAGCTGTACAGTGAACACAACTTCCTTGGCTTAAGAAAAAGCATTTTAGGTATGATATCTTGCTAAGTTAGGAATATGTTTAAGTTTCTTTGCCTTTTTATATGTTGTTTGAGTGTTTAAGGTGTTTACATGATGTTAGGAAATCACATAGGAGGTAGTTGCTTTAAAAACTTAGAGTTGGTAGTTTAGGTGCTTAGGTGTTCTTTGAGTTATTTGATGATTTGTTGCTGTAATAAAGATGTATCTTGCCTTTGTGTTTGGATTGTTATATTTTGGCTTATATTCATGTTGATAAATCTTGTGTTTTGGAAGAATTGATTGTTTGATGCATTGGTGCTTTATGAAATTGTGTTCTTTGTGAATTAGTAAGATTGTGAAAATGTGGCTTGAGCATGTGTTGAAATGGATAGTTTATGGCATATGTTTATGTAAAAGAAGTTTAGGGATTCTGAAGTTATAATTTACGTTGGGTACAATGCATGACTTGAGGTGAACACCATGTATTTGATCAAATTGTCTCATTGAAGTTGCATAATGAAATCATGGCATTTTCGCATATTGTGATTCCTTGGAAACATGGCGTAGGTTGAGCACTTGGTGCTATGTATTATGAGGGTGTAGATCCTGTGGTGAAAAACCCAAAATTAGCCATTGCATTAGTGCCCAGTAGCCAATGGGAGTGATCCGTCAACGGGTGTTGGTACTTAGAATCCATCGGGAGCGATCCGTAAACGAGACATGGGTGTGGCATAGAGGTTGCATGTGTGTGTCATGCATATCACCTTTGCATTGCATTGATGAATGAAGGGGGGGTATGCATAGCTTTAAAATGTACACTTGCATATGCCACGCCTTAAATTTGTTCCTAGCATTAGCATTTTGTCATACCAACAGTTGAGCTGACCCATTCGTGGGATATCATATTTCAGATGAGACTCCAAGTGTTTGAGACTTGTTGAAGTCTTGAGGAAAGGAAGGAAAATGGACCATGAAGAATATTCGGCCCTTGGGACATTATTTTTGAGTTGTATGAGGGCATAAGCCTTGAGATCGTGTGTGTTTACTTGAATACATCTTGTATGTTATGAAAACAATGGGCAAGGCCCTCAATATTGTAATGAGCATGAGACTTTGATGTTTTGCAATCCAAGTGCATGTGTGTATTTGATAGATGTATATTTTAAATAGATGTATGTTTTATTCCTACATGAATTGTGGCCACTGAGTGAGGGTGGGTTGTGACATACCTATACATATGAAGTATTGTGAATATTAAGTGGGAAAAAGGCTTAGAAAATAAAGGAAGTTATGTCAAAATTTTTGTGAAATTAAGGGAAAAAAATTAAGTGTGTAAAATACCATTTAAATAGGTAAGAAAAGTGATTAAAATGGAGGGTTAGAAACCTTGGGGAAATGGGTAAAAATGGAAGAAAAGTGGCTTGAAAAGCTTGGAAAAAAATTTTGAAAACAGAGAAATTAGCTCGCAGCCATGAATAGTAAAAATGCAGAAACAGGAAAATTTAGCTTGCAGTTGTTACAGTAAAATAGTGCAGAAGCAGCCCAGACTCGTAGCCAGCCCCCTTACGCACACGCCCCACGCGCGCGCGCGCACGCCAAGAACTGCCTACGCGCGCCCTGCATGCCTATGCACCTGCCTACGCGCCCAGCCTGCTGCCTGCATGCCATGCCCCCGCCTTGCTTTACTGCAAGCGTTGCTGCTTGCCTTGTTGTACAATTGCTGCTTTGGCCACATCATGACACTTCATGACCTGCCTTTCAAGGCCTTTTCAAGGACATTTAATTACATGTTAGACCCTATTTTTTTGAGCCCATTTTAGGCTATTTTAGGCCATTACATCAAGCCATGTTAGGCATTTTTTGGGGATGCTTTTTAGTCATGCTTCAAGGCCATGTTTGGCCACTTACTAGGACAATTTTTGGTAGACATTTTGACTTACTCTTGGCCCATGTCTTAGGACATTTGGGGCCCATTTGGACTATTATCCAAGGGCATATTTAGAGACATTAAGTGGGCTATTTTAGAAGCTATTTTTGAACATGACTTAAACTATTTCAAATATTAATTGGGAGAGATGCTTGAGCAACAATAGGAGACCATTTTAGTTGAGTTAAATGGCAAGTCTTCACTTATAATTTTGGGGAAACATGGGGGAAAGAATGCATAATTAATTAAATTTGCCTTAATGACCTTTCCTTTACTTTTCTTATATCATTTCACTCACTCCCCGGGTCTGTGGAAATTCAGGGCATGACACCGACCAGACCCGAATAGATCTTCTTCCTCTCTGATTTTCTCGTGAGGTTCTGGTCACCCTCTCCATCAACGGTGATCGGAAACTGGAAATTTTCTTTTTTTCAACTTCTTTTTTGTACTGTTTTTGAACCCTTTTTAATTTCTAATCCATAACAACTCATTTTGGAGCACATAGGTTTTATTTTTAACCCCTAAAACCAAGATAAAACCCGTGGGACTTGATGAAACTGAATCATCCCCATAACTTGCAAGTGGCCAGCAAACGCCTATTTCTAAGCCAATTGCCTTGATTCTCTTTGCATCGTGCTCCCATTTCATCCCACTTTCGATCCCGTTCACAAAAATGGGGTTTGGTTGCTTTTTGTTTCAGACCCAGTTTCTAAGGTTGTTAATGGCAGATTTGAGGTTTTGCTGTTTAAAGCTCTCTTAAGCCTCCTATTAACCTAAAAAACTTAATACATCATAACTAAAATTCATGCATGCAATTTAGTATCCTCAAACATAAAGTTTTAGCCTTTTTTTTAAAGAGAGAAGCTTAGAATTGGTTAGGGTTTTACCTTCCAACCGTGGTGAATCTTCCCTCTAGTCCAAGCTACTGCAGCTCTTAGATGGCATGCATGGACCTCCTTTCCATTCTCTTCTTCTTCTTCTTCTTCCTTCTTCTCTCACTTTCTCTTTTTACTTTCTCCCTCTAGCCGACCTCACATGCACACACTTACACAAGTCTGATTACACTCTCACATCATGCAATAGACATATATATATATATATGTACCACTTATATTTTATAATTGACTTAGTTGCATGTAATGTAATTGGTTAATTTGGGAGGTGGGAGGGGCTATTTTATACATCTATACATATATGTTGCAATATTTAGCACAAAAAGGGAGCAACCCAAGTGGTATTTTTTTGGGTGCTTAAGTGCTTGCTTATTTAGGTCAAGGGTTCGAAACCCATTGGTTGCACTTTTGGCTTCCTTTTTCTTATTTTTTCCTTATGCCTCGTTTGGAAAATTAAATTATTTATTTTAACTTTTTCCCGTTATTCTCTTTTTGTTTTATTTTTCCTTTTGTACTTGAATTTAATATTCATTCCTTTATGTAGCGATTTTATAAATCGTAGTCTTATTTATTTGGAGTTTTTTTTCGAAGTCGACCTCGTTAATTTAGGTCTCGGCATTTTTGAAATTATCGTTTGCTTCCCGATTAAATTTTCTTAATTATTCTATTAAGGGTCATGAATTAATAATTAGCGACTTAATTATTATTTAATTGGGTCAGGGTGTTACACTTGTATTCTTATTCATGTCGATTGAATAAATCGAAGTCTTAAAATTTTGTTCATGGTTTTCACGTGTCGACTTCGTTAGTTGAAGCCTTGTTGTTTTAATTTCCTTCACGTACCGTTCTTATTCATCGTATATTTATGTCATTGTAGCCTTCGTCATCTTGATCAAATTTTCTTAAGTTCCTAATATTTAATTAGTGGATTAATTTTTAATGATTTGGTTGGGGTGTTACACCTTTTGTCTTTTTATTATAGTTGCCACCATTTTTAAAATTTTACCACTTCCTTTGAATTTTTTAGAAAAGTTATTTCTTTCAAATTTTGGAGCTTCAAAAGAAAATGTAAAAAAAATTCAAGTTGTGGTGGTTCTAAAAAAGAAGTAGATGCAATTGTCATAAAAGATTTAGTAATTTTCTTTTTAGTTCTTCTTTCGACCTCTATCCCTAAAAAATAGGAAAAAATTTTCATAGTGACAGAAGTAGAAGACAAATTAAGATCAATAACAGCAAGCTCCCATGAATTAGGCAAAATATGTAAAATAGTTGACACTTGCATTGGATCAGGGATTGGGTTTCCTAAAGTAGCTAACTCTTTAGCAATGACAGACAATTTATTAACATGATCAATCACATTATCATCTTCTTTCATTGGAATGCCATTAAAATTTTCAATTAATAATTGAACATATATTCTTATGAAGCATGAAAGGCATTATTAACATCATCAAACATTATTTTAGCATATTGATATTCTTCAAATAAAATTTCAATTTCAAGTTCCATAAATGTGAACATGATACTAGTAGTCCTATCTTCTTCAAGAAACTTTTCATACATTCTCCTATTAGCGGCACTTGCATTTTCAGGTGGTGAAATTGGTGCATCAATATCGATCACATACTTGACCTTATCTTGAAAAATTATGTGATGGATATGACGCTTCCAAGTTAAAAAATTAGTACCATTTAATTTTTCAATTTTCTTAATTCTTGACTTACAACCCTACTAGCCATGATATAAATTTTTAAAAATAGACTTCAGTTTAGAAGGACTGACCGTTGGAGCAAACAAAAATAAAATTGTGTACTATACCAAATTTTTCTTTGGCAAAACTTCGCTCGAATACCAATGTTGGATGTAACCATCAAAACTTCAGATGCTGAAATATGTTAGAAGTCTCAATAATTCGCCATAGAATTGATCTTTAAATTCCTGTGTGTTGAAGTAAGCCAAATGGATTCAAATTCTAGTGTGTTGAAGTAAGCCAAATGGATTGACATGTTCCATCGTGTAAGAGTTGGATTGCAGCTTCAAATATTTGGAGATTAATCTTGAATTCACGATCCAAATGGAACCTTTGGAGTCACTACACCATCTTTACAATTCTTTAAATAGGAATCTATAATATATGATTAAGACAAAATAAAGATAATGCAAATTTTTTATTAGGTTGCAATTGGTTTTTTCCTTAACTTGAGCTCTTTTAAACTTGAAGTGTGTGTTAGTTTCATATCAAGAAAATCTAATTGGAGTGGTTATTTAACTTACCCATATCTATAACAGCTCCTCTATTTTAGGAGGATAGTTATACACTTTCAACCAAATTGCCCCCATCCACATGCACACCCCATATTAAGTAGGATACACTTAATAGTAGTTTTGACCAAATCAAATCTTTAACCAACTTGGCCAATCACATCCATTATATATCTATATATATATATAGAGTAATGATATGCTTACAAAACACTTGTACCTAAAGAGTTTACACGAATGAGTTGGCAGTATTGTATTGGTTTTATATCACTTCATGATATGATATAATATGATAGGGAGCCAATACAATACTACCAACTCATTTGTGTAAACATTTTTGGTAAAGAAATCTAGTAAGCATAGTATTACTAATATATATTACAAAATTCATCCGTTAGTAATATAATTAAAACAAAACACCTTACACACGCACACACACACACACAGAGTCACGCCCCGAATATTTAAAACCCGAGGTGCGAATGAGAAAAATAAAATGAAAGAATTAAGTTAATATATTTGTTTTTAATTAGATTTTACTTGTTAATCTTCAAGATCATGTTTTATAATTGCTTAAAGTGTAGGCTAAACATAGCCTAGGTGCTTTCATAACCCAACTCCAAGGTAGTGACCAAGCATGGTCCAAATGGTTGTTTAGCATAACCTAAAATGATGTCAAAGCATGGTCAAGGTTGGTGGCCCAATATGGCCTAAGTAAATGTCAAATATTTTCCTAAGTTCTGACCAAACATGGTCCCAAATGGTGGCCAAACATGGCCCATAAGGGTGGCCAAGTATGGCCCAAAAGAGTGACCAAACATGGCCCAAAAGAGTGGCCAAACATGGCCTAAAAAGGTGGCCAAACATGGCCCAAGGTGATTGGCCAACATGGCCTAGGGGTTGGCCAAACATGGCCCAAGGCAAGTGGACAAAAGCTGGTGGTAAGGTGTGCAAGGGCTAGGCACGTAAGGGGCTAGGCGCATGCAGGGCAGCGCGCAGGCACGCGCAGTGCGCAGGAGCGCACGGGGCTGGGCGTGCAGGGCATGGGCTGCTGCTGCTGGCTGCTGGTTTACTATAGCTATAATGTAATTACTGCAGCCTATTTTCTTCATTTTTTGAATTTTTTTTCAAAGTGCTGCAAGCTAATTTTTTCAATTTTTAACCTACTTCCTCAAGGTTTTTAACCCCCATTTTTTGGCACTCTACACACCTATATATGGGCCATTTTACACACCCAATGACTATTTTTAATTCACAAAATTTTGACATGGTCTCCTTTGTCTATTAACCTATTTTTCCTCATCCCATTCCTTCTCATCATCCTCCTCAACACCAACACAATACCTAATGGAACAATTATTCATACAATTTTGTAATTCTAACATTCACAAGTATATTTTGAACATAAGTAACTACATGGAGCTCAATGCTCCTTATTTACATTCAATATTCAATTTTATACTATCCAACATAAAATTTAGTTCATAGCTTACACAAGGTCTAAGTTTTTAACATGCAATAAACTTCATGGGACTTATGCCCTTACATACAAGATATAGCCCTTAGGCCAAATATACATCAAAATCCACTTTCCTCCTCCTCCATGCTCTTAGACTTCTTCAAGTCTCAAGTGCCGGGAGTCTCATCTATAATATGTAATCCCATAAAGGGTAAGCACGACTGCTTATATGACATAATGCTAATATGAAGAACAAAGTTAAGGCGTGGCATGTGCAAAGTGTACATTTATAAGCTATATGCCTTCCAATTCATCAATGCAATGCAATGGCAATATGCATGACACACACATGCAACTCTATGCCACACCCATGTCTTGTTTCATTGTCATTCCCCATTGGAACGCATGTACCAATCGTATGTCTCGTTTCACGGTCCGTCCCTATTGGATCGCGAGTACCATAGCCAATTTTGAGTTTTTCATCACAAGATCTACACCTTCATAATGCATAGCACCAATGTGCTCAACACACGCCATGTCTCCAAAGATTCACATATGCCAAGATGCCTTGATTTTTTTCTATGTAATTTAAATGAGGCATTTATCAAACCCATAGAGTGTGCCTTAAATAATGCATCATACATAAAGTAAGGTATTACTTTTAAACCACAAAACTTTATCTACATAAACATAGCATATAATCCAATCAATTACACATATAATCATATTACATATTCACAAGCTTACCAAATTCTCAAAGATTACACAAGTACACAAAGTACCAATACATTGAGCAAACCATAACTTTCTAACTACAAGATTTTTTCTATATGAACATGAGCTAGAATGCAATGAATTATACATATATTCATGTTACATATTCATCACTTCACCAAATTCCCAAAGAATACATAAGTACACAAGGTACCAACCCTAGGTTTTCAAAGTAACTATATGCCAGGTGCTTTTCTAACAACAAGTAAGTATGTAAGTTATACAATCAACATATAAAAACACTCCTAAACTCGACCCTATTCTTTACTTAGCAAAATATCATACCTAGAAGGGTTTTTCTCAACCCTAGGGAGTTGTGCTCGTTGTGCAGCCGAACTAATCTGTAGGAATGTAGCCCTTGAGGTGGGAAACAACTTTCTAGAAGGAAGCCTTGTGAAATTCCAAGGCTAGAGATGAGTTTTGGAAGGTAGAAAGTTAGAAAACCTAGGTTTCTCTCACCTTTTCTCTCCATGCATGACCTGCTACTCTTTCTCATGCCCATTTCTAATAATTTTATCTCTCAAGGGTCGTATTTATAGTAAAGGGGTCAAGGGGTGAAAAGACCCTTTTGCCCTTCATGAGCTGCAGGACCCCGTTACACTACAACCCGTCCCGAAAAGCCTCAATTCGATATTTTCTTTTAACCAAAGTTCTTAAAATTATTTTAAATGATGTTTTTCCAAAAAACTTATTTTCACCACCCGGGATGCCCTTTTCGGATCCATTTTTCAAACTATCTTCAATTAGGCTCAAATTCTCATAGGAGATGTATTTTAACATTATAAGCATATTTTTCTTCTATGGTATACTCAAATTATGCTTATAAACATGACTTATGTCTAAATGATGCATGTATAGTGCCTTACCAACAAATAGTGCATGAATAGTGTCCTACCGGTAAAACAAAAAATTTATCCTGATTTTTCAGATCTTTACACACACACAGACACACACACACACACACACACATATATATATATATGTTACAGATAACATGTGAGGGCTATTTAGCCACTCAATCTAACACTCAAGAGCTGTGATCCTAAATAGTTAAATAGTCTACATATTTTAATTTTTTTTTTTAAACTATCAAATTTCACTATTTTGTTTTTAGTCCTCACCTCTGCATGGAAAAACAAGAACTTGATATTAGTCAAAAATACTATAATTCAGTTTTTTTATAAAAAAAAACTAATTAATATAATACTATCTAATTTGACAATTTAAGTCATACTAGATTATAATATTGAGTGAGTAATTTTTATTTATTTATTTTTCTTGTAAAAGATTTACGTATGTATTTAAAGAGAAATTTTGAAATGAGAGACTTTATATATATATATATATAATGAAATTATTTTAGTAATAGGAGAATAATTATAGAACTCTTCAATTGTTTCAAGTGTTATTCACATTATTACGGTACACTTATCTTACTCTCTCTCTCTCTCTCTTTCTCTCTCTCTCTCTCTCTTTCCTTTATTTCTTAAATTATTATACTTTCACTTTCTTGAAAAAGTAACTGTATGTGGTATTTGCCTATTTGATTTCCTTGAAGGTGTTGAAAACCAAAGCACAATTCTGATTAACTTCTAATTATTAAGTATTGACTATGTTCAAGCTTTCCTCATCAGGACTTCAAAAACATCCCAATCATCTCCCAATGATCCATAAACAATATAATCTATATATACACTGCATATAATTATCTACTTAAGAACAATAAAAAAATACTATTTTTTATTTATAATATTCTAACAACAATGGCTTTAAATTGTTGGAATTCTACTCAGATTCTTCAATTTAATTGAATTTAAATTAGAATTTAAACATAATAAAAACACAAAATAAAATTTAACACTAATTCGATAAACACACACATAAATTATATCGAATAAAGTATAATTGGATAAAGTTGGCCCGTGAGTCTATGAAGCATGTAATTGCAATCTTAAAGTCACTGTGTCTCCCTACGTGAAGGTTCTACCAGTCAACAGTGACTCCGAGATCCAACCCAATTGCTCACGAAAATAAGGAATATATTACCAAAGAGAGATAGAAAAGAAGGAAAGTAGAGTTGGTAAATATCAGAATTTCTATACCTATTTTAAAGGAAAAGTTCATTTATTTATATTGAGATATTCAATCCTCTCCCAACAATCTTAACAAAAAATATTGACATGTGTTCCATATCACAAAAGTTTGAAAACTTTCAATAATTATCAGATACACCATAAACTAGCACATCCTTAATACCTTGACACGTGCCAATTATGCTCTGAAGTACAAAGACCAATTATATTTGGGTATCGATCAGGTTGTGCCTACCAAGCTGGAATAATGGGATCCCGAGCATCTTGCCGCCTTGAGGAGATTGTTGACCTCAGAACAAGGAAACACAATTCAACATGGTAACTTCTATCTATGGATATCTTCCAATCTTTGTGGCTTATAATCCTACTCGAGTTCGGATAGCTAATAGCCTACAAATAGGGATTAAAGGTACGCTTTCAATTCATAGTCAATTACTTGTTTTCAATTATAACTTTCTTATTCCTTGTTGACTTAAACATTGGAGCGGCTACCACCGGAGCTAACTTGGGGGCCCTCTGACCTTTGTTCTTGACAAGAAGCTTGAAGGGATTGACCTACAATCATAAACTGGTAACACCAGTTTAGCACCGTCTGTGGGAATAACAAGTTCTTTTTTGTCTCTTTATTCAATTCCAATCTTTTTACCTTCTCCAACCTATTATTTATCAATGACACCAAATCTCGGTTCTGGTAGAAACCCACCAATCCAACAAAATCAAACCCCTAGAAAGAGGGGAAGAGGTTGAGGGCCATCACAGATGCATCAACAGATAGATCAAATGGCTCAATAGATCCAAACTTTATCTCAAGTAGTAGTAACATTGGTGCATAATCAATAAACTCTACATTTTCCTCCTCCACCAGGGAACAATAGTCAAGGGGTTTCCTGTCCTCTTACGAACACTGGAGCAAGGTTTGACACCTAGACCTCGACGGTACACAACACCCAAGGAATTCCACTCTCTTCTACCAACACTAGAATGAGGACTGATCCCTGAACCTCAACAATGATCAACATGAATGTTATACTACTACATCCAACTATGCACATTTAGAGCAAGACAAGGGTGCCATTACCACCAGCTCAGGGGATACAAATTATTAACTAAGACTTTTCACCATTACCTGCGCCGCTAGGTTAGAACCCACCAGCACTAGAATCTCAACATACTCTTGTACCTACAGATCAACGTCCTCTTATACATATAGCCAAACCCATCTGAAGTCGCTGCAATAGTGAACCCAAGCCAAACTGGCAATTTGGTGCCTCTAGCATTCCCACTAGCCCAACTTGGGGCTCCATAAAGGCTTGAGGATATAACAGACTCTCAAGATCAAACAATTTCAACCAAGAGGCTTCATGTCCCTTTCAAGTATGATGAGCTCAACAAACTGCTCGAAAGGTTATCCCCACCCTTTATCCCAACTATAATGGTGGAGGAATGACCAAAGAATTTTTTATACCGAAGTTCACCTTGTATAATGGAATTGAGGATCTTGTTGACCATCTATCCCATTAACAACACACCATGGATCTACACAGATCCACTGAGGCTTTCATATGCCAGACCATTGTCACCAATCTCAAGGGTACAATGCAATAACCTGAAAAAATTTTTTTTTTTTATGAAATTTTCTTGGTTATTAAATTTTTTTTTTCTTAGTGATAATAGTATTGTTGGTTATTATTATTATTATTATTATTTGTTATTGTTATTATTAATATTATTGCTATTATTAAGAATGTGAAATGAATGTAATGTGTATATTAAAATAAATAGATGATGTGTGTGTTATGTATATTATGTGTATGTGTATATGTATGGGATAATGTATGTACATGTATATGTGTATAGGTATATGTATATATAACAGTGCATGTGTGCACTGTGTGTGTGTGTGTGTGTGATGTCGTGTAAGTGTGTGTGTCTAGGGTGTGTGTAAATGAGTGATACATATATATATATATAGGTGTATATATAGGGCAGCTTTGCATTTGATGCAAAGCTGCCTTGTAGAGAAAAGAGGGTGGCTGAATAGAGAAGAAAGGTCAAGGAAAGGGGCTGTCAGGTCTGATAGTGCAGAGAGAGAGAGGGAGAACATAAGGTGTGGGTCTTGATCTTAGAGAGAAAATCAGGAAGAAGGAAGTGGGGGAGAGACCGTAAACCTTGAGAGGAACACAGAGGGTGATCCAAGAGGAGAAAGGAAGAGGGGAGGAGCTACAACAGAGAGAAATCAGAAACTGGGGTAAGTAGCTTAGCTTCTGTTTTATTTTTTTTAAAGCACGATAATTAATTTGATGTATAGGGTCTTAAAGAGCATGTTGTAAGGTTCATTTTGCAAAAAGAATGAAAGTAAATGACCAAAAAAACGAGGGAGAAAATGAGAGTTACAGGTTGGGGGCAGTAATCGGGTTTTAGGGATTTTTGTGTTTAAAAACTTACTAAGATCATGAGAAAGTGTTCCCCTTGAACACAAGAAATCTTTAGGATTAAAATGAGAGGAAAGCAGTGATTCAAAAGCCATAAAAATGAAGGTTTGACAGTCGGCCGGAAAACTGAGAATGGAAGAAATGAGGTAGATTCACTCTGTTTAAATGGCCCCAAATCATGTTAAAATGTTTCAAAAACATTGTGGGTTAGTTTAGAATTGAAAATGGCTTTGAAAACATCAAGAAAAATCAAGTTTAAAAACTTGATTTTTGCAGTTTCCGGCGACGTTGCTTGAGAAGGTGACCGGAGACTCGCCGGAACCCTACCGAAAAATCGGGGACGAAGGGGGGACTGTTCGGGTCCGGGTCCGGTTCGGGTTCGGGTCGGGCTTGGGCGATCCTCCCCTGCCACGTGTCGCCCTGTTGTTTTAAATTAAAAGATGAAATGGGCTGTTTGGCTACGGGTGTAAGAAATTGAAAATTGAAATTGAAACAGGAACAGGTATATCCTATCCCTGTTCTGGACTAATCCCTGTTTGGGTAACCGAATTGAGAATAGGAGAATTGGAATTTACAAATTAACCCCTGGACTTTTTGGAAATTAAACTTGACCCCAGAACTTTTGAAAATTCCACTTTGACCCCTGAACTTTAGGGAAATTATAATCTGACCCACCAGAATAAAATATTAATTAAATTAATTAATTAATTAATTTAATTATTTAAATATTCTAAAATAACCCAGAATCCAAATGGGACAAGTCATTAGTGTATTTTGACTATCTCGACCATTCTAAGGCCAATGGTGAGGTCCATTTTACGAGACGGGGTCCCAAAAAAATAAAAGACCCGTCGTAACCTTTAAAATTACCAAAATGCCCCCGAATTGAAACACAGTCAAACGAACTCCAAATTAAGTAAACAAATAGTGAAACTTTATTATCTCGAGCATTCCGAACTCAACCGTGGAGTCCGATTTGTGAAAAGAGGTCTCGAAATGTAAGGACCCGTGAAAAGTGCAAAATGATTGTTTTGCCCTTTTGGACCCAGATGTCTGAATTGAGTTCTACGAAAACCTAAACTTATTTTCTTCGACGTCCTGGACTCAATAGTAGAGTTTAATTTAGCAAAATAACAACTTATGAAATAAAGACATGAAATTTGTTGAGTAACATCATTTAGGAAACAAATGAACTGAGTCACATGTTATGATTTTAGGGACACGAAAAGCCAAGGAGAAGGCGATCTGACCTTCGGTATTCTCACAGTGATCCTACTATACTACGAGTACACCTTCCCGCGTTGAGGTCGATTATCAGGTACGATATATTGTGCTAAGTAATAAATAGAATTGAGTTTAGGAATACTTGCTCTGCTGACTTGATGCTTCACATGTTTGTTTGATTGTTCGCATGCTTATGTGCTTCATGCTATCTTGTTGTATGTTGGATGATAATGTGAATAATGATTATGTGTATATCACATGTGTTAGTATAGTGTGTGTGAATTATATTCCTTGAGAACTGTTGAGACTATGAAATATGTAATTGAAAGCATGCTTCATGTATGAATGAGATGCATCATTGAGATTACATTGTGGTATGAATGAATTAGAGCATATTGGCATAGTGTGATTCCTTGGACATGGCGTGAGTCAAGCACTTGGTGCTTTGCATTATGAGGGTGCAGATCCTGTGGTGAAAAACCCAAAATCGGCCATTAGGTACTTGCAGGCCTGACGGATTCCGGACCGTGAAGCGAGACATACATGGTACTGGCATGCCATCGGAGAAGATCCGTAAAGCGAGACATGGGTGGGCATAGAGTTGCATGGGTGTGTCACGCATCCTACTCATATACTGCATACTGTTCATGCACTGCCATAACGATATTGAATGCCATATAGAAATAACTGTACACTTGCACATGGCACGTCCTTAATTTTGTTTCTTGCATTAGCATTATATTGTACCAGCAGTTGAGCTGACCCATTTGTGGGACAAACATTTCAGATGACGCTCCAGCTGGCGATATGTAGAGATGATCTGATTATGGATTATGTTTGGCTCGAGGGGCGCATGTATGTTGTATAAGGGCATAAGCCCGAGACTATTTCTTATTTTGTATATCGTGAACAAATGGACCAGACCCTATGTAATGTAACAGAATAGTGTATGGAATGTATATGATTGTCCTTAATTGTCTTTATTTCTCTATTATTTTATTTTCTTTTGTCTCGTCAGTCGCGCCTCGGGTTCACTAGAATTCGGGGCGTGACATACAACCCTCAAGTGGATCCACAACCTCTCTTAAAACTCAATTAACAACTTCTATGAGCTCAGTAGGTTGTTCCTTAATTGGTTTTTAACTAATAGAAAGCTAATGAAGGCACCCGAGTTCCTCTTAACTGTCAAATAGACTAAAGTGGAGAATTTAAGAGAGTATATAACTCAGTTCAATGCCGAGCTTAATGAGATGGACAATTATAGTGGAACATTCTTGGTAGTAGCTTTGACCACAGGTCTGGGTCCCAGGCATTTTTAGGATTCTCTGACAAAGAATCCTCTAGCAGATATGGCAGCCCTTATGGAACGAGCTTGGAAGTACATTAATATAAAGGGCACCAAGAATTCTATTAAGAAGGCCAAGGAACAGGCCCACAAAGATGAGAAAGTTCAGAACAAGGATGCCAAAGACAGTTAAAAGAGAGCTCAACACCCAGCCAAAGTCATATCCAAGGACAATTCTGTTCTGGATCAAAGAGGTACGGTAATTACACTCCTCTGAATGCTTCTTTAATTCACATATTCCAACAAATTTAGGCTCGCGAGAACTTAAAGTGGCAGGAACCCATGAAAAGCAATCCTCATTGTGAGCAGCAACACACTACCGATGAATGTAGAGCTCTTAAGTAGGAGATTGAGTATGTTGTGTTGTTATCACATGAAATGTTGATCTCAATATACCTCAAGGATTTTATGAATTAAAAAAAGTAAGGATGAAAATGTTATGGTCCAGCAAAATAAAAGTAATAGAGATCCAACTAGTACTATTTTGTTAATGGATCATTAAAGTTTGAGAATGAATGAGAAGGTAGAGACATTTGAAATACATGACAACCCATCAAATTCTAACCATTGCAATTTTTCCAACTCTTTCACTCCGTTTGATCGAGCCATTTTGCTTATCACATTCTTTGCAATGTTGATCAAAATAGATAGTTATGCCACGCCCCGAATTTCCATAAACCCGGGAAGTGAGTGAAATAAAATAAGAAAACTAAATGAAAGGCAATTAAGGTGGATTCAATTAATTATACATTCATTCCCCATGTTTCCCCAAAATTAGAAAGGAAGACTTGCTACTAGACTTAATCCAAATGGTCTCTTAATGTCACTCGAAATTTTCTCCCAATCAGTATTCAAAATAGGTCTAAGACATGCTCAAGAATAGTCTCCAAAATAGCCCCAAAGCGTCACTAACAATGCCTCAGAATAATGGCCCAAATGGGCCCCAATTTTCCTAAGGCATGGACCAAGAATAAGTCCAAAAGGTCTACCAAAATTAGCCTAAGAAAGTGACCAAACATGGCCCATAAGAGTGGCCAAACATAACCCAATAGGATGACCAAACATGGCCCAAAAGAGTGGCCAAACATGGCCCAAAAAAGGTATCTAAACATGGTCCAAAAGGGGGCTGTCAGGGCTGGTGCCATAGCTGTCAAGCAAAACGCGGATAGGTGTAGGCCGTGGGCTTACAAGGGGGCAGCAGCAGGCAGGCTGGGCGTGCGCGGGGCACGCAGCAGGCTGTGGGCGGCTGGGGCTGTTACTGTAGTGATAGAGAGTTACTTTTCTAATTTCCTGTAGAATTATTGTTCATGGCTGAGGCTGAATTTCTCTGTCCAGCAGCCAATTTTCTTTATTTTCTAAATTTTTTTCCCAAGTTTTCCAAGCCACTTTTCTTCCATTTTTAGCCTATTTCCCCAAGGTTTCTAAACCCCCATTTTTGACATCCTTCCCACCTATTTACAAGGTATTTTACATACTTAACACGTCTTTTAATTTTTCATAAAATTTCAACATAACCTCTTTTGTTTTCCAAGCCTTTTTCCCACCTAATATCACAATACTTCATATGTATAAGTATGTCACAACCCACCCTCACTCGGTGGCCACAATTCATGTAAATTAAACATACATCCCTTATTATCAACATACACATCTAGTTGTCTCAATATATACATATGATGCTCATTAAATAAAGACATCTTACATATCATTTGGGTTTAAACCCTTACACTTTAAAATGGCCTAAGGCCTATAATCCACTACTTTTTCAAACTAAAATACAAGTCATTTGAGCTTATGCCCATACATACAAAAATATGCTTCAAGGGCCAAATGTCCATCCAAGCCCCCTTTCCTCTCCTTCCTTCAAGACTTCCTCAAGTCTCAAGTACTAGGAGCCTCATCTGTAATATGATATCCCACGAGGGGTCAGCACAACCACTGGTATGACACAATGCTAATGTTAGGAACAAATTTAAGGTGTGGCACGTGCAAGTGTACATTTAAAAGTTATAACCTTCCAATCCCTATGCATGACACACACATGCAACTCTATGCCACACCTATGTCTCGTTTACGGATCGCTCCCGATAGACCCTGAGTACCAACACCGGTTCACGGATCACTCCCATTGGATACTGGGCACCAATGCAAAGGCCAATTTTAGGTTTTTCACCACAGGATCTACACCCTCATAATGCATAGCACCAAGTGCTCAACCCACGCCATGTTTCCAAGGATTCAAGTATGTCAAGATGCCTTGATTTTTCTGAATGCAAATTCTATGTGACATTTCATCAAACGCATATTGTATAACTTAAAATATGCCTCATTCATAAAGTAAAACATAACTTCAAATTCACAACACTTTGTCTACATGAATGTAAGTCACAATTCAATGAATTAAACATATGATCAAGTTTCATGTTCATTACTTTAACAATTTCTCAAAGAAAATACAAATACACAAACTACCAACTCATGGAATAAATCATAACTCTCAAACCACAAAAGTTTCTCTACATGAACATAAGCTAAAATATAATAATCCAACACATACGCAAGGTACACCTTCATCATGGTAACAAATTGTCAAGAAACTCAAAGAACACAAAAGTACCTAAACTACCAACTCTAAGTTTTCAAAGCAACTATCACCTAAGTGTTTTTCTAACATCAAGTAAACACCTAAATCATTGAACCAACATATAGAAAGGCAAGGAAACTTAAATCTATTCATAACTTAGCAAGATATCATACCTAAAAGGTTTTTTCTCAACCCTTGGGAGTTGTGTTCACTGTACAGCCGAACCGATAGTTGAGAATATAGTTCTTGGCATGGGGAACAACTTCCTAGGAGAAAGTCTTGCAAGAATCTTGGCCTATGAGTGTGTTTTGGTGACTTGAAGATTGGAGAACCTAGGTTTTCTCTTCACTTTTTCTCCCCTGCGTGAATTCTGCTCTTTCTCCATACCAAAATGTGATTCTTAACACTAAGGGGTTGTATTTATACTAAAAGGGCGAAATGGCAAAATGACCTTTTTGCCCTTAATGAACCCGAGACCCCGTTACACTACAACCCGTCTCGAAATGCCTAAATTCGACATTTTGTTTTATCCAAAGTTCTTAAAATTATTTTAAATGAAAATTTTAAAAAAAAATTTATTTTCGCCTGCGGCTGGGTTTGGCTGGTTCCACCCGGGCCACCCGGGATGCCCTTGTGGTCCTATTTTTGAAATTATCTCCGAATAGGCTCAAATTTTTACAAGAGGTGTATTTTAACATTTTAATCATATTTATCTTCTATTGAATACTCAAAATATGCTTCTAAATATGACTTATAGCTAAATGATGCATATGTAATGCCCTACCGGCAAATGGTGCATGAATACCTTACCGACAAAAACGAAAAATTTATCCTCATTTTTTAGATCTCTACAAGTTATCTTTATAATCATTCCCAAAGGCTCTCTTATTCTGCTCAATCCAAATATGGTAGTGAAACAAATTTCTTTTTTTTTTTTTTATTATTATTATCTTTGAATTCTACAAATGCCCCTTAAACAGTTTGGGTTCAACTTCTTGGGGATCTTAAATAGTAGGCCAATTTTTATTATGTTATTTTGGGAATTTTAGGAAAATAATAAGAATGGATGATGTGTGAGAATTAGGCCACTATAGTCAAGGCATCAAACTAGTAGAATGTTGGTCTTCTACTTTCAATATTGGGTGCTACTTTATTTTAGAGGATTGGTATATCATGATTTTCTCTACACACACACACATATATATAAATTCTCTCATCTCTGTACATATCTTCCCATGAATATTTCACGTATAGCTGATAAAACTGACAAATAATTTAATTATTGTCTTCAATAGGAAGGATGCTGATGTAGAACAAGTTGCGGTGACTTTTGAAGAACAATGGGAACATTTCAAGTCCCATTCCAAGAAAAAGTACTAGTAGACGCAAAGTTGTTCAGTCATGACCCTATTTTGACCCAAAATGGCAAGATAAACAATACTCATTGCTCTGTCATAACCGAAGCTGCCTTCAGGTCAAACGACTTCGTTTAGGCTTCCAATTTGACTTTTTTGCCATTTATAGTAACTTTTAATTTTGCAATTACTTTGTTTAGGGAAGTTTGAATTAATTTCTACTTACGGCTATAGTTTCCTAGTTTAATATGGTTTCTAGTTTTCTAAAAAGTCCCAATTTTTATTAATTTCAAAATTTTCTTCGTTTTTGGAATTATTATAATTTCCTAATTGTAATAGGACTAGTATAAGGAATTAGTAGATTCCTATTTAGATTAATAGTAGTCTTGGCCTATATATATGATGTAAAGTAGTTTTTATTATTCAGATTATCAATAATATATTTTTGTTTAGAAATTTGACATTTGTTCTCCTTAGGTGAGGAGTCCCTTTTGTTTTTGGTTACTAAGAAATTCAACGTATTTGATTCTCCTTTACGTTTCGCACTGCGTTAGATACCAAAGGAATTATATCATTTGCAGAATTTTCTGATCAGCAATGTTGAGCCTAACTAGGAGATCACTTAAGTCCAAACTTAAATACAATGTCCTTGCTTCTTATAGACATATATAACATGAACATGGCTTGAACTTGTACTTAAATTATGGTATTGGAGAAATTATTACTACAAGCTTATGCAAATATGTTTCTTAGTCACTTTCTCGCATCCAAATATATTTCTCAAATGTTTTGTGCAGTGCAATGCTTTGGTATTTAAACTGCTGTCTTTGAACTCACCAAAGGAAATTAACTACTTGAGGATGTCATCTTCACAGCTGGAGAAAAAACATCAAAAATTTATAATGTTACATCTTTTTCAAGTATACATGAATTGTGAATTTTGGATAATGTTCTATTATGAAAATTTATATTTGATGTATTTTTTTTAAATTCTCAATTTTTGATTAATAGTGAAATGACTAATGTATTTTTTTTCCAAAGTTGGACGTGACATTGGGATTATCTTTTTTTTCTTCATTGATTGTTGGACATGCATTAATTTCTTTCTTTTGCTATATGACCTTCGGATATTTTAGATCAAACACATGTAATATTGGTAACATATTTGCACTTAATGACATATAATATTGTTAACATATTTTATATTATTTAGAAATAAAATAAAATGAAATGAAATATATTCAATATGTTGAATCTTGAAACTTTTACTAGGTAAATTCTAAAAAAAAATGTGATTTTAAAATTAAAAACACAGGGAAAAAATTTAAAAAAACATATTCTAACAGTGTACGTTTTCAATTTATCATATTATGTATGTTACAACCTACTATTTTTAATAAGTTACAACACATCTTGTCAGATATTATTGAGATCACACAATATCGTGTAGTGTAGGATTACAACTTGACCAGGCCGAGCTGGGGCTGTCCAATCTCTCAATATCTACACGATTTTTGTGCAAAAAGTTACTCTTTAGATTTATCTATAATAAATCCCTCATAATCAGTGGGCTCACTCGTCTCTCTCCATAATTGGCGATCGGAGATCATCGAGTTGTCTCACTTTACCAGATCACTACAATATGTAATGATCATAAACGAAACCTTAAAAGAAGAGAAATTGGTGTTATTGGATTTGAATATTGCTCTAGACCGTCCTTTCTTCTCTATATGTGTATTGGGTTGATAATTGATATATTTCTACTTCTAGGAGAGCTGGGAAAATTAGATTTGGGTGAGAATGGTGAGGCCTTCTTATCATACATGGAATAGAAATTGAACTTGTTGGTTTAATTCAACCTCGATCTATAGTGTTAAATGTAACTGAAGCTAAGTCTCATGGATGGTAAGTAATTGGTACTAAGATTCCAAAGATAACATTGATAAACTTATGGAAGAAAGGGACATTCCTGAAGCTTCAAA
This sequence comes from Nyssa sinensis, assembly GCA_008638375.1. Classification (NCBI taxonomy): domain Eukaryota; kingdom Viridiplantae; phylum Streptophyta; class Magnoliopsida; order Cornales; family Nyssaceae; genus Nyssa; species Nyssa sinensis. The sequence continues at coordinate 10,187,527 of CM018037.1, read as the reverse complement.
TGGGTTTTTAATGAATTGTATTTTGTGTTGCTATAATTTTATTTTTTGAGCATTCTTGCTTAATTGCTACATTATTGTGAAGTAAACAACCAACAAGAAGGCAAGATAAATGACACAACCTAAAATCCGCCTCGCGCGGACCCCGCGTCGCGACCGACGCCCCAAGACCCAAAGGCCTCGGGACAAGGCTTGCATCTGCAGTAGTATCGAATAGATGTGCTTCATGTGGTTGCGGAAGCGTGAAAAACTTTTTCTTTTCTTTTATCATTTTAAAATTTGCACATCCGTCTGATACTGCCGCTATTCCCAATGGTACACATGATCACACATTCAGAGCATAACTAAAAACTTAAAGGCTTCATAATTAATACATGTTTAACTGTTCCACGGGACTTAATACACAATAGCGAAATACTTCCTAATATAAAATATTGCCAACTTCGTAGTACATCCCCAAGAGAATTGCTAGTCCTATGATTTGTTGCCTAAGTCTTCTTCCAAAATAGATAGGCTTATCATCATCGCCATCAAGATCAAGCTGCCATCATTTACCTGAAAGGGGGTGGATAAAAATCTGGGTAAGCTAATCTAAGCTTATGAGTAATTCCTGTATTTGTCATGGGGTTTTCAACTGGTAGTGGTTTAGCACATGAGAGTTTATAAAATACTCACTACCAATTGCTCGTACATTTTAGAACACAGAGTCTATGCATTCTTAAAACAGATAGCTTTGAAACATTTAAAGTATTCAAGCTAAATACACATTTCTTCAAGTAGAGCATATACAATTTAAAAGTATATAAACACGCATAATAAAATGGGGGTAAAAACCTGCTTCCATTTCTAAAAGCGTTACTTCAAAACATATAAACATGCATAGGAAAATGGGGGTAAAACCTGCTTCCATTTCCAAAAAACATTTGTCATCTTTTCTCTTTAATTAGGTGGAATCTGTTTCGAACCAGACTCCCTTTTTACTGCCAATACTGACGATCATATTTTCCTGCGGGATTAGATCCTGCTACCGAGCATTTACTGTTGAATCCCGAAGGATTTCAACCATCATAGGGGGTGCTTTAAACACCATTTATCTTACAAAACATTTATCACATGGCTACTTCAATAGATACTTTTCATGAGTATTTAAAACATGAAACATATGGCTTCTGCAATAGGACTTCAAATACTTGTAACAATCAAATTCAGAATATTTAAAGAAATTTGCATTTTAATCGGACATGCTAAATATTCCCAAGAAAAAAATTGAATATAAAAATATTTAACCAGCATGTCATAATAGAATATTTTAAAAATAGGAATTGTATAAAAACTGAATTTGATATTCAAATACTTCCCATAACTTGAACTTAAAACTTCATCAAATAGATGGAGTTAAATCTCTATTTCAAACACAGGGTTACTCACCTTGATCCGTAGGGTCAGTGCTAATACTGCGCTTTCCCACTTCCTTTGTAGTTCCTAAGAACAATTCATAAACAACCTCATTAACTTCACATTCGCTGCAATATCATCTATTGATGTCGCCTAACTTATGCTTAGCTCGTATTAGATCCTAACACGATTTCATAAATTTCTTATGTACTTAATTCAACTCGCATTCTTAACTTATGACACAATTTAATGTATTAGGAATTAAATTTATTTTATTTTTAAAATTATACTCTTCTGGTAACTCCATTAACTGTAAATTAAATTTAATTACTTCACATGTGTACGTGTCGAGTCTCCTCGTGTTTCGCTTTGGTGCTTCAATAGTGTTTTAGTTCATAGCCACCTGACTGATGCTATTCATCAAATTTTATGTCTTTTTATTTTAGACACTTCTTTTGTTTGAATAGACTCTACCATTTGAGTCCGGAACGGCGAAGAAAGTCAGTTTAGGCTTTCTCAAAATTTAATTCAGCTTAAGACATGTTAGAGGCAATTTGGTAATTTATACCTTATCGTGTCTAAATTTTTTGAAGTCTTGTCTCGTAAAACGGACCCCACCATTAGGTTCAAAATGTCCAAAATAGTCAAAATACATTATTCGTTTATTTTATTTGGACTTCTTTTGACTATTTATGATGTAAGGGCATTTTGGTCATTTTTGCATTTTCACGGGTCTTTAATTTTTTGAGACCTCGTCTTGTGTCTTGGACCTCTCCATTGGACTCAGGAGGTCCAAGATAGTAAGAATACATATATAACTTATCTTGTTTGGACATCGGGCATTTTTTGACTATTTAATTTAATTAAATAATTTTAATTAAATTAAATCTATTTAATATGATATATATACATTTTGTTTGCTTAGAATAACCGGATGAAATGGGTGGCACGCTGCCACCTCCCTCCCAATAGATACTGCCTTCGAGTCCTGTTAGGTACAAAATGCACCTTTTTATTTTTTTATTTTTTTGATTTTATTTTATATATTTTATATTTATATATCGCCTCATATGAGACACACGCGCACGCGTGGTCGAGTGGTAAGGGAGGCGATTGGGCGCGTGAGGTCAGGGGTTCGAACCCCACCGACCCCATTTTTCTCTTTTCCTTTAAAACTTAACCGTTTTATATATATATATATATATATATATATATATATATATATATATATATATATATATACGCGTATCAGGCCCAAATGATGCCGTTGCATTTTTAATGCGGTGGCAATCCTACATGCTTCCACGTGTTTGAGTCGGCTCATCCAACTCGGTTTTAAAACAACGAGTCGACTCAGCGTCGTCTTCCCCACAGATCTAACCCAGGTTGCCCTAATTTTTTGGTTTTCTTCTTCTTCATTTTCGTGAGTTTTGGAGGGACGTTTCTCTCTGTTTTTGAGTGTCCCGTGATCCTAGAGGTTTGGCCAACCTTTTCTCATTCATTTGGAACATTAAAACTGGTTAGAACGCTCGATCCAACCCCGGATAACCGAATCTGTGACTTGGTCGTGAACCCTCATTTTACCACTTCTGTGTGATCCTTATAACATGGGGATTCAACCCTCATTCTCAAAATCGAGTTTAGGAGTCTAAAACCAAGAACTGGGTTTTCGGCCGTGACCTGCAACTCATGTTTTTGGGTTCATTTCTTGAGCTTTAGGGTCGCGGTCTACTATTTTTGGGGCCTTGGAATGGTTTAGTTTCAGTCCTTATAGACCAAAATTGGATTAACCAAGGTGGGTTCAAACCTGTTGTCAAGGGGTCGACCATGGTGGCTGTGTCCTATTCTTGGTGTTCTAGGGCTGTTTTGTGGCCAATTTTCATGCTTTGCTCATGTACTAACACCCTAAACATCATTCATGTATAAATAAAACTCAAACAAATTATATATATGCACATATCCTAGAGAGAGAAATTTTAGTGTATTGTGGGTTTACTTCAAAAGTCGTATCCCTTCCTTCCCCCTTCTGATTTTTTTCTATTCCTTGAGCTTTTTAGTTCCTTTTCTTTCAGTTTTCTCTCTCTCTCTCTCTCTCTCTCTCTCTCTCTCTCTCTCTCTCTCTCTCTCTGTATGTAAATAGCCATGTGTATTCCACCATGGATATTTGTATATGGGTGTATGCATGATTATTACAAAATCTAATTTGCCCCAACAACTTGGTTAACTTGTGGCAGTATCCATGCTCAGGTTTTTACTATTTTGGGGTAGGCTAATTGAGTGGCCGTGTGTGTGTGTGTGTGTTTTTGTTTGTTTTGTATATGTATATATATATATATACATACCTATATACATATATATATATATATATCCACATGTATATACATATTATACTGCCAACACACTTGAAGACACACACACACTATTGTACCTTGGATATTTGCATGCCTTCATATAATATATAATTATACTCATATTCATGTATATATATATATATATGTATTTATACATATATATTCAAAGTAAGTTATAATTATTTATATAGTACATATATTTATATTTAATTATTTATATATGCTACCATTAATTTCTTATATTAAAATAATTAATTACTTTAAAAATTAATTATTCCCTTAAGTGTATAATCTTTACGCTAATCCTTCATAACCTCGAAATGCATGCCCAAATCTTGTACTCGTATCGATGACCGGCGGTTGCCATGAAAATATAATTATCACGGAACCGGCAAGTTGGTGATTGCAACGAAAGTGATGTACAGTCGTCCTGAGTTTTCAGGACTATTACTAAAAGTCCATGCGTCGGGTTTGAAACCGACCTCGTTACTTAAGGCGTCGATTTCTAATTTAACACAACGGCTTAATAGTCCCTAATTCTGGTTGGGGTATTACAATAAAAATATGCATTTTGGGTTTTTAAGTTGTTTTTCTTTTTGTTGGACTGCATAGCACAAAATTCTTTTTTTTAAAAAAAAAAAAAAAACTCAACATAAATTGAATTTAATATACAACCTCCAAATCTTAGAAGACATTTGAAAATTAGAAATTAGAAATAAAAGAAGGATAATGTTTTGTGATATACCACAAAGGGACAAACCAGTCCCAGGATGACACGTGCTTCGCATACAGACCAAAGAAAGCTCTCCTATCCAGAACAAACAGGCACACAGGGTTCTGAGCTCCTTTACTCGAAACGTCACAAGATTTCTAGTCTTCCATCCAAAGCAAGAAATACTGGGCATGCACTTAAAAGAGTCCCGAGCTGATCACCGCCTTACATGCTCTACCGACCTCGAAAGAAAGAATCATAGTCTTACATGGTAACTGCCATCTTCAGATATCAACAAATCCCTATCTTTGTGACTCCAAATCCTACTCAACTTAGAAGATCCGCGGCCTAGAAATTAAACCGTAAGGTGCACTTTTCAATTACGCTCTTTCAATTACAGTCTTTGTTTTTGTTTTTACTAACTTCATCATCGGAGCGGCTACCACTGGAGCCAACCCGGTGGCCCTCTGATCCTTTTCTTTGAGGTCTTGACTGAGGACGAAGAGTAGAGGCCCCCACTGATCAGAAAGTGCAACATCAGTTTGGCACCGTCTATGGGAAACAAAAATCATTTCTTGCTAATTTTCTTCTCCGACAATGATAGCTTTTTGTCTTTTTCTTCTAAAAAGACAATGGCTCCCAATCTTCGTCCAAGAAAAGTGCTTAAAACCCCCGAAACCAGCCTCCTGCTGGAAGAGGAAGGGGGCAAACATCCAATCCCTTACAACAACAACTTGATCGGATCTAACGACAGTCTGATGTGATGCAAAAGCAGCTCCTCGCCATGTCCCAAGCCCTGACGTCGCGGGCCCAAAATCAGCAGAACAATCCCACCCATCCTTTTGCCAACGGTGCTAATGAGGGTTGTCAGCCTCCCACCACTACCATGGGCAAAAGACCTCCCCATGAGGAGGCCCCCAACATACAGCCAGTACACCCCCATGGTACCATTTACACAAGAGGTGATCCTTAGCCATCAAACGCAGCAGGGAGAGGGATGCCTGCTTTTTATCCTGTTGTCCACTATTAAAGCAGGACAAGGATCCCAACTCTGGCAGCCTTAGGGGCTAACCCAACTTCACCTGAGTTTCAGCCTCCACCAATGCCAGCTCCCCCAGTCCAAAGAGTGAAACGCCCCCAAACTACTATTGGACATAATCATCCCCTACACATAGGGGCTGAAGCTGCAAGACAAGGCCAATAGTAGGGCCTAAATCCGTAACCAGTACTGCCCCGAGTCCCTCGGAGGATGGAGGAAATAGTGGACTCCATGGAACAAACCGTCTTCACCAAAGGGAACCACGCCCCTCTAGAACAGGATGAACTAGGAAAGCTACTCGAGAGGTTCGTCACGCCGTTCACTCCTGCCATAATGGTAGAAGAGTGACTAAAGAAATTTATTGTCCCAAAGTTCACCCTTTATGATGGGTTTGAAGATCCCGGAGACCACCTCTCCCACTATCAGCACACCGTGGCTCTACATGGGGCCACCGACGCCTTTATGTGCCGAACCTTTGTAACCAGCCTCAAAGGTACTTCTCTGAAGTGGTTCCACAGCCTTCCTCAAGAGTTGATCACCAACTTCTATGAGCTCAGCAGGCAGTTTCTCGATCGATTCCTAACCAGCAGGAAGTTGAGAAAAGGGCCAGAATTCCTGCTAACCATAAAATAGACCAAGGGAGAGTCGCTTCGAGAGTACATCGCCCACTTTAATACCAAGCTCATAGAGATAACACACTGCAGCCTGGGCTTCCTAGTAGCAGCTTTCACCTCTGGCCTAGGGCCGGGGCGCTTTTACGATTCTTTGACAAAGAATCCTTCTGCTTACACAAAAGTACATAAAATTTGAGGACACAAAGATATCCTTCCGAAAGGCAAAAGAGCAGGCTCAAAAGAATGATCACAAGAAGGACTCCAGTGCAACTAAGAAGAGGGTCAGAAGTCCTAACAAGAGGACGGCACCCCGAACCCAAGATAACCCTAATTTTGTGAGATACGACACGTTCACTCCTCTGAACGCTTTCCTCACTCACATACTTCGACAGGTGCAGACCCGTGATGATCTAAAGTGGCCGGAGCCGCTAAAAAGCAATCCCGATACTAGAGACCAGAACAAGTACTGTGATTTCCACAAAGATCACAGGCACACCACTGACGAATGCAGAGCCCTCAAACAGGAGATTGAGCAGCTCATCAGGCGAGGGCGGCAGCGAGAGTTCGTCCGACAAGATGAGAGGCAGAAACCCCGTAATGACAAGCCATAATAAAGAAGGCAAGAACAGAGGCCTGAACGGAGGGAGGTCCAAAATGAGCAACCACAACACAACAACTAGGTCATCTCTATCCTCCACGCTGATAACTCGATGATAGAAATGTCCAACCGTGCCAGAAAGCGGTATGCTCGGGAGGCCAGGGCAGCACTTAACATCCTCCAGATCTCTGACATTGAGAAGAGGATGAAGCCCGCACCATAAATCCAGTTCTCAGAGCTAGATCTTGTAGAGGTGTACTGTCATCACAGTGACGCCCTCGTCATTTCGCTCAAAATTATAAATTTTGAGATCAGAAGGGTCTTGGTAGACACGGGGAGTTCCACCAATGTGCTATTCTATGAGCCTTTCAAACACATGAAGCTCAACCCCAGTGACATCAAGGCCACCACTGTTATGATGGCAGGATTTGATGGGAACCTCAACACCCCACTGGGTAAAATTGACCTGCTACCACAACAAGAGAAGGGGACAGACAAAAGATGTTGAGCTCTAAATATATGGTCCTAGACTCCAAGTCCCCTTACAACGTCATCATTTGAAGACTTTGGCTCCATCAGATGAGAGTGGTCACCTCGACCCTCCATTAGTGCCTAAAATACGTGCACAACAACATGGTCTACTCCATCAGGGGTTGTCAGCCAACTACCCAAGAATGCCACGCTCTCACACTGAAGGAAAAGACCCCCAAATAGCAATCACAACATCTTCATAAAGGAGGAAGTCCTGCCCCTTCCAACCTTCATGAGGTGGAGGAATGCCCCTCCGAAATTGATGAGCCACTAAGCCCTAGAGGAAGGGACAGTATGGCCAAGCCAATGGAGGAACCTGCTAAGGTGCTAGTTAGCTCTGAAGGAAAAGGATGGCACTTGCAGATTGGTTCAGATCTATCCCCTTCCGAGTAGTAGAAGATGGTGAAATTCCTGAAGAACAACCTATCGGTGTTCGCGTGGGAAACCAATGTTATGGAAGGGATAGACCCTACCCTTATTTCCCATAAGCTAATAACCGATCCAAATCACCCTCCTATAAGGAAAAAAAGAAGGACGTCTGCCCCTGAACGCCACAACAGTATCAACGACGAAGTCTAGAGGCTGCTAGACGCCCGAATGATAAAAGAGGTATTCTATCCAGAATGGCTCGCCAACACAGTCCTTGCCAAGATGAAGAATGACAAGTGAAGGGTTTACGTTGAATACACAGACCTCAACAAAACATGTCCCAAAGATAGCTTCCCTCTTCCAAGGATTGATCAGCTAGTTGACGCAACTGTTGGGCACGAGCTCATGGGCTTTATGGACGCTTACTCTGGATACAATCAGATCCAAATGTACCCCTTAGACCAAGAAAATATTGCCTTCATATCTGAATGAGGTCTCTATTGTTATAGAGTGATGTCGTTCGGTCTGAAGAACGCTGGAGCCACATATCAACGTCTGGTAAACAAAATGTTCGGCCCCCTGATTGGCCACGATGGAAGTCTATATAGATGACATGCTGGTCAAAAGCTTACAGAAGAACGACCACATCCAGCACCTAAACCAAACATTTGACATCTTGAAGCAGCACAAGATGAAGTTAAACCCTTCAATGTGTACCTTCAGGGTCACTAAATGGAAGTTCTTAGGTTTTCTGGTTTCTTAGAAGGGGATTAAGGCAGACCCTATGCAGATAAAAACTCTAATTGAACTAGAGTCACCGAAAACCAAGAAAGACATTTAATGCTTGAACAGAAGGATTGCGGCTCTGAACCGATTCATCTCCAAGTCTACCGACCGATGCCTTCCGTTCTTTAAAGCCTTAAAGGGGAGTAAGGCTCTATAATGTACTCCAAAATGTGAAAGAGCCTTTCAAGAGTTGAAGTAGTTCTTGGCATCCCCCGAGCTCTTTTCAAAGCCAGTCCAAGGAGAAAAACTACTATTATACCTCGCAGTTTCGGAGAATGTCGTCAGCTTTGTACTAATCAGACAAGAGAAAGGAATTCAAAGACCTATTTTTTATGTAAACAAGGCACTCCTGGACACCGAGACAAGGTACTCTGAAATGGAGAAATTGGCCTTCGCTATGGTAATATCTGCTCGGAAACTCAGGCCTTACTTCCAAGCGCATCCCATTGAGGTCCTTACCTCTTATCTTCTGAAATTAGTCTTGCACAAACCCGAGGTCTCAAGATGACTGGTCAAGTGGTCCATGGAGTTGGGAGAATTTGATATATCCTACATACCACGGACCTCCATCAAAGGGCAAGCACTAGTGGATTTTGTTGCTGAATTCACTCCAGCGCTGCACGCTAAAGCACAATCCAACATGGATGCCTCAGTATGGCAACTTTATACTGACGAGTCATCCATTGACAAAGGTTCAGGCGTTGGCATAGTACTTCAATCCCCCAACAGATTCATAACTGAGAAAGCAATCAGTTTGGGGTTCAGAGCTTTTAATAACGAAGCTGAGTATGAAGCCCTCATCCTTTGGATGAAGCTAGCCTTGGAATGTGAAGCCCAAAATCTTGAAGCATTCTCTGACTCCCAATGTAATACCTTGACCCAGATTTTGACACGTAAATCGAGATAAACCCGGGATATGGCACATAGACCTGGTCGAGTACACATAAACTGAGATAGGTTGGGTCGAGTGGCGTAATACTAGTTGTAATCGAATATGAGTTCCGAATAAATAGAATAATTCCATTTTATCTAAAAATAGTCAAATAATAATACCGAGCTTTAACCAAGCAATGATCATAATATCAAGAGTAAACCGAGACCAATTTAGATCGAGAATAGTGAACACCAAAATATACGAACTATTTTAATGAGTAATATACAGTGACGGGTACGATTACCGAGGCAATTAGTAGAAGTTATAATCTCAAGAAATTACGAGATAAAAAAAAACCAAGTACGAACAGACCGAGCCAATAAAAATAATACCCGACATATATCCGAAACATCACAATAAATAATATACAGTAATGGGCACGTAGTTCGAGACAAATAGTGATAATCACAAATAAAAATAAAATACAATATTTAAAATATATGAGAAGTGATTTCAAGAAATCCCGAGTATTCGGTAGTACTGCACAATAAATCTCGAGTGGTACAGAGAATCATGTACATGGGTCAGTATATGCCTCGTTATACGTGTGCAATGTATTTTTAATAAATTCAAGGATATATATATATATATATGGGATTATATATATGCATGTATAAAACTAAATATAAAATATATATATATATATATATGCGAGTATAAATATATATATATGGGATTATATATATGCATATATAAAAATAAATATAAAATATATATATATATATATGCGAGTGTAAATATATATATATATATACGGTTATGTGTATATAGGTGTTTTATAAAAATATGTATTAGTATAAATATATATATATATATATATATATATATATATATATAAGAATACAAGTAAAAAGTAGAAACAAAGAAATGAAAAAGCATAAGGTGTATGGTGTGCGTGGCGTGTACTGCTTGTGTGTAGTGTATAAAATATTTATATAATATGTATATATTATATGATGTCTCAAGTGAGACAAGGAAAAAAAAAAGAAGGAAAAGAAAAAAGGAAACAAAAGAAAAGGAAGGAATTAAAAAGTCAAATAAAGTGGGCATGATATGTATATTTTATAATGTATGCATTATATATATACCAAGTGAAAACAAGGAAGCTGGAAAGAGAAAAAGTAGAAAGAGAAATGAAAAGTCAAAAAGGTTAGGCAGGTAACGTGTATTATGTGTGTAGTGTTTGTGGGGCGGTGCAAGATAAGTATATATATATTGTGTGTGGGGGGCTACAGCCGTAGCTGTTAGGAAGAGAAAGTAGAAGCAGAGAGAGCGTACAGCAAGGGAAGAAGTGAAAGAAAAGAGAGAAAAAGGTTGGGGGTGCAGGTTACGTGTACAGGAAGAGAAAAGAAAATAAAAAGAGAAAAAGGAAAAGAAGGAAGGAAGAGGGAGACGGTGCAGCAGGCGTAGGGGCGGTGCAGAGTGTGTTGCAGCGTGTAGCAGGGGAATTTGTATATAAATATATATGTTTGTGTGTGGCGGTGCAAGAGAGAAATGGAAGTGTCGAGGAAAAATATATAATTACGCATGAGTGTGTTGTGTAGCAGCAAGTGAAGAGATAAGAAAAAGTGAGAAAGAAAAGAGGGAGTTGAGGGCAGTGCTGCACATACATGGTTGCGCAGCAGAAACGGTGAATGGGGACCCTGGAGATGGCAGTAGCAGCGGATTGAGGAGGCGTTGCAGCAGGAGCTACTACTGCTAGGCCTGAAGTGGCAACTGTGCACCGACCAGTGGATGAATATTGGGCTGTTGTTGGTGATGCCGTGAGTGCAGCAGGTATGTGTTTGTTGTGACAGTAGCAGCAGCGACAACTAGAAGAGCAGCAGCAGCAAAACCGAATGGATATCGGGTTCCTGTTGGGTGCAGAATTTCACAGCAGATTTGGGGATGTTTGGAGCAACAGTGCATGAGATAATTTAATATATATATATATATATATATATGTATATGAAATATTATGGGGGAAAGAGATGAATTATAGAGGAAGAGAGAGCTGTTGTTGGGGGACTGATTCAGTTCCTGTGATGGGTTGGAGCAAAGAAAATGGTTGTGCAGTGACCCGTTGAAGCAGCAGCCGCATAAGCAAGTGGGGCAGGTGAAAATGGAGAAGAAAGAAAAAAAAAGGGGATTTGGGGCAGCAGGGAAAAAATAGTATATATAAAATTATATATGTTTGTGTTGGTGTAGCGTAAGTGCAGAGAGTGAAATTTCAGGTAGTTACATTCACGGAATGGGACATATACGAGGCCTTATAACGTGACACGTAAGGGGCGGTGGAGGTTAAATCTTAACCATTGGTTGGATTATTTGAAGACTTCATGAAGAAGTATAAATTGAGGTTTCATCTAAAAATTGGTTTTGACAGCTATGGTTAGTTCGAGAGGGGCTTAAATCAGTTGGGTCTTGATTGGGTTAGACCTTTTAGCCGAATCTGGGGCAGTTATTAAATGACGAGTTTAATGCTGGTGAAATATTGACCGCAACCAGTCAAAGGTTAGTTTTAATTATTGTTTAAGCCAAATTTAATTTAGAATAGAAATTTGTGAAATTTTGATTATGCCCAGAAATTATAGTTAATTATGAATTAACCCGAGTAATAAATTAATTAAATATTAATTTAATTAATTAATGGAGGAAAATTATCAAAATGCCCCTAAGTCGAAAAATAGTCCAACGGACTCCGAATAAATTAATTGAAGAGTGGATTTTTATTATTTCGAACATTCTAAACTCAACCGTGGAGTCTGATTTGTGAAAAGAGGTCTCAAGAAATAAGACCCGTAAAAGTACAAAATGATCGTTTTGTCCTTTTTAGTACAAAAGTCTGAATTGAATTCCGCGAAAGCCTAAATCGACTTTGTTCGAAATTCTGGATTCAATAGTAGAGTCTATTTGAGTAAAAGAGATATCAATAGTAAAGAGACATAAAATTTGACGAATAGCATGAGTTAAATATATACATAGACTGGGATGAGTTTCCTGAATCATAGGAATACCGAGAGACAAGAAGAAGGTAGTTTTGACCTTCTAGACAGATACAGAAAGATGTAAGTAAAATCCGATCTCTACATGTGTTACATTCCAAGCCATGTCATAGTTCTTTGTATATATGTTACTTTCGTACTCTGTACATACACACTAGTATTTATTTAGCCACATTGTTATTGCCCTATCATGTAGGAGACAGTTATTGATTTTTATATATATTTCGATCATGATTGTACACTTGTGCATAGATTTCTTTATGTACACTTGTACCTAGGGCCGTGAGGGCCAAACAGTTTTATTTGAAGCAGTCTAGTAACCGTAGCCTCGAAAACTATTGTTACGTCAGATTGCCTAAAATTAGTTATGATTCCACTATACTCCTTGTAGAAGATAGCGTGATCCTGATATATTATTAGTGCCGGATTTGTGCTCAGTCACATCTCCATCTGATGCTATTTATGACCTTCGGGTCTAGATTTCGAGTGGAACATTTATATACACAGTGTATACAAAGCAGTATTCATACAGCTGACCGGAACTAAATATTCATACAGCGCGAATGGGAACTGAATATTTATACAGCCAACTGGAACTGAATATGAGCTCAAGGGGTAGCCGGGCCCCACTACCACCAGTGCATCTCAGTTTTAGTTGATATCACTATCCTTTATTGTTGATATTCATAGCTTGATCATGTTATATTGCTATTGAATGACCATGAGATTTTACAGCTTTCAGTACAGTGCTTACATTTCATACTTGTTATAGCTCATGACTGTAGCAGTATGACATTGTTAGCATGGCAGCTTCAGTTCCTTATCATTTGACTTCCATCATCTGATATTGAGTTATATATATTTATTGACTGGCTAGCATTCTTTTATACCTTGTGCACATGGCATAGTAAAGGACTACTTACTGAGTTTTCATAGCTCATCAGCTACTACACAACATTTTGCAGGCACAGATATCGAGAACAGATACTAGAGCTTGGTAGCTAGAAGTGGACATTACTTTTGAAGTTGCAAGTGTAATACTTAGTACAGATAGTCTTATAGCTCTCCCATGTTATCCACGTCTTGGGGATGAACAGTTGTATTAAGAAATTTTAGATTCCATATTTTGTAAACATTATATATATCACATGCAGCTTTTATTTATTTTCTTCCGTATTTTAGTTGTTGCATGTTAGTAGCATTGATTGTGTTGCAAGTTGAGACCCTTGGTTCGACAAGCAGCGTCGGATCAAGCGTCGCGACACGAGATCTGCATAGGGTGGGGTCTTAGGTCGTGACACCCAACTTATGGTAAGCCAAGTTTCGAGAGAATTCTCCACCAAGGATGACAGAATGATCCGATACTCAAAACTAGTGGGATCATTGAAGCTCTCATTCCACAAGTTCACCATTCAGAAGATTGAAAGGAGTTAGAATTCCAAGGCCGATGCTTTAGAAAATATGGCTTCCCATCTCAAGTTAGAAAAGGATTCAACTATAAGAGTCTCTTACCAATCAAAGCCAAGCATCGAAGAGGTACAGTCCTCATAGGTTTTAGAACAAACCCAAAACTAGATGACTCCCATCATCTAGTACATAAAGAAGGATCGCTCCCAGAGGATAAAAACTAGGCCCGAAGGATTCGAATCAGGGCAACTCAGTACCTAATCTTAAATGGGAAGCTATACCAAAGATCTTACACGCAACCCCTCTTACGGTGCCTATCTCTAGCGGAATCTCAATATGTCCTAGCTGAGATACGCGAAGGGATCTACGACAACCATAACGGTGGCAGAACCATAGCCCACTGAGCTCTGACTCAGGGCTACTACTGGCCTAGCATACTCAAACAGGCCAAGAAGTATGTTCAGAAGTGCGACAAGTGCCAACGATTTACTTTATATCAGTACTAACCCCATCATGAGCTCATTCTTATCGCCAGCCTTTGGCCCTTTTCTCAATGGGGGATGGACATCATAGGGCCATTACCGAAAGCCTCTCCAAACAAAAGGTACATGCTGGTCGCCATTGATTACTTCTCTAAATGGGCAGAAGCTGAACCTCTAACTCACATCACAGAAGTAGAGGTAAAGAACTTCATATGGAAGAACATAGTTTGCTGGTTCGGCATCCCTCGCGTCATCATTTCAGACAATGGTAGGCAGTTTGCTGGAAAGTTGTTCAGGAAGTTCTGTGAAAACCTGCACATCAGCCACCATTTCTCCTCACTAGGGAATCCTCAAGCTAATAGGGAAGCTGAGGTCACCAACCGTACAATTCTTGAAGCCATAAAGAAGAGGTTGGAAGAAGCCAAGGGAAAATAGGTCGAGGAACTCCTTGTAGTGCTCTGGGCCTACCGTACCACTAGGAGAACACCAACTACAGAAACATCGTTCTCACTTGCATACGGTACTGAGGTAGTCATTCTTATCAAAATTGGCATGCTAACCCTAAGGATGGATGCCTTTAACCAGGAAACCAATGACCTTCAACTTGTTAAAAATCTAGATTTGCTTGAAGAGAAACGCGAGCAAGCCCGGATCAAGACTGAAGCATACCAGTAGAGAATGGCCAAGAGCTTCAGGCAAGGGCTAAGATCTGTCCACTTCCAGGTCGGGGACCTCGTCTTAGAAAAGGTGTTCCCAAACACCAAAGATCCCACCATGGGAAAGCTCTCTCCTAATTGGGAGGGGCCCTACAAGATAACCAAGGTCGTTAAGCCCATGACATATTGGTTGGAGGATATAATTGGGAAGCCTGTTCCCAGGCCTTGGAATTTCGAGCACTTACAAAATATTATCAATAAAAGAACTCATTTTCTTTCATTTCTAAGTGCTCTCATCTCAATGTATAGACCCCTAAAAATATTGCAGACATTGCAAGTGTTACAGGTCTGGTCCATCTCAATGTACAAACTCCTAAAAACCTTGCATCCATTGCAAGTGTTACAGGTCTGGTACATCTCAATGTACAGACTGCTAAAAATCTTGCAGCCATTGCAAGTGTTACAGATCTGGTCCATCTCAATGTACAGACCCCTAAAAACCTTGCAACTATTGCAAGTGTTACAGGTCTGGTCCATCTCAATGTACAGACCTCTAAAAACCTTACAGCCATTGCAAGTGTTACAAGTCTGGTCCATTTCAACAAACAGTGCACTACAAGTGCTATAGGGTTGGTTCGTTCTTCATTCATGAGAGTGATAAAAGTATTAGAGGCCCTGGCTATTCAACCTATCGTGGCCTTCCATTTTATATGGAATTAAAGCTTCATCTAATTAAAAGTTATGAACGCTTAAACTTAGTCTCAAGTTCTGAAGACCTTTGTTTATAAGTGTTGAAGGTCTTGGTTAAATCACTACTTTTAAATATCAATACTAGATTTAATTACAAGTGTTGATTTGATTACTACTTCTAAAGATCAATGCTTGACTACAAATGTTGAGGGTTTTGGTTCAATTTCAAAGTTGTACGCTTGATTTAATTACAAATTGAGAAGCTCTTGATTCAATCATAAGTTTTGAATAGTTGTGCTTGATCCAATCACAAGCTTTTATGCTCAGGATTCAATTACAAGCCCTGAAGATCCATACTTGATTTAATTACAGGTCGAGGAGATGTGAGGCTCAAAGCCTGATTCAATTTCAAGTCCTGAAGATCAATACTTGATTTAATTACAAGTCGATGAGATCTGAGGCTTAAAGCCTAATTCAATTTCAAGTCCTGAAGATTCTTACTTGATTTAAATATAAGTTATGAGGGTCAAAAACTTAAAGTTTTATAGAGTTTTGAAGGTTTGAAATCGAGACTTGTTTAAAGTTCTGAAGTTCATTACAATCATTAAACCTCGGTACATCATGGCAAGAAACATGTCAGCATCAGAAAATCCTACAAGTATGACTACTTTGGGGATTCAATTGACAAATAACACAAGTGCTTTGAAATAAAAAAAAACAACATACAGAGTTCTAAAAAAGATACTTTCATTTATAAATAGCCCAAATTTGAGAAGATTACAAGAAGAAAATGGAAAGTACAAAAGTTTCCTAGTCTACTGTTAGCTCGGCAACCTCTGGAGTATTAGTAATGAAGAAGAATTCGTTCTATACCATAGCAAGATCAATCTCTTCTTCCTCTTCTTCATTCTCTTCAAACTCAACGCACTGCATCCATATCAATCTGCTCGGGTGCGTTAGCCAAAGGAAGGTTAAGAGCCGTTACCTCATCATCATCGTTCTGCACCCCAATCTCACTAGGAGAGACTTCAATGTCATCAATCCTAGCCCGATCAAGGTCAGGGTATTTCTTGAGGAGCTTGGCTCTGAAGGTGCGGTACCCGTGCTCAATCAGCTCTCCACCTATGCCCTTGACCTCAGCCTTCATATTAGCCTCGGTTTGAGTTCTGACAAAATCAGCAGTGTCTTGGACTTTCTTGAGAGAGGCAGACTGGAAGTCTTCAAACCTCTTTTAGAGGTCTTCCAACTTCAGAGAAAGGGAATCCCGTTCTGACTCCAAGATGGAGTAAGAGTTAGCGACCTCCTTCAACTTCTCCTCGACTGTAGAAATGGTAAACTGGGTCGGCCCCAGCTGCAACCTGGCTTCATCCAGCTTGGATTGGAGGTTATCAATCAACTCTGAATCCGCTGAAGACTCCACGATAGCAGCATGGCCGTGCATGTTCTGGAAACAAGAAACAAATAAACAAGTAGTTAGAAAAAGATAACAAAAAAAAAAAAAACAGAAAGCAAAAAGAGATGAGCTCTGAGTTTACCTTCAACTAAAAGGACAACAAATACTTAGCGATCTTCTACGCCTTCAGAACTTTATATTTTCTTGGGCCTGAAGCCCAAGACTCGTCAATAGCCTACTTCGCGGCTAAATAACCGGAATCATCAGGCACAGTAGTAGCAGCAACAATCTTCCCCTTCCCCCTCTTTTTCATGGGGACTGTAGGGGTAGGGGGAAGAGCAGGCTCAAGAGCAGGAGACTCCCTCATGTTCTCAGACACTGTTCCATCTAGGGAGTTAGAGAGGAGCCTCCTCCTCTTCACTTGGAGGGGCGGCTCGGCAGAGGAAGAGGTTTCCCCCACCATCTTCATTTTCTTCCTTGGTGCCCAGCCGGACATCAAGGACTTCTTCAAGTTTTTAGCTCTTCCTTTTACCAACCCGACCTCCATCAGATGTTGAGGAGAAAGAATGGTGGTGTGGGCGCGATTGCGGGTCTGAAGTACCCTTCGGTACTTGTCTTGGAGGTCGACAGTGAAAATTGACCTCTTCCAAGCCCTCTTGTCTACACAGAAGACACAAAACACAAGATCAGACAACAAACAGAGTGAAATAAAGAAAAAAATAGAGGAAAAAATATTTATAAAAAGGGATCTCACCCTTAATCCCAGTACTCAGGGGAAAAGTCGAGGTCTGACCCTCGTAGTCTTCAAGCTCCCATCATCCTCCTACGAAGAACTACCACTTTTTCCAAGTCTTGATGGAAATGGGTACTGATGAGAGGGGTTTGAACCCCTTGTCAAAAGACATGTAAAATATGCTCTCCAACCTCAAAAATTTTAGATCCATGTTGCTACGGATCAACTCAAGATCCATTTCAACGCCATTTATGTGACCTAAAACTATGAATCCTAGCAGGTGCCTCTAATTGTTAATGTTAAGGTCAGTAGGGCAAATGTTGAACCACTTGAAAAAATCTCTAACCAGAGGAGGAAGAAGAAACCATAGTTCAATCTCGAACCACTCGAGATAGACACAAATTTTTTCTCGACCAATGTTAGACGGACGATCTAACGATCCAAACGCCCTACATACCACATTTTGGGGGAAGTTGAAAGCAGCCAGCCCTCAGAGCATCTAGCATACCTTGATTAATGACTCTTTCTCCCTCCTTCTTTGTAGAGACCTGAAAGTTAAGAATAATTTTTTCATTTTTGCTAGTAGGGTACTATTCATACGTCATTTGCTAGTAAGGCACTACATATGCATCATTTAGTAATAAGTCATGTTTAGAAACATATTTTGAGTATGTCATAGAAGAGATATATGCTTAGAATATTAAAATACACCTCTTGTAAAAATTTGAGCCCATTCGGAGATAGTTTTAAAAATTGGACCAAAAGGGCATCCCGGGTAGACCCGGCCAAACCCTGCCACAGGAAAAAATAAATTTTTTTGAAAATTTTCATTTAAAATAATTTTAAAAACTTTGGCTAAAGTAAAATGTCAAATTGAGGCATTTCGAGACGGGTTGTAGTGTAACGGGGTCCCGGATTCATTTAGGGCAAAAAGGTCATTTTGACCATTTGCCCCTTTAGTATAAATAGACCCCTTAGTATAAGAAAAACACAGAAATGGGCCAGAGAAGGCGCAGCTTCACGTTCATGGGAGAAAATTGAAGAAAAACCCTAGGTTCTCCAAGCTTCAAGCTACCAAAACACACTCCTAGGCCAAGATTCTTGCAAGACTTTCTTCTAGGAAGTTGTTCCTCTCATCAAAGGCTATATTCTCATAGATCGGTTCAGCAGCGCAGCAAACACAACTTCTAAGGGTTGAGAAAAGCCCTTTTAAGTATGATATTTTGCTAAGTAAGGAATAAGATTAAGTTTAGGAGTGTTTTATAAGTTGATTGAATGATTTATATGTTTATTTATTGTTAGAAAGTCACTTAGGATGTTGTTGCTTTGAAAATCTAGAGTTGGTTGTTTATGTACTTATGCATTATTTGGGAATTTGAAAAAGTGATAAACATGAACCATGAAGATAAGTGAAATTTATTGTATTCTAGCTTATGTTCATGTAGACAAAATCTTGTAGTTGGAAAGTTATGATTTATTCAAGGTGTTGGTGCTTTATATATTTTGTAATCTTAGAGAATTTGTCAAAGTAATGAACATGAAACTTGTTTATATGTTTGATTCATTACATTCTAACTTATGTTCATATAGAGAAACTCTTGTGGTTTGAGAGTTATGATTTATTCCATGTGTCAGTACTTTATGTATTTTATGATCTTTGAGAAATTGTTAAGGTTGTGAATTTGTAATGTGTTTTTATATGAAATGGATTGGATTAAATGTTAGGTTCATGTAGACAAAGTTTTGTGATTCAAATGTTATTGTTGTTTTAAGTATAATGCATTATTTATAGCATGCTCCATGTGTTTGGTAAAATGCTTCATTGAGATTGCATTATTGCATGGTGAAATCAAAGCATATTGGCATACGGTGAATCCTTTGAAAACATAGTGTGGGTTGAGCATTTGGTGCTATACACTATGAGGGTGTAGATCCTGTGGTGAAAACCCCAAAATTGGCCATTGCATTTGGGATTTGTTGATCCAACGGGAGAGATCCGTAAACCGAGACATGGGTGTGGCATAGAGCAGCATGTGTGTGTCACGCATATAACTATTACATTGCTTTAATGAATTGGAAGGGCATATAGTTTATAAATGTACTCTTGCACATGCCATGCCTTAATTTTATTCCATGCATTAGTATTATGTCATACCAGCAGTTGAGCTGACCCCTCGTGGGATATCATATTACAGATGAGGCTCCCGGTACTTGAGACTTGTTTAAGTCTTGAAGTAAGGAAGGAAAATGGACAGTGACGAAGATTTGGCCCTTGGGGCATATTTTGTATATATGACATAAGCCCAAATGACTTGTAATTCAATATGGATGAATGGTGAACAATAGACCTTGAATCATTTTGTAATGTAAGGGTTTAAAACCCAAATGACATGTGGTGTACTTTTATTAAATGTGTATCAAATGTATATATGTGTTGAAAGAAATGATATGTAGGGTATCTTTGTTAAATGAGCATCATATATATATATATATATATATATATATATTGAGACAAATAGATGTGTATGTGAAAATAAGGGATGTATGTTTAATTTACATGAACTGTGGCCACCGAGTGAGGGTGGGTTGTGACATGTTTATACATATGAAGTATCATGAATATTAGGTGAAAAAAAAAAGCTTAGAAAACAAAGGAAGTTATGTCAAAATTTTAGTGAAATTAACAGAAAAATTAAGTGTGCAAAACATCATTTAAATAGGTAAGAAGAGTGCTTAAAATGGGGGTTTCGAAACCTTGGGGAAATAGGCTAAAAATGGAAGAAAAGTGGCTTGAAAAACTTTGGGAAAAAAATTAGAAAATAGAGAAATTTTCTGCAGAAACAGAGAAATTTGCTCTATGTCCGGAACAGTAATTTTGCAGAAAAATAGAATTTTAGCTCTCTGTTGCTATAGTGAAATCAACCCAAGACATGCCCCTACTGCACACCCAGTCCACCGCGCGCGCGCCCCGTGCGCGCTGCCTATCTGCCTGCACCCTGCGCGCCACTACCTTGTGCCATGTGCATGGCCTGCTGCCTTGCCCCCTGTGCACCAGCCTGCTGCCCTCCATGACACCTGCCCCCCTTTGGCCATTTTCTTAGCCACGTTTGGCCACTTCCTTAGACAAGTTTTGGTAGGGTTTTTAGCCTCCTTTTGAGCTTATGTTCTAGAACATTTAGGGCCCTTTTTGGGCTATTATTCTAAGGCATTTTTAAAATTGTTTTGGGACTATTTTAGAGACCATTCTTGGCATGATTTAAACCTATTTTGAATAGTGATTAAGGGAAGTATTTAATTGACAATTTAAGACCATTTTGGTTAAATCAAATAGCGAGTTTTTATTTTAAATCTTAGGGAAAAGATGGGGGAATGAATGCATAATCAACTCAATCCACATTAATGACCCTTCACTTACTTTTCTTCTTTCATTTCACTTACCCCCCGGGTTTATGGAAATTCGGGATGTGACAACGTGGTATCAGAGCTTAGGTTCGAATACTTAGGGACCGTAGGGTGTTGTTAAACACAATGGGAACACGACGTGTAATTTAAAATTTTTTGAAAACCTTGTGTAATGTGTAGATTTTGATGGCTTGGTATTAGAGTTCTAGTTTGAGAATACTTGGTAAAGATAGGTGTTGTTGAACACCATGGAACCCTTGAGGAGAGCAATTGACTTAGTGTAAGCTTTCGGTGGTATGTGGTAGGATCTTGTGTGTTATGTGGTTATTTTTACTGGATGCATAACTTGTTGTGATTATGTGTTAGTTGATGATATACTATGATGCGTGATTACGTGATGTGATGCAATGTAGTGTATGATATGGATGATATGTATATTGGTATGACCGTATGTGATGACATGGTATGTGATCTAATGTCTTAGAACAGTGGATGGGGCTTAGACTTTAGGTTAGTTGGGCTAGTTGAGTGCTAGCATGACATGGATGTGTGTATATTGCATTATTTAATAAATTTTTTTCTGGCGAAAGGTTGTGTTGGAATTGGGTGAAAAACTTGGTAGTTGATTATTGCAAACAAGGGATGGGGATGGTTGACGTGAGTTTTATAAATTATGATTAAGCAAGTATGTCTACAGGATTTGTTAGATTATCAGGTAATGATTGATGATATCTCGTCTTAGGAGAATTGTATAGACATGAATGGTTTGGAAAAGATTGATGTGGATAAATTCAGGTTATGATATAATTGGATTTTTATTTTTTTGTTTAGGATGGATATTGATGAGTTCAAGTGATGTGAATCTGAAAGATAGGGGTTGTGATGATTCCTTTATTGAATTTGAGTATGTTATTTTATGGTGGACTATTGAGGTAACCTAGTGGGAATACTATTGTCTTACCTAGTCCTAAACTGATTGATAATTGTTGTGATAGGAATAGTGGATTGATTTAAGGAACCTATGAATATAAGCCTTGTAAAAATAATGAGTTGCTTAAATTAGACCAAATTAAGGTGTGAATCATAAACTTAGTTCTAGCATAGTTTATAAGAATGATTACATAGTTATGATTGAATGAAGGATAAACATTGGTTGTTGCTTTAAAGGAAAAATTGTGTATCGAGTTAAGAGTTGGATGACATAAATCTTTGAATAAGACTCTTGTGTTCAAGATGCGAGTTATGTGCATATACTTGGGGTGGTGTGACACTGACGATGATCTATAGAGATTGCTCGATAGAGACAGCTAACTGCATCCTTTCTTTTACCTTTATTCTACTTGACATATCTAGTTTTGATAGCATATTGGGGATGGATTAGTTGTTTGCTTTTCGAACGAGTATAGACTGCTACAGGGAGAGAGTGATGGTGTGTACTCCTGAGGGAGATAGCTTTTATTTCATGGGGTGTTTGTGGATCCTTCTAAGATGGACTTTGTTATGAGATAGGAGAGGTTAGACCTCGACTTAATTAGACTGGTCTGGATTACATGATTAGGTGAGTGCTTGTTACTTTTGTGTGTGAAATTGCATAATATGTGGTATGCTTGATTTTTTATGAACTGAGGATAGATGCTCATATCTATGTAGTAGACCTAATGAATTATGAGGTAGGTTATGTGCTTAGTTATCTATAAGATAAGTTGTAAGCCTGGATATCCATGGGATTGGTTATGTACCTAGTTACCTATATGGTAAGTTGTATACTTATTCGTGTATATGTATATTCTTAGGATGGATCCATACTTAATTGTTATGTGGTAGGCTACGTGTTAGCTATTGAATGTTGTTTGTTGATTCTATGCGTGTATGCTAGGTTAGTACCCGATATTCATAGGGTTACAACACTACGACTATGATATCTAAACAGACTGGATTGGTAGGGATGCATGTATAAAAGTATGCTTAAACATGTTATGTATGTATGAATGATTAAATGAATATTAATTGTTATGGGCATATAAGGTAGAAATGTATATACTAGGTTATAAACCCATATGGTTAGGATCACTTGAAATTGTATTATGAATATACTAAATTAGTAGCAGGTTTTGAGTTACAAGTGTATGGACTGGCCAATCCATCACCTAGTAATGAAAGGACCTGTGATCCATGAAGGATTATCAGCTAGTTATATACAGGAAAAAAAGGTAAAAGATACCTAATAAGACGATTTAAGGCGGCAAGGAAACATGAATTAACTAAGGTGAACTTGCATGAATATATATTAAATACATGATGGAAACTTAATGCATCTTTAGTATTTGTCAAGTTTTGATTGATTTGTTATGTGTTAAGTATGAGATTTTTTTTTTTTACTTAATGTATGTGTAAGGTATGTAGGTATAATTGAAGTATGTTAAATTCTTTGATGTGTAAGAGATATGTATTGCAAGTTTTATTTTTGTAACACCTATGGATTAAGTACATACGTGCTTGCTTGTTATATTGCACTTTGGAACATATTTTTGGATAGTGCATAAAAAAAAAAAAATTGAAAGCTTGAAAGCTTAAGAAGATGAAGATGGAAAACTTTTAATAATATGTGGTATGAATGGAAAGGAATAATACTAAGATGAAATGGCTGAGGTGAATAAGAAAAGGTAAAGATGGACGCCTGCATTACTTCGTATATATGGGAATGTGTAGGGAATATACCTAGGATACAGAGTAAAAGATTTTTATTTATCCTTTGAGGAATTGGATTGTTGAAATATTAGTTGATGGAGAATGATGATCGTATTGTTTGATATAGAGAATGGATTGTGAATGACATGGTTAGGTCAAGCTTGTGGTGAGTATAATTCCAAAATTTTTGCTTAACATGTAATTTGGGAATGAAAATTTTAATTTGAAAATGGAATATTCCTGTGAAAGTTCAATGACTTGTGAACAAAGATGATGAATTATTGTTAGTAATAGGGTTATGATTTACGGCCAATATTGATGAATACTCCTAGAATGTAATGATTAATTGGAAATGGTATGTCTCGGGGGGATGAAGTTACTTATGGACATTAATATTGAACAGTGGTTAACTATTGAGAATCATAATAGTGCATTTGATGGCCTTTGATCTTTAGGGAGTATGAAAGTGTTATAAATTTTGTTAAGACTATTTCCTATTGTGACCACATGGTGGTTGGATTGATCTACAAGGGTGACGTTTTCTATTATATTTTTTTTATGGTAGACCTCATTTAGTTAGTATGGCTTATGCATGCCGATTTTATTTCATTTTTCCCAGTTAATGGATGATGGATCATAATCATAAATTTACGTAATGGGTGGGCACTAATAGTGATGAATTGGTTTGGGACATTCTGATGATTCACTTGGGAAATTCCTATTGTAGGGGGAGTGAGTTCTCTATAGAATGGTTTGATAATGTATCATGTGATGATTGTGAAATTATAAGAGTTGAAAACTCAATTTGAGGACTTATGACGAGATGACTAATTGATGAATCTGACGTGTAAAATGGTTTCTGA
Organism: Nyssa sinensis; assembly: GCA_008638375.1. Taxonomy (NCBI): domain Eukaryota; kingdom Viridiplantae; phylum Streptophyta; class Magnoliopsida; order Cornales; family Nyssaceae; genus Nyssa; species Nyssa sinensis. The sequence goes on along the minus strand of CM018037.1, from coordinate 10,162,903 downwards.
ATATAATGTGATAAGTTTCATATCATTGACGGATTCTTTTAATTAATCGAGAGCTCAACGTGAGCGTTATAGATCCTTGCAAGATCTTGATTGAAAAAAAAAAGTGTTGGAGAAGTAGCCAATCAATTGGTACTCGATTGGGTTGATCTTGAAGTGCAGGTGATATACTGATGCCAATGTGATGAATTACTAGATGACTGCATAGCTTGATTTGAGGTTAGTTAGATGGTTATCACATGTGTGAGAGACTTTGAGGTGTCCTTGTGAGCATTGAGAATTATTTTTTTATGTTGCATTATTGAGGTGGGTCATGATGCTTGGATGGATTTGGGAAATTATTATTGATAAGCCAACATGTTTGAGGATTTCATTATGCGTTGTGCCATGTGGAGTGGGCCGTTACAAATGGGATCAGAACCAGACCCTAGTAGGCAGTGTGGAGATGTCTGCACGCCACTGCACACCCGCCCAAGTGGACGAGGTTCCTTTGGGGGGAGAGGGTAATGAGAGAGGGTAATGCATTCCACATCGCTTGGCGAAGGGAGAGGTGAAGGATCCATAGGTAAAGCTGGACGTCTCCATGTTACAACGCATTTTGTATTGATCTTTCTAAATTTTGTCGAAGAGGTACATTTTTAAAATTTGGGATGAAATTTCTTTAAGGGGGGAAGGATGTAGAGACCTGAAAATTGAGGATAAATTTTTCATTTTTGCCGGTAGGGCATTATTCATACGTCATTTGCCGGTAGGGCATTACATATGCATCATTTAGCTATAAGTCATGTTTAGAAATATATTTTGAGTATGTCATTGAATATAAATATGCTTAGAATGGTAAAATACATCTCCTGTAAAAATTTGAGCCCATTCGGAGATAATTTCAAAAATTGGACCAAAAGGGCATCTTGGGTGGCCAGGGTGGACCTGGCCAAACCCGGCCACAAGCGAAAATAAATTTTTTTGTAACTTTTCATTTAAAATAATTTTAAGAACTTTGGCTCAAGTGGGGGTTTGGAAAACACCATTTAAATAGGTGAGAAGAGTGCTTAAAACGGGGGTTTGGAAACCTTGGGGAAATAGGCTAAAACTGGAAGAAAAGTGGCTTGAAAAACTTTGGGAAAAAAATTAGAAAATAGAGAAATTTTTTGCAGAAATAGAGAAATTTGCTCTCTGTCCGGAATAGTAATTCTGCAAAAAACCAGAATTTTAGCTCTCTATTGCTATAGTGAAATCAGCCTAGGACATGCCCCTACCGCGCGCCAAGTCCACCCCGCGAGCGCGCCGCACCCTCCAATCGCACATGCCGCCCACACTCCGTGCGTGCTGCCTACCTGCCTGCACCCTACGCGCCACTGCCCTGTGCCATGTGCGTGGCCTACTGCCTTGCCCCCTGTGCACCAGCCTGCTGCCCTCCATGACACCTACCCCTCTTTAACCATTTTCTTAGCCACGTTTGGCCACTTCCTTAGACAAGTTTTGGTAGGCTTTTTGGCCTCATTTTGAGCTTATGTTCTAGAACATTTGGGGCCCTTTTTGGGCCATTATTTTAAGGCATTTTTAAAATTGTTTTGGGACTATTTTAGAGACCATTCTTGGCATGATTTAAACCTATTTTGAATAGTGATTAAGGGAAGTATTTAATTTAAAATTGAAGACCATTTTGGTTAAATCAAATAGCAAGTTTTCATTTTAAATCTTGGAGAAAACATAGGGGAATGAATGCATAATCAACTTAATCCACCTTAATGACCCTTCACTTACTTTTCTTCTTTCATTTCACTCACCCCTCGGGTTTGTGGAGATTTGGGGCGTGACATCCCTTTGGGATGGCCTACCAAAGGTTTCCCTCACTACATTTCTAGGTTCGATGAAACCATCTACAATCCTATGTTCAGGGCTAAGGGAGGGGTACTTAACTATCCTATTTTCGACGTCCCCAGAGGAACTACTGCCTATAATTTAAATTTGTGATGGCACAGTCTTCTCAGAAGAGCTTCTTGTGCCATAACCTATGCCTGACATGGCGTCAGAGGCTGACATTGTGAAAATAATGGGAATAAAAGAAAAAGACTAAAAGGGAAAAATGTGATCGAGGACGAACCAAACCTGACCGAAAACTTGATTGGTGAAGGATGACTATGTGAGACAGAAAATCTCCTCGCCTTAAGCTTTCCTCAAATTTGCAATAGAACGTTTTTTGGATGCAATGAAAATGATGAAGAGAAAGGGCACACGCAAACTCCCTTCCCCTTTTATAAAAGGTTGAGGTGATGGGGGCCCATGATTCCGAACCATCGTGGCGGGTGAGGGAATGATGACCTCGAAAGCCTAATTGACAGCTGACGCAATAAATGTCACGTCAACGACTGTCGTAGAAGGTGACGCGGCACGATGCGTGGATATGACACGCGACTCTTCAAAAACCCTTAGCCTCAATTACGCAATTCATTAAACTGAGGCTCGGGGAGGAGGGGAGTAGCTGATACACCACAAAAGGACATACCAGTCCCAACATGACACGTGTAGGGGCCTACGCATACAGACCAAAGAAAGCTCTCCTTTCTAGAACAGACAGGTACACAGGGTTCAGAGATTCTTCGCTCAAAACGTCACAAGATTTCTAGTCTTACATCTAGAGCAAGATATACTAGGCACGCATTTAAAAGGTTCCCCAGCTAATCACCGCCTTACATGCTCTATCGACCTCGAAAGAAGGAAACAGAGTCCTACATGGTAACTGTCATATTCGGATATCAACAAATCCCTATCTCTGCAACTCCAAATCCTATTTAACTTAGGAGATTCGTAGCTATAAATTAAACCCTAAGGTGCGCTTTTTAATTACGTTCTTTTAATTGCTTTCAATTACAGTCTTTCTTTTAGTTTTTACTAACTTCATCATCGGAGCAGCTACCACCAGAGTCAACCCGGTGGCCCTCTGATCCTTTTCTTCGAGCTTTTGACAGAAGACGAAGAGCGGAGGCCCCCACTAATCAAAAAGTGCAACATCATTTTGTAACTTCAAAAAAATATTTTCCAAATAAAAGTATGGTAGTAGATTGATGAGATGATATTTTAAATAAATATTGATGTGAGAGTAAGCAATAGTCTACTTTCATTTGGGTATTATTTGAACAATGCTTTTTTTTTTTACCATAAGACATTGTCCGCAAAAGAACAGACGACAACGTTGTTTTTATCTGGGCATGCAGTCGATTAGATTTGGTTTGTAAACTAGGAGAGTTTAGTCGTTTCGTATAGCACGACTCATAGAGCAAATTAATATAAACTGGCTGAGACTCACCACCTAGTCGGCTTCTCAATTCGGAATGTACGTTGGGCTGACTTGTTTATTATTGCCCTTTTATTTATTTCATTTAATTCTCTAATAAACTTCAAACTGGTTGAAAGAATCTTCTCTTAATTTTAGTGTTACATGCATTTGATATATATCATGTGACTTTATTTATTTATTTTTGGATGGATTGATTAGGAAGTATTTTGGGTCAACTTATATATACTAGATTAAATCTTCATTTTTATGATAGTTAGGCTCATCCTTTAAGTTCAATTTTCTAACGATCGATAGAGAGAGAACTCGAATTCGAGATGATTGAATTTTATTTGCAACATCTTACCGCTCAACTACAATTTCGAGTGATATGTGACTATTTAATTTTAATAAAAGAATATAAATTAAATAAAATATATATATATATATATTATATATATATATATATATATATATATATATATGACCGATTATAATTAAGACACGTATTTAAACCTAAATAAATTCCAGTACTAAATTTTGAGTTAAATATTTTACAATAAAACTTACCCTCTTAGGACTAAGCAGTCATTTGAGAGGACATGAACGTCTTATTTTTCTAGAAACATTCTGCAGTTTTTCTTGAAATGATACAAATAGTTGAAAGTTTCCATGCCAAGAGTGAAGAGATGCCAAACGTTCCCTTCACTTCATTTTTATTTCTCTCGTGGCTGCTTCAGCATGAACTCCATGCATTTCCCAAGGAACACTAGCATTAGTGTCCTCGCAACAGGCAACAGCGTATGAAATGGAACACATGCTGGTGGGAAACAAGAAAGTTTCAGACTTCGAAAAGTCGCACTAGTTTCTTTCTTTTGAGATACCAAACGTTAGTCAGTTCCGTCTGTTCGTTTCCCACGGTATTTCTTCTAATCAAACCCAATATATATATATATATATATATATATATATATGTATATATATATCCCTCAGTACACTTTGTTAATCCATCTTTCTCAACGACCAAAAAGAAAATGGGTGGTGGATCAGGTAAGCGCATTGCCTCTAAGAACAGAGCAGGGTTGCTTCAGCAGAATGCCAACACCTCTGAAACTGAAGAATTATCGTCTCCCCTTGATGTACAGCCACTTTCAATAGTTCCTGACGAAACACCACTTGCAGTTCATGCGCCACTTGTCGTCTCATACAATGACCGCATTCGCCCTCTGCTGGATGCGGTGGACAAGCTCCGTTACCTGAAGGTCATGCAGGAAGGTATTCAACTTCCAACCATTGTCGTCGTTGGTGACCAATCGTCTGGAAAGTCTAGTGTTCTCGAATCACTTGCCGGCATCAACCTTCCCCGTGGCCAAGGCATTTGCACCAGGGTGCCGCTCATAATGAGGCTCCAACATCACCCAGATCCTCATCCTGAGCTTTTCTTGGAGTTTTTTGGCAAGACAGTACCCGCAGACGAAACCAACATAGCTAATGCCATAAATGATGCTACTAATGAGATTGCCGGCGGTGGAAAGGGCATATCACATACCCATTTAACGCTGGTAGTGAAAAAGAATGGCGTCCCGGATCTTACAATGGTTGATTTACCTGGAATCACCAGAGTTCCTGTTCATGGCCAACCTGATGATATGTACGAGCAGATATCAGGCATCATAATGGAGTATATTAAACCAGAAGAGAGTATCATCTTGAATGTTTTATCTGCTACCGTTGATTTTCCTACATGTGAATCGTGTGGACCAGACTGGTTTGAGGACTCTAGCGGTCGTTACCAAAGCTGACAAAGCTCCTGAAGGTTTGCTCGAGAAGGTTACAGCAGATGATGTGAATATCGGTCTTGGCTATGTCTGTGTAAGGAATCGCATCGGTGACGAGTCCTATGAAGACGCTCGAATGGAAGAAGCCAAACTTTTCGACACACATCCTCTGCTTTCCAAGATTGATAAGTCTATGGTCACCATACCCGTTTTGGCCCAAAAGTTGGTGCAAATTCAAGGGACAATTATTTCAAAGTGCTTGCCAGAGATTGTCAGAAAGATTGGTGACAAGCTGAATATGAACATTTCAGAGCTAAAAAAATTGCCAAAACATCTATCTTCAGTTACAGATGCGATGACAGCTTTCCTGCAGATTGTTGGATCATCCAAGGAGTCTTTGAGGAAAATCCTTGTTCGTGGGGAGTTTGAAGAATACCCAGATGAAAAGCGGATGCATTGCACTGCCAGGTTCGCTGAAATGCTCAACCAGTACTCTGTAGAACTTCAGACGAGTGCAGAAAATGACTCCAGTGAGAAGTTTCTAATGGAGGAGATTACGGTGCTGGAGGAAGCTAAAGACATAGGGCTACCTAATTTCCTTCCCCGCACCGCCTTTCTAACGATCCTGCAAAGAAAATTTAAGGCAATATCGGGAACACCTATCGATTTTGTGGCAAAGGTATGGGACTACATTGAAGATGTAGTTCTCACTGTTTTGATGTCTCACTCTGAAAATTACCCACAACTCCAGTCGTCTACAAGAAGGGCAGTCCAGAATCTTATAGCAAAGATGAAGGAAAGGTCAACACAAGTGGTGACCGATATTGTAGAGATGGAGAAGCTCACTGATTATACTTGTGATCCCGAGTACATGATGGTGTGGCGTAAGCTTATGGAGAACCAGAATGCCTTCAACACGGTCATGAACAATAATTATAATCCCTCACATATATTGATGGAAGGTTTTGGGGAGATTGATGTGGGGCATCTGCGGCCCTATCCCAATGTGAGAGACGAAGCATTTGACTTGAAAATGAGAATCACTGCTTACTGGAAGATTGTTCTGAAAAGGTTGGTTGATTGCATGGCTCTGCACTTGCTGTTCAGTATTCAGATGCTGGTGAATAAGGACATGGAAAGGGAGATTGTTAATGAGGTCATGGGTTGTGGAGGTGGTGGTGTTGAGCAGATGCTGGAAGAATCACCATCAGTTGCTGGTAAGCACGAGAGACTGAAAAAAAGTATCAAGTTACTCAAGGAATCTAAGGAGGTCGTGGCTAAGATCATAGACAGAATTAACATCAATGAGGATTAGCTAGGTTTCTCTCTTTATGTTACTGTTTGCACGGTGTGTTAATTTTCTATGTTGTTTGGCTGTTTTTAGTATTCGGCAATTATGCTAGCCCGTTATATAATGAAAATCATGGTTTGCTTTTTAAAAAAATGGATAGATTTATCTTATTTAGATAAAGTTGTTTGGATTTGTATTCGTTATTGGACCATAATTTCAGTTCTTCGTGGTCTGGCTATGCTCTGATTCCGGATATAATGGTAAGCCATCTCCATGGATCATATAAAATAATTAGGGGGGAGGGGGAAGAAGTATTGTATTAAGAAAGGAAAGAACACACAGCCTGCACAAAACAGGGGCACTCCAGAACACACGAGTATTTTTTTTTCCGACATTAATATCAGCGCCATACGGGGTGTTTCGTTCTTTAACATGCCTTCAACAATTTCTAAATTTTTTAATTACACATGCTAGTAGTTACAAAAAAACATGATTCATGATTATTGCATGAATATTTTGAAAAATCTAATTGAGATGACATGTTTGGTAAGTAAAAATAAGATAAATTATACTGATTTTTTTTAAAATTTATGAAGTTAGACTGATCTTTCCTTTAGTCTAATTTTTTTTAAAAATGACAATATTCTCTTTTTTATGTTTTTTTGTATTATTTTAAAATTTTGACCAATTTTTTAAACTATATTTTTTCATTTTCAAATAAATATTAATTAGAATATTCTTTGACTAAAAAATATAAATTATTTATTTAAAATTTGATTTTACATAAAATAAAATAAAAGACTTTAAAAAAAAGTTAGAAAAAAGTGGTCAAAATAAAAAAAAATGTACAAAAAAAAATTAGGAGGGGTAATTTTGTCATTTTCAAAAAGAAATTGGACTGGAGGGGAGATCAGTGTAACTTGTTAAAAAAGTAAGAAAAGTTTGTGTAATTTTGAAAACTTTAAAAAATGTCAATATAATTATTAAGAATCACGAAAAAGATGAGTGTAATTTATCCTAAAGAATAATTTGGAATAGCATAACGTGTTATTATATGAAATTTAAAGATGCTTGTAAATATCATATCAAGTAGGAGGTTATTCAGTTAAGAGAATTTTGCTTTCTCATGATTTAAATTAAATTCGGAAATCTACTGAAATGATGTCAAAGATTGCAATTCATCAATAAATTAGATTTGGCATTAAATTCGGAAATCTACTCAAAATTTTATTGTTAATGATAAAACTGATTTGGCATTAGTCATGACAGACATATAATATAATGCTAAAGTTTAACAAAAATGTGGAATTTGGATTAGACCCGAATTGTCTAATTAAGAGTGATAAACTATTCCAAATAAACCAAATCAATTTTTTTTAAACTAACGTCATAGAACAAAATATTTCTAAATAATAAAGTAATGCTAGGTATACAAGTGGCTTTGAACTCCTTTGTCATGTCTGATCAGTGCAGAGCTGACGGCGTTTTCTGAAACTGTAAGATACGAGAGAAATTTTTGTTCTTAGACTAGCTTTGAGAGGAGTTCGGGGGACGCCAGATACTGCTTTAATTTTTGAAAGGCTTTTTCGCACTCTAGGGTCCATTCTAGGGCCTTACTCCCCCTTAAGGCTTTGAAGAATGAAAGGCATCGATCGGTAGAATTGGAGATGAATCGGTTTAGAGCCGCAATCCTTCCGTTCAAGCCTTGAATGTCTTAGTCTTTGGTGGCTTTAGTTCAATTAAAGTTTTTATCTGTGTGAGGTCTGCCTCAATACCCCTTTGAGAAACCTTAAAACCTAAGAACTTTCCTTTAGTGACTCCAAAGGTACACTTTAAGGGGTTCAACTTCATCCTGTGCTGCCTCAGAATGTCAAATGTCTGGTCAAGGTGTTGGATATGGCTGTTCTTCTGTAGGCTTTTGACCAGCATGTCATCTAAATAGACTTCCATCGTGTCACTGATCAGGGGACCGAACATTCTGTTCACCAGACGTTGATACGTAGCTCCGGTATTCTTCAGACCGAACGACATCACTCTATAGCAATTGAAACCTCGTTCGGATATGATGGCTGTCTTTTCCTGGTCTAGGGAGTACATTTGGATCTAATTATATCTAGAGTAAGCATCCATAAAGCTCATGAGTTTGTGCCCAACAGTCGCATCAACCAGCTTGTCAATTCTTGGAAGAGGAAAACTGCCTTTGGGGCAGTCTTTGTTGAGGTCTGTGTAGTCAACACAAACCCTCCACTTGCCATTCTTCTTCTTAGCAAGGATGGTGTTGGCGAGCCATTCTGGGTAGAACACTTTTCTGATCATTTTGGCATCCATCAGCCTCTAGACTTCTTCGTTGATGATCTTGTGGCGCTTTGAAGCAAACGTTCTCCTTTTTTGCTTTATGGGAGGGTGATCTAGATCGGTCATTAGCTTGTGGGAGATAAGGCCAGGGTCTATCCCTTCCATATCCTTGGTTTCCCAAGCGAATACTGAAAGGTTGTTTTGCAGAAACTCTACCATCTCCCTCTGCTCGAAAGGGGATAGGTCTGAACCGATCTGCAAGTACCGTCCTCCCCCTTCAGGACTGACGAGCACCTTGATATGATCTTCCATTGGCTTGGCCTTGCTATCCCTTCCTCTAGGGCTCAACGGTTCATCAATTCCGAAGGGGCACTCTTCCGTCTCATGAAGGTGGGAAGGGGCAGGGCTCATTCCTTCATAAGGATGCTGTGATTGCTATTTGGAGGCCTTCCTCTTCAGCGCAAGAGCGTGGCACTCTTGGGCAGTTGGCTGGCAGCCTCTAATGGAGTAGACCATGTTGTTATGCACGTACTTCAAGCACTGATGGAGGGTCGAGGTGACCGTTCCCATTTGATAGAGCCAAAGTCTCCCGATGATGATGTTGTAAGGGGACTTGGAATCCAGAACCATCTATTCTGATATCAAGGTCTTCTGTCTGTCCCCTTCTCCTGCCGTGGTCGGTAGGTCAATTTTACCCAGCGGGGTACTGAGTTTCCCATCATACCCTGCCATTATTGTGGTGGTGGTCTTGATGTCACTGGGGTTGAGCTTCATATGCTTGAGAGGCTCATAGAATAGCACATTAGTGAGACTCCTCATGTCTACCAAGACCCTTCTGATCTCAAAATTGACAATTTTGAGCGAGATAATATGGGCGTCAAAGTGGGGACAGTGCACCCTTGTAAGATCCAGAATTGAAAACTGGATTTGAGGCACCGGCTTCAACCTCTTCTCAATTGTAGAGATCTGGAGGATGTTAGGTGTTGTCTTGGGCCCGAGTGTATCACTTTCTTATGCGGTTGGTGTAACACCCCGACCTGAGCTAGGGACTATTAAGTCGTCGCATCAAATTAGTAATCGACGCCTTAAGTAACGAGGTCGGTTTCAACCCCGACGCACGAACTTTTAAGTAATAGTCCTAAAAAGTCAGGACAACTGTACATCACTTTCGTTGCAATCACTAACCTGTAGGTTCTGTGATAATTATATTTTCGCGTCAACTGCCGGTCATCGATACGAGTATGAGAAATACAGGCACGCAATTCGAGGTTATGAAAAATTATTGAGAAGAATTAATTAATTTAAAATAATTAATTAATTAAATAAAAGAAATTAATTATTAGTTATAATTAAATATTAAGACACACAAATACACATATTTAAGGCATGTTGTATATACATGTGACCAAGTGGGTATACATGTGTGCATGCATATATGTATGTTAAAATATGTGTGTGTGTAAATTTATATATTTATATATATGATATGAAGACATGCTAATATCCAAAGGTTATAAGAGTGTTGTGTGTGGGTCTCCATGTGTGTAAGTAAAATAGATATATATATATATATGTAAAACAAAACCCACACACACACACAACCGGCCAACATGGCCTGCCCCAAACAATAGGAGGACACCCCTTTTTGGATACTGCAACAAGCAAGAGGAAAACCATTTGGTGGGGCAAAATCAAGAAGTACAAATGATGGTGCATGGTTAAAAATACATATATACAAATATACATATTGTATACACACACTCTTGAGACATCCGAGAGTGAGGGAGAGATTGAAGGAGATTCTAGGACGTTCAGAAGTGGGAAGCAAAGAGCAAAGGGGAGAGAAACAGTTTGGAACAAGGTAAACCCACAAAACACTTAAATTTCTCTCTCTAGAATTTCTGTACGTATGAACTATTTTAAGCTTTGATTTAGTGTATATAATGTTTAAAGCATGTTTAAACAATGATAAGCATGAAAATATCAATCTGAAACACCTCAGAAACATCAGCCGTACACAAGGCGGCCATTGGAGACCTTGCTTATAGCAGGTCTGATCCAATGGAAACCAAACCAAATTTGGTTTATAGATACTGAAAGTAGACCCCAAGAGCATCCCCAAAACACATGTCCGCGACTGAAAATCTTAAGAAGCAACCCCCAACAACCGAGTTGCAAGTTACGGGTTTGAAACCCAAACTTTTAAACACACTGTTAAAACCACTTTTGTGATTAGGGATTTCAACCTTATGAAAAATGGAGCAAATCAGAACAAACCCCATCGAGTTTGGCTCAAAAATGGGCATATACGACCGAGACACAGGTTTGGATTATCAAACCCAAAACCAAACACATGAAGCAGTCTTGAACTCTCAAATGAATGCCAAACCAGTCCTTAACGACTTGGGAAGGATTTGGATTAAAAACAGAGAGAAATCGTTGAACCAAAATGCACGAAATTGAAGCTTTTAAACTTCGAAAATTAGGGCAACAAGGGGGTGATTGTGGGGAAGACGACCGAGTCGACTCGCAACTCATTTGAAACGAACAGGGGAGACTCGGACGCGTGTCGAGCTACGGACCTGCCACCGAATTAAAACGACGGCGTCGTTTTGGGCCTAATACGCGTATATATGCAACACCGTTTAAGTTTTAAAAAGAAGGAAGGGAAATTTGCTGTTCCGGGGTTTCGAACCCCTGACCTCACGCGCCAAGCCAACCTCCCTTACCACTCGGCCACGCGCACACGCGTGTGCCATATATGGGATCCAACTGTATATATATTATATATAATAAAATCAAAATAAATTAAAAGGTGCATTTTGCACCTTACAGGATTCGAACGTGGTATCTATTGAAGAGGGAGGTGCCACCCTATTCGACCGTTCATATTTGCACCCAAAATATATATATACTATACATTACGAATTTAATTTAATTAAAATTAATTAATTAAATTAAATACTCCAAAATGACCCGAAGCCCAAACTGGACAAGTTATATATGTGTTTCTACTATCTCAGACCTCCTGAGTCCATTGGTGAGGTCCACAACATGAGATGAGGTCCCGAAAAACTTAAGACCCGTAAAAAATGTCAAAATGACCAAATTGCCCCTGCTCCATAAACGAGTCAAATGAGGTCCAACTTAAACAAATAAATAGTGGATTTTAACTATTTCAAACATTCTGAATCTAATGGTGGGTTTGTTTCATGAGACGAGACTCCGAAAAATTTAGACACGTTAAGGTATAAATTAACAAAATTGCCCCTAACATGTCCTTAGTCGAATTAAATTCTAAGAAAGCCTAAATCAACTTTCTTCGACATTCCGGACTCAATGGAAGAGTCCGTTCCACCAAAAGAAGTGTCTAAAATAAAGAGACATAAAATTTGATGAATAGTATCAGTCAGATGACTATAAATTTAAAACATTGCCGAAGTACTAAACTAAGGCACGTACGTTGAAATGAAATATGGAAAGACACGGCACGTCGACATATGAAGTAATTAAAATTAATTTAAGGTTAATGGAGCTACCAGAAGAGTATAGTTAAAATGAAATAAACTCTTAACATATTAAATTGCGTCATAGGTTAAAAGTACGAGTTGAATCAAGTACATAAGAAATTTATGAAGTCGGTTAGGATTTATGCGATCTAAGCATAAGATAAGAAGCATCATTAGGTGATATTGTAATGAATGCGATGTTGATGAGATTGTTTATGAATTGTTCTTAGGAACTACAAGGGAAGTGGGAAAGCGCATTTTTAACACTAACCCTAAAGGACCGAGGTGAGTAACCCTGCCTTTGAAGTGGAGATTTAACTCCATGAATTTGAAGAAGTTTTAAGTTCAATTTATTTGAAGCCTCGAATATCAAATTCAATATCATATGATTCCTACTTTAAAATATTTTCTGCTTTCATAAACTGTGTTGTGACATGCTGGGTGATTGGTTTGAATCACGGTTTTCCTTTTAATTATGTTTCAGCATGCCTGGGTTTAAAATGCTAAATTTTCATAAATGTTCTGAGTTTGATTATTCCAAATATTGAAGTTCTATTGCAGAAGTTATATATATTTCATGTTTTAAATATTCATGAAAAGTACCTATTTGAAGAAACCCTATCTGTTCTGTTAGAAAGTGAGTATAAGTCCTACCTGTTAGGGACCAGGCAGCTGCTCTTGATCGGTTCAGTTGGGTTAAAGTTTTACAAGATAAACGGTACTAAGTACCACCCCCTATGATGGTTGAAATCCTTCGGGATTCAACAGTACATGCCCGGTAGCAGGATTTAATCCCCCAAGCAAATATCATTGACAGCATTGACAGTAAAATGGGAGTCTAGTTCGAAACAGATTCCACCTAATCAAAGAGAAAAGATGACAAATGTTTTTGGAAATGGAAGCAGGTTTTCACCCCCATTTTATCATATGTGTTTATATGCTTTTAAACTGCATATGTTTTATTTGAAAAAATGTGTATTTAGCTTGAATGCTTTAAATGTTTCAAAGCTATCTGTTTTAAGAATGCGTATACTCTGTGTTCTAAAATGTACGAGCAATTAGTAGTGAGTATTTTATAAACTCTCATGTGCTAAACCACTACCAGTTGAAAACCCTATGACGAATGCAGGAATTACTCACAAGCTTAGATTAGCTTACCCGGATTTTTATCCGCCCCCTTTCAGGTGACTGATGGCAGATTGATTTTTGAAGACGATGGGGATGAGTCTAGCTTCTTAGGAAGACTTGCTTAAGTAGTTCTTTTGGGAAATCACATAAACTCTAATTAGTACGTTTTGTATTAACAGACAATTTAAGGATATGTATTAAGCCCCACGGGGCAACTGACTTAAGATTGTAATTATGAAGTCTTTGAAGTTTTAGTTATGCTCTGAATGTATGATCATGTGTACCATTGTGAATAGCGGCAGTATCGGACGGATGTGCAAATTTTAAATGAGAAAAGAAAAGAAAAAGTTTTCACGCTTCCGCAACCACATGAAGCACATCTATTCGATACCGTTGTAGGTGCGAGCCTTGTCCCGAGGCTTTCGGGCCTTGGGGTGGCGGTCGCGACTCGGGGTCCGCGCGAGGCGAATTTCGGGTCGTGACAGTTGGACATTCCTGTCATCGAGTTATCAGCGTGGAGGACAAAGATGACTTGGTTGTTCTGTTATGGCGGCTCGTTCCGAACCTCCCTCCGTTCAGGCCTTTGTTCTTGCTTTTTCTGCTACAGCTTGTCGTTACGGGAGTTCTGCCTCCCATCCTGTCTAACGAACTCCTACAGCCGCCCTCGCTTGATGAGCTGCTCAATCTCTTATTTGAGGACTCTGCATTCGTCGGTAGTGTGCCCGTGATCTTTATGAAAATCATAGTACTTGCTCTGGTCCCTGGTATCGGGATTGCTTTTCAGTGGATCTGGCCACTTCAGATCTTCATGGGTCTGTACCTGTCGAAGTATATGAGTAAGGGAGGCATTCAAAGGAGTGAACGTCCCAGCTTTGGGGTTATTTTGGGCTCTAGGTGCAGTCCTTTTTTCACAACTTCTGACCTTCTTTTTAGTTGCGCTAAAGTCTCTCTTGTGATCATCCTTCTGAGCCTATTCTTTAGCTTTTCGAGAGGATAACTTTGTATCCTCCAGGTTGATGTACTTACGTGCCTGCTCCATGAGCGCTGCCATGTCAGCGGGAGGATTATTTATCAAAGAATCCCAAAAATGCCCCAGCCCTAAGCCAAAGGTGAGAGCTGCTACTAGGAAGCTCGGTCTGCAATTTGTAATCTCTGTGAGCTTGGCATTAAAGCGAGCGATGTACTCCCGGCACGACTTGTCTTTGGCCTACTTTATGTTCAACAGGAACTCTAGCCCCTTTCTCAACCTTCTGCTAGTCAGGAATCGGTTGAGAAACCGCCTGCTGAGCTCATAGAAATTGATGATAGACTCTTGAGGAAGGTTGTGGAACCACTTCAAAGCAGTTCCCTTGAGGCTGGTTACAAAGGTCCAGCACATGAAGGCATTAGTAGCTCTAGTGCCATGGTGTGTTGATAGTGAGAGAAATGGTCCCCAGAATCCTCGGACCCATGGTACAGAGTGAACTTTGGGACAAAAAATTTCTTTGGTCGCTCATCTGCCATTATGGCAAGAGTAAACGACGTGGCGAACCTTCCGAGCAACCTTGCTAGTTCATCCTGCTCTAGAGAGATGTAGGTACCTTTGGTGATAATGGTTTGATCCATGGAGTCCGCTACTTCTTCCACCCTTTGTGGAGCCCTAGGTTGAGCCAGTTGTTGTTGGCCTTGTCTTGCAGCCTCTGTCCCTATATGGAGGGGACAGTTCTGTCCAATAGTAGGGGGAGGACGTTGGTCTCCCTAGACTTAGGGAATCGACGCCGGTTGAAGCTAAAACTCATGCGGCGTTGGGTTGGCTCCTGAAGTTGCTAGAGTTGGGACCTTGGTCCTACTTTGATAATGAATAGCAGGATTAAAGGCTGGCATCCCCCTCCCTGTTATGGTGGATAGTTGGGGATCACCTCCTATATGAGTGGTGCCATAGGGTTGCACTGATTGCACATTGGGAGTCTTCGTGAGAGGTCCTCTGCCCATGGTGGTAGCAAGAGGCTGAACCCCTTCATCAGCTGCATTGGTAGAAGGATGAGTGGGATTGTTCTACTAGTTTTGGGTCAACAATGCCAAGGTTCGAGAGATGGCAATGAGTTGTTCTTGCATTTGATCGGAATGTTGTTGGACCTAATCGAGTTGTTGGTGTACAGGGTCAGGTGCTTGTTCTCTTCCTCTTCCAGCCAAAGGCTGGTTTCGAGGGTTTTGAGAATATTTTCTTAGACGAAGATTGGGAGCCATAGTCTTTTAGTGAGAAAAGACAAGAAAGTTGTCGTTGTCAAAAAATAAATTTAGTAATAAACAATTTTTGTTTCCCACAGACGACGCCAAACTGATGTTGCACTTTCTGATCAGTGGGGCTCCATTCTTCATCGTCTGTCAAACACTCAAAGAAGAGGATCAAAGGGCCACCGGGTTGGCTCCAATGGTAGCCATTCTGATGATAAAGTTAATAAAAACTGAAGCGAAAGACTGTAATCGAAAGTAATTGAGAAAACATAATTGAGAAATGCACCTTAGAATTTAATTTATAGGCTGCGAATCTCCTAAATTGAGTAGGATTAGGAGTCGCAAAGATAGCAATTTAGTGATATCCGAAGATGGCAGTTACCATGTAGGACTTTGTTTCCTTTCTTCAAGATCGATAGGGCATATAAGGCGGCGACCAACTCGAAACCCCTTTTATGTGCATGCCCAGCATATCCTGTTCTGGAGTGAAGACCAGAGATCTTGTGGGATTCTGAGTGAATAGGCTCTGAACCCTATATGTATGTTTGTTCTAAATAAGAGAGTTTCCCTCGGTCTATGTGTACACGTGTCATGTGGGTACTGGTTTATCTTTTTGTGGTATATCAATGATAAAACTGATTTGGCATTAGTCCTAACATGTAGAGACCTTAAAATTAAGGATAAATTTTTCGTTTTTGCCGGTAGGGCACTATTCATACACCATTTGCCAGTACGGCAATACATATGCATCATTTAGCTATAAGTCATGTTTAGAAGAATATTTGGAGTGTACCATAGAATAGAAATATGCTTATAATGTTAAAATACACCTCTTGTAAAAATTTGAGCCTATTCGGAGACAGTTTCAAAAACTAGACCATAAAGGGCATCCGGGTGACCCGGGTGGATTCGGCCACAGGCAAAAATAAATTTTTTTGGAACTTTTATTTAAAATAATTTTAAGAACTTTGGTTAAAACAAAATATCGAATTGAGGCGTTTCGGGACAGGTTATAGTGTAACGGGGTCCCGAACTCATTAAGGGCAAATAGTCTTTTTGCTTCTTTGCCCCTTTAGTATAAATAGACTCCTTAGTGTAAGAAAAACATAGAAATGGTCTAAGAAAGAGCTGCTGCACGTTCATCGTGAAAAGGGAGAAAGAAACCTAGGATTTTTCAACTTTCAAGCCTCCAAAACATATCTTTAGGCTTGGATTTTTACAAGACTTCCTTCAAGGAAGTTGTTCCCCACATCAAGGGCTACATCCTCATCAATTGGTTCAACTGCACATTGAACACAACTCCCTAGGGTTGAGAAAAACCCATCTAGGTATGATATTTTGCTAAGTAAGGAATAGGATTAAGTTTAAGAATGTTTTATAAGTTGATTGAATGATTTATATATTTAGTTGTTATTAGAAAGTCACTTTGGATGTAGTTGCTTTGAAAACCTAGAGTTGGTTGTTTATATACTTGTGTGTTCTTTGTATTCTTTGAGAATGTGGTAAAGTGATAAACATGAACCATGACTATATGTATAATTTATTGTATTATAGCTTATGTTCATGCAGACAAAATCTTATAGTTGGAAAGTTATGATTTATTCAATGTGTTGGTACTTTATGTATTTTTTAATCTTTGAGAATTTATCAAAATGATGAACATGTAACTTGAATATATGTTTAAATTATTACATGGTGGCTTATATTCATTAGCGACGTTCACAGAGTGTCGCTAATAATCAGGCATGGGCGTCGCGAATATTATACATGGAGGCAATGGGCGTCGCTAATTGGGCCTTTTAGAGATGCACAGAGTGCGTCGCTAATGGTAACCTTTCGCGACGCTCAGCGTACGTTGCTAATAGTGTATTGGTATGCTTTAGCGACGAATGTGAAGCGTCGCTAAAAATGATTTCTTTGCTTTTAGCAACGCCTTTGTGTGAGTCGCTAAAAGTTTTTTTTTTTTTTTTTGACCGTATTTTGACCTGAATTATTTGTTTTGTTTGTTGTTTTATTCTTGTTTAAACATGTATCAATCATCCTGATATATAATAAAATTCAAACATTCTAAAATGAATATATTAAAAAACAAATACATTCATATATATTACTAATTACTTACATTTGTAAAAGTAAAATTTAACAATAAATACAAAAATAAAAAATTGTCTCAAAAAATATAACTACAGATGTCCATGAAAAGAAAAAAAAAACAAATAAAAATAATAACTCCCGATGCAAAACAAAAACACTGCGGCGCAATAATCCCAATCAATTTGAAATAAAGATCAAATGATATATATTACAATACTTATTAAATATATATAAACATAGAATATGAATATATTATTTTTTTCCATACATAAATAGTAAGAACAACATAAGGTAGCATAAGTTTCAAAACACTAATCCGAACTGATTGCCGTAAGTTTTTGGTAGTCTATTTTATCATTTTTGAGGTGTGTGATGGGGTTTTGGGATAGTTAGGCCGATATCCGGTATTTTGGTCCGTCAAAATCCCAAAATGGGCCTTTTCGGAGCAAAAACTTCCATAAGTTTCAAACCGTTGATCCGAACCGAGTTCCGTAAGTTTGTGCAAGTCTATTTTATCATTTGTGAGGTGTATGGTGGGGTTTCGGTATAGTTAGGCCGATATCCGGTGTTTTGGTCTGTCAAAACCCTAAATTGGGCCTTTTTGGAGCAGAAAGTTGCATAAGTTTCAAACCAGTGATCCGAACTGAGTCACGTAAGTTCGTGCAAGTCTATTTTATTATTTGTGAGGTGTGTGATGGGGTTTCGGGGTCAGTAGGCCGATATCCGGCGTTTTGGTCCGTCAAAACCCCAAAATGGGCCTTTTTGGAGCAGAAAGTTGTATAAGTTTCAAATCGGTGATCCGAACCGAGTCTCGTAAGTTCGTACAAGTCTATTTTATCATTTTTGAAGTGTGTGATGGGGTTTCGGGGCCGTTAGGCCAATATCTAAAAAAAAAATTTATGTAACATTTTCTATAAATAATAAATCCACCAAAGTAATTAATTTTAAAAACTTACCAAGGCTGATTAAAGCCTTCCTAATGGCAGAGGACTGTCTGCATAAGAGTCTCTAGCTAGGTCTGGCGAGCCTGGAGCTCTGCTATCTGAAGCTCCAGCCGTGCATTCCGTTTCTCAACTACCTCAGCTCTTTGGGTGGCTTCGTGAAACCTAGCATCGCTCTCGACGGTAGAGGATGATGTCGTCGGCTGCATCCCACTCCCTAAGCCACGCACATATCCACGCCTCCTTCCCAGAACAGTCTCACGTATCTAGTCATCGGTCGGCAGATGCTCCCCCTCAAGGGTCGGCTGAGCACGCAGCTGGACCATCTCCTCTTATAGAAACATAAATATATGTTACTACTTTTATAACTTTAGAATAGTATTAAATTAGTAATACTAGTATATATATATATATATATAACTTACATAAAGTCGCTGAGCTTCAGCCCCAGTCCAGCCCTTCTCGGGGTTGTAGTGCATCATGTGCCACAAATCAATCGGGCTGGGTGATGCACCGGTCTCCTGGTCTCGCTGCAGTAAATAAACAGTAGCGAGTGAAGATTGATTTCATGATCAATAGATTATACAATAAGAACTTGACACATTTATTAACTTACCATATCATGCATATACCTAACAAAAGAATGTGATCCACCAAAGTGGGTCACCTTTTGCTTTCTCCTGCTCTCCCTATTTTTCTTGCTAAGTTCCTACACTTGGCCAAAACAAAGAAGGTTAGGATAAATGACAATGATTTATCATACAACAAAAGTAATTTGTGACAAGTTTTACCTAGAATGCATCAGTAGCAAACTGGTCGCATAGTAACATCCAATCTTCCACTGTCACCCCCTTGTAGGGTCTGTCACGGGGATCTCTACCGGCTGCCACCTCTACCTCGTAGTGCATGTGGAACCTGTGTTAATAGTCCTTGAAACAGACTTCCAAGTAATGGTCCACTGCCTTCACGACATAAGGTAGGTGGAGATCGATGTCAAACTTCTCTTGTAAAGCATGTCATTGTCAAAATATTACGGCATTAGCTATGTTAAAATTTAGTTGAACACAATTATAAAAGATATACCAAAATATGTCCATGAATATCTCGTTGCTCCTCGTCAGTGACGAGACTCCAGTCACTAATATGGAATGGGGCACGTAGTCGGCAAATGATGCCGACCTCAGTGGTAAACTGCTGTGCCCACCCACCAACGGGCTTCAGCAAGCCCTCAGGTAGCTCAATCCGAAGTCGCGAGCCCCCTGCTGCCTCCATCTGAACCTGCAAACTCCGGTTCTTCGACCTACCGTGCCGTCGTCTAGAAGTGGTGGCCGAAGCTTTAGAAAAAATTAAATATAAACAATTGTACCATATTTATATAATCATTAATAAAAAGGGGAACTATGCATACCATCAATGGCAGGATCGGTCGACCTTGTAGAGGAAGGGGAAGGGGTCGATGGGTCCGATAGGGCTGTGTGTCTATGTGATCCTGGTCCAACCATATCTAAAATGAAAGTTTTAAAAATAAAATTTCATTACATAAAAAAATTGAATATCCATTACATCATAAAATTGAAAATCCATTACACTTGATCCTAACACATGTAACACTTATGTCAATTATTCATTTGAGTTTGTATCATCATCTGTTCTTAAAATTTCTTTATTCTCAGTACAATACTCTAACAATGTATCATCATCAAAATCACTTTCCTCGTCATCATCATCATTAATGAAAGTTGCATCCCTCAGATCTAACTATGCGGTATTGGTGAGGTCAGAAGCTACGACATGATCTAGTTCTACATCAGTTCTATTTAACTGATATGAAGTAACATCTTCTTGACCACGGCGGACAACACCATCGTAGGCAGATTGAGACTCTTCTTGTAGTGCGTCCTCAATCCTCTCCAAATCTTTATCTCCCTCTTCAACTTCTAGTATATCATAAACATTTCTAGATTTTATGCATTCCCGTATTATCATCTCTAGACAATTCAAGAATCGATTTTCATATACACAAGCCCAATCGCGAATAAATTTCATGACAAGATTTACATATGATGAAAATGACTCCCGAACGGGTCTAGGCTTACATGAATGCAATTGCTAACTTACAAAACTAGTCCCAATTTTTTTTCACGAACTAATCCCTTAAAAAAAAATTCAAATCAAACAGTAAGGTTTTTCACAGTCGCAACTACTTTGTGAAAGTTGTTATTTTTTTTTTCTTTAATAAAACGTGTAACTAGAATTAATAATGAAACGGGATGTCTTTGCTGGCCCATCTCGTTTCAAAATAACCATTTTGAGCTTCAAAGATAACTTTTTGTGTTTACTTTTCTAAATTCATCACATTGGATAATCCGAATTATTATTTTAATTTTTAAAATTTTTATTTTTGGGGTTTTGTTAAATTGATAAGGGTAATCATGTAATATCAAGTAGATCAAGTTGTCTTCAACAAATTCGCAAATCTAGGAAAATTTTTAATTAATTCCCTTAATTTTCTTAAATTTTAAAGGCTACATTATCAAAAATTTCTATCTGAAATAAATTTATATTTTAAAACAATAACAAATTAAGTTTATTTCTTTATAAATTGATAATAATAGTGATTGGATGTAACGCCCCAAATTTTCGCGAACCCGGGGGTGAGTGAAATAAATTAAATAAAAGACAATCTAATGGATTCATTTAAACATGCATACATTCCCTTCAACATATAAACACATAACATACATTCGATAGACATATTGTTCACATCAGTTGGGCTTAAGCCCATACATCTCAAAATGTGTCCCAAGGGCCAATTACACTTCTAATTTCTTTTCCCTTTCTCTCGTCAAGTCTCATGTAGCAGGGGCGTCATCTGTAATATGTATCCCATGAATGGGTCAGCTCAACTGCTGGTATAATATAATGCTAATGTAAGGAAAAAAATTAAGGCGTGGCATGTGCAAATGTACATTTATATCTACATGTCATTTAATATCATCTATATAATGTACTGACAAGATTCTAAACGCATTCATACAAACTCTATACCACCTTCATGAATTCATTGATGTAATGTTATGAAAATATGCATGACACACCGATGCAACTTATGCCACACCCATGTCTCGTTTTCGGAACATATCCGTTGGATCTTGAGTACCAACACCAGTTCACGGAACACATCCGTTGGATTCTGGGCACCAATGCAATGGCCAATTTTGGGTTTTTCACCACAAGATCTACACCCTCATAATGCATAACACCACGTGCTCAACCTATACTATGCTTTCAAGGAATCACACCACGCCAATATGCCTTGATTCCACCATGCAATAATGTAATCTCAACGCAGCCTTTCATCCATACATGAAGCATGCTTTAAACAATAATATTTTAATCACAAAATTCCTTCCTCATGTGTATATACCATACATATTCCATTAAACACATGTTCAAGTTACATATTCTCAATCAGAACAATCCTCAAAGAATATCAATCACACACTATACCAACACATGGAATATAAATGTAATCATGATCTACATTTATCATTCAACCAAACTTCTAAGGAAATAACAAGAAACACATAAGCACATAAACAATCGGATGAATACACGAATCATGAGATCAATATGAAAATCAATCCTAACTTAATCTTATTCCTTACATAGCAAAATATCATACCTGATGGGTTTGTCTTAAACCTAAGAAGTCATGCTAGCTGTGTAGCTGAACTAAACAGTGAGAATGTAGAAGGTCGGACCGCCTTCTCCTTGACTTTTAATGTCCCTAAAATCATGAAATGTAACTCAGACCATTTGCTACTTGAATTATGCTATTCATCAAATTTTATGCCTTTATTTTATGAGTTTCTCTTTTACTAAAATAGACTCTACCATTGAGTCTGAAAAGTCGAACAAAGTTGGTTTAGGCTTTCGCGGAATTCAATTTGGACATTCGAGCTAAAAAGGGCAAAACAGTCATTTTGCACTTTTATGGGTTCTTACTTCCAAAGATCTCTTTTTGCAAATCGCAAGCCACGGTTGAGTCCGGAATGCTTGAAATAATAAAAATTCACTATTTGTTTACTTTAATCGGAGTTCGTTTGACTGTTTCTTAACCTAGGGGTATTTTAGTAATTTTTAATGTTCCTACGGGTCTTTTATTTTTCGAGCCCTCGTTTCATGTCATGGACCTCACTGTTGGATTCAGCATGGTGGAGATAGTCAAAATACACTAATGACTTGTCCCATTTGGACTCCGGACCATTTCGTGATATTTTAATTTAATTTAATTAATTTAATTAATTAAATGGAGTTAAAACATAATATATATATATATATATTTGTGTAACAAAAAGGGCACGGGTGGTACCGATCCTAATTGGTTACACTCACCTCTCTCATCCCTTTAGTCCCTGGTTCGAAACTCAGGGGGGCAGCCTCTGTGCGCGCCCCTTTTTATTTTTCAAACTTTTCTAAAACCAAACAGCGAATAAGTCTTCTAACCCAGGATAAGATATCCTCGTTCTAACCAACCCCCAATTTAATTTCTTAGCTCTGTCACCAAACGCCCCCTTCCCTTTTAATTTAAAACATGCGGCTGACACGTGTGGGTGGGTTGGGCCTAACCCGACCCGAACTGATCCGAATCCGACCCGACCCGAACCCATACCCTGAACAATCCTTCTTCTTCCTCGAATTTTTGGTAGGGTTCCGGCGAGAGGTTCCGGCGCCGGCGACACTGTTCCGATCAAATTTCCCCCATTTTTCAATGTGGTTTTCTTCAGTTTTTCTCAAGGATCTCATATCCAAGCTCGGTGTTGGATTTAAATTACTATATCATCATGAATGGAGGGTCAAACCCCTTCGATCGACTTTCCGGCCAGCCGTTGATTCTCATTTTCGTGACTTCTCAATCATTGTTTTCACCCCATTTTAATCTCAAATGCTTTCTGCAACTCATCTCACTAATTCCCCATCATTTATTTTGAGTTTAACACATAAAATCATGGAACCCGATTGTATTTCCCCTAACCTGCAACCTCACTTTTTAACTTCATTTCTTTACCTTTTTACTTAATTCTTTTTGCAATTTAATCTAAATTTCATGCTCTACAAAACCCCATAAATCGAACTAATTATCATGCTTCAAAATTTAAAAACAGAATTGAACTACTTATCTTTATTTTTTGATTTCCTCCTTGGATCTTCCCCTTTTCTCTTCTGTTTCCTTTCTTCTCCTACTCTTGAATATCAGAGCTCCCCTTCTCGGTTTCTCACTAGCTCTCTTTCCCTCTGTTTTCTCTCTAATCCACGGATACTCCAAATACACACACATAGATATACACACATATCACCTCACGCAAGGCCAGCTGCAGCCCCCTATTTCTGTCTCTTCCCATACCCCTTTCTAACTTCTTCCTTGTCCAATGCAGCCTTGCATTTAATGTTACTTGTGCCTTTGGTTTACATATATATATATATATATATTATATTACACACACACCCACTTGCACACACACACACACCCAGCCGACCTCACAAACACACAGCAGCACACACACTAGCTGTCTTGCACTCCCCCTTAGTATATGTATATACATATATATATATAATTTACCATACATACATACATACAATACATTAAATATATATATATATATACACACACATACATATGGACAACATACATATCATACATGCATAATATATATATACATGTATATTCCACCATATATATATATATATATATATATATACCTACACATACATATTACACATTTCATATTTACACACTTATTTATTAAAAAAAAAATTCATTCCAAAATTTTGAATCTTTACATCCTTCCCCCCCTACAGAAATTTCGTCCCCAAATTTAAAAATATGTATCTCCTCGGCAAGAGAATAAAAGATCAATTCAAAATGTATTGTAACATGGAGACGCGCAACTTTACCTATGGATCCTTCACCTTTCCCTCAACTAGGCGATGTGGAATGCATTACCCTCTCCTATTACCCTCTCCCACCAAAGGAACCTCGTTCAATTGGCAGGCGTGTAGCGGCATGCAGATATCTCCACACTCCCTACTAGGGTCATGTTCCGATCCCATCTGTAACGGCCCACTCCTCATGGCACAACACATAATGAAATCTTCAAAATTTGTTGGCTTATCAATGCCAAATTTTTTTTTTCCAAATCTATCTAAGCATCATAACTCACCTCAATAATTCAACACAATCACAAAAATAAAGGAAAAATCCTCAATGTACACAAGGACACCTCAAAGTCTCTCACACACTTGCTGACCATCTAGCAAATCTCGAATTAAGCCATGAAATCACCTAGTGATTTATCACAATGGCATCATCCATACATCACCCGTACCACAATGCAATTCAATAATCCAGTTTCCAACATTATAATCATAAAACTTAAAGTAGTGCACCAAGGTTCAAAAGAACAAAACACTAGTTAAGCTCTTCACCACTTTAAAGCATGAACATACGTCAATCCTTACTGACATGTATTTAAACACACGTACATATAAACATGTTTAAACATTTTCTTATGCATGCGTTAATAGCAGTCAGTCTATATACAAAATCATAGTCACAGTACTATAACAAGTACTAAACTAGCATGCATATATAGAATCAACAAGCAACGTCCAATAGTTAACACATAACCTACCATATAGATGTAAGCATGTAACTTCCAATGTCATGATGAGCATGGTAGATATGGATGAATGAGATGCACTGCTATCTATCAGTACTCTAGCCCATGAACTAAAACAAGGAATGTACCTCGAACCGTAGGAGGCCCGGAAGTAGATGCCTCCGGTGTGACCACTGCATAAACTCGACCCTGTGTAGTCTGGCCCTGCCTACCTCCCTCTCTCTGCCCAAGAGCCCTAACACTCTGCACTGAGGGTACGGGCTAAAATGTGGCGCTGGGGATCCATAGTCTAACTGTGGCAGTGGCAGAGATGTCTGAATGGGCTGATAATGAGGCGGCCTCTGCGAGCCCTGTGAAGTCTGCCTTTGAGGACAGTTGGCTCTAACATGGCCTGTCTGGTGGCATGTATAGCAAAGTCATGGAGCTCCCCACCCTTGACTCTGTACCTGAGGTAGAAATGACATCAGACTCCGTCCAGCCCCATATCCCTGACTGGGATCTCCCTGCAGGCAATCGGCCACTTTATGACTAGGTTGTCTACATCGGTAACATGTAATGGTTCCTTGGGATGCCCCCCTTCGAGGAGCAACAGACATACTAGGCTGGGGGGTTAAAATAGGCCCCCGCGATGTCAATGTGGAAGGTATACTGGTTCGAAACCTCTTCAATGGTCTCTCACCAGTGTAGGTCAAGGCAGGCATAATAGGCTAGGTAGGTGTGGATACCTGTGTTATGGCTGTCCTGTTCTAGGTCTGGGACTCTCTAATCCCTCTAAGATCGACCAATTCTCTCTCAACTCTGGTGGCCCTGATCACTGCCTCCTCATAGGTCTCCACAATGTGGCCTGCTGGTCTCTCTCTGATAGAGATCTTCAACCCCTTAACAAAATAAAAGACCCTCAGACGCTCCTCTCTAACAATGTGCGGGGCAAATCTCCCCAATGCAGTAAATCGAGACTCATACTGAGTCACTGTCATATCCCTCTGAAGTAGTGCCTCAAACTCCTCCATAAACCCCATCCTAGCAGTTTCTGGAAAGTAGTGGTCATTGAACATGGCCACAAAAGCATCCCACCCCTCACCAAACCTATTTATATAGTCAGCAGCGACCTCCCACCACTGGCTGGCCAAATTCGTAAGTTGGAAGGTGGCACATCGGATCCTCAGATGTGGCTCAGTGATCCCTTGTGAGTCTAGGATCCTGGTAATCTGTCTCAGCCACTCTTCAGCGGCCAATGGGCCAGGCTGTCCGGCGAACGTAGGAGGTCTCATTCTCTGGAGAGCCTTCATCACGAAGGTATCCCTAGTCTCACACCTGTAGCCCGGGTCTCCTGCATGGCCCGAAAACACTCCTGTAATATGGCTGCTATATCTCTAGCACTGATGGTCTGCTTTACCTCCTCTACTAGAGTAGGCACTAGGGCAGGTGCAAGAGCAGGAACGGGAGCAACAGTCTCCTCAGCTGTACTGGGGCCAGGTACATCGGCTGGGGTAACAGTCTCCTCTACCGTGCCACGAGGAGGTGCAACAGCTCTAGGCCTGCCACGCCGGGGTAGGGCAGCAGTCCTAGGCCTACCCTGCCTAGGTGGTCCGACTCTCGCAAGAACTCTCCATGGTGGCATGAGTCTACAAGTCCAAGAAATAAAATATTAACACCTCCTTTCACATTGATCATAGGTATTTAAACGAAAACTAAGTATACACTTGTCAACAACTCACACTTCACAAGTAGCAAACATAACATGTTATGACACTTGCCTAATCAACACCTATACAACTAACGTCAACCATCTTGACCCGTTGGTTACACTAAACAATTTACACTGAGTTCTAACACAACCTTTCAAAATGAAGGGATTCATTTAAACGATATAATATTCACATTCTCAAGTCATGCTAGTGTTCGACTAGCCTACTAATACTCAACCCTAAGTGAATGACATCCTAAGATAATACATCTCTCTACCAACAAGTTTAGCATAAGAATATCTCTATATCCACTATGCAGTCCGTACACAAAAATCCCCACAAGTCTAAATTCTTATTTTAGCATTCTAAAATCTTATGTGTCTTTTAATTCACGGTTTACTACCTTGCTGGCATTTGTTCATTTAAGGTTTTATAATTTCTTTCATTATTTCTTACTTTTATAGCTAGGTGATTACCCTTCATAGATCACAACTCCTTTTGTTACTGTCTGATGGGGCGCCATCCATCAATTGTAACGCAAGACTTGAGACCAATCCAGTCTGTATAAATATCATAGTCATAGTATTATAATCCATAAATATTGGGTACTAACCTAGCGTATATATATATATATATATATACACACAAAAACACAGCCAACCAGGTAAATAACTAGGTCCACAGTCTATCTCATAAACAACTAGGCGTACAACCTCTCCCATAGAATATACGGTCTATTACATAAACATGAGTTTCAAATCTTAGTCAACCACTCTATTAAACAATTATATACTCTCGATCAATCGGAAGATCAAGTTTAGTGCATACCCATGCACACCAATGCAACACGTGCACATAAAACATATCACCCAAACTAGTCCAAATAACTTAAGGTCTAAACTTCTCCCACTATTTATAGGTATTCGAACCTATGCTCTGATACCACGTTGTCAAGCCCCGAATTTCTACGAACCGGGGGTGAGTGAAATAAATTAAATAAAAGACAATCTAACGGATTCATTTAAACATGCATACATTCCCTTCAACATATAAACACATAACATACATTCGATAAACATATTGTTAACGTCAATTGGGTTTAAGCCCTTACATCTCAAAATGTGCCCCAAGGGCCAATTACACTTCTAAGTTTTTTTCCCCTTCTCTCGTCAAGTCTCATGTAGTAGGGGCGTCATCTGTAATATGGTATCCTATGAATAGATCAGCTCAACTGCTGGTATAATATAATGCTAATGCAAGGAACAAAATTAAGGCGTGGCATGTGCAAGTGTACATTTATATCTACCATTCAATATCATCCATACAATGTACTGACAAGATTCAGAACGTATTCATACAAACTCTATACCACCTTCATGAATTCATTGATGTAATATTATGAAAATATGCGTGACACATCCATACAACTCTATGCCACACTAATGTCTCATTTTCGAAACACATCCGATGGATCCTAAATACCGACACCCATTCACGGAACACATCTGTTGGAATCTGGGCACCAATGCAATAGCCAATTTTGGGTTTTTCACCACAGAATCTACACCCTCATAATGCATAGCACCACGTGCTCAACCCATACTATGTTTTCAAGGAATCACACCATGCCAATATGCCTTGATTCCACCATGCAATAATGTAATCTCAACGCAGCCTTTCATCCATACATGAAGCATGCTTTAAACAATAATATTTAAATCACAAAATTCCTTCCTCATGTGTATATACTATACATATTTCATTAAACACATGTTCAAGTTACATATTCTCAATCAGAACAATCCTCAAAGAATATCAATCACACACTATACCAACACATGGAATATAAATGTAATCATGATCCACATTTATCACTCAACCAAACTTCCAAGGAAATAACAAGAAACACATAAGCACATAAACAATCGGATGAATACACAAATCATGAGATCAATATAAAAATCAATCATAACTTAATCCTATTTCTTACCTAGCAAAATATCATACCTGATGGGTTTGTCTTAACCCTAAGAAGTCATGCTAGCTGTGTAGCTGAACTAAACAGTGAGAATGTAAAAGGTCGGAGCACCTTCTCCTTGCCTTTCAGTGTCCCTAAAATCATGAAATGTAACTCAGTCCATTTGCTACTTGAATTATGCTATTCATCAAATTTTATGTCTTTATTTCATGAGTTTCTATTTTACTAAACAAGACTCTACCATTGAGTTCGGAACGTCGAACAAAGTTGGTTTAGGCTCTCGCGAAATTCAATTTGGACATTCGGGCTAAAAATGGCAAAATGGTCATTTTGCACTTTTACGGGTTCTTACTTCTAGAGACCTCTTTTGGCAAATCGCACTCCACAGTTGAGTCCGGAATGCTCAAAATAATAAAAATTCACTATTTTTTTTACTTTAATCGGAGTTCGTTTGACTACTTCTTAACCTAGGGGTATTTTAGTAATTTTTAATGTTCCTACGGGTCTTTTATTTTGTGGGCCTTCGTCTTATGTCACGGACCTCACCATTGGATTCAGAATGGTGGAGATAGTCAAAATACACTAATGACTTGTCCCATTTGGGCTCTGGGCCATTTCGTGATATTTTAATTTAATTTAATTAATTTAATTAATTAAATGGAGTTAAAACATAATATATATATATATATATATATATATATATTTTTGTGTAACAAAAAGAGCACGGGTGGTACCTGTCCCAATTGGTTACTCGCGCCTCTCTCATCCCTTTAGTCCTTGGTTAGAAACTTAGGGGGGCACAGCCTTTGTGCGCGCCCCTTTTTATTTTTCAAGCTTTCCTAAAACCAAATGGTGGATAAGTCTTCTAACCCAAGATAGGATATCCTCGTTCCAACCAACCCCCAATTTAATTTCTTAGCTCTGTCACCAAACGGCCCCCCTTCCCTTTTAATTTAAAACATGCGGCTAACACGTGTGGGTGGGTCGGGCCTAACCCGACCCGAACTGATCCGAATCCGACCCGACTCGAACCTATACCCTGAATAGTCCTTTTTCTTCCCCGACTTTCTGATAGGGTTCCAGCGAGGTTCCGGCGCCTTCTCCAGCATCGGCGACACTGTTCTGATCAGATTTCCCCCATTTTTCAATGTGGTTTTCTTCGGTTTTTCTCAAGGATCTCATATCCAAGCTCGGTTTTGGGTTTAAACTACTATATCATCACGAATAGAGGGTCAAACCCCTCTAGCCGACTTCCCGGCTAGCCATTGATTCTCATTTTCGTGACTTTTCAGTCACTGTTTTCACCCCATTTTAATCCCAAATGCTTTCTGCAACTCATCTCACTAATTCCCCATCATTTATTTTGAGTTTAATACATAAAATCATGGAACCCGATTGTATTTCCCCTAACCTGCAACCTCACTTTTTAACCTCATTTCTTTACCATTTTACTTAATTCTTTTTCCAATTTAATCTACATTTCATGCTCTACAAAACCCCATAAATCGAACTAATTATCATGCTTCAAAAATTTAAAAACAGAATTGAACTACTTATCTTTATTTTCTGATTTCCTCCTTGGATCCTCCCCTTTTCTCTTCTGTTTCCTTTCTTCTCCAACTCCTGAATATCATAGCTCCCCTTCTTGATTTCTCACTAGCTCTCTTTCCCTCTGTTTTCTCTCTAACCCACGGATACTCCAAATACACACACATAGATATATACACATATCACCTCATGCAAGGCCAGCTGCAGCCCCCTATTTCTCTCTCTTCCCATACCCCTTTCTGACTTCTTTCTTGTCCAATGCAGCCTTGCATTTAATGTTACTTGTGCCTTTGGTTTACATATATATATATATATATTATATTACACACACACCCATTTGCACACACACACACACACACACCCAGTCGACCTCACAAATACACAGCAGCACACACAAACTAGCTGTCTTGCACTCCCCCTTAGTGTGTGTATATATATATATATATACATATACATAATTTACCACACATACATACATACAATACATGAATTATATATATATACACACATACACATGGACAACATACATATCATACATGCATAATATATATATATATATATACATGTATATTCCACCATATATATATATTCCTACACATACATAATACACATTTCATATTTACACACTTATTTATTTAAAAAAAATTCATTCCAAAATTTCGGATCTTTACATTGGAAGTTGGAACTTAAGGCAATGTGATCTTTAAAAGCATCATTTCTGTCATTTTGAGGATGTCATTTTTGTAGAGTGGAAGCATGGGGAGAGTGGAGAGAGTCCGGAGAGGAGGAGATATGCATAGAGATGATGGAGTACTCATATGGTGTTTCAGTCTTTGTATTGGTTCTTCTTATTATTAGTTTTCTCTTATGTGATACTGAGAGATTAGGTGGGGATCTCTATCTCTATCTCTATATCTAATACTCTTTTCAGTTTTGATAACTAATCATTTTTTTTCTTCAGATTTTCCAATGAAGATGTGGTATATAATCATTTTTCATTCATTTTTAGGTTGAAATTTAAATTTTTTTCTTACACTTTAGCACTTTATATATATATATATATATATATATATTCACACTTCTTTGAAACCATGAATATTGGTTCTCTTTAGCTATGAAAAGGGTTTCTTTTAAGACTTAAAATTTGAAGTTTGAGCAAGAGTAATAAATATTGTTGTTTTGATACAAGAGTTTCACAATAATAATAAAAAAATATTGGTTTTTTTTTTTAAACACTCTTGAACAGAGTAATGGGTATTGGTGATTTGATACAAGGGTTTCACAAGTTGGAAAGTGTTTATTTTGTTTTTGTGGAATATATGTCAAGAATAATTTTTTGGTTTCATAAAGTAGAATATAAGAGAACTAAAGTAGAATATAAACACAGCAAAGAACATTGTAGAAAAGAGGATAAGAGGCCCATAACAGAATACTGATGAAGAAAAACAAAAAATCAAAACAATGGATACAAAACAATGTCCCAAATTCATGTAAATCAAAACAAAAAATCATGAAGATGAGAGGAAAGTAAAATAAGAGAGAAAGAGAAAGGTACCTGGATACAAGAAAGGTAGCAGTGCGCGTGGCAAACGGGTGGCAGTGGAAGCGGAGGCACAGTGAACGGGTGGCAGTGGAAGTGGAGGCGCGGCAAACGGGTGGGGGCAGAGGCAGTGGCTGAGAGAGAGAGAGAGAGAGAGAGAGAGAGAGAGATATCACATTCTGAGTTCAGAATTGGGGATTTTATCAAATTATTAGCGACGCACAAGGAGCATCGCCAATAGTCCTCGTGTGCATCGCTAAAATTATTTTACTAAAACGTTTCCATTTTCATTTTTTTTATATATAAAAAAAAAGTGTTGGTGACGCACCATTACGCGTCGCTAAAAGTACAAAACTATTGGCGACGCTCAAGCTTGCGTCGCTAAAGGTTTCACACTATTGGCGATGATCACATGCGTCGCTAAAAGTTTCTAAGCGTCACCAAAAAGTTCCCGCCTGTACCAATTCACATTTTTTTACACTCGTTAGCGACACCCATGTTGTGCGTCACTAATACACACTATTAGCGGTGATTTCTGTGCACTGCTAATAGTGAACGCCGTTAATAGTAGGTTTTGTTGTAGGGATATGTGGCAGAGTATAATTGGAATATCATAAAACCACGTGGTGTATCGAACCTGATGATGTTCTTTCCTTGTAACATCCCAACCCATATAAGTGGGGCAATTAAGGATAATGAGGATTATCACAAGATAATTTGCTTAATAATTATGAGTAATTCTACTTGAAAGCTAAGAGTCTATCAATATGGAGATAAATGTATAAATGAGAGCGATTTGTTATGGATTGCAGACAATCAATTTTAAGAAAGTGATTTAATGGCAACGATCATAACTTGATGGCAAAGGTCGTAACTTGGTAACGATTTACGATTGGAGTTAATCAAGGATTAACACTTTAATAATTTTGGAAGATTAGTGCATGAAATACACTTAAGGCAAAACTAATGATGCATGAATAAAGTATGCTTAATTGAGAAGCTTTGCGAAAATTATAAGAGACTTTTATGAGATTAAAAATGCAAAGTTTGAGATTGATAAAATACTTTAAAATGCACTATGATGCATGTGCAAAGGAAAAAGAGAGGAAAGAGCTTTAAAAAACTCTTACAAAGTCTTGAAACTAAGACTAAGAAAAATAAGGAAGGACTTATACCAAAAATATAGCCACTAGGCTATCAGTACTTTTGTGCTATATAAGCTACATGATATGTATATAACCCTTAAAAGAGTGTAGGAAATTCAGAAAAAAGAAACACATGGCTTCACTCCATTGCACCAAACATCTAATCAATTGGATTGCATGCAAACTACCTATATATATATATATATATATATCAAATCTGTGTATACGGGTGATATACCACAATCAACAGACCCATGATACTCGGCTAGAGAGAGAGAAATGTAGAGAGAGAAATAGAGAAATATAGAGAGAGTAGAAGAAGGCTTGTCTTGCATGTATGTGTGTGCTCAAGATTAGTGCACATTAGGGAGCAAAGAGGAGTTCCAGCGACTGAAAGGGTTCAGAGGATGGAGCATGCAAGCCTAGAGACAGATAGAGAGGGAGAAAACGACCATTGAAGTAAGTTTCTCTCGCTAAAATATTTCTTATAAGAGGTTGTTTATGAGGTTTAAATTTTCATGCATATGTGTGAAATTGAAAATGACAGAGAAAAAGGAAAAATTGGGAACTGTTGGGCTAGAAAACCCTAGAACCCTTAATACCCGAAAGTGAGAAAAAAATTGGGTTTTAAACCCATATCGATCTAAACTTAAAACTAAGTACACGTCTCAAAAGAGTATAAAAAATGGAGCATACTATAACTTAAAGCAACAACAATGGTCAATAGACCACTGAATAATCCAAAGTTATAGGTGGGAGTGGATAATCGGGGTAACCAGGTTTTGGGTTGATTCAGTTGGTTTTAGGAACGGGAAATTGTTCCTTAGAGTTCCAAGAACACAACGGAAGAAAAATGGGGTCAAAACACTGACTAAAACTCCACGAAATAGAAAAATAAGTCTTCGCCAAAAAATTATGGTTCGTTGGAGCAGCCACTATAAACCACTATTTCGACGGCCAAACCTACATAAAACCATGTTTTGAAAATGGATATGGAACCCTCATCAGAAAATGGTTCGAACCACATTGGTTTTGTCGCCGGAAAATAATTGGCGGCGATCAGCGGCGCTAGAGAAGGCAACCGGAACCCTCGCTGGAAAAAGAAGGGAGACGGATACCGTGCAGGGTTGGATTTGGTTTGGGTCCTGACCAAAAAAACTAAACGGATCCGGTTTAAATAAAATGGTAACATTTTGATAAAATGGTGACGACATCAGCATGATCTAGATAACCGGTTGGACCGGTCGGTTCTTAACCGAATTGATCCGGTTCACTTAGACAGGGACTGGACCAGACGGTTTAGGGTTTTAAAGTTCTTGAAATTATATTTTGACACCTAAATATTTCTGTTAATTACAAAATGGCCCAGAAAATAATTTTAAATTATAAAAATTATCAAAATGCCCTTAGGCCAAAAATAGGCCAAATGAAGGCCAATTAAAATGAAAAAAGAGTCTAATCTAATATTTTTTAGCATTTTTGACTTAATTGTAGAGTTCGATTTATGAAATTAGATTTCAAAAAATATGAACAGACAAAATGAGATAATTCTAATTATGTCATAATGGTTAATTATGTGATCAATTAAACTCTGATGACTATGAAAATACCTATGTTAACATTTTTCGGCATTCTAGACCCAATGGCAGAATCTATTTTATGAAACACAGTCTTGAAAATATAAACACATGAAATGTCATAATTACCAATATGCTCTTAGTGATCAAAAAGCTAGTTAAATGTTAGAGATAGCATATTCTGACTTTCTTTGGCATTCTGAACTCAACAATGGAGTCCATTTTTCAAACGAAGTATTGAAAAATGGGACACGTGAAAATATAAAATTACGAATATGCCCCTAGGCTTAACATAAGTCACATATATGCAAATTAAGATCCAGAAAAGCCTAAACTGATTATCTTCGATATTTCAAACTTGACAGTGACGTCCTTTTGAGAAAAATAAGACCCGGTAACAAACTAAAAAATGAAGAATACATCCTTAAGACTTAATGAAGTTACCAGAAGTGTATAGATAAAATTAAAAGGTCCACATAAATGTTATAAGGACCGGCTAGACTTAAAAATAAAATACGAATACTTAAATTATGTACAAAGAAATATGGGACATTAAAAGTGTAAATTACCTTTATGCCTTTGAAGGGCCAAATAACCTATAAAGCATCAGGAACCCTAAATTGGGAATTTGAGGATCTCTTAATTGATTAGAATAAGTTCAAAAGGACTTACAATACTGAATAAAGATGCTTGGAATTAGAATGAATACTAATTCAATATACAATGTGTTTTTTATCCATGATTATAGGATCACTCAAGTGATGGAAAAATGGAACAAGGCTATGGGATAGCTACTATGGTACTAGTATGGGAATGCAATGTTAAGAACCCAATGTAAGTAAACCCAAACTCTAATATGTGGATTTCTACTATACTAATGTGGCCTACTTGTATAGCTGCCAATCTTTGCTTCTTAAAATTATGTATCAATAATTACTTCAAGTCCACAACCCATTGATTATCGTGTTTCCATCATGTGAAAATTTTTGATTTTTTGATATCCTATTTGTTGTGAATATCTATGAGTCCTTTAACTCCTTGGATTTTACCTTATCTTGTGATCATTGTGATCCATTTTGCTATGGATGTTTGTAACCTATGTATATGCTCATACCTTGTGGAATCCTTTTGATAATAGCATTATTTGTGAGCACCTAGGGTTGTGTCTGTCACAACGCCTATCTTGATTCTTTGGATGCCAATGACCTACGGGTCGGTGTTTGGGAATAATACCCAACACGTTGTCCTCATGAGGACATTTTGATATGATGATAAGAGCTTTTGGTACCATTCAGGGGAACCCGGAGATAAGTGATGAACCTGGATAAGTGTGGTGTGGGGGTAGCCGGGCACTATTTGATAGCATTTATTTGACTCAATTTGTATATGTTTGATTCCACACCATTTGTTAATATGATGATGTTATCTTTGAATGATAAACATGCCTACGAGGCTTATCTTTTGTGTTCTATTTGAATCCCTTTGATTTGGGTAGCTAAACATTATTTTTTGATAAATTTGTGCTTGTTGACTTGCGTAGTCATTCTTATCGCATTTGTGAAACCCTTATGAACTGTGTTATTCTAGCCTGATGGCCAATTCCTTTGAACTTGAAATCCTATGATTATTTGCTTGTTATACACCATTGTGTAACCCATGGCAGAGTGAAGGATTTACTTACTGAGCTAAGTTAGCTCACCCCAGAATTATAACAATTTTTCAGGTAACACAATATGGAAGGAAAGGCAATGATGGAGACTAATAGAGCTAGTGATGTGCTTGTGGGTAATGTTAATGTTGCATAGCTCCAAGACTTGGTTTAAATTAATCCTATAAGAATGATACTAATATTAGATATTGTAACTTAGTGATATTGGGAGATGTCATTAAATTAGAATTGTGTAGAAATTATTGATGATTGTTAAAGTTGATTGGTTATCAGGTAGGTTGCATATGTGTAGCTTCCGTACTTGATAAATAAAAGAAAAAAAATTATTACTCTTTGGTGCAATTTATTTGATTTTGTACAGCCTGTCTAGGTGATAGTGTCAATCACCGACCCTAATCCGCATAGGGTGGGTTCCGAGTCGTGACATTCCTGGTCTAAAGGTTTCCTGTTCTTGGCTACCTTTCAAGACCTTGAGGTCAGAGCGTCACCAGGAAGGTTCCGATGGTAGCCGCTCCGATGATAAAGTCAATAAAGAAATAAAGGCAGTAATTCAAGAGAAGAATTGAATATAAATTGAAAGTGTACATTATGGCCTTATTTATAGACTGTAGATCTCCTAAGTTGAGTAGGATTAGGAGTTGTGAAAATAGGGATTTGAAGATATCCTGAAGATAGTAGTTACCATATTGAACTCTATTTCCTTATTTTGAGGTTGGTAGGATATGAAATGCGGTGCTAGGTTCTGAATCCAATACTTTTGAACCTTCTATACTTGGATGACCTGGATAAAAATAACATTTCCTGATCTGTACCCTAAAGAGCCCATTATAGAAATGTGTCATGTCCTAAACATGGTTGTCAAATTATGGTATATTAGCTACTCTCCCCCGAGCCTCTATTTTGGGGCATGCTCAGAGCTTAGGTTAGGGTTTTCGAGATGTTATACTCGTGGCAATCATCAATGTGCCACTTCGTATTCGGATGAGACAGTTGTTGATGTGACATTTATTGTGTCAGCCGTCAATTGGAATTACTAGGCCATCATTACTCAAACTGTCACGATGGTTCAAAAGTGGAGGCTTCTCACGTCGACACCTGTTGAATCCTTATAAAAAGGAGAGGAGCACATCACTACTCCCCCTTTCAACACTTTGTCATTCTGAGAACTTCAACATCAAGAGAGGGAGAGCTTAATACTTTGATCTTTCTAAACAACAAGAGAGTTTTTTAAGAGATGAGAATTCTAGTGTGCTAGAAAGATCAACTCTGATCTAAGTAGTGGTCAGGTTCAATTCATAAACATTTCTTTTGAATCTCTTCATCTTCTCCCTTCTTCCTTCTTCAACATTCATTAGTTTATTTTGGGCAATGTTTGTTTCAGATGCCTAATAGAGCACTGGTCATGAAATCGTAGAATCCTTAGAGATATATAATCAAATATAAGTGAATCTTGTAACTAATAGCCCATTAGAAAACGTAAAAAATAAGCTTATCGGTAACCCAACCTTGAGTTTTGAAGTTAGGATAGTAGAGGCTTTCATAGAGCCTAGGAACATTGGTAGGGAAACATCGGGTAAATCCCACAGAAGGGAGGAAAGAGAAAGTGCCATGACTCAGAGCATGATGAATGCTTTGAGGGTTGCTTTTGACTTCCCTAAAAACGTGTCCTATAGGGTACCACAATAAATAGACCATCCCTCTGGTATCTAGCAAGCTAAGATTTGTGCTTACCTTGAATGGTTTGAGATAGAGGTTCGATTTCCCTTCTATCCTTTCATTAGGGAGTTTTTTAGCTGGTTTAAGATTTGCCCAGCCGACCTAAACATAAACAGTTGGAGGAAATTTCAAGGCTTCATAGTTTTGGGTCATCTGAACGGTGTCGCGGTAGATCTCCCTTTAATTAAGAGTAACATGGATCTGAAGTACCTAAGGTCGGAAGGCATGTTCTATATATATTTTGATAAGGCATTCAGACCTCTTTCCTCTGTACCCACTTCTAATAAGACTTGAAAAAACTGGTACTTTTATGTTAGATGAGGATGGGAGTTTGAGGATTTCGAGAACCAAGTTTCAACCTTCCCATGTAGGACTGGTATCAAGGGTGAGCCCCTTTTTTTCCTTTTTGTTTTACCTACCCCCGATCTCTTATTTTTGTGTATTTTGATTTAACTCATTCTGTCTGTACAGATAAGACGGCGTGGAAGAGGTTGATCATTACCTCTGACCTCCAGAAGAAGTATAAGAAACTTCTTCAAACCAACAATCATTTGCACGAAGCCATCCTTACCCTAAGAAACCTAATGGAGGCTGGGCTGGTGCAGGATCATACTATGAGTTTGAAGAAATCCCTGGTCACTAGGTGGGTGCTAGAGAAGAAGAAGAATAATAAGATTAGGGAGAGTTTGTACCCTACTGAGCCTCCCCCTCTAGAGAACATGATGAGACTAATCTCCAACTCTCCCGAGAGAACTGTTTTAGAGGATTTAGGGGTTTCCCCCACTCGGGAGGCCATTTTACCCCCAGTACCTTCCGTACTAAAGAAAAGAAGGGGGAAGGGTAAATCTATTGTCACCTCTTTAGGGCTTGATAATTCTGGCGCAACAGCCGTGAAGAAGGCCTATAAGGATTCTTGGGCCATAGGGCCAAGAAAATTCACAAGGCTGAAGCCCCAAAAGATAGCCAAAAACCTGATGGCTATTCACATGAGGGTGAGTTTTCCATCATTTTCCTTATTTTCAGTTTCCTGCTTCTGTATTCTACATATATTCTGCTCTAACTTGATTATCTTTGTTTTGTGTTGTTTTTGCTTTTCAGGCTGTCCATGGTTTAACGGCTATTATGGACTGCTTTACGAATCTTGAGTAGATTGACACGCTCTAACTAAGCTCGATGAGGCCAAACTTTAGCTGGGAATGACACACTCTTTGGTGGTGGCTGCTGAGGAGAAACTAAAGGAGGCTGCCAACTCCTACTCCATCCTAGAGTCTGAGAGGGATGCCCTTGCTGCTGAGCTAGAAGACCTCAAAAAGAGGTTTACAGACTTCCAGGTTGCTTCTCTTAAGAAGATTCAGGACACCGTCGAAGCTGTCAGGACTCAAACTAAGGTGGATTTGAAGGTTCAAGTCCAGGATCTGAGGGATGAATGGATTGAGTATGGATATCGAACCTTCAGGATGAAGCTCCGAAAGAAGTACCCTAACTTGGACCTGACTGGGATAAAAGATATCAAAATCTCCCAAGTTGAGGCTGACACACCAGATGCCGATGACGAAGAGGAGGAAGCAGTTCCAGAACTCCCTCAAGTTGCCCCATCAGAGACTGTAGAGCCAACAGTAGAGTAGACTTGGGATTTTTTGTATTTTTTTCTTATAATTTTCCCATTTTGGGGCTGATATATGAAATTCTGATCATTCCAGAACTTGTGTCTTGTAGATATCTTTGTGTTATATCTGACTTCAATATATTTTCTTTAATACCAAGGCCAGTAGAAAATATAAGCTCTTTTAGAGACTCCAAAGCACTCATAAGGTATTCTAGAGGTCTAAATAACAGGATAAACAGAACCACAACACTTATAAATAAAATAAGATTTCTCAAGCATTTGCATATTAATAATACATACTATATAAATCTACACCATTTGTAAATAAAATAAGGTTTTTCAAGAGGTCTGTGGAGTGAAAAAATAGACCAGACGCATAACACTTGTAATGAATACGAGGTAATGAGGGGTTTGTACATTGATTTGAAAGGACTAGAGTTGTAACACTTGTAATGGATACAAGGTTTTTAAGGGTCTGTTCATTAATAAAATGGACCAGACCTATAGCTCTTGTAATGAACACAAGGCCTTTAGGGATTTGTACATTAATTTAAATGGACCAGACGTGTAACACTTGTAATGGAGACAAGGTTTTTAGGGGTCTGTACATTAATTTAAATGGACCAGACCTATAACACTATAATGAACACAAGGCCTTTAGGGGTCTGTACATTGATTTAAATGGACCAAACCTATAACACTTGTAATAGATATAAGATTTTTAGGGGTCTATACATTGATTTAAATGGACCAAACCTATAACACTTGTAATGAACACAAGGCCTTTAGGGGTCTGTACATTGATTTAAATGGATCAAGCCTGTAACACTTGTAATGGATACAAGGTTTTTAGGGGTTTGTACATTGATTTAAATGGATTAGACCTGTAACACTTGTAATGGATACAATGTTTTTAGGGGTCTATACATTAATTTAAATGGGCCAGACCTGTAGCACTTGTAATGAACACAAGGCCTTTAGGAATTTAACAATATCCACTTGCTCAGAAGGAGATAGAGCTAAGCCAATGTGTAAGTACTTTCCCTCTTCTTTAGTACTGATGATCACTTTGATAAGCTCCTACATTGGTTTGACTGAGCTATCTTTTTCTCTTGAACTCAGTGGCTCGTCAATTTTGGAAGGACATTCTTCTACCTCATGAACATTGGGAGATGATGAACTTTCCTTTTCATAAGGATACTGTAATTGCTATTTGGAAGGCTTTTCTTTTAGTGCCAGGGCATGACATTCTCGGACAATGGGCTGACAGGCCTTGATGGTAAGGATTTTGCTATTGTGGACATGTTTCAAGCATTGATGGAAGGCTGAAGTAACTGCTCACATCTGGTGGACCGAAGGCGTCCCAATAATGACATTATAGGGATATTTAGCATCTAGGACCATGTATTTAGATATCAGTGTCTTCTGGCCATCTCCCTCTCTTGCCGTGGTCTGTAGGTCAATTCTGTCCATTGGGATATTAAGATTCCTGTTGAATCTTGCCATGACAGCAGCAGTAGCTCTGATGTCATTAGAGTCAAGTTTCATGTGTTTGAAGGGTTCATAGAATAATACGTTAGTAGAACTTCCAATATGTACGAGAACCCTTCTAATCTCAAAATTAGCGATTTTGAGAGTGAGATAACAAGAGCATCGCTGTGGGGACAATGTATCCCAATAAGTTCCAATCTGAAGAACTAGATCTGAGATTTTGACCTCACATTTTTCTCAATGGTCGAGATCTGGATGATTTGGGGCTCTGCGCTTGCCTCTTGAGCATATCTTTTCTTGGCTCGATTAGACGTCCTTGTCATCGTATTGTTAGCATAGAGTACAAAGATAACTTGATTGTTTTGTTGTTGTTGATCATTCTGAACTTCCCTCTGTTCAGGCCTTTGCTCTTGCCTCCTTTGATGGGGTCTTTCGTCACGGGGGTTCTACCTCTTGTCCTGGCGGATGAACTCTCTTAGTCACCATCTCTTGATAAGATGCTCTATTTCTTACTTCAGAACCCTACACTCCTCAGTCGTGTGCCCTTACTCTTTTTGGAAATCACAATACTTGTTATGATTTCTAGAGTCGGGGTGGCTTTTTAGTGGCTCTGGCCACCTTAGGTTTTTATGAGTCTGGATCTGTTAGAGTATATAGGCAAGAGAGGCATTCAGGGGGTATAAGTCCCATACCTTCTAGAGTTAGAGTTGTTCTGAGCCCTAGGTGTTATTCTTTTGTCGAGACTCTTGATCCTCTTCTTATTGGCTCTGTTATCCCTCTTCTAAACTTTCTTATCCTTCTGAACTTGTTCTTTAGATTTTCGGAAGAAGGTTTTTGTATCTTCGATATTAATATACTTCTACGCTCTATTCATGCGTGTTAGGAAACTCCTCATTGTAGGATCCTCCACCCGTAGTGGCGGCAGGAGGCTGAGGTCTTTCGTGAACAGCGTTAGCAGTGCGAGAAAGATTATTCTGTTGGTTCTAAGCCAATGAGGCCAGAGCTTGTGACATGGCAGTGAGTTGTTCCTACATCTGATTGGACTGCCGTTGAATCCAATCAAGCTGCTGTTGTAAATGAATGGGTGTCTGTCCCTTTCCTCTTCTAGCATAAGGTTGATTTTGAGGGTTTTGGGAGTTCTTTCTAAGATGAAGGTTGGGTGCCATTGACTTTTGGAAGAAAAAGATAATAGATTTGTTTTTTGAAAAAAAAATAGTAAGAACGATTGTAGTTCCCACAGACGGCGCCAAGTTAATGTTGCACTTTCCTAGTCTGAAGGCTTCCCGTCCTTGGCTACCTGTCAATAGCTTGAGGTCAAATGGTCATCGGAAAGGCTCCGGTGGTAACCGCTCCGATGATAAAGTCACTAAAGAAATAAAGGCAGTAATTCAAGAAAATAATTGAACATAAATTGAAAGCATACCTTGTGACCTTATTTATAGGTTGTAGATCTCCTAAGTTGAGTATGATTAGGAGTCATGAAAATAGGGATTTGAAGATATCTTGAAGATAGTAGTTGCCATATTGAACTCTATTTCCTTATTTTGAGGTTGGTAGGATATGGAAGGCAGTGTTAGGTTCTGAATCCAATACTTCTGAACTTTCTGTGCTTCGATAACCTGGATAAAAATAACATTTCCTGATCTGTACCCTGAAGAGCCCATTATAGACACGCGTCATGTCCTGAATATGGTTGTCAAATTATGGTATATCAAGACCCATGGAAGAATCTCTCCCTAGTTGGACTTCGAGCAACTTTTATCTATTTTTTAACCAAACGTGGTAGCTTAATGGAAATGATTCCCCTTTTACAAGTCTCTAATTTGGCTCTTATTAATTGTAAAATCTTTTTTTTTTTGTAATACTCACGACAAGAGGTAGGTGTTATTTTGAAAGACTTGTGACGAAGAATAAAGAATTTATCCATTTTAGAACAATATTCGACCATAAGATTTTCTTGAATCAAAAGAATAAAACTTATGTGTTCTCCAATGTAAATGTTTGTGATGAAGTTAAAGAGGATTAACCTGACAATCCTGGATAATTAGATAGTGTCACGTTCCAATCCTAGATAATTATGTGAAATTAGACTTTGTGGCTAGCCACTAAGGCCTTTTCAATTACCAACTTTTTCACTAATAACTTTTGTTCAGTCGCAATGGAACAAAATAAATTATCAAACTTGTATCACCATATAAGCCTTTGGACTAGAGTATTCTAATATTCATGATCACACGTCAAAAGATTGTAATATAACTCCAAGGTTATTCAAGTTCAAAACTAATTAATTTCAAACATTACAGATAAACTTCCACATAACAAAAGTGGTTCTCCCATCTTCTCTTTCTTCTGTTCTAAAATTCAACAACCAAATACTTGACCAAGCCTATATAATATATACGCAAAAGTAAGTCTCGACACTTTCTTTCTGTCTTTCTCCTAATTTGATCCCCTTATATCGAGCGTGTCTAATATTCACCTGAAAATATGGTAATATTCTGTAGTGAGCTCGACAATTTAATAAGAATTTTACAACATATTAAGGATTTGAAAACTACTTATATAAGAATAAAACTGAATCGATA
This sequence comes from Nyssa sinensis, assembly GCA_008638375.1. NCBI lineage: Eukaryota > Viridiplantae > Streptophyta > Magnoliopsida > Cornales > Nyssaceae > Nyssa > Nyssa sinensis. The sequence continues at coordinate 10,119,156 of CM018037.1, read as the reverse complement.
AAATCAAATCATTATATCACAACTCAATGTCCCAATATTCAGACAGAACTCAAATCCTATGTATATTCGTATGTCTAAGTCCAATGTCCCACTTTTATGACTAACAAATTAGTCCATCACCAACTGAGATCAATATTCAAAGAATAAGTTCAAAACACCATTTTATGCAACTCACCACCATTAATATACCCTATGACTAGGGTTCAATAAGGTTAATTTAATTGACAATGACTAATCATAGAAATTTCTAGATAGCTCAATGGCTTCAAATCATGTCTAAAATCAAATAATAATCAATCTGAGAGACTAGTTGTCAAATCAATAATTTTATGTTTAATAGTGAGTCAAACTAATTATCAAATAAGCAATAAATCACATAACTTCTCAAATTATTATAATATTCTTGTAAATCCCAAATTTTTAAAAAATAAATCGACAACGATTTTTTATATTCAATAATTCAAAACATATCATAACAAGTTTATAATTCACAATTCACATTCCTCAAATTTACAGATAACAATAATATATCTATTAATTATTTTTAACATTTCATTTAAATCCATATATCATATAACAAAAATCTTATTTGAGATCAATAAACACATCATATAACAAAAACCGCCTTAATGGCATAAAAGATCACCTTACTATACCAAATCTTCTCTCTATTTCCCTTTTCCTTCTGAAGATCCTATAATACACATATAGGTTTGAATTTAATGTAATATTGATCACAAAGATATATTATTAAAACAACATCAATTATTACTTTTATATTAGACTGGCTTTACTTTCAGATTAAGATACTGATGTGAACCTGTGTGATCGAAATCCCTTGAATCCACAATTAAATTGAAACTTATCCAAAAAAGCCAAGAATCAAGTCAAGATGATCTAGACCCGTTGAAATCTTGTTTCAAGAACCTAGATTTGATGAAAACGCCACAAAGGGTTTTCCTTTGATAATTTCTTAGTTCAATCAAGAACAAGTAGAGAAAATTGATAATTCTCCATGAAAAAAGTTTCATTCACGTTCAACTGCCTCCAAATTACGGCTACAAGTCTTTTTAAACCCTTCCATGAAACTCTAGGGCCGAATAAGGCCTACATCAATTAAAAGACATGGGCTGAACATCTTCAGGCCCAACATCCTAAACTACATGACGATAGTTAATAAAAGAAACCCACTTAATGAATTAAATAGGCCTGAACGCCTTCAGCCATAGAAACATAAAATAGGCCCACACGCCTATACTTAATGAAATAAATGGTCTACATAAAACCACTAGGCTATAATGCCCCCCTCTGTAGCTTGTATCACATGGATTAAAGCTGGTTCTTCTTCTTTCAAGCCCATCTTGTAAAATTTCTAAGGTTTTTCTGATACCAAAGTGCCCCATTAATCCCCCACCATGTGCCTCACGCACCAATACGACATATACACATCAGAAAAATCAGTGTCATTTCCATACACATCTTTCACATATTCAAACTCAAGCATTTTAGCACTCATAGAAGTAAGAAGGACATACCTCCGTGATAAAGCATTGGCAACAATGTTCTCCTTACCTTGCTTGTAACGGATGACATAAGGAAAGGTCTCGATGCATTCCATCCATCTAGCATGTCTCTTATTTAATTTACCTTGACCCTTGAGATGCTCAATGATTTATGATCGGTGTGGATCACAAACTTCTTAGGCCAAAGGTAGTGCTGTCACGTCTCTAGAGCGCAAACAAAAGCATAAAGTTTTTTGTCATAAGTGGGGTAATTCAAGGCCGCCCCACTTAGCTTCTCGCTGAAAAAGGTTATAGGCTGCCTATCCTGCATCAAAACGGCTCTAATTCTTATTCCTGAGGCATCAGATTCAATCTCAAAAGTTTTTTTAAAATCTGGTAATACTAACAGAGGTGCAGAACATAATCGTTCTTTAATATTAGCAAATGCATTCACTTGATCAATCCCCCAATGAAATCCAACATTCTTTTTAATTATTTCAGTGAGTGGTGTAGCAATGGTGCTAAAATCCTTAACAAAACGCCTAAAAAAACTAGCTAAACCATGAAAGCTTCTTACCTCAGTGATGCCTTTAGGCGTTGGCCACTCCTTGATGGCCTTGACTTTCTTTTTATCCACCTCAATACCTTTTGTACTAACAACATAACCAAGAAAAATAATTTTTTCCATACAAAAGGTATATTTCTTAAAATTAGCATACAGCTTTTGTAATACCCTGACCCGGGTTAGCACGTATACCGAGGTAAGCTGGGTTGGGTAGCGTACTATCAGTTGTAACCCGAGATGTTTAAACTATGTATTTTGATATCACATGTATTATATAACCTTAGAACATGAACAATGTCAGTTACGCAGTCAATGTCGGACAAAGCCCGAGCAGCCTAAAACCATGCTCCGTAATGCATGCATGCACGCATTTCTACGTACATACACATGCATTGCTCATTAAAAATCAGAGTATGTATATATACTCAGAAAATTGTATATACGTGTATATACGAAGATATATATGTATAAAATGGGTATAAATTATGTATTTATACATTATTGTAATATAGTATATTTTATATATATATATATGTATAAAGAAAAGAAAAGGCTGCCAGGCAGCAAGTATAGTCGTGTGTATGTGTGTGTTAGGTGTGTGTGTGTGTGTGTGTGTGTGTGTGCTAATGTAATATGAATATATATATATATATATATATATATATATATATATATAACCTAACATACAACCACCATTAGGTGGAGGTATGGAGGAATCAGAAAAAAGGAATGGGCAGAAAGAGAAAGGGGGAGAACCAAGGGAGGAAAATGAGGAGAAATGACCTTGGAGTGTGAAAATGGGTAAAGGGTACACTATATACCATATATACTCATATTAGTGTTGGAAAAGAAATCAAAGAGAAAAGGGGAATTTGGGAGACTGTGCGTCAAGAAGAAGCTCAGGAAATCGTGGAAGAAGTCTAGAGTGGAAACGTGAAGAGGAGAAGCTGCCAACACCAAGAAATCAGAAAATTTAAGTAAGTGATTGTTTCTGTTTTGAAATTTTCTAGCATGATTCAATTCATTCTGAACGTAGGGTCTAAACAAGCATGAAAAATGATTTTGATAGGAACAAACCGTCCCTCATTTGATTCACAAATGAGGGAGAAAACCCTAGTTGCAGGTTGGTGGATAATCTTGGTTCCACATAATTTTATGCTTAAAATTTGAATTTAGTTTATGAAAATGATCCTTATAAATGCAGAAACACATTAGAAATCGATTAGGATCAAAACAGTTAGGAAACAGTCGCGAGATAAAAAGAAATCAGTTGGTCGAAAAAATGGTCGGAGACGTTTGACCCCCTATTCGTGAAGATTTAGGAGGTTTCGATGGAAACAGAGAGTGGATTTGAAATTCTTGAGAGAAAAGGGAGAGAACGAAATTGGATTTGGGGCAAACCGAGATCAAAATTGGGACGCCGTCACCGAAGATGGTGATAGAACCGTACGGTGTTCTCACCGGAATGTCGAGGGGCATATCGGGTTAAGACGAACCGGGTTTGGGGCGGATCGGGTAGGGGTCCGACCGAAAACAAATAGGGCAATGAAACTGTGTCGTTTTGTATTTGGTTTTAAAATGGATTTTGGCTGTTTGGTAACAGGGATAATAAATTAAATCGGGTTTGAAGATTAACTAATCCATGGATAGGATAAGAGGGTTGGTTATCTTGTTCTGGTTCCTTGAAATAAACTGAACCGGTTGGTTCAGTGAAAGGTCAGGCCGGTTTAGGGTTTTGACTGATGAACCCACTGGTTCAGACTAGAACTTTGGGAAATTACAAACCGACCCCAGAACTTTTAGGAAATCTCACTAAGGCCCAAACAGAAAAATTTATAAAATATTAATTTTTACAAAAATACCCCTATTTCAAATATGGGTCAAACGAAGTCCAAACGAGGCAAATGAATAGTCCATTTTTATTATCTCGGACATTCTAAGATCAATGGTGAGGTCTGTTTCATGAGGCGGGGTGCCGAAAATAAATAAATAAAATAACTGTAAAAGTGCAAAATGACTATTTTGCCCTTTTTAGTACAAGTGTCCAAATGGAATTCCACGAAAGCTTGAACCGACTTTCTTCGGTGTTCCAAACTCAATGGTAAAGTCTAAATTAGTGTTAGAGATACTTAAGATAGCAAGGCATAAAATTTGTTGAATAGCATTAATTCTGAGACGTATCTACTGATATATAGGGAACTCGAAAGGAAAGGGCAAACTCACGGATTTCTGATATAGGACTGCATTTAGAGGTAAGTGGATTCCTTTCTCTTCCATGTGGTGTTTCCAAGCCAAGTTATTCTCTTTACTGCCGAACTTGTACTCTTGAACGTACTTGATATTATTGTTTCCACAACATGATAATGTTCTATCTTGTGGATATTTATTGACTATTATATCATTGTTATCATGTTGAACCATGCCTCGAAAGGCCTATGGTTATACTTTTATTGAATATATGATATTCTATTTTTATGCTCTTATAGAATCACTTATGATCATGAAATGTTTATGTATACCGGATTTGTGCTCAGTCACAATATCCATCTGATGCTTTCTGAATCACTGGACCTAAGGGTCAAGTCCGTGAACGGACGAATGGCAATTCACTGAAATTCACTGGGGGTATGCCGGGCCCCAAAAGACCGAGGGTGTGCCAAGCCCTGACACAGAATGAAAGCATCTCTTATTGACTGATATGATTACGATTGTTGATTGACACTACCCTTCATGATTCAACTTGTACTGAATGGACATTCTTATTGATTGATTGAGATCGGTTTATTGTGGCAGTATGTCCTTATTGTTACATTGTTTGAGAAATTCATGCTGACATCATATCTATTACTCCTGATTGTATATTATGCTCACTGCTCATTAGCCATTGTGGCAATTGTTCTCATTTGCTATCACAGCGTTCTTTTCTTATGACTGGCTATCATATTTTATTCATGATTCATATTCTTTTTCATCGATACCAGTGTCGGAGATCTGTATTTACTTGCTGAGCTTTCAAAGCTCATTCCACCCCACTTACCCCCCATTTCAGGTAATGACGCTGCAAGACCCCAGTAGGAGTCTGAGAGTGTAAGAGAATATTTTGAAGAACTGTGCCAGTTTATGATTTAGTTCGCCCATGTATTCGCCACCCACGAGTGTTGGTTACGTCTGGTTCTTATTTTGTTTTGTAGAACCATATCATGTATTAAATAGACTTCCACTGTGTAATTATTGAATAGACTTTTGCTGATTACTGTTAATGATAAGACTTCCGCTGTTCATTGTTTTAAATTTTTAGTACCTTGCATATTAGTACTATAATACAGGAATGAAAAAAGTAGGGACGACTTCGGGTCAGCCCCGCGACACGAGATCAGCATAGGGTGGGTTTCGGGTCGTGATAGCTTTTCACATTTCAACACATCGAACACATATCTCAAATTCTCAATATGTTCATCTAAGTTCTTGTTGTACACTAGGATAACATCAAAGTACACAACTACAAATTCGCCTAGGAACGCACGTAATACATGATTCATTAATCTCATGAAAGTACTAGGTACATTTGTAAGTCCAAATGGCATAACCAACCATTCAGAAAGTCTATATTTAGTCTTAAAAGCAGTTTTCTATTCATCTCCCTCTTTCATTCTAATTTGATGGTACCTACTTTTAAAATCTATTTTACTGAAAATACATGAGCCATGCAATTCATCAAGCATATCATCTAATCTAGGAATGGGATGACGATACTTTACCGTAATATTGTTAACCGCTCTACAATTAACGCATATCCTCCAAGTCCCGTCCTTCTTTGGCACTAGTAGCACTGGTACAGCACATGGGCTCATGCTCTCTCTCACGAACCCCTTGTTCATCAAATTTTCAACTTGCCTTTGAAGCTCCTTTGTCTCCTCCGGATTACTCCTATAGGCTAGTCGGTTTGGAATAACGGCTCCAAGAACGAAATTAATTTGATGTTCAATGCCTCTAATGGGCGGCAACCCACTTGGCATCTCCTCCGAAAATACATCATCGAACTCCTACAACAAAGAAATAACTAAACTAGGAAGAGATTGGTTAGTTTCATCAAGATTAAGATAAGATTCTTTGTAAACAAGAAAAATCATAGGCTGATCTGCTAAGAAGGCCCTCTTAACCTCACTTTCCTTTGCATAAAAACTCATTTTTGTCTCTCTTTTTCTCTCTGCAGGTTCTCTTTCTTTTTTCTCTCATGGCTCCACTCTCTTTTCTTTATTCTCAACCACCTCTCTATTTTTTTCACTCTCTTTTTCTTGAGGTTTCGGCCTCACCCTCATTTTTTTTTTCTCTCATTTTTCTTTCTTGTGTTTTGGCCTTACCCCTTTCTTTTTTGCTCAATCTCATTTTTCAGCTTCAGTTGGTACTCATAGACCTGTTTTGGGGTTAAAGAAGCAAGTTTGATTGTTTTTCCATCCTTTAAAAAGCTGTATCTATTCCTAAACCTATCCTGAATCACCTTCCTATCATACTACCACGGCCTATCCAACAAAATATGGCCAATATTCATAGGAACTACATCACAAAGCACCTCATCACTATACCTCCCAATGGTAAAAGCCACCACAACTTGTTTATTGACCTTGACCTCCCCACATTCATTCAACCACTACAACTTATAAGGTCTAGGATGCTTCAGTAAAGGTAAGCTCAACTTTTCAACTAGGTTGGTACTAGCTACATTGGTGCAACTTCCCCCGTCTATAATCATACTACACACCCTATTGTTTACATAACATCTAGTATGAAATATGTTCTTTCTTTGCTGCTCCATATCATCTACCTTAATTTGCGTATTAAGAGCACGCCTAGCAACAAGAAACTTACCTTCTACGAGGTATTCCACTCCATCATCATCACTAGCATCGACCAACTCGGGCATCTCATCACTATCATCCTCACTCTCAATCATCACTTCCCCATTGTCACGCATAACCATCACCCGCTTGTTTGGACACTGAGACTCGATGTGCCCTGAACCCAAACATTTAAAACATTTAATATCTTTATTCCTTGAAGGTTGGAAATCTACCTTGGGTTTGTTCTTGCTAATTCCCTCATCTTGTCCCTTAGGTGGTTCGGCCTTCCTCTTTACCACAACTCGATCATTTCTATCCCACTTTGGTTTCCAAGGAGTGCCAGAAACTGAAGTATACCTTGCTTCCCCCTTTCACTCTAACTGCCTCTCCACCTTTATAGCCATATGCACCATGTCTTCTACCTCCACATAATGCTACAACTCAACTACATTGGCTATGTCCCTATTCAAACCACTTAAAAATCTGGCCATTGTGGCCTCCCAATCCTCCTCTACAGTAGCCTGAATCATAGCCAACTCCATCTCCTTATGGTAATCCTCTACACTCCTAGTCCCTTGTGTAAGGTTTTATAATTTTTGGTAGAGGTCTCTATAGTAGTGGCCAGGTACAAATCTCCACCTCATGAGAGTTTTCAACTCACCCCATGTTTCTATAGGTCTCTTATAATTCCTCTTCCTATTGGTCACCAATTGATCCCACCAAATAATTACATAATCAGTGAACTCAATTACCGCCAACTTCACCTTCTTCTCCTCTAAATAATTGTGACAATCAAAAGTCAACTCTATTTTCTTCTCTGACTCTAAATAAGCTTTAGGGTCATTCCTACCTTGGAAAGATGGTATTTTCACTTTGATACTCCCAAGGTTCCTATCTACCCTATCTCGACCCCTTGGATTTCTCTTATGTCCTCTTCCACGCCTACCTCCTCCGGGTCTACCCATTCCACCCATTCCAACTTCAGATGCTATGTCTTCCTTAGCCTCATCATCTTTTTTGTTCTCATACTCATTTTCAATGCTAGGCTCACGTGTCCTCCTATCTCGCACACCTTGCAGATTTCTAATCATGACCTCTTGCTGATCCACCTATCCCTCATCTCCCTCAACACCAAATTCAACCGTTCAAACTGTTGTTGCATGGCCTGCAACACAAAGAATGAGTTAGCCGCCTCCTCCTTAGGTGTTGAGTCACTCTTATGAGACATTTTTAATGCCCTGCAAAACAAGGATGTTAATGGTAAAAACCTCACACATTCCCTTACATGTTTACGCTCAAATATTGTCACACCACTTGTGTTTCACTCTTTTGGCCTTTTTCAATACTATTCTCACCCACTTTTGCCTTTTACCTCACCTGTTTTCCCTTTTAGGTTCTTGAAGAACTAGTTGAACTAAATCAAGACACAACTTTGTATTATTCCAACCAGCAATAGATTCAAGAAACAAGAAGGAATAAAATGACATGGATCTCAAGGAATTGTACGAGAAAAAAAAGCAATGAGGAAACAAGATACTAAAGATGATATATTCGACTCCTTTGAAGATAAGGATCAATCAACACCAAAGCACTTCAATTTTTGGATTGTAAAGTATATCAAACAGCCATTTCTGAATTTTTTTTTCTTGTACTCTTTGTTTTTTTTTTTTTTTTTTTTTTAACTATGCACCAACCCTTGAATACGCTGCTTTTTTTTTTTTTTTAATACAGATTCGGTCACAAGCAGCAACAATAATTGTAATTTTTGAAAAAGATTGATCTGATTTCAACAACAAGGAATCGAAATAGAAGGAATCAAAATAAATATTATAGATCTGGAAATTATAAATCTAGAATTTAAAGTAAAGATTCGTGTAATCAATTAAAGAATTCACAAATCTGAATTCTTGAATCAAATACACGGGTAGTCAATTGTGAGGATCACATATCTGAATTCAAACACACGAAATTAACAAGAATGAAGAAGGAATCGCAGATCAGAATAGAAAAACCTAGAACACGCTTAAGACAAAACCCAAATGCAAGAATTAAAAAGGATAAATCAGACCTGATTTAGAGTCTGAGCTCTAATACCAAATGATGTGAACCCGTGTGATCAAAATCCCTTGAACCCACAATCAAATTGAAACTTACCTAAAAAAGTCAAGAATCAAGTCAAGATGATCTAGACCCGTTAAAATCTTGTTTCAAGAACCTAGATTTGATGAGAATGCCACAAAGGGTTTGCCTTTGATAAGTTCTAAGTTCAATTAAGAACAAGTAGAGAAAACTGATAATTCTCTATGAAGAAAGCTTCATTCACGTTCAACTGCCTCCAAATTGTGGCTCCAAGTCTTTTTAAACCCTTCCATGAAACTCTAGGATCAAATAAGGCCTACATCAATTAAAAGACATGGGTTGAACATCTTCAGGCCCAAACATCCTAAACTACACGACTATAGCTAATAAAAGAAACCCACTTAATGAATTAAATAGGCCCGAAAGCCTACAACCATAGAAACATAAAATAGGCACACACGCCTATACTTAATGAAATAAAAGGTCTATACAAAACCACTAGGCTATGCCACCCCCCTGTAGCTTGTATCACATGGATTAAAGCTGGTTCTTCTTCTTTCAAGCCCATTTTGAATGTTGGGTCTTGCTCGATGAATTTACAAACTCGGCCTACGTGGATTACACCAATCCTTGCATTGCTTCCTTGATCTTCTTAGTTCTTGACCTTGTGATTGGCCCATCTGGAACTTGTAAGGGATCTTTAAGACTCGGTCTACCATGGTGCCCATCAGATTCTCTAATAACCTTAGGGTAAGCCCCTTTACATCTTCTGGATTCAATCGCATCTCGTTTGGTTAATAAGAACTTATTCGGAATTAATATAATTTACTTGTCTTATTTTTTTGGAATTTAATCGGCTAAAATAGATTTTACTATTTGACTATGTATAATTTTATAATTGTGATTGTGAATGTATGAAATTATGTGCCGGTCAAAAGACATTTTGTTAGACACTTTATTAATATACTAAATAAAGTTAGTATATTAGCAAAGTATCTAATTGATCGATCATTATTTCTAATCTGCATAGGATAAATTCTTGGATATGACAACTCCACTATTACAGGAAAATTGAGGATTTAACAACCAATAATTATTTCATTTAGTTATACTCTTGAAGATGTTGTAATACCAAGTTTTAATGACCAAATTTCCTTTAATTCAAAAAAATTATTTTCTATTATGGTCAAATATGATTTGAGAATTGATAGAGTTATTTTTAGAGCAACTCTAATAATAAAAGTTATTTTATTTATGATGAAATTAAATTTTAGCAGTATTACAGTATTGAAAAAATATTTTTAGACATTTTCTATTTTAATGATAAAATTTTATTTTTTGACAAAACTACCATTTTTCTTTTCAACTATTATTGTAGTTTGAGCATTAATATAAGAAAAAAATTGGTCAAATCTGGATCATGCATTGAAAATAATTTGAACCGTTGAGATGAATAATAACTACTAAAATAAAAATTATATTTGAAAAAATATTTGATTCAATTAAATTTCAAAATAATAAATAATCAATCATTGAAACAATATTTCGGAGCTGAGCTTCTAATATATAATATGAAGAACATTGGAGTTGCTCTTGTTAAAGAAGAATATTTTCAAAAACAAAACAAATTGCTGGTGCAATTAATTTTAGAGACTCATTGTTTTTGTTTATATATGTATTACATTGTGTACTACACATTTATTCACACGTATATCATATAATTATTTAATTTTAAAAAAAATAAAAATTAAATAAATCAAAAAATTATATATATATATATATTATATTTGACCAATTGTAATTAATACACTAAGATAGAGCAAATGTTTTCTTTATTTTTAAGAAAAGAACATACACCTGTTTTGATCTTACTTCTTGTCACGACAACTTTTGTTTAGGTCCCCACAAATTAATTATTTTATTTCCTCCCTCTCATTTTAAGAATTCTTTATTCTATTTTACATTGTTTCATTTTAAGAGTCCTATTTAAAAAGTCAACGTATTTTTTACATAAGAATTTTTAAAACTATCTTTTATTATACCTAATGTGAACATAATTTATAATTAAATGAAGATAATATAAAAAATTTAAATAATTTTAAAGTAATAAAAAAAATATTTTTAAAAAATTAAAATTTTCAAATAAAATTTTCATTTTAGGACAAAGGAAGTATTATATTTAGTCCTTTACTTGTTAGTAAAATCCTGACAATTGCTTTATTTCAACTTTGTTGAAGCGTGCTTTGGAGGATTCGCACAAGCATCCAATATCATCCCCCAAGGAAAAAAATTGGTATCTGATTCGTCCATCCAAGAAAAGTAAAAGTTATCACGACACTGCTATATATTTACAACTATGTATTTATATGTTCACCTTGGTCCGCTTTGTTAAAATCACTCTCTCTCTCTCTCTCTCTCTGAAAATGGCCGCACAAGATAATCGCAATGCCGCAGAGAACAATGCGGGGTTGCTTCAGCTGAATACCAACATCTCGGATGACGAAGAATACTCCTCTGCCCTTGATAATGTACAGCCACTTTCAGTAGTTCTTGAAGAAACACCTCTTTGTGTTCATGCGCCACTTGTCATGTCCTACAATGACCGCATTCGTCCTCTGCTGGACGCAGTGGACAAACTCCGTCACCTGAAGGTCACGCAGGAAGGAATTCAACTTCCAACAATTGTGGTGGTTGGTGACCAATCGTCTGGAAAGTCTAGTGTTCTTGAATCACTTGCCGGCATCAACCTTCCCCGTGGCCAAGGCATTTGCACAAGGGTGCCGCTCATAATGAGGCTCCAACATCAGCCAGATCCTCATCCTGAGCTTTTCTTGGAGTTTCATGGCAAGAAAGTACCCACAGACGAAGCCCACGTATCCAACGCCATAAATGAAGCTACTAAAGAGATTGCCGGCGATGGAAAGGGCATATCACATACCCCTTTAACGCTGGTCGTGAAAAAGAATGGCGTCCCAGATCTTACAATGGTTGATTTACCTGGAATCACTAGAGTTCCTGTTCATGGTCAACCTGATGATATATATGAGCAGATATCAGCCATTATAATGGAGTATATTAAACCAGAAGAGAGTATCATCTTGAATGTTTTATCTGCTACCGTTGATTTTCCTACATGTGAATCCATTAGGATGTCGCAGCGTGTGGACAAGACTGGTTTGAGAACACTAGCGGTTGTTACCAAGGCTGACAAAGCTCCGGAAGGTTTGCTTGAGAAGGTCACTGCAGATGATGTGAATATAGGTCTTGGCTATGTCTGTGTCCGGAATCGCATCGGTGATGAGTCCTATGAGGATGCTCGAATTGAAGAAGCCAGACTTTTCAATACACATCCACTACTCTCCAAGATCGATAAGTCCATGGTTGGAATACCAGTTTTGGCCCAAAAACTGGTGCAAATTCAAGCGACCAGTATTTCGAAGTGGTTGCCAGATATTGTCAGAGAGATTGGTGACAAGCTGAATACAAACGTTTCGGAGCTCAAAAAAATGCCACAGAAGCTATTTTCAGTAGCAGAAGCAATGATAGTTTTCATGCAAATTGTTGGATCATCCAAGGAGTCTCTGAGGAAAATCCTCGTAAGAGGCGAGTTTGATGAATACCCGGATGAAAAGCACATGCATTGCACTGCCAGGTTGGCTGAAATGCTCAACCAGTACTCTCTAGAACTACAAAAGAGTGCAGAAAATGGCTCCAGTGAGAACTTTCTAATGGAGGAGATTACGGTTCTGGAGGAAGCTAAAGGCATTTGGCTACCTAATTTCCTTCCCCGTACTGCCTTTCTAATGATCCTGCGAAGGAAAGTTGTGGCAATATCCAAAACACCGGTTGAGTTTGTCGCAAAAGTATGGAACTACATCGAAACTGTAGTTCTCACTGTTTTGATGTATCACTCTGAAAATTACCCACAACTCCAATCCTGTACAAGAAGAGCTGCCCAGAATCTTATAGCAAAGATGAAGGAAAGGTTAACACAAGTGGTGATGGATATTGTAGAGATGGAGAAGCTCACTGATTATACTTGTGATCCCGAGTACATGACAGTATGGCGTAAGCTTATGGGGAACCAGACTGTCTTCAATGAGGTCATGAACAGTCCTTGGACGCCCAGAAAGATGAGGATTGAAGGTTTTGGGGAGATTGAAGTTGAGCATCTGCGGCTCCATCCCAATATCAGAGATCAAGCTTTCGACCTGAAAATGAGAATCACTGCTTACTGGAAGATTGTTCTGAAAAGGCTGGTTGATTCCATGGCTCTGCACTCGCAGTTAAGTATTCAGATGCTGGTGAACAAGGACATGGAAATGGAGATTGTGAATGAGCTCATGGGTTCCGGAGCTGGTGGGATCGAAATGATGCTAGAAGAATCACCATCAGTTGCTAATAAGCGCGAGAGGCTGAATAAAAGTATTAAGTTACTCCAAGATTCCAAGGAGATCGTAGCTAAGATCATGGACAGAATTGCTATCGATAGGGCTCGATTAGATTAGGATTTGGATTTATCTTTATTTTACTGTCAGCTATGTTACTCCTTTCTATGTTCGACTTTTTTTTAGTATTTGAATGCCCGTAATGTAATGAAAATCAAGGTTTGCATTATATATCGTATTTCTTACCAACTGGAGATTAAAATTGTCTGTTAATCTTAGCTATTGCTTGCTAATTGGAAGACTTCATTTGGGTTGGCCGCTTCATCCTTGCTAGTTTGTTGTTGTTGGCTGAATGTTTGTGTAGAAAGTGTCCTTCCACATTAGTATCAGATCTTCGTGGGGATGTTTGATGTTTTGCGGCATATGGAGGGCTTTTATTTTTATTGTTGCGGTTAGGGACGCCAAAAAGACTCGCGGGTTGGGTTGGGATTGATCAAGAGGTCTGGGTTATGTGGGTTCTTGTCAAATTAGCGAGTCGAGCTAGACCGGACCGGGTTGAGGCAGGCCAAGCATAGAAAATATGACCCTAGACTGACCCTAAGCCCTAAATTTTAATACGGGCCTAACGGGCTTGCGGGCCAAAAAAAATTATTATAAAGTTGTAACTAACTCATAGATAATTATATCCATAAATAATTAACAAATAAAATATTAATATAAAATAGATTAAAAATGGGTAAATTACATTAATCTTTCCTGAGTTTTATGATAATTATACTGACTTCTCATATTTTATAAAATAATATAGATACTTTCCTTTAGTTAATTTTTTCCTTTGAAATGACAAAACTACTCCTTTCATATTTGTTTCTTCAATTTTTTAAATTTTGACCAATTTTTTTTCTTTTTTCAAATAAATATTAATAAAACCTTAAATTTATTTTTATATAAAATAAAAATAAGTTAGTTGCTTTAAATTTTTTTTAAAATAAAAAAATAAAAAAAAATCTTTTAAAAAAGTTAAAATAAATTGGTCCAAATTGAAAAAATGCAAAAATAAATAAATAAAATGGACCATTTTGTCATTTTGAAAAAAGAAATTTGACAGCAAATAGGTATTTGTATATTATTTTGTAAAGTAAGAGATATTAGTGTAATTTCAGAAACCTCAGAAAAAGTTAGTGTAATTGTCATAAACCTCAGGGAAGGTTAGTGTAATTTATTTTGAGTAAATTACACTAACATCTCCTAAGTTTTATGACAATTACACTAACCTCTCTTGAATTTTATGAAATTACACTAACCTCCTTTACTTTACAAAAGAATATACAGATACCTCTATTTAGTCAATTTTTTTTTTTCAAGATGACAAAACTAACCCTTTCATATTTTTTTTCTTCAATTTTTTAATTTTGACCAATTTGTTTTTTCATTTTTCAAATAAATATTGATAAAGACCTTAAATTTATTTTTATATAAAATAAAAATAAGTTATTTACCTTAAATTTGTTTTTAAATAAAAAAAATTAAAAAATCTTTAAAAAAACGTTAGAATAAATCTGTCAAAATTGAAAAAATGCAAAAATAAATAAATAAAATAAGCAATTTCGTTATTTTGAAAAAACAAATTGACAAGAGGAGATATCTGTGTATTACTTTGTAAAGTATGGAAGGTCAGTGTAATTTCAGAAAGCTTAGGGGAGGTTAGTATAATTGTCATAAATCTCATGGGAGATCATTGTAATTTATCCATTAAAAATTTATAAAGGTTAGAATTGATGAATGAACTTTTTTTTGTTATGCAATTGACAAATGTTTTAATAGTTTGAATGGAAAGCATGAAGACAAGTATTTAAAATATGAGAAGTTAATATTCTTTAATATTTACATGTATGATAATGTTAAGAAGTTTGAATTGAGATGTAAATAATGAAAATGTGAAGTGAAAGATAAAAAAATTAAATAGATATTTATTTGTCAAGTTGAAAGTAAATCAAATAATAATAAATATTGAGAACTATTTGAATTGGAAACTAAGTCAATTATTTTATATTTTAAAAGATTGGATTTATGATTTTTAAGTTTCGGGTTTGTATAGGTCGAGCTTCAGACCAGGCTTTAACCCAAAAAATTAAATCTGAGCGCGAAATAGAGATATTCCAGATTAGAGTCAGTCTACACCCGAAAACAAATCAAGCCAGACATACCGAGCTGTGGACCTTCAGACTATTTTTCCACCCCTAATTGGGTGTCGTAGACCTTGTTGGATGTTAACCAATCATGCTCTCAACAAAGCACAAAAATTGCAATAAGTCAAAACAGCCCAACCGACTCCAACAGAATCCAATTGGCTGTAACAAACCAGAGTTTGTTACTGATATCTAGCTTTCAATATATATATATATATACACACACACACACACACACACATATATATATATATAGTGTGTGATAAAAGAATGTAATACGTGAAGAAAAAGTAATGAAAGAAAATCTAATTTTCACTCTCTAAAGTCTCTTACCTGTTCCTCCTCTCCGACTCTCTCTATCTCTTTGTATCAATGGTGAACAAGTTCACTGTTGATTATATATGATTCTCATAGTTTCTTCATGGTATCAGAGTTAGTTCAAGACCTACGTCTTAAGAAAAGATTCATAAAACTTGCTCCTTAAGGCAACTACTACTTCAAATTCGAACACAAATTCAGCAAACTCGACCTCTGCAACTCCCAATCCTCCTCAATCACCAATCTTCCTCCTCTCCAATATCTGTAATCTAATCACTGCAAGACAAGATTCCAACAATTATGTTGCTTGGAAATTTCAAATCTCATCCATCCTAAAAGCACATTCTCTCATCGGTTATATTAATGGCACACATTCATGTCCAAATAAATTTATTCAAGATGAAAGAGGTGCTGGAACTGCTCAGATCAATCCAGACTATTAAATCTGGAATACTCAAGCTCTCGTGACTATTTTTTTGACTGATGCAATGTGAATCTGAAATGTTTGATTGAACGTAACGTTGAAATCGCCCCGGAATAAAGCCAAGAAGCTCATTCTCATGACGCTGATCGGACCAGCATTCAAATGAGAGAATAAGAAATAGTTACAAAAGTTGGTATTATTTACCAAATTGCCAGCATTCTTTTTGTCCTCTTCAACTTTTCGCACATTTGAATGGGACCCCACTGTAGACACACACACACATATATATATATATATATTTATGTATAATCTATAATAAAATAATAATTATAAATAATAAATAATAAGAATAATTATACTTACCTCTTTTAGTATTTTTGACAATTGCATATAATACTTTTAAAATTTCTCAAATAACATTGTTTCTCTTCTGGTTTCAATATTAGCATTAGATTCTCCCCTTCGTTAGATGTCATTAGCGAGATTGATGAAAATTGCTGATGTATGTAAAAGAAAATTCTTAAAATATATATTTTGCCCTTAAAAATAATAAAAAGACTATATTGTCTTTATTAAATAATATAAAATGACAAGTTTAACCTTCTTTTAACCATCTCAACTTACAACTCTTAACTAATAACTTAAAAACAATTAAACCAAATTCTTTTTTTTTTTTTCTCTAGAATTATTTTCTATTTCTTTTTAAAATCTTATCTCTCTAAAACTTATCTAAAATATTTCCAAAATTAATATAGTTTTCTCTCTAAAATACTCATTCTCTAGATCTTATCTAAAATATTTCTAAATTTAGAATTTCTCTATAAAAACATTTTCTCTCTAAATTTTTTCATTTTCTTTTTCTAAAATATTTTTTAACAAAGATCATAAATAATTCATACATTCCATCAAAAAAAAAAATAATGCATACTTATACCCACAGATACAAATATTTTGTCTCTCGAATTTTGTTTTCTCTCTAAAATTATTTTTCACTGAAATTATAGGTTCTCTAAAAATTCATCTCCCTAAATTTTATCTCTTTAAAACTTTCTCTAAAATCTTTTTTAAATTAATTCCTCCAAATAATCTCTAAAATATTTCTTAAACTAATTTCCCTCTCTATAAATTTTTTAAAATTATTTAAGATCTCTCTCTAAAATTTCTTAAATTAATTTTTTTAATTCATGTTTTTCTAAAATTATAAATGGGTCTCAATCTAAATTTTTTTAGTATATTATATATTATTACATATTAAAGAAATTATAACAAGGAAAATCTAATTTACATATCATTGCAAAGCTAATATATATATATATATATATATATATACACACATACACACAAAATTACAAATCTAATTTATAAAAAATTGAAAATAATCATGTAAGAGAATGAATTTCTATGTTGAAATGCAATAAAAACTATGAATAGAACCATTCAATTGAAAGAAAGTCCCAACAAATCTTAATGAGTTTCATTTCTTTTGAAGGCTATTGAGATAATTATTATTTTACCATAAAATAGATTCTAATTTTATTTATTTATAATGAGCTTTAAATTGAAAAGAATGGAGCCATGGGCTCATGGCATTACGCCACTGGCCATGTGAGTAATATGTACAGAGACACTGGGATGGATTGTGAGAGAGAGGGAGGGAGTAATTATGGAGAGCCATGAAGAATGGGATGTTTAGAGAGAGAGAGAGAGTTGTTTGGGTTGGTTAGTGAGAGAAAAGATGAGGGAGATGTTTTGAATTGTTTAACTTAAAATAGTATTAAAATGTGGGGATAAAATAATAAAAACATAAATTCTGTTAATGATATTAACCGACCAATTTTGACAGGAGAGACAATATTATTTTAGAAACCATAAGAATACCATATGCAATTATCAAAAATCCTAAATAATATAATATTTATTATAATAAATAATATATAAAAATAATTATTTAATATAGAATTTATAACATGCTATGGAATAACACCTAATAATAGCTGATATACCATAAAAAGACAGGCCAATCAACACTTGACACGTATGACCACGGTCCGATTTATGTTTAGCTAGCATGATTCTCGCTCAGCCAATGACATCCAGATCATCACATAAGGTCGGAAGTGACCAAACAAATATATCCAGAACTGATCACAGGGTCCAGACCAGAGCTTCAGATCTCGTCACCGCCTTAGCGGATTCCGAGCAAAGAATAGGGAAACAGTCTCCAATACGGAAACTACCATTTATGATTATCTCCATCTACGACTCAATGCCCACAAGGTAACTGCAATCTCCGATGATCATATCCCTATATTCATGGCGTCGAATCCTAATCAACTTAGGAAAGCTTCGGCCTATATATTAAACCCTAGAGGTACGCTATTAAATTCATGCTCATTCTTTGACTTTCAATACAGTCTTTCAATTCCTTTACTCACTTAAGCATCGGAGCGGCTACCGCCGGAGCCAATCCGGTGGTCCTCTGATCATCTTTCTGAGTGTTCTACAGGTCACGGAGCCCTCACGTGTTGCGAGTCAAAAAGTGCAGCATCAGTTTGGCGCCGTCTGTGGGAAGCGACTAATCTCTACGTGCTTTATTCGTAAACTCATCTTTTTCCCCACCGGAAAACCATAGCACCAAATCTCCGACCCCGACAGAATACTCAGAGTTCGCAAAACGCTCAGCGTCAGCCGTCTGCTCCACGCACAAGAGGACCAGCGGCCAACCCTATGCGACAAGAGATCGAAGCAATAAAACGACACAATGAACTGGTGCAGGAGCAGTTGCTAGCCATTACTAGAACGCTGGCAACGCTCACGCAGAACCAAGCGGCGGCTTCTCCTAGCCCGCCGGTCAACTTCGTTGCAGGAACACAACCCCCGGTTGCCACGGGGAATGAAGAACTTCGTGGGCAGGCCCCCGCTAACCAGCCTGGGCACCCCTCAGGCGTTGCTCACGCTGGCCGAGATCCACAGCCATCAACAGTCCCTGGCTGGGGAACATCCGCTTTTGTCCCCGACGTACATTACCGGAGCATTACCCGAGCCCCAACTCCTAGGGTTTCGGGAGCACCCCCGGCACCGCAGGAACCTTATCATGCAGCGCCAGCCCCACCGGTTCGGGTTCCTCCTCCATCCGAAGGGCGCACTCCACCCTATTACCCTGAAGCCGAGGCTGTCAGGCAGGGTTCACAAGATGTCAGACTCAGAGACCCGCGAAGGGAAGAGGAGATTGCCGAGTCTATGGACCGGACAATCGGCTTAAGAGGACCTCAGAACCCTCCAGAGCAGGACGAACTGGCCAGGCTGCTCGGAAGACTAGCCACTCCGTTTACCCACGCCATCATGTCTGAAGAGAGGCCTAGAAAGTTCGTGGTGCCCAAATTCACTCTCTACGACGGATCTGGAGATCCAGGAGATCACCTATCTCATTACCAGCATACGA
This sequence comes from Nyssa sinensis, assembly GCA_008638375.1. Lineage (NCBI taxonomy): Eukaryota > Viridiplantae > Streptophyta > Magnoliopsida > Cornales > Nyssaceae > Nyssa > Nyssa sinensis. The sequence goes on along the minus strand of CM018037.1, from coordinate 10,099,411 downwards.
TGGCCCTTCACGGAGCCTCAGATGCTTTCATGTGCCGAACGTTCATCACCAGCTTGAAGGGAACGGCTCTGAAGTGGTTCCACAACCTCCCTCCGAACTCCGTTGCTAGCTTTTACGAGCTCGGTAGACAGTTCTTGGATAGGTTTATGACCAGCAGGAGGCTCAGAAGGGGACCAGAATTCCTGCTGAACGTTAGGCAGACTAGGGAGGAATCCCTCCGGGCCTACATTGCCCGCTTCAACACCGAGCTCACTGAGATCACGGATTGCAGCCCGAAATTCCTTGTTGCGGCCCTTACTGCCGGGCTTGCCCAAGGTGGCTTCAGAGACTCCTTGACAAAAAGCCCCCCGGCTGATATGGCAGCATTGATGGATCGGGCCAAAAAATACATCAACCTGGAAGAAGCCAACCGCTCAGCCCAGAAGGGCAAGGATCAGACCCAAAGGGATAATCCGAAGCGGGAGGACCATAAGAAGGAGGATCACAGAAGAGACTCCAACAAAAAGAGGGTCAGAAGCCCAGATAAGAAAACAGCTCCTAGAGCTGTGTACAACTCCGCACCAAGGGAGTTCACCAACTTCACGCCTTTGAACACCACTCCGAACCAGGTACTCCGGCAGATCCGAGATTGGGAGAACCTGAGGTGGCCAGAGCCGATCAAAGGAGATCCCAGCCTGCGGGACCAAAGTAAGTATTGCAATTTCCATAAAGATCATGGGCATACTACTAACACTTGCAGGACCCTCCGATATGAGATAGAACAGCTCATAAAGAAGGGACGTCTTCGGGAGTTCGTCAAACAAGACGGAAGGCAGAACCCCCAAGAAGACAAGCCTCAGCAGCGGCCAGATCAGAGGCCCGAACAGAGGCAAGAGCAGCGGGAAGGACGAAACGAGCCTCAGAGGCAGAACAACCATGTTATCTACGTCCTCCATGCTGACTCCCCTGTTACAGGAATGTCCAACAGGGCGAGAAAAAGATATGCTCGGGAGGCCAGAACCGCCCCAAACATCTTGCAGGTCTCCAACGTCGAAAAGAGGCTCAAGCCAGGGCCAGAGATCCAGTTCACCGAGCAAGATCTAGCAGGGGTACACTGCCCTCACAGTGATGCCCTTGTTATCACCCTCAGAATCGCCAACTTCGAAACTAGAAGAGTCCTAGTCGACACTGGCAGCTCAGTCAATATCCTATTCTACGAACCGCTTAAGCGGATGGGCATAGACCAGGACAACGTCAAGCCCACCACTGCCGTAATGGCAGCTTTTGATGGCAGCCTTAGCACCCCCCTGGGGAGAGTTGACCTTCCTACCACTATTGGGGAAGGTGAAGGGCAGAAGACTACCATCTCAGAGTACATGGTGTTGAACATGAAGTCTCCATACAACGTCATCATTGGGAGACCCTGGTTACACCAGATAGGGGCGGTCACTTCGACCTTTCATCAGTGTCTGAAGTACGTCCACAATCAAAGCGTGCACTCGGTCCGAGGATGTCAGCCAACCTCACGAGAATGTCACGCTATTGCCCTCAAGGAGACAGCCCCAAAATAGCAATTACAGTACACTCGGGACTGTGCAGATCCGGTTTTCACTCACACTCCCGAGGTGGAAGATTGCCCATCCGGCGTTGAAGAGCCCCTGAGCCCAAGGGGGTGTGATAGTCGAGCCAAGCCTGTTGGCGAGCCCATCAAGATACTGGTCAGTTCAGGAGCAGAGGGGCGTTATTTGTACATCGGCCCAGACCTTACGCCCGTCGAGCAGGAAAAGATAGTCAGGTTTCTGAAGAACAACCTCTCTATCTTTGCTTGGGAGACTAGGGACATGGAGGGAATAGATCCTAATCTGATAACTCACAAACTAATGGTAGATCCAGACCACCCCCCGGTCAGACAGAAGAGAAGACCGATCGCTCCCGAACGGCATCGGGTTATAAACGAAGAAGTCCAGAGGCTGCTGGACGCCAGGATGATACGGGAAGTTTTTTATCCCGAGTGGTTAGCCAACACTGTGCTCGTCAAGAAGAAGAACGGCAAGTGGAGAGTCTGTGTTGACTATACAGACCTTAACAAAGCATGTCCCAAGGACAGCTTCCCACTACCAAGAATAGATCAACTGGTTGACGCCACTGCAGGGCATGAGCTTATGAGTTTCATGGACGCCTACTCTGGATACAACCAGATCCAGATGTACCCTCCAGATCAGGAAAAGACCGCCTTCATAACCGAAAGAGGACTCTATTGCTACAGAGTGATGCCTTTCGGTTTAAAGAATGCTGGAGCCACTTACCAACGGTTGGTGAACAAGATGTTCAGTCCACTGCTTGGCAGCACCATGAAGGTATACATCGACGACATGCTGGTAAAGAGCCTCCAGAAAGACAGCCACCTCCAGCATTTAGCCCAGACCTTTGATATCCTCAGACAGCACAAGATGAAGCTCAACCCCTCGAAATGTACCTTCGGAGTTACGAAGGGAAAATTCTTGGGGTACATCGTCTCTCAAAGAGGTATCGAAGCAGATCCCACTCAGATCCAAGCCCTGATTGGACTGAAGTCGCCAAAGACCAGAAAGGAGATTCAGGCACTGAACGGCAGAGTCGCCGCATTGAGCAGATTTATATCCAAGTCCACCGATCGCTGCCTACCTTTCTTCAAAGCTCTAAAGGGCGGCAAGGCTTTGCGATGGACAGAAGAATGCGAGCATTCCTTCCAAGAACTAAAGGAGTACTTAGCCTCTCCAGAGCTCCTGTCAAAACCTGTACAAGGAGAAAAGCTGCTCCTGTACCTAGCAGTCTCTGAGAACGCGGTCAGTTCCGCACTAATCAGACAGGACAAAGGAGTACAGAGGCCTATATTCTACGTCAGTAGGGCACTACTCGACACGGAAAAAAGATACCCAGAAGTAGAAAAGCTGGCCTATGCCTTGGTCGTATCAGCCCGAAAGCTTCGACCTTACTTCCAGGCCCATCCAATTGAGATTCCAACTGCTTATCCTCTAAAGTCAATACTGAGGAAACCCGAGGTATCGGGAAGATTGGTCAAGTGGTCTGTGGAGCTAGGGGAGTTTGACATAGCATATGTACCTCGAAACTCCATCAAAGGGCAGGCCTTAGCCGACTTTGTAGCCGAGTTCACCCCGGCACTGCAGAACGAAGCACAAATCGCTGAAACTACAGGAACCTGGCTGCTGTATATTGATGGATCGTCAACCGATCAAGGATCAGGGGTAGGACTGGTACTACAGTCCCCTGATGGACTTACATCGGAAAAAGCAGTCAGCCTGGGATTTAAAGCTTCTAATAATGAAGCTGAATATGAGGCCCTAATCTTAGGGATGAAGCTTGCCCTGGAATGCGAGGCTCAGAACCTCGATGTCTTCTCCGACTCCCAACTGGTAGTAAGCCAAGTTTTGGGAGAGTTTGCCATTAAGGATGACAGGATGCTTCGGTACTCCGAACTGGTGAACCATTTAAAGCATTCTTTCCAGACTTTCACTATCCAGAAGATTGAGAGAAATCAGAACTGCAGAGCAGATGCTCTGGCTAACATGGCCTCCCGCCTCAAGTCTGAAACAGACTCCACCGTTAAAATCTCTTTTCAGCCAGGATCCAGCATTGAGGGAGCATCAGTTGCTCAAGTTGATGAACAGTCCCAGAGCTGGATGACCCCAATCCTCCAGTATCTAAGATCCGGGCTCCTCCCAGAGGATAAAAACAAAGCCAGGAGAATCCGAATCAGAGCGGCTCGGTACCTGATCTTGAACAACAAACTTTACAGGAGGTCATATTCTCAACCTCTGTTAAAATGTTTGGCTCCAGACGAGTCACAATATGTTTTGGCTGAAATTCATGAGGGAATTTGCGGGAATCACAATGGGGGCAAAACTATAGCCCATCGAGCTCTATCACAGGGCTACTACTGGCCCGGCATGCTGAAACAGGCTAAAGAATATGTTCGGAAGTGTGACAAATGTCAGAGATTCGCCTCGTACCAACACCAGCCTCAGCACGAGCTCATTCCGATTCCTAGCCCCTGGCCCTTTGTTCAATGGGGAATGGACATTGTGGGCCCGTTACCACGAGCACCTCCAAACAGGAAGTACCTCCTGGTGGCTATCGACTACTTCTCTAAATGGGCCGAAGCCGAACCTTTAACGCATATTACAGAAAAGGAAGTCGAAAGCTTCACCTGGAAGAATATTGTCTGCAGGTTTGGCATACCACGTGTAATTATCTCGGATAATGGGACACAATTTACTGGTAAAGGCTTCAAGGCATTCTGCGAAAATCTCAACATCAGGCAGCACTTTGCCTCTCCAGGCCATCCACAAGCAAATGGGCAGGCAGAGGTCACCAACCGAACAATCCTTGATGGGTTAAAGAAAAGGTTGGAACAAGCCAAAGGGAAGTGGGCAGAAGAGCTCCCAGGAGTCCTTTGGGCCTACCGTACAACCAGAAGAACTCCCACCTCTGAAACACCCTTCTCATTAGCCTATGGGACAGAAGCAGTAATTCCGGTTGAAATCGGTATGCCAACTCTGAGGACTGAGGCCTTTGAGCAAGAATCCAATGATCAGCAGCTGATGGAGAACTTGGATTTGCTCGAGGAGAGAAGGGATCAAGCCAGCATCAGGATGGAAGCCTACCAACAAAGAATGGTCAATAAATCCATGATAGGACTCAAGACAGTCAGCTTTCAAGTTGAAGACTTCGTCTTAAGAAGAGTCTTTCAGAACACCAAGGATCCCACCATGGGAAAATTGTCACCAAATTGGGAGGGCCCCTACAAAGTGACGAAGGTCGTTCGACCTACCACTTACTGGCTTGAAGACACGACTGGGAAACCTGTTCCTAGGCCATGGAACGTAGAACACTTGCGGAAGTATTATCAATAAAAAAAAATTTTTTTCTTTTACTTCCTTAAAACTATTCATCTATTAATGCACAAGTCTTATGACTTGGTCCATCTATTAATGCACAGGCCTCCAGAGCCTGGTCCATCTATTAATGCACAGGCCTCCAGAGCCTGGTCCATCTATTAATGCACAAGTCTTATGACTTGGTCCATCTATTAATGCACAGGCCTCCAGAGCCTGGTCCATCTATTAATGCACAAGTCTTATGACTTGGTCCATCTATTAATGCACAGGCCTCCAGAGCCTGGTCCATCTATTAATGCACAGGCCTCCAGAGCCTGGTCCATCTATTAATGCACAGGCCTCCAGAGCCTGGTCCATCTATTAATGCACAAGTCTTATGACTTGGTCCATCTATTAATGCACAGGCCTCCAGAGCCTGGTCCATCTATTAATGCACAGGCCTCCAGAGCCTGGTCCATCTATTAATGCACAGGCCTCCAGAGCCTGGTCCATCTATTAATGCACAAGTCTTATGACTTGGTCCATCTATTAATGCACGGGCCTCCAGAGCCTGGTCCATCCATTAATGCACGGGCCTCCAGAGCCTGGTCCATCTATTAATGCACAAGTCTTATGACTTGGTCCATCTATTAATGCACAGGCCTCCAGAGCCTGGTCCATCTATTAATGCACAAGTCTTATGACTTGGTCCATCTATTAATGCACAAGTCTTATGACTTGGTCCATCTATTAATGCACAAGTCTTATGACTTGGTCCATCTATTAATGCACAGGCCTCCAGAGCCTGGTCCATCTATTAATGCACAAGTCTTATGACTTGGTCCATCTATTAATGCACAGGCCCTCAGAGCCTGGACCATCCCCAACTAGCGGGTTCTGTAATCCAGTCTATCCAAAGGCAGAAATTCCGAGCACCTGTCAACTAAAGTTTACTAGAACGGAATACCTCGGATCTGACACTTACATTATTTGACTTATCTGTCAAATAAATCAGCACCATGGTTTCAACCAAAGGTGAAGTACTTCGATTCTGGCATTTTTCTAAGTTTTTGATTTATTTTCAGAACAATCGGCAACACATTAGAAGATGCTTAAGTTTCAAAAGAGCACATTCACAGAAAGTATCAGCTCAGAGAAGAAAAAATTCAACTTTATTAATAACTCAAAAAGATTTACATCAGTACCAAGAAGCTATTACAGAAGCTACTACAGAAGCTATTACAAAAGCTATTACAGAAGCTACTACAGAAGCTATTACAGAAGCTATTACAGAAGCTACTACAGAAGCTATTACAGAAGCTATTACAGAAGCTACGCTTGGCAACATAATGGCTCTTCTCCTGGGATGATAAAGGGGCACAAGATCCAAAACCTTCAAAACCGCCTTCATCGGCTCCATTTGAAAGGAAGGAACCCTGAACCCCAATCTGCATCAAGTAGTGCCCAGGCCATTTCATCATCACTATCACTGGTCCCATGACCAACGGATGATGAGGGCTCTGAGCCTTAGGAGACTTTTCATTCTCCACCTTTGTAATCGGCATGACTCCTCAGAAGAGTAAAGCAAGGGTCTCTGCCAAGACACATGGGGGGGAAGGTAGTCTACCTTCAATCTTCTTCTTCACACCGTCTGTTTCACCCCAGCCACTTAGTGCAAGGGTCTCTGACAGAGCGTGAGGAAGGGAAGGCAACTCACCTTCGTCTTCATCACCAACACCCCAGGCCTCGGTTGAATCAGGGAGGGGCCACCACCAATCGGAGAAATCTCGACCGGATGCCAGAGGAAACAAGAAGACTTGGGCCTCCTTCAATCCTTCCTTGGAGACTGAAAAAAGGGGGAGGTTAACTCTCGGCCACAGGCTCATTATTCCTAACTCAGGCAAGGAATCTTCCATCATCTCCGGACGAATGGGAGAAACTCCGGTAGCATATGAGGTTTCTCTCACGAACAAATCGGGGAGCAAAAGGGTTGAGCACAACCGTATGCCCCGTTTCCATATATATAGACCCTTGGAGTCCAAAAGCCACCCAACTGAACCGTCGCAACGGTGAAAAAGAGAGTGGCCTTGAAAACCCAAACGACGGTCGAATGACTAAGCGGTGCATTAAATAAGCCTCTTCAATATACCAAGAGACAGAGTACAGAATTCTCAAGACATAGACCGCAGTCCAGTACTTAAGCTCCCAAATCAATAAAGAGGGGAACAAAGTCTAAAGTAAATAGACCCCCATTCAGACCTACTAGTCTTAACTATTTCATAACAGGTCAAGACACGTAACAAAGACCAAGCAGATCGGATATATCCCAATCCCGAGTACTCAGCATACCGAGCATCATAATAACGAGCACAAGCTGCTCAGTTAACCTCACAGACTCTTAATTCAGAGCAGTCTATCTCAGAACTCTACAGGGATCCACTCCCGCTCTGTCAGGCTCTATCTATCTGGCTATATCTACTTTCTCGTCTTATTTTAATAAGGCAGATCTATATTCACTATTCCATGACAAGTATTGAAGATTAAGAAAGCAACTATTTGATCTAGCATGCAAAGGGTTCAAAGCAGCCACACTTGCAACAAAATTCACAAGAAGGAAAAATACAAGCAGAATCTGAAGAAAAGTCAATCTTATTGATCAGAAGGGAAAATGTATTCACTACATCAAAAGAAAAAAAAAAAAAAAAAGTCAAAAGCCTATAAAAAGCCTCAGGATTTCCCAGAGGGGCCTGCATCCTCTTCCAAATTAAGGGCACGAGCCCCAGCAGTCTTATCCGGATCAGGACGAGATGAGGTGGGTTCAGGAGGAACGATTGATGACACATCAAAGTCCGGGAACTGAAGTTGGAATCTAGTTCGGAAATTCTCAAAGCCGAGCAGGATCAGGTCATCACCCATCTGATCAACTTCCTCTTTTAATTCCATCTCAGCCTCAGCTTTGGCTTGACCAACTGCCTCCTGAACCCTCTGATCAATGGAACTACGGAGACCAACCAGCTCCGCCTCAAGCCTCTCAACCGTCTGAGCAAATATATCCCTCTCAGACTCTGCCACCTTAAGGCTGGTGGTAGCTCTCTCCAGACCCTCTTCAGCAGACTGAATTTTGGAACGGGCTGTTCCGAGCTCCAGTCTCATCTCGTTCACCTCCGTCCTTAGCTTCTCGGCCTCCTCAAGGCCCATGGGGGTCACCATCAGAGCAGCTAAACTATGCATGCTCTGTATAAAGCAAGACAGATAAATTAGAGCGAAACAAATGAGCAAACAAAAGGCCAGGGAAAGGCTTCAGAAGTTACCTTCATCTGGAGAGTCATCATCTCAGTCATCAATTTGGAGGGATCATCCCCTCTGTACCGATGTGGGCCCTGAGCCCATATTTGATCAAATGCCTTCTTGGCAATATGATAATCCGGCTCAACAAATGGCTCAGAAGGAGCGGCAGGAGCTTTCCCCTTCCTAGACCTCTTGCTCGGACCAGGAGGAACAGCCGATACAGGAATGGCAGGCTCGGCTTCCTCAGCCTCGGCAGGGGAGGGCTCAGGGGAACCAGAGATCAATCTCCTTCTCTTCACTTCTAAAGGAGCATCAGGCTCAGCTGGGGAGGAAGACTCCCCCACCACTTGAGGCTTCGGCACTTCCCACCTCGAGGCTAGCCTCCTCTTAAACTCTGCGCTACGGGTGGCCATCACTTGGTCCGGAGTGACGATAACAGTATGAGCCCGGTTAGAAGTTGAAAGCAAAGCCCGGTACTGATCCTGCAGAGCTTTAGTAAACTTGGGCCTCTTCCGAGCACTCTTGACTGCACAAAGGAAATGAAAAATACCAAGTTTGTCAGTTCTGAAGATATAAGTAAAGCTAAAGCAAACCCAAGAGAATAAGTCTCACCCCTATGGCCCGTAACACAAGGAAACGACGAGGTCTCTCCGGCCTGGAAGTCCTTATGCTCCCATCCTCCTCCAACGAAGAAGTACCACTTCTTCCACGTCTTGTTGGAAGTAGGAACGGAAGACAGGGGTCGGAACCCCTTCTCGAAGGACATATAATAGAGGCCCTCGGCCTGCTTGAACTTCAGATCCATATTGCTACGGATCAAGTCCAGAGACACGTCCACTTTGTTCAGATGTCCCAGCACCATAAATCCTAGAAGATGCCGCCAGCTATTGAGATTCAGGTCGGCAGGGCAGAGCTTGAACCAGTAAAAGAATTGCCTGACTAAATCCGGCAATGGAAGCCTTAAGCCCATTTCAAACCAGGCAAGGAAAACGCAAATCTCCCCGGCTTTAACATCTTGGGGACGGTCCATGGGTCCTGGAACTCTGCAAGTCACATTTGGGGGAAATTCAAATTTCACCCTCCATTCATCCAAGAGGCTTTGAGTGACGGCACTCTCACCCTCTTCTCTATGAGAAGACCTACCAGAGGTCTCCCCGGCCCTGTCTCGGGGCTCTTCGAAAGCATCAACTATTCTAACCCCTGGACTAGGGGGAGGATCAACAGGCCTCTCCTCAATAATTTCAAGAGCAGGGTTACCTACATCTCCTACAACAGACGGACCAGCCATCTCAGAATGGTCTCCTACTCCCTCATTCACAATTCGAGATTCCGAAGGAACAGACATTATTCTCAAACTCAAGAAAAAAGAAGCAAGAGAGGGGAAAAAATCAGTCGAACCTGTTTTCACTTAGGGGATCTGTATTCTTCAAGGTCGCACGAACCAACAATGGCGGATGAAATCTTCTAGCACAGTAAAAATATCGAGGGAAAGGTCATTTCAAAAATCTCATCCCGTATTTATAAACACGGTATCAGAAGGGACCCACCAAGCCCAAACGCCATGACGGTTCAGAACAATGATGCTCTCGAGAAAACCAACTATCCGCCCAGTATAATTGTGACCTTGAAAAGACTTAATCGCCGACTACGCAATAAATAACGCCCCAACAATTGTCTTGGAAGGCGAAAAAGCGAGACACATAACTCTCTTAGCCCTAGTTACTTACATCAAACTAGGACTTGGGGGGGGAGTAACTGATATACCATAAAAAGACAGGCCAATCAACACTTGACACGTATGACCACGGTCCGATTTATGTTTAGCTAGCATGATTCTCGCTCAGCCAATGACATCCAGATCATCACATAAGGTCGGAAGTGACCAAACAAATATATCCAGAACTGATCACAGGGTCCAGACCAGAGCTTCAGATCTCGTCACCGCCTTAGCGGATTCCGAGCAAAGAATAGGGAAACAGTCTCCAATACGGAAACTACCATTTATGATTATCTCCATCTACGACTCAATGCCCACAAGGTAACTGCAATCTCCGATGATCATATCCCTATATTCATGGCGTCGAATCCTAATCAACTTAGGAAAGCTTCGGCCTATATATTAAACCCTAGAGGTACGCTATTAAATTCATGCTCATTCTTTGACTTTCAATACAGTCTTTCAATTCCTTTACTCACTTAAGCATCGGAGCGGCTACCGCCGGAGCCAATCTGGTGGTCCTCTGATCATCTTTCTGAGTGTTCTACAGGTCACGGAGCCCTCACGTGTTGCGAGTCAAAAAGTGCAGCATCAATAGCCTTATATATAGTTAATTGCTTGTATTTATACTGGTTATTCAGTTGTGTGTGGTATGAATTCACATATCCATAGTCTATGATGGAAATCTGATGGAAATAAATATTTCAGCTGTGTCTACATATTTAGCCGTCTTACTGTTATGTGAAAGCAGATTGTTGGTAAATTGTTACCTGCTTAGTTTTTTTGTTTTTCATTTTCAAAATTTGGGTAAATAAAAGAAAAGAAAAAGTTTCATAACCGATTTTCTATTTTTCTTTTTGGAAAATTATTATCACAGAGAAAATGTAATAATTATGGACCTCTATTTTGATACTATTATACACATGATACTTCAACTTTTAATCATTATTACTTATCTTTCCATATGACTAATTTTATACAACATGATATAGCTGAAGAATTGCACAATCCTAGATTATCAAAACAGATGACATGTCAAAGTCAATACGTTCATCTGTCAAATTTATATTTTGAAATTATTATAATTTTCAATTGACAAAACTATTTTGTTGTAATATGTTCAAATCCATTTGCCTAAAGTTCCTAAGCCTTATGGTCATCTATACATTCAGAGATTCATAGAGATTCTTCTTTAATGATGATGGTCACAATGTTAGGTGAGGCAATGTATTTGGATACATATGGCCTAGGATTTTTACACACACTTTATTCATATAAATTATTTGAAGCATTATTTTCTAAGTGTGGAATTGTGAATTATTCTTGGTATTAAAAATAGACTCAATGTTTCAAGAGATAAAATATTTTTAATTCGAGTCAATTTTTAATAGCAAGATAGTGAGTTCGATTGAGCGTTTTGACTCGATTGTTCAAACCAACCCTAACTTCGTTTGAATGATTAGGACAGTGAGGTCGTATAAAGTTGTTATGGGATCTCTTGGGCTTGGTCGTTTGACCAGTGACTTCATAATAAGGCTTTGTGGCACCTTATGGGAATGCTTGGTTGAACGACCAAAGCAGTAAGTCTTAATGAGACGTCATAATGGCGTTCATTCAAATGACCATTGGCTTCATTCAAATGACCAATCTGGTTTTTGTGCAAATTTCTAAAAACTGTTCAAAAAATTGCTTCCTTTTTACCCTAGGACTGTATATTGCCTTTAATACGATTTTGAAAGAAATTTTGGCTATTGTAACTTATTTCATTCTTCTAATTCCAAAAGGATTTTAATTGCATTGACATGTTCACATAATTCAAAGGCCAATTGATCTAAAAAGCCTACCATACTTTTTACAATATCCTTGGAGTACAAGCTTGTGGATTTCAAGTTGTATGTGAATGGTAAAGTTTGAGGTACATGGGAATTTACAACTACAATTGAGGTTGTCCATTCGTGAATTAGAAGTGAAAATTTACTTGAAGTGTGCTTGAGGATTCAGTCAGACGAGATTCAGATCAAAAGCGAGGCTTGAGGAACTAAGTCATTGTGTCTATAGAATTTGTAATCACCAAAGCTATTCTAATGGATTGTGTGCATCTGGGTGAGCGTCCCAGGATTTTCCAAAGCAGATATGATTGATCTTTTGCGGTTTTCTCGTCAACAAAAATTGATATGTCATCTCTCTAGTCTTAATTATTGTTTTAGCATTATTACTATCGTATATTGATACATGTTGCCGATTGTTGATCACACACGTGAATATAACTCACTTAATTGAAGTGATAACCTTAATCATAAAAAACAAGTTAAAGTTTGTCAAGACAAATTTTTATTTTCCATATAGATCTATCCACCCTTCTTTAGGTCTATCTTCTTTCATCTAGATATATAAAAGGCCTTTTCAAAGTGGTATCATAGCAAAAATCTTAGGCATTAGATTGATTATAATTCTTGTCTAGATGGATTGTTTATGTGAAAGAAATTTTGTAACCATCATCCATTTTTTTATGGTTTCAATTGCATTTATTGAAAAGCTAAGATGAGAGCCTCTCTTAAGTCCATTGATGAATATGTTTGGTTGGTTGTAGAGAGTGGTTGGACACCTCCTGTCACCACATCTACTGAGGATAAGACTTCAAATAGTATATATATTTTTGCTTAAAAATTAAGCTTTAAAGACTCTGGTAGTTTTTTTTATTATTAGGAGAGTTATCAAAGACTTTGGTATGTATTTAGGTCTCATTTTCGGTCAAGACTATTTTTTATTACTTTCTCTCTCAAGGTACTTTTGATGCATGACACATCATCTATTATTTAATTATTTAATAATAAATAAATAATGTGTCATGTATACAGGAGAAGTTAGAGAAAAAGTGTAATGAAAAAGATCTTAGTCCCACATTTTCAGTGTAGTTGATTAAGGTGGGGGTCAGTGGTGTTCTGCTGCCTTTTCATTGAGCCCCTTATACAGGTAGTGCCAGACCTAGACCTTATACAGGTAGTGCCAGACCTAGACCTTATAAGTTTAAGTTTAGGAGGGTATAAATGTAAAAATTAAGATTTAAGAGAATCTTTTGTAAAAACATGAAAAATTTTGAGGAAAAATTCTTAAATTATTTGTAAAATTTTATAAATATATATATATATATATATAAGAATAAGGTTAAAATTTTAAAACTTGAGAGCTATTTACCCTTTTTGGGACGAGGAATTATACCATGAGATCATCACACTTCGTTATTGTGTGATGACATCTTACAAATTGTTAAAACTTTTTTTAAAAAAGATTTCCCTTATAAATTATAAAAAAATATAAACTTTATGAGAAACCTTGACACCATGCACGTTAAACATGGTGGGACGGCCTCTTCGTTGCGTCAAAGAAAGAAATTAATGCTGTCCTCATCCTAGTGTGTTAACTATTGTTGTCTTTTGAGTGGCATGTCAAGTATACCTATTGTAGTATTGGGTCTTTAGTTTCATATGATATAATAAATCAAGTAACAAATGCACATGTACTTATTAATTTTATTTAATTTTTATTAAAATTAAATAGTCACATAATATATATGTGATTGCATACGTAATACAATAAGATTATGACACGTACATGAGTAAGAGGAGATTCCTCATATCTGATTTGGAGCCAAAAAATGTCTTAAATCAAGACATTTAGATACCCTGACTAAGGGCATATTCAACTCATCACATTCAAATTCATCTTTATTTTGGCAACTTCTTGAACTTTAAAGATGATGGGTCTTACATTTTTACATTTTCACATACATGCATATAGTCATAACCGAGTTTTTAGAAAGAGAAACAAATAGTAAATTTGATATTATGAGTAGAATTGGATCTGATTCAATTTGATCCAAATATTTTCGGGTTAGGTCGAGTCGGTTCGATTTTATCATTGTTGCGATTCAATTCTGGTTCTAATATTTTAGAACTGTTCAAGGTCGGGTCGATTTCGATTCTTTTATAACCTAACCCAACTCACCTTTAAATTTTTTCAATATAGTGAAGTAAAAAAAAATCGCTAATTTATTTTTAAATTGGTATAAAATTTAAAAACATGAATAGTATTTTTATTTTTAATCTTCAAATTTGAAGATCTATTAATTATTTTTATAACACTCTAAACTAATAATTAATTATTTTATACTATGTAAATAAATATTTTAAATTTAAAATTAATTTATCAAGAATTTTTTAATTATTATTAATTATTTATATTCTAATTTATTTTAATTTGTAATTTCTTAAATATATCATGAAATTTTTAACTTAAAAAAGTGATAAATAATTGACTTCCAAACGGGGCTAGGCTTACATGAATGCAATTATACATTGTCATTCCTAAACATTTAGTTACAAACCCTACCCTTATTCAAAAAGTTAAGACTAATAAAAGATTTACAAGTCTCAACTCTAAATAACTTAACAAATAGGAATGTTTTAAAGTAAAATTAAAGGGGCATAAATAAATAACTTTTGTGACGGGGTTTGTGTATGTGTGTCTAGAATGTTCAACTTAAAGGGTTAAACAGTTAGGCAGAACTTGCCCTCCCCAAAACCAACCATAAAAAGAAAAAGAACACTCATTAATAACGTGACATGGCAAGTTATCTCTGCCATATCTGCAACAAGAGTAACAATGACGAGAAGTTCTTGCATGAATCGAGTTCATAACTTAGTTCATGAAGTCCACTAATCACATATTGTTATCTGACAAGATGTGTCACGACCCGAAACCCACCTTACGTGGATCTCGAGGATGTGATGCCAGTTGGCCACCTTTTTGGTTTTTCCCACCGTCAATGCGACCAACCAAAGGCAACTTTGAACTTTACAATGAATTGCATTCTAAATGTAGGGTCAAAGCAGCGAAAATTAAAACCTTTTTAAATTGTAAATGCAATTCATCCAAACACATCATAGCATGTCTAGAATCAGTCACCAAATATCTCTAAAGTATCAATATACATGCTCCAATGCATCCATTCTATATCAATGAATTACTTAAGCGGAAGTCACATCAATACAATTTAGCTGATCAAAACTCATCTCCAATGATCAACAATCAGAATGTCTCCAAGTACAATTTAATCATAGTGATCCAACATACTAGGCTAACCTCATCACTAATGATGTAATATTATAATATAAATTGTGAACTTAACCTTACAGTGTTTACGTTCAATCTTTGACTTGGAGTTCATATCGTCAATGTCGTTCATTGTGCATCACTAGTTCCACTAGTTATCTCATTGCGTTTCATCCCACATAATGTCACCTAAAAAATGTTAGATAAATGGAATGAGCTTAAACAAGCTCAGTAAGTAAATTCCTAGCTTTGCCATGGGTCAGGGTTAGTTCACAAGAATAATAGAAGAAAGGGATAACAGATAGCCAATAGCCAACGAGCAACAGTGATTGCATAGCCAGTCACCAAGATGCACAACAATAATGACCCGAGGGTCCAAAAGGCTTATCCCAAAATAAGATACAAGAAGATAGTAATAATGAATCCAACAACCGGGATCTAGCCAATCCTGATAATCTGCTGCCACAACAAATGTGATAGCCAATCAAAAGTATAACACGCTTGCATAGAATATGATCATCCAACGAGTACCAAAGATATATCATCATCGAGTAAAGTATAACATGATCGCAATAATATGATCATTCATAGGGCATAGAATATGATCATTCAACGATTACCAAAGATATATCATCATCGAGTAAAGTATAACATGATCGCAATAATATGATCATTCATAGGGCATAGAATATGATCATTCAACGATTACCAAAGATATATCATCATCGAATACTAACAACCCAGAATGCGTGAATCACCCGGGGCCCGGCATACCCCACTGGAACTATCACGACCCGAAACCCACCCTATGCGGATCTCGTATCGTGGGGCCGACCCAATGGCCGTCCCTACTTTTTCCATTCTTTTACCAATGATAACAGTAAATAATATAAACATGACATTAAAGTGCGGAAGCTTTATTACAATTATTGTTCAAAGACTAAACTTCAAACTAACAATAAATTGATCCTAAACCACTCTTAGGTGGTGAGTACATGGGAGAGACTTCATTCATTACTATTATGCTCCTCAACTGTCTCCTTAATCTCTGGATCTCCTACTGTGGTTCTGTAACATTCTCACCTAAAAAAAATTTAGTAAGGGGTGAGCTACAAACTCAGTAAGTAAACGCCTATCTCAAATACGGGGTTAGAGTAATCATGGAACATATAGGATCATGGATGAACATGATAGCCAGTCATGGAAACAATTCCAGTCACCAATAAGGTGCCAAAATGGCCAATGAACAGTAAGGCATGATAACCCAATAAGAATAGTGATATAACATGAATACGAGAACATTCAACATTCACAATCGACATAAATGTACTGCCACAATGGAATGATCTCAATCGAGTCAAATGAATAAAGGTACTGTCAATCATGGAACTATTCGTAGTGAAATGAAACATCACATGAATCCAATGAACCTCACATAACAGTCAACATGAACGATGCATTTACTCTGTTCAGGGTTTGGCAGACCCTCGGTCTTTTGGGGCCCGGCATACCCCCCTTTAACATGAAGGCATATAAAATGCCATTAAAACTCACTGCGTAAAAACGCCATCATTGCCACATGTCCGTTTGACCCGTAGGTCCCATAAATTGACCCGTAGGTCCAGTCAATCAGATAGCATCAGAAGGGTAATGTGTCTGAGCACAAGACCCAGCATTTAACATAAATTAGGATTATATTGTATTCCATATGAGGTGTGCAAAACGTGGAACATCATAGCATAAGCATACAGTGAATAACATCAACACAATGAATCAAGCCATGAACCATCAACCAATAGACATCCACCAGGTAGAACAATATCCATGGTGGGAACAATAACAGTGGGTATAAATACATGAGTACAAAATTGGTAGTATAGAAAGATCGTGGCTTGGAAAACCACGTATAAAAGATAGAAATCCACTTACCTTATCAATGTCTTAATATCCCGTGACTTCCTCCTTTCCTTTTGACTTGCCTATAAATCAATAAACACGTTTCAGCTTTCATATAATTTACCGAATTTATGCCTCGTTACTCTAAATACCTCCCTTACTAATTTATACTTTACGATTTTCATTTTAAACTTAATTTATCCAAGGGCAAAATGGTCATTTACGTGTCTCTACTTTTTGGGTTCTTTTTTCATAATTTGGACTTCACCGTTAAGTCCAGTAGGTTTGAATTAATAAAAATTCATTATTTACTTAACTAAATCGGAGTCCGTTCGACTTACCTTTGACGTAGGGGCATTTTGGTCATTTTGGCATTTTACGGTTATTTTATCTTTTCGAGACTCCGTCTCGTAAAACGGACCTCGCCATTAAATTCAGAGGGTCCAAAATAGTAAGTTTTCATTATTCGTTCTACTAATTTAGGCGTTGAAATTAAATTTAAAATTTATTAATTTAAATCACTTATTTAAATTAATTAATCTAGCTAATACATATAGTATTTGAGTCCAAACAGACCACATGTGCCTTGGTGGCACAGTGGCTAAGCTTCTCCCCCTTTCTCCTTTTGGTCACAGGTTCAATTCACTACCCATACAAATTTTTCGTTCCTCGTTATATTTTTTTTTAATTTCCTGTTCAAGTTTAACCCAACCATTGGATAGCTCTCCTTTCTAACCAAACACTATCTAAACTCAAATTTAAAAATTTACTCATGAAGTACAAGTGTTGGGCAGTCATCTGAATGGGTGGGTCGGGTCAGACCCGACCCGGTTTGGCCCAAATAAAATCACAAAGTCCAGCCGCACAGCAATACTTCCCAGCATTTTGGTTGTCTTCTCCGTCAATGGCGACTTGCCGACGACGGATTTTCTCACGTTTTTCAGTGGGGTTCACACCTACAGATCATGGACAACTCAAATCTACTGTCGGATTTCAAATCGGAGTACCGGAGCACACCCAAATTAACCGGAACAGTAGCGCACTAGGGGCTGTGCGGTTTTCCAGCAGCCCCTTTCCCTTCCGTTTTTCCCCGTTTTCTCCTACGGTTTTGATCCAATTTTAATTCTAGAAATTTCCTGCACCCAAGAGGATGAACTCCCCATGATTTAAACAAATTTTATCACATCAAAATTACACCACTTAATTTGAATTCTTTCTTTGTAATTTCTGTTTTCTTACTCGTTTCTAGTTCATTTTTACTTGGAAACAATCTGTCTAAACCACAAAGACCCTTAGGAAAAGGAAAATCACAGGCAAGAAAATTCAAAAGATCAAAGATTAATACAGTAAGTCATTACTTGTGTGATGCACCCTCATGACAAGAATGAATTGGAGAATTGCATATAAAAATGCAGCTCCTCAACACCTCCAAGCCGAAGCCAAGATGAGTTCTTTACGCTGCCAGCATAGAACCAGTGATGACTGTCTCTTCTCGACATGGAAGCCCGAACTGAAGTTCTCTTTATCTCCAGTAGCCAAATGGTCTCCAATTTTATCAAATTCAACGACTGATATGATATCAACTTCCTGAACTTCTCTCTCGCCGTTCGTTCCCCAAACTCTTGCGAGAATTTCCACTCCAGAGGCTGTGGTGGCCCTGCCGTAGCAGCAACCCATTACCACAACCGTTCATTATTTCCAACGACCTTCCCAACCAAATTGACACACAAAATCCTCCAAAGACCGTAACTCAATGCCTCAACCATCAATACAATCCAGCCATCTCACAGAGATAACCCAAAACTGTCACCACCACCATCGCCACTTGAGCTACCTCCTTCCTTCTCCGTTTTTTTTTTTCTTTTACGTTTTCTTTTTGTTTCTAGTTCTAACGCTTCCCATTGTTGTATATATATATATATAGATATAACTCTCTAATTTTTCTCCGAGACCCTTCAGTTTTCCTACGGCTACAACTCTCCCAATTCCTCTCTTTTAATATTCAGTTACATATTGTAACTGAGATACATATATATGCCTTCACATATATAGACTTATATATTTATACCTATATATATATATATATCTTGTCCACATTTCAAATTCCTATTTTTATTTCTTTCTTATTCTTATTATTTATTTATTTATTTTTCCCGCTATTCATTTGCCCTGGCATTCATCCATATATTCAATATAAAAACAATAGGCTTTATTCAATTATGTTTAAATGGCTTGACCAGTTACAAATTGGGTCAGGGTATTACATTCTACGCCCTTTAAATTGAGTTTTGTCCCCAAAACTCAAATGTTCATAATTCATGAAACTTTGTCACCTCATCATGTCAGTTTCACCGTCATAATTTCCTTTGCAACCTGTCTCTTGGACTTATCTCTAGTCTTCAGATACTACATTCTTAGGCAGAAAAATTTCTTTATATAAGGTTTACAGTTCTTTTGTATTCCTCTTTGTTTTATTTCAATAGTGCATTTGGAAGTCAAGGGTTTGACATTTTAACTTCCTCGAGACTTTTAACTCATTTTCTCCAGATTTTAATATTAACATTATGACTAGAGCTCTGCTACTTCCATTACTTACCCTGAGTCATCTTTTCAGTTACTTGACTATTTTTCCTTGCTACCAGTCTCCTAACTAGTTTTGCAGCTAGTTGTTATATTTATCTCATTTAGTATTAAGTCGTAATTGTTTTATTGTTCATGGTCTCCCACCTTCCATTGACATGTGCCAAGTAAAGATATCTAGCACCTCGATCCCTTTTTTTTTTCTATCCGTTTCTTTGGTAGTGGTCCTAAGAAGTCAACGGTGTAACTAGACTACACCACCTCTATCGTTTAGAGTGTTTTGGACATCTCATTCAAGTACTTTAAGTTTTCCTAAGGACAAAGTATCATATTCCCTTTCATTTTCATGAACATCTTTTGGTTCGTGTTAGGACGATTTACTTGTATTCTCCGTGCATTACAATCTTTATCATATACATGGTAACCTCATATTTATTCGAAATTTTTATTTGTGATTCTCAATCAAGTGTCCATTTCTTGAAGATTTATCAATCTTTTTTTTTTTTTTTCACTTGTATTGTTCATTGGCATTACTGTCTTTGTTTTCAAATTCATGCTTATCATTTTATAATTTAGATAGATTAAGGAGATCAATTCCTCTATTTTTTTTTTCCATCATGGAAATTCCCTACTTCCTTGGTGTCACAATTCATTTATTCCTACCTTCTACCTCGATCTTGATTGTTCTCGTAACCCAATTAATTAGGTAGCACTTCAACACAGTCGTTGTCATCACTAGTTTTTATATGCATTACGTATGCCACAATTTTCATCCCTTTAATTGCTAGGTCACGTAAATCCTCAAAATCATTCAATGTCATCAATCATTTATCTTTTGAAATAGATTCAACTAATTCAATAAAGTACCGCCCACAATTGGGTCATATTGTAACCTAGCTCAACAAGATCCATTGAATTTTCCCAATGATCATTCATCATGTGTCAATCTCCTTTTAGAATCATTACATTTCATAAATGTTCACTTGATAGCATCATTTAATCAGTATCTGTCTACCAATAATTCATTTGCCTTTACCCTATATGACTCACTCGAGAATCCCCCTAATTCTGATATATCATCAGTCCATCTAGAGTCTCAATGCCTCATGTTACCATTTAGTAAATCTTCTCCCGACTATCTCTTACATAGACTTGTTATTAAATCCCTCAACTTTCTAAGATTTCACAATCCCAACTCTATGTCACTCTATATCTTTTAAAAGAGCATTTGTTGTTGCCCTTATTAAAATGCTAGTTTCCCCAATTCATAGATCAATTCCAATGTAATGACTTAAGAGTCATCCACCTCAACACTGGTATTATTCTTCCTAAGAATTCTCAACCTTTGTCCTCAAGCATACTACTTCCTCCCAAAAGTTACTATTCATTTAATCATCTCAATCATCCAAGAAACATCAAGTCAGTCATAGCATAGTCTTTCCCGAAAACTAGTAACCTTAGTATTTAATCAAGCTATTGTTTTCCAAAAGTCACCAATCATTTAACTATTTAAATCCTCGAATTCTTAGTTCCTCCAAAGATATCTAATCGGTTAATAACCGTGTACTTATGATCTGTATCTCATATGCCTTATATATATCATTCAATAATGATTTCCTCGTAATACCTCAAAATCATGTATCATCTCAATTTCATGGTTTCTCTATATGATTACTACCAGTTCTGTCTTTACAATAATTTGAATCACATTGACCTCTAATAGTTATTCAGAATCTTCTATCATTTACCTTCATCCAACTTGGTAGAGTATTGACTAAAATTGTATCACACCTCATCTTAGATTACAAGATTCATGGATCTCTCCCGAATATTCATTCATTATGTGTCAGCCTCTTTCCAAAATCATCACAGTTCATAAGATCAATTCTGGAAATCTCGCTCCTTTAGTACTTGTCTTCACCACTCTACTCATCTTCACCCTATCAGTGTCTACCTATGACTTACTCGAGAATTTTCATATTTTTGGTCCTCCTAAAATTATCCATTCAGTTCCCTACAAACTATCTCTCATTCAAGCCTTAGTTATCTATCCATAACATTTATAGAAATCTCTTCAAATATTTTCAATGTCATTCCTTGAGAATCCTCCTCGTTTTTCTTTTAAACATATTTCTATTTCCTTAAAGGTCACTAATTACCCAATCATCTCACTTGTTCAAGAATCACCGATAACATATAGTCTTTTCCCCGATATATAGTATTCACTAATAATAATCTCTTTATGGTATTGGAACAGTTAACAAGTAGCCTAGAGGTTCTGTTTCAGAGTTCAACCTAACAGTAAATGCGGAATTATAAATCAATTCTCTAGACAATATATGAGCAGGTTGTAAGTAATTGAAAAATACCTACGGATACTGGTACAGTAGCCCAATCATCTTTTGGTGTTAACCTTTCTTGTAAAGGATAATCAGTCAATGTATATGTAAAATAATTATCAGTGTTCGCATAAAAGTCTAGCCTAGTAATGTCAGTATTATCTATCGACTAACTCTTAGACTTTAACAATTCCAGTACTCTAATCCTTTCTCCCATGACTCACTAGAACCTAAGACTTTGCTCTGATACCAAGCTGTCACGACCCGAAACCCACCTTATGCGGATCTCGTATTGTGGGGCCGACCTAATGGCCATCCCTACTTTTTCCATTCTTTTACCAATGATAACAGTAAATAATATAAACATGACATTAAAGTGCGGAAGCTTTATTACAATTATTGTTCAAAGACTAAACTTCAAACTAATAATAAATTGATCCTAAACCACTCTTAGGTGGTGAGTACATGGGAGAGACTTCATTCATTACTATTATGCTCCTCAACTGTCTCCTTAATCTCTGGATCTCTTACTGTGGTTCTGTAACATTCTCACCTGAAAAAAATTTAGTAAGGGATGAGTTACAAACTCAGTAAGTAAACACCTATCTCAAAAACGGGGTTAGAGTAATCATGGAACATATAGGATCATGGATGAACATGATAGCCAGTCATGGAAACAATTCCAGTCACCAATAAGGTGCCAAAATGGCCAATGAACAGTAAGGCATGATAACAGAATAAGAATAGTGATATAACATGAATACGAGAACATTCAACGTTCACAATCGACATAAATGTACTGCCACAATGGAATGATCTCAATCGAGTCAAATGAATAAAGGTACTGTCAATCATGGAACTATTCGTAGTGAAATGAAACATCACATGAATCCAATGAACCTCACATAACAGTCAACATGAACGATGCATTTACTCTGTTCAGGGTTTGGCAGACCCTCGGTCTTTTGGGGCCCGGCATACCCCCCTTTAACATGAAGGCATATAAAATGCCATTAAAACTTACTGCGTAAAAACGCCATCATTGCCACATGTCCGTTTGACCCGTAGGTCCCATAAATTGACCCGTAGGTCCAGTCAATCAGATAGCATCAGAAGGGTAATGTGTCTGAGCACAAGACCCGACATTTAACATAAATTAGGATTATATCGTATTCCATATGAGGTGTGCAAAACGTGGAAAATCATAACATAAGCATACAGTGAATAACATCAACACAATGAATCAAGCCATGAACCATCAACCAATAGACATCCACCAGGTAGAACAATATCCATGGTGGGAACAATAACAGTGGGTATAAATACATGAGTACAAAATTGGTAGTATAGAAAGATCGTGGCTTGGAAAACCACGTATAAAAGATAGAAATCCACTTACCTTATCAATGTCTTAATATCCCGTGACTTCCTCCTTTCCTTTTGACTTGCCTATAAATCAATAAACACGTTTCAGCTTTCATATAATTTACCGAATTTATGCCTCGTTACTCTAAATACCTCCCTTACTAATTTATACTTTACGATTTTCATTTTAAACTTAATTTATCCAAGGGCAAAATGGTCATTTACGTGTCTCTACTTTTTGGGTTCTTTTTTCATAATTTGGACTTCACCGTTAAGTCCAGTAGGTTTGAATTAATAAAAATTCATTATTTACTTAACTAAATCGGAGTCCGTTCGACTTACCTTTGACGTAGGGGCATTTTGGTCATTTTGGCATTTTACGGTTATTTTATCTTTTCGGGACTCCGTCTCGTAAAACGGACCTCGCTATTAAATTTAGAGGGTCCAAAATAGTAAGTTTTCATTATTCGTTCTACTAATTTAGGCGTTGAAATTAAATTTAAAATTTATTAATTTAAATCACTTATTTAAATTAATTAATCTAGCTAATACATATAGTATTTGAGTCCAAACAGACCACATTTGCCTTGGTGGCACAGTGGCTAAGCTTCTCCCCCTTTCTCCTTTTGGTCATAGGTTCAATTCACTGCCCATACAAATTTTCCGTTCCTCGTTATATTTTTTTTTAATTTCCTGTTCAAGTTTAACCCAACCATTGGATAGCTCTCCTTTCTAACCAAACACTATCTAAACTCAAATTTAAAAATTTACTCATGAAGTACAAGTGTTGGGCAGTCATCTGAATGGGTGGGTCGAGTCAGACCCGACCCGGTTTGGCCCAAATAAAATCACAAAGTCCAGCCGCACAGCAACACTTCCCAACGTTTTGGTTGTCTTCTCCGTCAATGGTGACTTGCCGACGACGGATTTTCTCACGTTTTTCAGTGGGGTTCACACCTACAGATCATGGACAACTGAAATCTACTGTCGGATTTCAAATCGGAGTACCGGAGCACACCCAAATTAACCGGAACAGTAGCGCACCAGGGGCTGTGCAGTTTTCTGGCAGCCCCTTTCCCTTCCGTTTTTCCCCGTTTTCTCCTACGGTTTTGATCCAATTTTAATTCTAGAAATTTCCTGCACCCAAGAGGATGAACTCTCCATGATTTAAACAAAGTTTATCACATCAAAATTACACCACTTAATTTGAATTCTTTCTCTGTAATTTCTGTTTTCTTACTCGTTTCTAGTTCATTTTTACTTGGAAACAATCTGTCTAAACCACAAAGACCCTTAGGAAAAGGAAAATCACAGGCAAGAAAATTCAAAAGATCAGAGATTAATACAGTAAGTCATTACTTGTGTGATGCACCCTCATGACAAGAACGAATTGGAGAATTGCATATAAAAATGCAGCTCCTCAACACCTCCAAGCCGAAGCCAAGATGAGTTCTTTACGCTGCCAGCATAGAACCAGTGATGACTGTCTCTTCTCGACATGGAACCCCGAACTGAAGTTCTCTTTATCTCCAGTAGCCAAATGGTCTCCAATTTTATCAAATTCAACGGCTGATATGATATCAACTTCCTGAACTTCTCTCTCACCGTTCGTTCCCCAAACTCTTGCGAGAATTTCCACTCTAGAGGCTGTGGTGGCCCTGCCGTAGCAGCAACCCATTACCACAACCGTTCATTATTTCCAACGACCTTCCCAACCAAATTGACACACAAAATCCTCCAAAGACCGTAACTCAATGCCTCAACCATCAATACAATCCAGCCGTCTCACAGAGATAACCCAAAACTGTCATCACCACCATCGCCGCTTGAGCTACCTCCTTCCTTCTCCGTTTTTTTTTTTCTTTTACGTTTTCTTTTTGTTTCCAGTTCTAACGCTTCCCATTGTTGTATATATATATATATATATATATATATAACTCTCTAATTTTTCTCCGAGACCCTTCAGTTTTCCTACGGCTACAACTCTCCCAATTCCTCTCTTTTAATATTCAGTTAAATATTGTAACTGAGATACATATATATGCCTTCACATATATAGACTTATATATTTATACCTATATATATATATATATATATCTTGTCCACATGTCAAATTCCTAGTTTTATTTCTTTCCTATTCTTATTATTTATTTATTTATTTTTCCCGCTATTCATTTGCCCTGGCATTCATCCATATATTCAATATAAAAACAATAGGCTTTATTCAATTATGTTTACATGGCTTGACCAGTTACAAATTGGGTCAAGGTATTACAGGAACGCTCATTCAGTTTTACCTCTTTATCCCGGGCCTACTGAATAGCGCTAGAACTCTTATTATCTTAGGTCCCGAAGGACATCCAAGATCCCCAAAGGGTCTTTCCCCCACACAATCTGTGAATAGATGGGCCGTTGTGATTGAGCACAACCCCAGGCACATATAAAATCTCATGATCATGTTACTCACCACAGGAACAAGGATGTGGATCGTAACTAGTTAGTCCAAGGCAACATAATATATCCATAACTTCCCACCGCTATGTTACTGGGCTGCCGAAAACATAACCCGTCCAAGGCAATAATATATAACCATAGCTTTTTACAGCTATGTTATTGGGTTGCCGAGAACAACCATGTCTCAATCAACGATGCACAAGTGTATAGAACAAACAAGATTTCCAACAACAGATATATTACAAGATCATGACACGATATATAAGATGGTATAAGCATGCTCAAGCATCAACAAGTCAAGATCGCAAAATGATATGAGCAAGCAAGTTAAACCCAAAGCACAGGCATAACCGATAACCACAAGTTGATTGGCTTCAGATCAAGTACATTAGGTAGTGATAGAGTACAAGTTTGGCAGCATAAGAAAAATAACGTGACTGGCTGGAAAAGGACCACATAACAAAGTTTAGATTTACTTACCCCGGTTTCTTAGTATTGCATTCTCCATTTACAAATACTCTGATAATCTCCAAATACTTCAGGCATAACCTTGCATAGCCTGAATAATCATCATTAATCACAGACATATCAGAATTTGTTCATTCATGTCTTATTCATCATCTTAGGAGTCTATTAGATCCCCTAATTAGGTTCATTGGCCTATTACCCACTCATTGGGTTTCAACTTATGTTATTTAATTCCTTAAATAGGCTTAGCAACTTTCCGAATAATATTTTAAGTCATTTTGACTCCTGTCATTATCAATTAAGCACCTATTTGCCCTTAGGGGCAAAATGATAATTTTGTCATTCTTGCCCCAGACCCTATCATGGTCCTCAAAATAGTCCACATATCGTATATATAAATTTTTGAGTCTTTTGGACTTCATTTGGTATCTACTTTTGATCATCGGGACACATCGATCATTTTTCATTTTATACGTCGACTGTTCCGGAGTCATATTTATCCCTTCGAATTTCATAATTATGCTTATGATAATTTATTAGATCAGATTGACCTTTATTCGACCTCTACTTTGCACTTACCGTGTTCAGGGGCATTTTAGTCATTTTACATTCCCTGAGATTCTGACCCTGATTTGTCATTTAATCATGTGTACAGTTTCACGTGTATCTGGGCTTCTATCGGTGTTACTTTCGTCCCAATCGGACTTCATTTAGATTTCGTATAGCATCAGGGGCATTTTGGTAATTTTATATTTTCTGATGTTCTGACCCTGAATCATAATTTAATCATATATATGAGTCCACAAGTATTTGGGCTTCTATTGGCATCAATTTTGCCCAATTTGGACTTTATTTGGGCTTCGTACAGTATCAGGGGCAATTTGGTGATTTCACATGTTGTATAACTAAACTTTTCGGGACCTCGGTTCATAAAATGGACCTCACCATTGGGTCCAGAGTGTCCGACATAATTAAATTGGACTATCTTTTGTGTTTAATTGGCCCTGGGTATCGCTAGGGGCAATTCAGTCATTTACCAATTGTGTGTCTGTATTTTTCGGAACTTGGTTTCACAAATCGGACTTCACCATTGAGTCCAGAATGTCCAACATAATCAAAATATGCTATCTTTTATTTCTGCTTAGCCCTAGGTACCATTAGGGGCAGTACAATCATTTACCATTTACGTGTCTGTATTTATCGGGACTTAATTTCCCAAATCGGACTCCACCATCGAGTCCAGAATGCCCCAAATAGTAGAAATACACTATTCATTTATTTTATTTGGACTCCGTTTGATGTATTTAATGTCCAAGAGTAAAATAGTAATTTTACCCAATTAATAAAATAATTATTTAATTATTTTTCCAGCGGCTTATATGCATAATTTTTTCAAAATCTGGGCCAGAATATAATTTTACAAAACTGTTGGGGTTAAAATATGATTTAAGAAAGGTTTGGGGTTCAAAACAGGATTTCATAAAGAAAAGGTTCAGAACTGTCCGGTTTTAGGGTTCAACCAATTGAACCGGTCCAAAACTCCTAAACCAACCGGTTCACCTCCTTTCACTACGTCATGCTAACGTCTCGATCACGTCAGCTTCATTAAACAAAACGGCAGCGTTTTGTTTCAAATTAAGACCCTTTTTAAACGGTCAGGACCCGATCCTTTTTTGACCCGATACCCGACCCGTGACACTGTTTATCGTCTTCCTCTTTTCTTCCCCCGTTTGCCTTAGTTGCAGCCATCAAATTTTTTCAATTTCGTGGCTTCTTAACCACTGATTTTCTCTGCTTTCCATCCCAAATCATTTCTAAGAGTTAGTCCAAGATCTTGGCATTCCCTTTTTGGCTCGAATCAAGCTCAAACGTTCGGTTCATGGGGAGATAACCGAACCTGCAACTCCAACAGACCAGTCCATTTTTGGACCTTATGGCCTCTAGTTTGGTCTGTTGTGATCCTAGGCTAGAGTAGATTCATCCCCCAACCATAGAATTGGTTTTTGTGTTCTATCTGTGAAAGTCCCTCATGGAACCGTAACCTGTATGTGGTGTTTTGGGGGTCTTAGCCTAGGCTTCTAGGTCTCAGGTTAGGGTTTTTCAAACCCTCATAAGGTCTAGATCAGGTCTTGACCAACCAAACTTGGGTTGGTCTCAGTTGTTTTAGTCCTGTTTCTATGGAGGTCATCAATGGCAGTTTGGGCACTGTTCTAACATTCCGAGCTTCCTAGGCTTTCCCAAACTACTTAAATCCATCCCTCACTATTAGATTTACTCATGCATGCAGTTCATAAGTACTCAAGAGACTGAAACAGTGAGCAAAAGAAGAAAAAGGAAATTCTGGGTTTTTGGTTTTATACCTTGGTCGACCTCTGCTTTCTCCTAAGCTCGATTCTGCTCCTTCATGGCTCAGTTTTGACTCTCTCTCAAGCTCCTTCAAAACAGCCATAGCTTCTTTCCTCCTCCTTCTATCTCTCTCCCTCCGTATGGCTGAATAGTTGTGTAGGTGTGTGTATATAATTGTATACATAAATATATAAACATGATCACTGCTGCTGGTTGCCCCAACCACCATGGCACTCTCACTTTACTTGTTGCAGCAGCTTAAATGAGTGAATCTACTTCCTTGGGTTGGCTGTTTGCAGTAGGCATCATGCAGCCATAGATATATTCATATAAGTATACATAGGTGGCCTGTTTGCAGGCCATCATGCAGCCATACACAATATATATATATATATATATCTTATTTGCTTTTAAATTTTAAAATAGTTGTTTTGGTTGCATGAAAGGTGATTGGGCAATTTGGGAGGTGGCTTTATTTTTAAATGTGTATATATACATATAAGTTGGACATTTAAGCACAAAAATGTTGGCAGTCCACTTGGTCAATTTTTAGGTGCTTAAGTGCTTGCCCATTTAGGTCAAGGGTTCAAAACCCATTGGCCTCAATTTGGGCTCTTTTCCCCCATTTGGGCTAATGCCATGTTTGGCTAGCTCAAAATTCAGTTTTAGTTTTTTCCTTCGTAATTTCTTTTCTGTTGCTCCTTTTTCAAAAATGTTTCTTTTTGGGGTTTCGTATTTCAGTTAGCTTCGACACCAAAGGCCCCGTGTCAGTTATTATTTATTTGTAGCCGTCATAGTTCGCTAATTCGAGTTTTCACAATGTAGAAACGACATCATTTTACCTAATTAATTGGTAATTAGGCTTAGGTATCACACCATCTTCTCCAAACATGTTTAATTATTTTATTGGTCTATCGTGACCGCCGAGAGATTCCCGATTAACTTCCTTGATTATTCTTTATGTCGGTCCTAATTAATAATTAGCGAACTAATAATTAATTAGTTGGGTCGGGGTGTTACAAGATGGTTCTTTTGTATCTTTTAAAATATTTATATCTTGTTCAAATGGTATGATATTGTAGGTTAATTTCATAGATTCGGTTCATGCTACATATAAAAGTAGGAATTTTTTTGTTTTACACTTTACTTTTATTATTATGACAAAAATAATTTTTATACTTTTATTATTAATAAAAATAATTTCCTTTTAATTCCCATTTCCTAACTAATAAACTCTTTTTATCTCCTCACATTATTTATTTTGAGTAGATTTCTTTTTCTTTTTTTGGGTGTTATTTAACAAATACAAGAAGCAAAATCTGATTAAATAAGAGGTTTTCAAAGGCTATCCAAATTGATTTTTTTGAAATTTATAGATATAATGAAAAATAACTTTAATTGTAGCATCCTCACATCTCAACTAAAATCAAAGGTAAGTTTAATGTTGTTTCTAATTCCAACCCAAGAAGAAAAAAGATTATTTTTTTACTACAACATATGCATTGGGTGGTCTTCAGTCATTGAAGTGACAATAAAATACTTGCTCTAAACATTACACACATCTACAAAGGAAGTGATCAAAGTAGAACCAAAACAAACTAGACTAAATCATCCACACTACTCTACAATTCAGTCTAAAGAATTAAACTAAAAATTTTCTTCATGGCATTATGGATTCATCATATGTTTTCTTTAGCAATTATCAATAGAGTTTCAGCTTTTGCTTTTTTAATTTGACATGAATTGATTAAATAATTATCTTTTGCACTAAAATGTATATTTATAAATTTCATAAAATAATAAAATGATATTATTAAACTAAAGGAAAATCCCAACTCCACCACTCGTAACAACATGTAAGCCACACAAGAATGAAGAGAATAGAAGCAAATCAAGAAAAGAAGGAAAAAAAAAAATACTTTGCTTAAACTTGCAATATGTCTAGCAGAGGATATAAACAAGTTTGGATATCTAGAAAATTAACTTAGACAAACCAATAGAAGTTTATCACAATAAAAGCATAGCATCTACTAAGATATAAGAAACATTAAACAAACTATAAAGAATATAATGTAGCGCAACTTAGATATAACAAAAAAATATTTTCCTTCAAATACTTAATGTATGACAACTTACTTCTGAAGATCATTAATGTAACAAATTAAGATGAAGAAAGTATTACCCATTCAGCAAGGATACGAGCTTTGTTTGGAGTACCAACACCAATAGCAATCAGCTTCACACCAGCCGAGTCAAGTCTCAGTTTTGATTCTTTGAGAACAGAAGCAAGTTCCCAGCTAAAAAGTGAAAATCAGAGGAAGCACAAGAAACAAGAAGTCATAACAAAATCTTGTTTAGCGATTAAAATAGTTTTTCTTATCAATAATTTATTTAGATTATGTACCAGCAGGGGCATCCAAAATGCCTCAAAAGTGCAACAACAGCCACTCCCTAGAGAGAGAAAAAGGGAGAGACCCAAAAAAAGGGTTAAGTTGAGAATAGTACATTGAATAAAATTACAAAAAAAAAACATCTTTCCCGTATCATAGCTTTGAATTTCTAGCCCAACAAAAAGAGATTTTACAACATACACCTATAGAGATTCGGAAAATGAGGGCAAATTTTTCATTTTTGCCGGTAGGACATTTTTCATGCACGGTTTTGTCGGTAAAGCATTTTCATGCATTATTTGACAGTTAGACATGTTTAGAAACATATTTGGAGTGTATCATAGAAGAGAAATATGCTTAGAATATTGAAATATACCTGTTGTACGAATTTAAGCCAAAACGGAAATAGATTCAGAAATTGGACCAAAAGGGTATCCGGGTGGAACCAGCCAAACCCAGCGGCGGGAAAAAATTTAAATTTTTGAAAATTTTCATTTAAAATAATTTTATGAACATTGGTTAAAACAAAATATCAAATTGAGGTGTTTCGGGACGGGTTGTAGAGTAACGGGGTCCTTGGGCTCATTAAGGGCAAAATGGTCATTTTGCCCCTTGCCCTTTGCTCTTCCACTATAAATAGAAACTTAGACCCAATTTTATACAGATTTCATTCTGTATTTACAGAAGCTCACGTTCATAGAGAGAGAGAGAGAGAGAGACAAAGCCCTAGTTCTTCAAGCTTCAAGCCTCCGAAACACACTTTTTGAGTGGGATTTTTGTCGAGGTTCCTTCTGAGAAGTTGTTCCTCTCATTGAGACCTATATTGTCACCAAATAGTTTGGCTATCCAGCAATCACAGCTTCTGAAATTTGAGAAAAACTGATCTAGGTATGATGTAGTGCTAAGCTAGTAATGGATTTAAGTTTTCTTGTATTTTTTCATGCTATTGGACTGTTTAGGGAGTGTATTTAAGGTTAGGAAACCACCTAAAAGGTAGTTCCTTTGAAAAGCCAAGAGTTGATAGTTTAGGGGTATGTGTTCTTGGTGTTGTTAGATGATTTGTTGCCTTGATTGAGGTATGTTATATTGATAAAATTATATTGTTACAATTTGGAACCCATTTGCATGTTGACACACCTTGTGGTTTGGACCATGTGATGATTTGGTGCTTTATAGAAAATTTATGTCCTTTGTGAACTAGTAGAATTGTGAGATTGTGATTTGGATATATGTTAACATGTTTAGTTTTGACATATATTATGAGCATGATGTTTTGGAGTTTAAAATTATGTATTTTGTGGGATGAATTGCATGACTTGAAAAAGGGACACCATGTGTTTAATAAATTGTCACATTGAGATTGCATGATGAGATCATGACATTTTGGCATAGTGTGATTCTTTGAAAACATGGTGTGGGTTGAGCACGAGGTGCTATGCATTATGAGGGTGTAAATCCTATGGTGAAAAACCTAAAATCTGGCCAATGACAGTACCCACGGGCTGACGGGGGCGGACCGTGAAGTGGGACATGGGTGGCATAGAGTTGCATGTGTATGTCACGCATATAGACATTGCATGGCATTGGGGGATAATGGGATTATAGTCTTGAACTGTACACTTGCACATGCCACGCCTTTAAATTTGTTGCTAGTCTTAGTATTATGTTATACCAGCTGTTGAGCTGACCCATTCGTGGGACATTATTTTTTAGATGAGGCCCCAGGCACTTGAGACTTGTGTAAGTCTTGAATGATGGGAAGAAATGAATATGTTGAAGATTTGGCCCTTGGGCATATTTTTGAATGTATGGGCATAAGCCTAATTTGTTGTATTTGAACTTGAGAAATGTATGGACAATAGGCCTTGGGCTATTTTAAAATGTATGGGTTGTGACCCAATGGAATGCATGATGTCTTGGTTTAATGTGTATTATATGGATATGTTAGATCTAGTTGATACATATTTAATTTGATGACCTTGTGGCCACCGAGTGAGGGTGGATTGCTTATGAATTTATACTTATGAATGTTGTGAAAAATTAGGTGGGAAAACACTTGGAAAAACAAAGGAGGTTATGTCTAATTTTTTTTTCAAAATAAAGCATTAGATAAGTGTGTAAAACACCCCTTTAAATGGGGGAGAAAAGGGCTCACTATGGAGGTTTAGAAACCTTAGGAAATTGGGTTGAAAATGGGGAAAAAGTGGCCTTTAAAATTTTGGAAAAAAATCAGAAAATGGAACATTTGGGTTGCAGCCATGAACAGCGTTTTTGTAGAAAATTAGAAATTGCTCTCTGTTTGCTACAGTGACTCAGTGCGACATGCCCCAGCCCGCAGCCTCGTGATGAGGGCTCAAAAATGCACTCTAAATACCCTATTATTAGATTAAAATGCTAAAATGTGACCCTATTATGAGAGTATAGTGTTTAATATTTTTAGCTCCTTCATATTTAGTTTTATGATATATTTTCTGTTTAAGTGAGCTAATTAATATATTTATTGGATTAGGGAAGCATTGAAGGTCAAAGAAGAGCTATGGAGTATATTGTGCAATTTTCAACTTTTAGGCAGATTCGATCCATTGAGGTTCAATTGAGATTTGGATGGCGTTATAGTTTCAGAAGGAGAAAGTGGTATCCATGAAGTTTTTAGAGGACATCTTGGGATTTTTAGAAAGGTCTGGTTTGCAAAAATTGGAGTTCGTTTGGGCCTCCAAACGTTATTTCAAAGACAGGTTTGGAAAGCTGCTCCGAACCTGTCCGACCAGCCAACTTCAAAGGGTCATAACTTGAGATTCCGAAATCCAAATCAGGTGATTTTTAAGCCTAAAATTATCTACTCATCTAGGGATACAACTTTCATGAAGAGCTGAAGTCAAGATTCAGTCGTTATCTAATAAAAAATAGAGCCTAAAGGTGGTGGCTGTGGGCATGTGCGGCTGGATAAGGAAAAGTAAGAAAAAAAAAAAAGAAAAAAAATTGCAAAAGAAGCAGCTGACGTGGGATGGTTTTGCTTGGAAATTAGAAGAATGAAGAAAGGAAAGAAATAAAAAAGACAAAAGAAAGAAGGTTTGAAAATTCAATGGGCTGAATAAAAGAAAGGAACAGAAGGCAAAAGGCTATTTTGAATAAAAGTGAAAAGCAAGCTTGGGGCCGCGCATGAAGCAAGATGTGAAGAGAAAAATAAAAAATAAAAGAAAAATAGAGGCAGGCGCAACTGCTGGGCTGCATCGTGGGGCCCTGCGTTGGAGCGTGTGGCGCAAAGCTTGAAGGGGATGAATATAAAAACAGAAAAAAAAAACCTAAATAAAAGGAGGAGAACCAGAGCTGCGGCGCAGCAGTCCTGGCGCAGAGACGAAGTCGCGGCCACTGCATGGCGCAGTTATTTTTCATGAGTTTTATGTTGTTCGTTAAGGGTAACTAAATTGTTAAGTAGGGTTAGGGATGAACTTGTACCATGAATGGTTATTTTAATTTATTTTTGATTCTTGTACGTGATTTTTATTTATTAAATTCTTTGACTATCATTCTCAATTTATTATTGGGTTTTCTTTTCTGAATAATTAAAAGGTTTAGTTCGTTTATAGATTCAGTAAGGCTTTTTCTATTGAATGGATTAATTCTTTGATTATGTTTGGATCAATTAATTATTTATATTGATTTAATTCTCTGTTGCAATATTGCTTGCTGGGTATATTGTCGTCGTTAGGTTCTTTCAATATGAATAACAATTTGGCACATTTGGTTTAATTTTGATTTATAATTTTATATCTTCCGATTGTGATTTATGGAATTAAATTTCCAATTGAGTTATCAGTGAATTAAAAATAATTAAAATACCGGATATGTGCAAGGGATTCCCGACACTCTACTGTTTGTTAATTTGAGTGTTTTCTTCCATTAATCACATTGTTTAAATTTTAATTTGCATTTTTGAATCACTTTTTATATTTTTATTTTCTTGTTAATCGTTTAATATTTTCTTTAGTTTCAGGAATTCTTTCTATTATTCTTTTAATTTTGTCTCCCTATGGAATCGACACCCAAAGCTACACTACAACTACCGCGTTATTCTTTGGGCGTAATCAAATTTTGGCGCCGTTGTCGAGGAGACGGTAAAAGATTCAGTAGATAGTTTTTCTTTTTAGCAGTTTGTAAAGGCGGTAACTTCGTTCCCTTCTTTTTACTTGCTACATTATTATTTTTGTTTATTTTGTTTGTTTATTTATTTTTATTTTTTATTATTTAGTGTTATCATGCATGCATAATAGTTATAGGGGAGCATTAGGTCGATTTGTTGGTAGGCCTGTGTTAGAGTCAGATTTAGAGTCTAATTTTTCTTGTTTGATAATTCTTCAAATTCTGATAATATGAGTGAACACGAGGATCAACCCACTAGGACCCTTTAGGATTACCTCTACCCTACACACACAGCCACACCATCATGTATCATGTTTCCACCCAATGCTCGTCCAATTGATGTTAAAACAGGGGTGATACAGTTACTCCTTACATTTCATGGTTTGGAAAATGAGAATCCATATGTGCACATTAGGGAGTTTGAAGAGGTAGTTACGACTTTCCATAGTCAAAATGCAACACAAGACATTGTGAGACTTAAATTTTTTCCTTTCTCTTTGAAGGATTGAGCTAAGAGTTGGCTATTCTCACTGAGACCACGGTCAATTGGATCGTGGAATGAGATGACTCAGATCTTCTTTACTAAATATTTTTCCTAACATAAGACCAATGCTTTAAAAAGACAGATTTTCACCTTTGCACAAAAGGATAGTGAGACTTTGTATCAGTCTTGGGAGAGATTTAAGGAGTTATTGAGTATGTGCCCTCACCATGGGTATGAGAGTTGGCGTCTAGTGAGTTATTTCTATGAGGGACTTACACCTAGAGAGTGCTAATTTGTAGAGATGATGTGTAATGGTGAGTTCTTGCAGAAAGATCCTGATGAGGCCATAGAGTACCTTAATAAGCTTGCTGAAAAAGCTCACACTTGAACAGGACCTAGTGCTCTTGAGAGCACAAATAGGTCACGACCTACTGGGTACCAAAATGGTGGTGGAATTTACCATCTTAAGGAGGAGGACAACTTGAAAGCCAAGGTGGAGATACTCACTAGGGAGTTAGAAATGTTAAAGGCTAGGGACTTAAAGCCAACACACTTGGCTAATCATATAGAATCTTTTAGACCATGTTCGGTGTGTAGCGGGGTAGATCACCTCGCCCAAGAGTGTCCCACATTTGCTGAGATGAGAGGGATGTATGATAAACAATGTAATACGTTAGGTATGTACAAGAAGCCTTTCACACCCTTCTCTGAGACCTACAATCCGGGGTGGCGCAATCACCCCAATTTTAGTTGGAAGTCTGAAAACCAGCCACCTGCACCACCACCTGCACAATCCCTTAGACCATATCATGCACCATATCATGCATCTTCATCTTCTAGGAGTTCTTTAGAAGACACTTTGCATGCTTTTATTGAAGCACAGGGTAAGACTAACCAAAAGTTTGAATCTTTGATTACGCAGGTTGTGGAAGAAAACAAGGAGATAAAGAGCCAAGTGTCCAAATTGATAAGCTTTTTGAGTGTGAATGAGCGAGGTAAATTCCCTTCCCAAGCTCAGTCCACACCCCATGGTCAACACATGGCGCAAGAGAATTTGAAGGAGGTGAACGCCATTATGACTCGAAGTGGTAAGTCATTACATATCCCAACAATGGACAAATCGGGGGATGTCGAAAAGGATCAAGATGGTAGTAATATCGAGCTGCCCAAGGAACCAAAGGTGACAAAGAGCCCTGTTAAGGAATTTGACATCGCCATCAAAGAAAAGAAAGGAGTGGAGAATGTAGTGGCTGACCATCTCTCGAGGCTCACATTTGAGGACACCTCTGACCACCTACCAATCAGGGATGATTTTTTTGATGAGCATTTACTTTCTATTACTTCTCTACTATGGTTTGCTCATATTGTGAATTATTTGGTTGCAGGTGAGATACCGGTGGATTGGAGCGCTGAGGATAAGAGGAAGTTCCTGACTGAGGTACGTAATTTCTATTGGGACCTAGGAAAAGTCAGGTCTAAGTAGACATGCCTCTTTATAGTGAAGAATGTTTTTGAAAATGGGGTAGTAGAAATAGAGGATCCCAAGGATGGTCGGGTTTTTA
Organism: Nyssa sinensis; assembly: GCA_008638375.1. Lineage (NCBI taxonomy): Eukaryota > Viridiplantae > Streptophyta > Magnoliopsida > Cornales > Nyssaceae > Nyssa > Nyssa sinensis. Next base: position 10,062,414 of record CM018037.1, on the reverse strand, counting down.
AAGTAAATGGCCAGTGCCTTAAAATTTTAATTGATAGGCAAGTTCTAGAAATAGAAGACATTCCACTTATGGACCCGATCTATCCACCTTGATCACGCCATGCAGGTATGTTTTATTTTTTTTATTATTTATTTATTTTATTTGTTTTATTTTATTTTTGTTCTTTTTTATTTTAGTTCTTTTTCTTTTTGTTTGCTGTTATTTTCTTTGTTTTTATTTGCAAGTTAATTTCATTTTGTTAGTTCAGGTTGCCATCTTTGGTGCTTAGCGAGCTGCCCATATCACACATCAGGTGTATTCTATCCTTTTCAATACCTTCCATTCAATTTTGATTGTTAAACATTGAGGACAATGTTTCATTTAAGTTGGGGGGTGGTGGTTGCAAATTCAACATTTAAAATGCTATGACATATTTTCATGTGTCCAATTTTTTTTTTGAAACTTGCATCACATATGCATCTTTTTCACATGAGTACTCATTCTCATTCATAGCCATTTTTGTGAATTCATCGAATCCACCATAATCATTCTATTGAGGCATTCACAGAACTTTTAATGCACTTATCCAAACTTTATGGTAAGATGATGGTTTGACACATATAGCTAGAGAACTCTTTTGCTTAAGTATTCATGTGTGTTTTGGAGAGAATTGAGAGCCTACAAATGTAGAAAATTGTGATAAGCGTTCATTGATCTGTTGAATTGGGCACTTCTTTTGAGAATATCATTACATGGTTGGTGGTATGACGGCGGATATACTTGGGATATGACGAAGGTCAATTTAGGATTAACGTTTGAGCCTTTCAAGCTAACCCTTCTCATCATAGACCCTTAGTAGCCAATTTTGAGCCAACAAACATATATAGTTTTTTTATGTGCCCACATCATCCATACCGCTCTACATTGGAGTATAGCCTATACTTTGATTTTTCTACCCTTTTTGCTTCCAAATGTGTACTAGGTGTGGAATTTGCATTCATTTTCTTTTGTGTTGAATTGGAAAAAAATAGAAAAAGAAAAAGAAAAAGTACAAGTGCAAAGTGTTCAATTGAGTGAGCATCAAAATCATTCTCAAAAAAAAAAATCAAAAAAAAAAAAAAAAGTTAAAAGAAAGAGAAGAGAAAGAAGAAGGAGAAGTATTGTTATTTAGTGATCTAAAAAGTTGAAGAGTACATCAAGTGAGAAGTTTGGTTTGCTATGATGTTAATGAAATTCTCTTAGTATGTACTTGGAAGTTTTTGAATCATTTTTATCCTTTTTTTCATATAGCCCCTAACCCAAGCCACGTTACAACCTTTTTATGTTGATCGTTCTGATCTTAAGCAAGCCTGTGGAAAGAATGGTGGAAGTCTCATTTGTTAGTGTGCCTATCATAAGATCAATGTTTGCTTGTTGCTTGTACATAATTTCCTAATTCTCCATTGAGCGTGTACACCCCTTGTCAACTCCATAGAGAGAACCCTTACATGAAATACTTTTATACTCGTGAGATATGGAGTTGAAGCTTTTGCTTGAAATGTTCTTGATATTGGATATGTCATGGTTTGTGGTTAGATGGATATGGTTTGGATTACACACACACTTTGTGAATTGCTATAAGTGGATTGATTGTTATATGGTTCTTGAATCCCTGAAATTGCTTTGATATGCGAATCTGAAAAGTGTGAGTAGATGCCTTCTGTGTGTGATCTTCTTTGGTCTCTTTTGTCATTTTTGCATGAAAATTTCTAAGGACTAGCACTGAGCAAGTTGGGGGGTGTGATGAGTGCTCAAAAGTGCACTTTAAATACCCTATTATTAGATTAAAATGCTAAAATATGACCCTATTATGAGAGCATAATGTTTAATATTTTTAACTCCTTCATATTTAGTTTTATGATATATTTTTTGTTTAAGTGAGCTAATTAATATATTTATTGAATTAGGGAAGCATTGAAGGTCAAAGAAGAGCTATGGAGTATATTGTGCAATTTTCAGCTTTTAGGCAGATTCGATCCATTGAGGTTCAACTGAGATTTGGATGGCGTTATAGTTTTAGAATGAGAAAGTGGTATTCATAAATTTTTTATAGGACATCTTGGGCTTTTCAGAAAGGTCTGGTTTGCAAAAATTGGAGTTCGTTTAGGCCTCCAAACGTTATTTCAAAGACAGGCCTGAAAAGTTGCTCCGAACCTGTCCGACTAGTCAAATTCAAGGGGTCATAACTTGAGATTCTGAAAAGAAAATCAGGTGATTTTTAAGCCTAAAATTATCTACTCATCCAGGGCTATAACTTCCATGAAGAGCCCGAGTCAAGATTCAGTCGTTATCTGATAGAAAACACAGCCTAAAGGTGGTGGCTGTGGGCATGTGCGGCTGGAAAAGGAAAAGTAAGAAAGAAAAAAAATTGCAAAAGAAGCAGTTGACGTGGGATGGTTTTGCTTGGAAATTAGAAGAATGAAGAAAGAAAAGAAATAAAAAAGACAAAGGAAAGAAGGTTTGAAAAGTCAATGGGCTGAATAAAAGAAAGGAACAGAAGGCAAAAGGGTTGTTTTGAATAAAAGTGAAAAGCAATCTGGGGCCCGCGCATGAAGCAAGACGTGAAGAGAAAGAAAAAAGTAAAAGAAAAATAGAGGCAGGCGCGGCTGTTGGGCCTGGTGCGTCTTGATTGGACGCTTGGTGCGGCTGCTAGGCTGCATCGTGGGGCCCTGGGTTGGAGCGTGTGGCGCAAAGCTTGAGGGGGCTGAATATAAAAACAGAAAAAAACCTAAATAAAAGGAGGAGAACCAGAGTTGCGGCGCAGCAGTCCTGGTGCAGAGACAAAGTTGCGGCCACTTCATGGCGCAATTATTTTTCATGAGTTTTATGTTCTCCGTTATGAGTAACTAAATTTTCAAATAGAGTTAGGGATGAATTTGCACCATGAACGGTTTTTTTAATTTATTTTTGATTTCTGTACGTGATTTTTATTTATTAAATTCTTTGAATGTCATTCTCAATTTATTGTTGGGTTTTCTTTCCGAATAATTAAAGGGTTTAGTTCGTTTATAGATTCAGTCAGGCTTTTTCTATTGAATGGATTAATTTTTTGATTATGTTTGGATCAATTAATTATTTATATTGATTTAATTCTCTGCTGCAATATTGCTCGCTGGGTATATTGTCGTCGTTGGGTTCTTTCAATGTGAATAATAATTTGAGTGATTTAAAAGTGTTGAATGATTTTTCAAAGGTTACATTTGGTTTAATTTTGATTTATAATTTTATATCTTCCGATTGGGATTTATGGAATTAAATTTCCAATTGAGTTATCAGTGAATTAAAAATAATTAAAATACCGGATATGTGCAAGGGATTCCCGACACTCTACTGTTTGTTAATTTGAATGTTTTCTTCCATTAATCAGATTGTTTAAATTTTAATTTGAATTTTTGAATCACTTTTTATTTTTTTATTTTATCGTTAATCGTTTAATATTTTCTTTAGTTTCAGAAATTCTCTTTATTATTCTTTTAATTTTGTCTCCCTGTGGAATCGACACCCCAAAGCTACACTACAACTACCGCGTTATTCTTTGGGCTTAATCATAGACATTTAGTGGACTTTTGACCAAGTTGTAATAGACTAGTACTGTCTTAATTCTCCCGTGTGTCCACGTCTTGGGAACGTTTATAAATGTTTAAGGGTTTGTAATTTTAAACATTGTACTGATATCGGCCTGTAAAACCTTATTATTCTGCTTTCCACTGCTTGTTTATTTAAATTTGCATTATTATTGATGATCCTTAATCTGTAACTGTTGAGGACGGTCTGTGGACCGGCCCCGCGATCCCTAATCCACATAGGGTGGGTTTCGGGTCATAACAGCTTGGTATCAGAGCTCTATGTTCTAGTGCTTCATGGGAGATTAGGACTAGAGTACTAAGTCCTGTGAAGTCTAAGGGTCGGTTAATAGTGAAACTTGATATAGTAATTAAGTGCTTACTTGACTGCTAAACACTATCCTTTTGCAGTAAATGGTACGTACCCGAAGTACACAAATAGAGACAGCTAGACTAGACAGAATGGAACGCATATTAGAGAGAGTAGTGGAGACTCTACCGAGGTGCTAGGTAAATGGAAAAGGACAAAGGCAGGACCATCCCGAAGACCACAAAGGTTGCCAGAGAGATAACGGTGACCAATCGTATTCCTACAAACGGTTCCAATACCTAAAACCACCTACATTTTATGGGACAAAGGGCCCCACCTCGGCTGAAGAGTGGTTGCTTGAGATGAATCGGATCTTCCAAATACTGACCTGCACTGAGGAACAGAAGGTGGCTTACGCCACGTATATGTTCAAAGGAGCTACTCTTAAATGGTGGTTGCTGGAAGAGGCAAGGGAACCCGAGATGAACTAGTAGCATTTTACAAAAGTTTTCAATAAAAAGCATTTTCCCCAAGAGGCTAAGGATCAGAGAATTGCTGAGTTCATGGTACTGCAACAGGGTGGCATGTCGATAGAGGAGTATGAGGCCAAATTTATCAAATTGGCCAGATTTGCTCCGAATGTCATCAACACCGAAAATCTAAAGGCCAGAAAGTTTGAAGGCGGGTTAAGATGGGCCATCAAAGACAAGATCAGGCCCTAATGGTTGACCACTTATAGAGAAGTAGTGGCAACTACAAAAATCATAGAGCAGAGTGCGGAGGAATTTGCTAAAAGAAGGGGGAACCAAAGATCTGGTCGCAACAGTAATAGAGGACCGGGATCCTCATCGTTCAGCTCAGGTACTGGATCACGCGGCTCGGGGGTAGGGCCAATCACAGCAATGGGAGCGCACCTAAATGCCCCACTTGCTAGAAATTCCATTGGGGATCCTACCGCAAGAGTCTCAATGCCTGTTTTGGTTGCCGAAAGCCTAGGCATTTCATGAGAGATTGCCCCAAGAGTGGCAAAACGATAACTAGCTTCGCTATCACGCCCCGAATTTTCACAAACTCGGGGAGTGAGTGAAATAAAATGAGAAAAAACTAAGGGAGTGAGTGAAATAAAATGAGAAAAATAAAGTAAAGGCCATTAAGGTGAATTTAATTAATTATGCATTCATTCTCCCATGTTTCCCCAAAATAAAATTGAAAAAAAAAATCGGACACAAGGCTTACCCCAAGATGGGTTACCAATGGTAGTCACAAATCACCCCAACCAATGGTCAAAAATAATCTAAGGCTTGTTCAAGTATGATCTTCAAGATCGCCCCAAAAATTTCTCTAAACAAGTCTTGGAACAATGGCCAAATGGGCCCCAAAAGGCCCTAAAACATAGGCCAAGAATTGGTCAAAAATCCTACCAAAAATTAGTCCAAGTAAGAGGCCAAACATAGCCCATGAAAGTGGCTAAACATGACCCCAAAAAGGTGGCCAACAATGGCTCAAAAGGATGGCCAAAAATGGCCTAAAAGGGTGGCCAAACATGGCCCAATAGGATGCCCAAACATGGTCTAAAAATATGCCCAAACATGGTTCAGAAATGTGCCTAAAAAATGGCTCAAAAAGGTGGCCTAAGGGTTGGTGTCATGGGCTGTCAGGAGGTTGGGTAGCATGGGGGTGCGCAGGCACGTGCGTGGGCGCATAGGGCAAGGCAGCGTGGGCGCATAGGGCAAGGCAGCATGGGCGCGTGGCATGGCGTAGGGTGCGCAAGGCGCGCTAGAGTGAATTTCTGATTTTCTGCATTTTTATTATTCATGGATGCAACCTATTTTTCCTATTTTTGAGTTTTTTTCCAAGTTTTTCAAGCCCACTTTTTTCCCATTTTTAGCCTACTTCTTCAAGGTTTCTAAACCCTCATTTTGGGCATTTATTTCTTCCATTTGAATGGTGTTTTACACACTTAATTTCCTTCTCAATTTCACAAATTTTTTTGACATAACCTCCTTTGTTTTCTAAACATTTTTTCCACCTAATATTTTTCAACAATCATACATATAGACATGTGTACATCCCATCCTCACTCAATGGCCACAATCTCAAAGGAATTAAATATATACATCATTTAAACATGCAATCCTCCACATTCACATATGCTTTGAAGTTTAAAACATCACATTCTCACTTTCATTACAACTATTGGACCTTACCCATTTTGTTCATACTACACAAGGCTATTACAAATTCATTACATAAGTCTTAGGTCTTATGCCCTTGCATACAAAAATATGCCCCAAGGGTCAAATATGCTTCATGATCCATTTTTCCTTCCTTTCTTCAATACTTAAACAAGTCTCAAGCATCCAGAACCTCATCTGAAATATGATATCCCACGAATGAGTCAGCTCAACTGCTGGTATGACACAATGCTAATGCAAGGAACAAAAGTAAGGTGTGGCATGTGCAAGTGTACATTTATATCTACATGCCTTCCAATTTAATAATACAATGCAATGGCAATGCGCGTGACGCACCCATGCAAACTTTATGCCACACCCATGTCAACTCTATGCCACCATGTCTCGATTTACGAATTGCTCTCGTTGGATATCCGAGTACCAACACTTGTTCACGGATCGCTCCCGTTGGGTAAGTAAGCACCAATGCAATGGCCAATTTTGGGTTTTTCACCACAGGATCCACACCCTCATAATGCATAGCACCAAGTGCTCAACTCACGCCATGCCTTCATGGATTTACACTATGCCAACATGCTTTGATTTCATTCTTATGCAATTCAATGAAACATTTCATCAACACATGGTGCATGACTTAAAAATATGCCTCTTTCACAAAGTAAAACATAACTTCAAATTCACAGCACTTTGTCTACATGAATGTAAGTCACAATTCAATGAGTTAAACATATGATCAAGTTTCATGTTCATTACTTTAACAATTTCTCAAAGAAAATACAAATCCACAAACCACCAACTCATGGAATAAATCACAACTCTCAAACCATAAAAGTTTCTCTACATGAACCATAGCTAAAATGCAATGAATCAAACATATAAACAAGTTACATGTTCATCACTTTGGCAAATTCTCAAAGATTACAAAATACATAAAGCGCCAATACTTTAAATAAATCATAACTTTCAAACTACAAGATTTTGTCTACATGAAACTAAGCTAGAATACAATAAATTTCACTTATAGTCATGGTTCATGTTTATCACTTCTCCAAATTCCCAAAGAACACTCAAGTACACAAAAGTACCTAAACTACCAACTCTAAGTTTTCAAAGCAACTATATCCTAAGGGATTTTCTAACATCAAATAAACACATGAATCATTCAATCAACATGTAAATCACTCCTAAACTTAATCCTATTCCTTACTTAAATATCATACCTTAAATGGTTTTTCTCAAACTGAGGAAGTTGTGTTCGCCACACAGTCAAACCAATCAGTGATAATATAGATATTGATGAGAGGAACAACTTTCTAGAAGGAACCTTTGAGAAAATCCAAGCCTAGAGATGAGTTTTGGAGGCTTGAAGCTTAAAGAACCTAGGGTTTTTTTCTCCTTTTCTCCCATGAACGTGAAGCTACACCTTCTCCATCACATTTCTGAGTTTTTCTCACACTAGGGTTCTATTTATAGTAAAGGGGCAAGGGAAAAAAATGACCCTTTTGCCCTTAATGAATCCGAGCCCCGTTACACTACAACCCGTCCCGAAACGCCTCAATTTTACATTTTTATTTAACCAAAGTTCTTAGAATTATTTTAAATAAAATTTTTCAAAAAAATAAATTTTCTCTTATGGCCGGGTTTGGCCGGATCCACCCGGGCTACTCGGATGCCCTTTTGGTCCAATTTTTTAAACTGTCTCTGACCAGGCTCAAAGTTTTATAGGAGGGGTATTTTAATATTCTAAGCATATTTCTCTTCTATGATACATTTAAAATATGCCTCTAAATATGACTTATGCTTAAATGATGCATGTAAATGCCTTATCGGCAAAACTGCACATGAATAGTGCCCTACCGGCAAAAACGAAAAATTTACCCTCATTTTTCAGATCTCTACATCCACACCTATTGCATCAACTTCTGTTGCACCGCCACAGACTAGAAATGAGGGGCCAAGAAATGACTAGCAGCACCCGGGGAGAGTTTTCTCCATCACTCCAAGAGATGTTCAAGCTACCACTTCTGTGGTTGCAGGTACTCTTACAGTTTGTTCTCAACCTGAGTATGTTTTATTTGAAATTGACTCAACACACTCATTCATATCTCCCACATTCTCTGCAAAGTTAAACTTAAAAGCTGAACCGTTAGGCTACATGTTGACTGTTGCAATACCTCTGGGGAAGTTATTATTAGGGACTGTTATACATAGATCTTGTGGGATAGAGATCATGGGTACTCAATTAGTGGCCGACCTGATATCCTTGGAGATCTGTGGATTTGATGTGATCCTCGACATGGACTGTCTAACTGCAAATCATGCCACTATCGACTGTGTGGCCAAGAAAGTCCAGATACAGAGACCGGGACAATTGAGCATCATGTTCGAAGGGACAGGGGTGGCCTCTCCACCCTATTTTGTTTTTGCTATCCAGGCCAAACTTCTGCTTCACAAGGGATGTCACAGTTTCTTGTGTAGCGTCCTTGACACTCGCTTACAGGAACCCACTTTGAATGAGATACCGGTTGCCCAAGAATTCTCCAACGTGTTTTTGGATGATCTGCCAAGAATGCCTATTGACCAAGAGATTGAGTTCAGTATCGATGTACTACCTAGCACTTCCCCTATATCTAAAACCCCATACTGTATGGCACTAGCAGAGCTGAAAGAATTGAAATTACAATTGCAAAAGTTGCTAGATAAGGGTTTTATACGACCCAGCTCCTCACCATGGGGTGCCCCAGTGTTATTAGTCAAGAAGAAGGATAGGACCATGAGATTGTGCATTGATTATAGAAAATTGAACAACGTCACCATCAAGAACAGGTACCCTCTGCCAACGGTAGATGACTTGTTTGATCAATTGAAAGGGGCGCAGGTCTTCTCCAAGATTGACTTGAGGTCAGGGTACCATTAATTGAAAGTCAGACCTGCAAATGTAAAAAAGACAACATTCAAAACCCATTACGGACATTACGAGTTCCTAGTAATGCCTTTTGGGGTGACCAATGCCCTAGCCGTATTCATGGACTTGCTAAACAAGGTTTTCAAGTTGTATTTGGATAACTTCATGATTGTATTCATCGACGACATCTTGGGCTATTCCAAGAACCCTGAAGAACACGAAGTGCATCTGAGAAAAGTGTTACAAAAGCTGCAGGAGCAGAAGTGTGAATTTTGGCTCCCAAGCATCTCATTTCTCAGCCACGTGATCACTAAAGATGGGATCTCTGTAGATTTCCAAAAGATAGAGGCCATTATGAGTTGGCCACGGCCAACCAGCATCACAAAGGTTCGCAGTTTTATGGGATTGACTGGCTATTATCGAAGGTTCGTCAAAGACTTTTCAAAGATAGTAGCCCCGATCACTTAGCTGACCCGAAAGAATATCCCATTTGTGTGGACCGAGGAAAAAAAGAAAAGTTTTCAAGAGCTTAAGAACTGTCTGGTATCAGCCCCGATTCTGACAGTGCCGAATGGGACTGAAGGCTTTGTAATCTACAATAACGCGTCACATAAGGGCTTAGGGTGTGTTCTGATGCAAAAAGGCAAGGTAATGGCCTATACCTTGCAGCAATTGAGACCACATGAAAAGAACTACCCTACTCATGATGTAACACCCCAGACTTAATTATTAAACTATGTAATGAAAACTTTTTTTGAAATCTGATCTGGCATTTAACTGTTTAAATTCAACTGTTTAATACTGATCAAACCCATGTTAGCAAATGTTAAAAATTCTGAGAAACTGATTACTGTCACTGAACCCTTAGACACTGAAGCTAACCTAACTAGGAGTTGACTGAAAGAAACCGCGTCGAAAATTAAGTTACAGATTGAAAGTTAGGAAGAAAACAGTGAAACTGCATTTATGCGCAGCCAAACAGGGCCTAAGCCCGAAATAGGGGAAAAAGACCAAAAATGTGGACAAGGGGATTTGATCCCTTGACCAAACTAGGCAAAATTTAGTTTACCAAAAAATTTACCAACTAAGCTAAGAGCACCTTTGTGCATATATATGCAAAGATATATATTTAATTAGTAATCAGATTTGGCCTCTCCCCAAAGTGACCAATGGACATGCATGCAACACCTCAGCATGCATCACCCTAAGCCCTAGCCATCATGCCTATTCCACCATGATTACATCTCCTCCCAACCAAATTACATGCAAACCCATCATGCACTTGGGGGAGATGAAACATCAAGAAAAGAAATCTGATTTTTGATATACAATCTCCATGAGACCAGATCTGTATTGAGGGTAGTCTACTGTTTTAGAGAGAGTGTGGGTTAGAGAGAAAGGGAGAGAATCTAGAGAGAGAAAGTGAGACCTTGTGTGTGCATTGGTGATCCATTGAAGAAGCAATAGAAGGGAGCTAAGGTCTGGGAGAGCACGGAGGGATCAAAGCCAACCTGTTGGAGTTTCTGTTTGAACCTAAACCAGTGAGGAGACCACTGTTTGAAGGTAAGTCATCCAAAAACCTTGAACTTCTCTTTGGAAATTTCGGCTACTATTTTGATGTTTTTAGGATTGTTAACGCATGTATCATGTTTAAACCATAAAATCTGGATTGAATGCTCACATTTGAACCATCAGAACTGCCCCAAACCATGGAAACAGTGAAATCCGCCATTAGAGGACCTTGACTGAATGGGTCTAGTTCAACCTGCTCCGAACTTGTTTTAGTTACTTGGGACGTAAAATAGACCCTCCTAGGATCACAAAAACCCTAGACCGCGACCTCAATACCTAAGTTTTGACCCTCGAATGCTCGGTTGCAGGTACGGGTTCAAAGTTGTAACTCATGAAAACCTATATTAAAATGGGATTTTAGGGTAGGAACTGAAACCCCATAACCTGTAGCTCACAACGCAAGAAACCCCAAGCGATTTGGACCAAAAATGAACCATCACGAGTCAGTTGCAGGTTTCGGGGTATCACCTTGAAACAGAGCCATTAGAGCTCGATTCGATGCTCTAAATTGATGTTAGATTGTTAATATGACCACTAGAAATCGATTAAGATGGAAAGCAGTGAAAATGGATGCATAAAACTCTACGAAATCGAAGAAGAAAATTCTGAAATTTTAGGGCAACAGTAGCCCTAGACTGTTGGGGACGATGAACAGTACGGGTCGGGCCATGGACCGGGTCTTCGGGTCGGGCCCCGACCCGACCGAAAAACGGATAACCCGTAAAAACCAAACTGCGTCGTTTTGTTACTGTTAAATTTAAATTTTGAATTGTAGGGCTGACGTCAGCCTGACGTCAGCACATTACCCTGAACCGGTCAAGACCGGATTGAACCGGTCCGGTTCACTTGCTTAAGGGCTGAACCCTTTGGTTCAGTTCAAACTTTTGGAAAATTGCAAACCAACCCCCAACAGTTTCGAATATTACACTGTGGCCCAGATTCTGATATTTTATTTCATTTATACCCCTGATAATTTAATAAATAATAAATTAATTTATTTAATTAATTTATTAATTAAATAAAAATGACCAAATTACCCCTAGGTCATAAATAGGTCAAATAAAGTCCAAATAAGTCAAATGAATAGTGTATTTTCACTATTTCAACCATTCCGGACTCAATGGTGGAGTCCGATTTGGGCAATTAAGTCCCAAAAAATACAAACACGTAGGAGTAAATGACCATACTACCCCTGATGATACTCGAACCCAAATACAACTAAAAGATAGTCTATTTTGACTATGTCAGACATTCCGGACTCAACGGTGAGGTCCGTATTAGCAGATAAAGTACCGAAAAATATAACACACGAAATTACCAAATTGCCCCTGACACTGTTTAGAACCCAAACAACGTCCGATTAAGACGAAACTGAAAACAATAGAAACCCTGACACGTAGGGGACTGTACACGTGATTGGATGACGAATCGGAGTCGAAACTTCACAACTGTGAAATGACCAAAATACCCCTAACCCTGTATCAAGCTAGATAACATCCGAATGAACTAAGAACTAACCCAATGAAAGCTTAAATAATTTCATGACCGGACTGCCTAGAAGTAGTACACATCCTGACTTCTTGGATCATGCTATAGGGTAAAAACTCAAACCGGTCATGGAAGGGAAAAACAAGAAATTTACCATTATGTCTAAAGCCGAAAGACTAGCTGACAAGAAGCAACAGGAGTTCATGCAACAACTCTTATGGCAACAAAAGATTATCGAACGGAACATAAGGATAGCCAAAACGACTGAGGTAGTCTCCGTTCGACCGTTTATATACAAGATGCGTACCAAGGAAATGGTCGCGGAGGCCAAACTAAAGAAACAGGAAGACACGGAAACCCTGAAAGAGTGGGTGCAAAGGTGAATTTCAATTATCATAAAAACACATAGACAGCGAGATAGTCTAACTCAGGTTGAATTTTGAATTAAAATAAACCAAGTTAAGATTCATGTGAGATTTACGAAATGTTCATAAATTTTCTAGGATAAAGAAGGATAAGAAGAAGAGAAAGGCTTCTCAGTTAAATCCCGTTACCGCACAAGGTGAGTAACCTAGACTCCTGAATTGGTGTATAAGTACACCGTCTAGTTATTGTATTTTTATTACTGTACTGTACTGTTCCTACTGATATACTGTCTTCCATGCTTTTACTCAATGCATGACTATATTTTTACCTTGTCCGATTTCACTGTTCCGTATTGAAATGAAATTATCCTTGTTTTTACTAAAAGAACTACTGACTCATGGTACCAAATTCAGTCTTGAACTCTGTATGAGCATATTGCACTATTTAAAGTGTGCATACTGTACGGTTATCCTGTTATACTGTTCTGCTCTGCTCATTATTGAACTGTTCTGTTGCTATGATGTTTTGACTGTATTCTTGTTTTAAATATTGTTCAAATATACGGATTTAACTATATCCTCTAAAATGTCTGATCCGACCACCTGTTTTATAAACAACAATGGTTTGAAACCCATGACAGGGGACCCGTGTTACTCACTGGGCTTTTTAAAGCTCACCCCTTCCCTAACATTTTTCAGGTGATGGACCTAGCGACCGAGATTAGCGGGTTGGAGACCCGAAGCACTATTTTGAAGAATCCATAAATTAACCATTTTTGTACCTAACTCCATTTTTGAATATGATGTACTGAAACCTAAGACTAGCATCTTTTGTAGGACAATGATGTAATAGTTAACCATGGATGTATTAATGGCTCTGCCAAGGTGTTATGCATTCCCTTAGTTCCGCTGCAACTTATATTAATTGAATGCATTGTACTTGGATGTTACTGATGAATGGCCTGTGGTTAGGATTACCGTCGGCATTTTGATTTCAAAAAAAAAAAAAAAAAACCGATGGGTGCCTAACTGGCCGGTTGCATGCCCCTAATCCGCACAGGGTGGGTAAGGGGGATGTGACACATGACCTTGAACTCGCAGCCATTATGTTCGCACTCAAGATCTGAAGGCATTATCTTTATGGCGCGACGTGCGAGATTTTTACTGATCACAAGAGCCTCAAGTATCTGTTTACACAGAAAGAGCTTAACATGCGACAGCGACGATGGCTAGAGTTAATCAAGGATTATGAGCTCACTTTGTAGTACCACCCAAGAAAAGCTAATGTGGTGGTGAATGCCCTCAGCAGGAAGTTATCAGGAAATCTTGCTTGCGTATTGACCACGCAGCCGGAGTTGCTAGAGGAGATAGAAATGATGGAAACAGAAGTGGTTCTGCCAAGCTTCAGAGCAGTGCTCGCCAACGTGACAGTCGGGCTGACAATTGTTGATAAGATTAGGGAGCAGTAGACCCGAGATGAGAAGTTGGCCAAACTCCGAGTAGAGGCTGAGGCAGGAAGGAACCCAGAATTTACCGTCCAAGAAGGGGTATTATACTTTCAAGACAGGATTTGTGTGCCAGATGTGCCAGAGATTAGACAGGAAATTCTTGATCGAGCGCACAACTCGAAGTTCGCCATACACCCCGGGAACACCAAAATGTACCATGATGTCCGAAATACATACTGGTGGTCAGGCATGAAAAGGGATATAGCTGAGTTTATAGCACGATATATTAAATGTCAGCAAGTCAAGGTCGAGCATCAAAAGCCAAGTGGACTTCTACAACCGCTTCCAATACCCGAGGGGAAATGGGAGCATATCACCATGGATTTTGTGTCAGGGTTTCCCAAAACGCCGCAGGGGAGTGATTCTATTTGGGTGATTGCGGATAGATTGACTAAGACAGCACACTTCCTTGCAAGCAAGATAACTCAAACATTGGAGCATTTGGCGGCGCTCTACATTCGAGAGATTATTCGGCTACATGGCATCCCAGTTTCTATAGTATTTGATTGAGACCCAAGGTTCGTGTCCCAATTTTGGAGAAGTTTACAAACGACAATAGGCACACAACTTAGTCTCAGTACCGCCTATCACCCAAAGTCAGATGGATAGTCTGAGAAGACAATTCAGACTTTAGAGGACATGCTACGTTTTTGCATCATGGACTTCAAGGGAAGCTGAGAGGAGTAACTACCCCTAATGGAATTCATGTACAACAACAGTTATCAGTCCAGCATTGGTATGGTACTATATGAGGCATTGTACGACAGAAAGTGCCAATCTCCTTTATGTTAGACCAAAGTAGGGGAAAGGAAGTTGTTCGGCCCAGAAATAGTGGAACAAACGTCTGAAACGATCTGGCTAATCAGACAACGTCTATTGACAACTCAAAGCTGCCAAAAAAGTTATGCTAATATTTAAAGGAGTGAGCTGAAATTCGAAGTAGGCAATTTTGTATTCCTGAAGGTGTCACCTATGAAGGGCGTAGTTAGATTTGGGAGGAAGGGAAAGCTAGAACCATACTACATCGGACCATTTGAAGTTATGAAACGAATTGGGCCAGTGGCGTACCAACTTACCCTACCAGCAGAATTGGCACACGTACACAATATCTTTCATGTTTCTATGCTGAGGAAGTACTTGCACGATCCGAACCAAGTGGTTGAACATGAGCCCTTGGAGGTCAAAGAGGATCTAACGTATGTTGAGTAGCCCGTGCAGATCTTGGATCGCTAAAAGCAAGTTTTGTGGAACAAGGCAATTCTGCTAGTGAAAGTGCTATGGAGGAATCATCAAATCGAGGAGGCCACTTGGGAACGAAAGGATGAGATTCGCACTAAGTACCCTTAACTTTTTATAGTGTAAAGTACGTCAAGTTTGGGGACCAAACTTTTTTAAGGGGGGGAGGATGTAATACCCCGACCCAATTAGGCAAAGTTAATCATTTGTAATGACGTTTCTTTTTTAGATTAAATATCTAATGGCTTATCCGTTCTAAATTATGTTAAGTAGGCCGTAAATATTAAAAATTACTACACGAAGAAAACTTGGCAAGTTAGAGTGAAGCGAAAAATTAATGAAACTTAATCGCCAACGAATACAGAGTATTTTTAATATAAATGAGAAATATGTAACGTGTTAAAAATAAAGGTTTATGGCATGGAAATTTAGTGCACGGAATTAAAAAGCAAAGTGGGAATGCGAAGGGATTTTTAAAGCAATGAAGGCACAACTTAAAAATCTAATGAATAATGCCCAAAATGCCAAACAAGGCATAAGTAAGAAAAATGGGGAAAATGAGACAAAAAAGGAGGCCAAGGGACTTGAACCCTAGACCAAGAAGGAAGAGAAACCAAAAGCCCAAAAAGAAAGCCACTTGGGCTATAAGCACTTTTGTGCTCTATTATGCATAGGATATATATACACATGTCCAACCAAAGCCCAAAAATCCAGCACATTCAAAATGAGGTGGCAGCACCCTATTGGCCACCACCCTCCTCTACCAATCATATTTCATGCAGCTATATATACATACGTACATATATATATATATATATATATACAAGACACCATGATGGGCTTTTGACTAAGGTGAAGGTTGCGTGAGGGAAACCTAAGGGCTGACCTATATGAGTGTGTCTGTGCATGGCTGAACAGCCTTGTATGTGAGAGTGTGTGAGCTTGTAGGGTTTGGGTAGAGAGAGAAAGTGAGATAGAGAGAGAGAATGAGAGTGAAGAAAAAAGAAGAAGAATAAGAAGCTGGAATAAGGAGGAGGAAACTAAAGGCTGGAACAAAACCATAAAGAGCAGAAAGTGTCACCATTTTGAAGGTAAAACCTCAAAGCCAAAAAATTTCTCTCTCTAAAAGTTTATGACATAACTCACTGTTTGATAAGTACAGACTGCATGCATGGTCTTTAATATTAATATGTTGCATTTTGGAAGTAATAGGAAGGCCTTAGAGAGCTTTAAAATCACAAACCTCAAAAATCGCCACTGATGAAGCTTGAAAGCTTGCCCAAAAACTGACCTAGGAGAAAGCTAATTTGGCAGTTAGGGATCCAAACTAGACCCTCACAGGGTCACAATGCAACATAAACCAACTATTTTGGCTCAGTAACAAGCATTCCATAACAAAAATTCAGTTGATGGGTTTTCGGCCAAGACAGCAAAATGGCAGCATAGCTTCATTTAGAAGCCATGAGCTTGTAGCCCCTGAGCTAGGGATCACATTGGTCCAAGCCATGTCCTTTTTGGTTAAGAAACGAGGGAGAGCTATGGCATTTTCAAGTGGCCGAAAAAAGGAAAAACAAGTGGGTTTTCGTCCGATCACCAGGGTTGACGAGATAGGAAGGCTACCTTAAGATTCGTAATGTTTGATAAAATCGATTAAGGAAGAAATAGAGCTTCAAAAATAGTAAAACAAATGAGTTTTAAAAATTTAACCTCGCCAAAAAGTCGTAAGCGGGATGACACTGTTTAGGGTGGGTTTAGGTCATGGGTCGGGTCAGAACCCGACACCACCGCATAAACAGGTTGTTAAACAGCGTAGTTTTGAGCTTAAAATTAATCAGAACAAAGGCGTTTGGTTGCGAGGATAATAAATCCACTTGATATTCCTGTTTGGAATAGTGAATACCCTATCCATGAATGGAACACTTGTCCACCGTTTGGCTTACAAAAAATCAGAAAAAAAAAAAAAAAAATTTGAAAAGGAGCAGACTGCCGCGGGTGAGAGTCGAACAGTGGTGCGCGTGGGCTGAAAGCCCTTATGCCCACTAAGGCTGCCACCATGCCACTAAGGCACGTGTGACCCAAAACTCACTTAAAATATATATATATATATATATATATTATAATTTAATTAATTAATTAATTATGGTATTTAATTCTGTTGTCCAAATAAGTCAAGTGAATAGTATTTTATTTATGTTTTGAGCATTCTGGATCCAATGGTGAGGTCCATTTTACGAGACGGGATTCTGAAAAATTTAAACACGTAAAATATAAAATTACCATTTTGCCCTTAGTGATGTCCAAAGCCAAATGAAAGCTCGTAAAAGCTTAAATTGACTTTCTTCGGCATTTCAGACCCAATTGTGGAGTCTGTTTTACCCAAAACAAGACCATAGATTCATGAATAAACTTAGATTAAAATTCTACACAGTATTGAGTTGAGAAATACTTCCTGATTTATAGGGACATCAAAGGGAAAGAAAAAGCAGGTCTAAAACTCTAAAGGGAAGGAGAAACGTTCAGTGTAAGTAAACCCGAACTCTAACATGCAGTATTCCTTGCCATGTCACATTTTCCTTCATGATTGTTGCCAATTTGTAATCTATACATACTTGACCTTGATGATCTCCGTATTTGATGTTTGTTCTATATTGTGGATTCGTTGAGAAATTGATTGCCTATATCCTTACGTGCTTAATTATCCATTTTTATACTTGCTTGGATATTGAAAAATTATATTGCCTCTCTATTTGTCATTCCACAAATATATACATCGCCTATAGAATTATGATGATCGTGATACTTGTATATGTGCTTGGAGTTGTGATCTGTCACAACGTCCATCTGATACACGGATGCTTGATCGGTGTTTGGGGATGAGCCCAACGCCTAGTCCTTGGAGGACATGATATATGTACAAAGCTCTAATACTATCCAGTGGTTTGAAGGGAAAGTGGACCTGGATGAGTACTTTTGAGGGTATGCCGAGCCCTATATGTTTTAGCATCTATTTTGTTTGTATCTTATATCGTTTATGGATATTTTAATGTTGCACTCACGAATTATTAATATGATTCCAGATACGCCACATTGAGTTGGTCCGTGTTTTATCTATCGATATACTCTTGGTCTTAAAAATGCCATGTTGAGATGGTCCATGGTTTATCTGTGGACATATTATCTAATCGTTGATATGCTTGCTATGCCTCTTTTTTTATTTTTTGATGATGTATTCCTGTTATTGATACGCTTGATTGATGGTACATTTTGATTACTGATATGTCTTGCAAGCCTATCATTTGATCCGATTTGGCTATTGTGATACCTTATAAATTGTCGCAGCTAATTATTGTATAGGCTAAGTCCCCATTATTGAATTGTCATTCATTTATATCATATATCATGGAACATGCCTGTTGGACACCCTCGGGTCATATCCGTTGTTTCTCATTATTGGTGACTGGCTATTGTATTATCATTTCTGTTGCTTGTTGTTGATTATACTCTTTTTATACTAACCCTGACCCATGGCAGAGCAAGGGATCTTATTTACTAGGCTAAGTTAGCTCATTCTGATTTATATATCTCTTTTTCAAGAAGGGATGCCATAGATGGACGATAGGGTATTTCCTGCGTGTAGGCATTATTTTGCTGTAGAGACGTCTTGCAGACATTTAGTGGACTTTTGACCAAGTTGTAATAGACTAGTACTGTCTTAATTCTCCCATGTGTCCACGTCTTGGGAACGTTTATCAATGTTTAAGGATCTATAATTTTAAACACTGTACTGATATCGGCCTGTAAAACCTTATTATCATGCTTTCCACTACTTGTTTATTTAAATTTTCATTATTAATGATGATCCTTAATCCGTAACTGTTAAGGATGGTTTGTGGACCGGCCCCGCGATCCCTAATCCACATAGGTTGGGTTTCGGGTCGTGACAACTTCAGCATGATATAGAGAACCGGTTTAACCGGTTGGTTTTTACCCTAACTAGATCGGTTCACTCACATAACAACTGGACCGGACGAGTTTTTTTTAAAATGGTTCCATAAATAATGTTTAAACCCTAGAATTTTAGGTTAATTACGGAATTACCCAAAAAAATAATTAAAAAGTATTTTTAAATCCTTTTTAAATTAAGAGAAATTATTAAAATGCCCCTAAGCCAAATGAAGGCCAATTAAAATGCATGAAGAGTTTAACCCAACATTTTTGGGCATTTCAGACTGAATAGTTGAGTCTGATTTAGGAAATTAGACCTTGAAAAATATGAATGGACAAATTGGGATAATTTTAAGCTACCAATTAAACGCCGATGACTATGAAAATACATATTTTAACATTTTTCAACATTCTAAACTCAACGCTAGGGTCCGTTTCATCAAACGAGGTACCGAAAATACATATACCTAGAAATGTGAAATTTTTAAACTGCTCTTAGTGTTATATTGGCTACTAGACAGATCGAAAAAATATAGAAATGGTCATATTTGATGTTTTTGGATGCTCTGACCCTAACGGTGAGGTCAAATTAAGCACCCGGGTACCCAAATGTGGTCCCGCGTAAAAATGTAAAATTACAAAAATACCCCTAGACTTAATATAAGCCAACGATAGGCAAGTTGAGATCCAAAAAATCCTAAATTTATTATCTTCGACACTTGTGACCTAATGGTGATGTCCGTTTAGGAGAAACAGAACATCAAAACAAAACAAAAAATGACCAATACGTCCCTAAGACTTAATAAAGCTACTATAAGAGTATAAAAAGTAGAGAGAAACCTATACCAACGTCTATAAGAGCCTCTGAGTCTGAAAATGAGCTCCATTTGAGATTATTTAGTACCGAAGACCCAAAATATGAATGATAAAATTTTTGAAATACCCTTAAGGCTTAAGTAAGCAATTAAATGAACTTAAAAACTTAAATAGGGACTACCTTACTGTTAAAAGACCCTCTGGATTAAAAAATGAAGTCTGTTAAGGTGAATAAAGTATCGAACGGTATAAGACATAGAAAACACAAATGACCAAAATGCCTCTAAAGGCTAAAGTGAGTCACACGATAAACTACGAAGTGTTAGGAACCCTAACTAAAGACCATGAGGGAATCCTAACCGATAAGATTAAGTCTAGAAGAGACTAAGAAAATTAAGTAAGCGAAGATTCAAGCTAAGATATGTACTAATGTAGTACCAATTTATTTTAATCCGTGATTTACGATCACCAGCAAGGAAATAGAGATAGAATGAATGCTGAGGCAAGTCAAGTAAGCAAGTGATTATGGATTCTAAATCACAAGTGAGTAACCCTGAACCTTGAAGTGGAGACTTTTTCATGAAATACAGTTCTTTACAACTTTATAACATTACATGCAGTTCTTTCAGATTTTTAATGTGTTTCAAACGATTGTACTAAATATTTTAACTACGTGACTGTTTTCAGAATGCTAAGATAAATGTTTGAATTGCATGCTTTTAAGTAGCATCTCTTTAAATATTTTATAGCATGGATAGCTTAATGAAAGTTTTGTAAGCATATTTTAAATGTTATTTTACATGTCACTTTATGAACCCGATTAGGAGTAAAGAGCTAGTTAACTTGAACTCAACTGGGGGTAAAGAGCCAGTCAATGTGAATCGTACTGGGGGCAAGGAACCGGTAGATTTTCAATAATTTTTCATTGTAGGTAATGTAAGCCATGAGTTCTAAATTACTACCAGTCACCATGTGACAACTTATAAAGTGATAGGCAATGTAAGTCACTTGCTCTAAATTACAATATGGTCACCATGTGGCAACCCAGAGTCTTCAGGGATAACTTATAGAATGTTTTGACATATACTATTTTATCATTGTCATTTCTCAACTATAGATTTTATGATGTGAAGTTTTATCTTGTAAAACTATCTAGCATAAAGTTCTTGGATGATTTCAACTAAATGTATTGCAACTCTCAGTTATATGTTATGTTTTAAGAATGCCAGTAACTTTCATTACAACTTTTTTTAACTGATATCCATGAAAGTTTATGAAAGGGGTTTTCAGAAACCCATGACAGTGGACTAGTGTTACTCACGAGCTTTTCATTAAGCTCACAAGGTTTTATCCTGTATATTTTCAAGAATGACTTAGAAGTTATAGATTCATATGTTAGTAAGCTAAGATGACCATAGACTAGCAAAGAGAGGATTAGTATCCTAGCCATGAAAATAGCAATCTGATGTGACAAATAGCAGATTGATGTAATAACTTGGAGTAAGAATGGAATGTAAATGATATTCACCGATGATGTATCACTTCAGGTATTCTTGTATGATGTAATGTTGGCTCATATTATTGTAAATCTGATGCTATGTTGCTTTTGCTTTTCCAAGTGTGACTGCATTCAAATAAAAAATTTTACAGACTCAGATTTTTGTTGCATAACTTTATATGACTGAATGCAATTTACTTAGATATATAAAAAGGCTTCGGTTAGACATGTCATCAATATACTAAACAGAGTTAGTTAATTGGAAAAATGCCTAACTAGTCAGTCATTATCCCTAATTAGTTGATGAGGTACCTAAACCACTCTTTGTCTCTTTTTCTTTCTCAAATACAGTAGGAGCATTTTTAGAAAAAAATATCTATTATTAGATTAAGGTCTCCTAATGTTTCATCAAGATCATCTTTTCTAAGGGTCACTCTATCATCATCAATAATCACATTAATTGACTCTATAATTATGAAGGTTCTAGTGTTGAACATTTTATAAGCCCTACTATTTCAAGAATACCCCAAGAAGATGCTTGCATCACTACGCTGATCAAATTTGCCTAACTTTTCTCTACCTATAAGAATGTAGCATCTACTCCCAAATGCTTTAAAATACTTAAGACTATGTGTCTTACTAGTCCACAACTCATATGAGGTTTTTCATCAACTAGGCCTAAGGTAAACCCTATTGATTTTTATTTTTTAGTGTTAAGTTTATCACGTAATATTAATATTCTTATGTGATTAATATTATTTGTTTATTTACTATTTTTTAATCACTTGACCACAATTATTTATAAGGTAAAAAACTTGAACAACCGATCAATTTGGATTTTCATTTTAAATCAACAATTCATGTTCAATTCATGTTCTAAATTGAAAAATTAATTTGGTACTATTCTATGCACTTCATCTCAAAAACTTTATTTTCTAAATTTTTTACTACCTTGGAAAAAAATCATGGAACAAGTCATACCTAAATTAGAACATATAAAGCCTCAAATTTTCATTCCTAAAATCACTATGACTCCTAAACAATAGTAGAACAATATTACTTAAAAACTTTATCCCTTATTGATCCTAACATACGGTAAGAATTCTAGCTTTTTCAGAATTGTTTCACTCAACCAAGGTGTATTAGCCCCTCATGTTGGGGAATGCAAAACCAATTATGATAAAATGAAGCAATTTGTGTGGAAGTGCTTAATTAGAAAACTTGGAGCCGGTTTGGCACAACTAATGCTAGTTGGAGAACTGATTTTGAAAAGATAGATTTTGTAGAAATGATTCATGATTCTGGAAAAATAGATTCTGTAGATCTAATTCTAGGTGTTTCTATATACTTGTTGCAGAATTGATTATTGGGTGTTTGGTACAAATTATTCAAAAGTAATTCTAGTGTATGAAAGTCATTTTTGCCCTATATTGTTTATTATATTATTGGGTGTTTTTTAGCCACATGTTATAAAATTAATTTAAAATTTTAATAACTAAGTAAACAATTTAAATTAAATTAAATACTTATAAATTCTCAAATTATCTTATATAGGTATTAAATAAATAAAATAAATATTAATATAAAATAATAATTTTAAATAGGTATTAACGAGATAAATAATGTATCAAACTAAAATAAATAATTATATAATTTCAAATAAATTATATATAAAATAAATATTAATATTAAATAATATTAAATATTAATTAACTAAATAAATAACATATATTAAACCAAAATAAAAAATTATATAGTTTCAATTATATTATATAAATATTAAATATATAAAATAATATTTTAGTATTTGATATAATATATTTCAATAAATTATATATAATATCTATTATTTAATCTAATATATTTTAGAGTTAAAAGGGACACGAAGGAAAATAACATAAAAGGAAAGGAGTTCATGAGTAGTAAAAGGAGGGACATAAACTGAATCGTGAAAAAAGATTAGGGGTTCATAAGTAGTGGAACACGATCAGTATTAGGATACAAGATCTAGATGCGATGGGAAAAAATTCGTTGGTAATTTCATAACTAAGGTGAATAATAGGGGCATTTTGTTAACACCCATCGCCGACCCACAGAAGAAGTCCGTGATCGTTGGTTTGGGATTTGTTTCTAAACTGTGGATTTCGGCCCTTTTTTTGCGCATTTTTGGGCTATTATCGGCCCACCAAACACCACTGAATCACGACCTGCCTCACAAAACCTCAAACGCTACACCAAATAGGAAGCATGATAACATAATAGCTAAAAGTGAGTCCACTGCATTAGGTTCTGAATAGCAAATATGGCTTATTCCTTCTAACTCAGCATACTTAATGTTTATTTCTTATTTTTTGATTAGTTATTTTTAATTTTATTTTTTAGGGCCTATGAGATGGCTCAGTGCCATTGGGACCATCCCTCCTGTAGGCAATTGATGCATGTTCCGTCCTATTCCCCCATTCCCTTATAAAATCAATAAAATGATATTCTTCAAAAATAAGTAATTAATTAATTAATATATTGTCTTTGTTTTTATTTTATTTTATTTTTTACAATCCTAACGAACTTCTTTTATATGAAAAAACTAAGGGTTTATTAACATTGAGTCATTTTTTTCAAATATATTTACGAAACAGTTAATAACAAAGATTAATTTAAAATGATTTCATTTTAATGAAGAAAATTACTAAAACATCAATTAAAATAGATAAACATTAACTTTTTCTCCTTTATATTTTGTACAATGAAACTACCCTTTTAATAGCCAAAGAAATTTACTAAATTGCCCATTTAACCTAACTCTCATCTCCAATCGTTCCCTTTCCTTGTCTTCCCCTTCCTTCACCCTCTTTAACCATAACACCCATCTCTATCTCTCTCTTGTAACGACCTGAAAAATTGTCAATGGATATTTTGGTGATTTTTCATGTCCAGATTGTGATCAGATAATGAGTTAAATAAAAATGTGCTAAATTAATTATGAAAATAATTTAATAATGAAAGATATGATATTGTGAACCTAAAATAAAATAGTAGCATTTTATTGGGACTAGTGTGCGCCATGGGGACCACACTGTTAGATTTGATACATGAATAAATTGATAATTTTTATCATTAGAATTTGAAAAAATGGACTACATATTTGAAATTTACGTGTTGAAATTAGCTACCTTGCCAATTTTGGTGCGATTCTAATACAGTTCATTCATAAGCATGTGTGCACACACTTTTGGCAACTGACCACATGACACATTGAAATATGTGTGAAGCTTCCTAAAAACGCCTTGGTGGGAATTTCTAGAAAGGGATAAATGGTGCCCATGTGATTAGTTGTGAAGGTATCAAAATGAGGTTTGATAGGGTGTGTGTGTGTGTGTGTGTGTATTAAGGTATCTTCACACTTGCTTATTTAGTGATATGTGCATAATAGGACATAAGGGAGACTTCTCCTATCACCTCTCTCTTCTCTCTTTCTTCTTTTGGAAAAACCTTTCTCCCATCTCTCATTTTCAAACTATTCTCTCTTCATTTCCTCTCCCTCCACCTGAAATGTGTGTGTGATTGTGAACATATATGTAAAATATATGTGTTGAAGCGTGTGTATATGGTGTGAGAACATGAGAGATGAGTGTGTGAGATGGTGTAAATTTGGGTGTGTAAATGTAATAGAGAGAGAGAGAGAGAGAGAGAGAGAGAGAGAGAAAATGGATGTGTATGTGCATCATGCACACATATAATAAGCTATGGAGGCAAATAAGAATAATGAGGAACCTAGAGGTTGTGTTGGAGCTATGGGGACCAAACAACGAAGAGTAAACAGTGATGCAGCCATACAAGGTGAAGATGAAGCTCTCTATCTCTCTGCTCTTTCTAGCCATGGAAGTTTGGATGAGAGGTTGGGGCTTCTAAGACCTTTCATGTAGTCTTAGATGTTATTGTATGAATGTATATATTTGAAAATATGCATGTGAAGTGATGTAGGTGCATATACGGGTAATATACATAGATAAGTATGACTAGCTGTGTGGAGACCCACTTAGAGTCTCCATTCTTGAACAAATTTTGGTGCTTAAATAAGGCCCTTGAGTTCTGTAAATGTGAATCATAGCCATCACAATGTGTGTGATGATAATGTGTGTATAAGTAACTGATTGCATGTATTTTAGAGAGAAAGATTTGAATATAGGTCTCTTGTTCTAGGTGTTTTATAGTGTTTGAATGATAGTCTTTTGTTATGTGCATGTGGACCTAGTGAACTACAACGGGTGTGAGAGTGAAACTAAGTATGTATGGGTACTCTGTACAAGGGTGAGGATCGTGATCTGGGTGTATCTTCAAAAAATTGACTCATGGTGTTTTGTTTTCTCTTGAACCATTAGTTAATGTCTAGATGGTTTTACAAATAGCCTAAGATTGAATGGAAAAAATTGTGAAAAAAACAGTGGAATGAGCCTTATCAAAGTTTGGTCAGAAAATTAAGACATGGGTAACTCTTGAGGTTTTTCATGGGTTGATCCTCATGATGGGTGCTAAAAAATGTACCTTGATGTTAAAAACCATTTAGAATGAAAAAAAATAAAATTAGTGGGTGAAAAAGTGAGAAAAAAATTAAAAATCTGTAAAGTCTGATGACAGTCAACATTGACTAGTAAACAGTTAACATTAATTGAGTTTAGTCAATGGGTGTAAAGATCCAAAAAGTTTGGGAAATTTTTTTTTAATATATATATATATATATATTTATTGATTTATTTATTTAATTATTTATTTGTTTGTTGTGTGAAATGTGTATCATACATGTGTGATGTGCTGTATATGTATGTATATGTATATGTATATACGTGTGGTAATGTGTGCTAAGTGCATGCATGTATTTGAAAAAAAAAAAAAAATATATATATATATATATATAGACACAATGTACACATCAAATCTGTGAGCTGTGTGTGTGTACGGTTGTGTTGGTGTGTGTGTGAGTGTGTGAGTGTAATATAATATACATATACATGGAAAACTAAAGTTACAAGAAATGAATTTAATGCATTCTGAAAAGGAAGGGAAAGAAATGAGAGAAAGTCAGAGATAGGGAGGGTTGTATGTCACGCCCCGAATTCCCGACTGAACCCGGGGACGCGACTGAACTGAACGAAACAAAAGAAGAAAATGAAATAATAAGTAAGTAAATAAATAAATAACAATTTAACTAATCTAACTAATATAGATACAAGCCTACATACATTCCTATTTTAAAAAAATTTCGGCAGAACCTCCTTTGTTTTTCGAGCCTTTTTCCCCCTGATAATCACAATACATCATATATATACAAACACATCACAATCCATCCTCACTCGATGGCCACAACTTTATCAAAGTTAAATATACATCGCCTACTTATACAACCGAAAATATACAACCATCATACAACATATATGTCATTGGGCTTAAGCCCGTACATCACAAAACACGCCTCTCGGGCCAAATATCCATTTACAGTCAAGTCTCTTCCACTTGGCTAGCCTTCCTCAAGTCTCAAATGTCGGGAGTGTCATCTGAAATATAGTTCCCACGAATGGGTCAGCTCAACTGCTGGTATGGTACAATACTAATGCAAGGAACAAAATTAAGACGTGGCATGTGCAAGTGTACATGTATATCTACATGCCTCCCTAATCATTCATACAGTATAATGGCAATGTACAACTACATCTAAAGAAAACCCTATATCACGTTCACAAATGCATCAACACAATGCACAGGCAATATGCGTGACACACCCATGCATAACTCTATGCCACACCTATGTCTCATTTACGGGTACTCCCCAATGGCATCGAAGTTCCAATGCAATGGCCAATTTTGGGTTTTTCACCACAGGATCTGCACCTTCATAATGCAAAGCACCACGTGCTCAACTCACGCCATATGCCCAAGGAATTCACCATATGCCAATATGCTCATGCAATCTCAATGCAACAAGGTTTCATTAATATAGCATGCTCGAGACAATAATATGTATATCACCAACCAGTTCCACATGCAAGCATATCTCATATAATCAACTTAAACACATGTCATGATTCACGTTCATCATTTCACTTAAATCTACAAATACATAAACAATCAACTTTAAATAATGCATCACATTTAAGATCAAATCCCAAGGCTTCATCCACAAATCTAAGTGTCATGCTCGATCAATCTCAACACTTACGCAAATCCACATATCACAATATCAACAATCCTTCTAAAACATAAATCACATATGATGAGAACTCAAGAAATAATATTCCTTAGCAAAGTACCATACCTGATCGGGTTATCTCAACCCTAAGAAGATATATCCACTAAGTAGTCCAGTCAACTGATCAATAACTCAGTCCTCCCACTGCATATGTTTAGAGGGCCCTCGCCTTTCACTTCGATGTTCCTAAAATTCACAAACAGGTCTCAATATATGTCGCTACACAAATTTATGCTATTCAACAAATTTTATGTCTTTTTATGATTGGTATTTCTTTTACTCAATTAGTCTTCACCATTGAATCCGAAACGCCGAACAAAGTCGATTCAGGCTTTCGCGGAATTCAATTTGGACATTTGTACCCTAAAGGGTAAAATGGTCATTTAGTCCTTTCACGATTTTCCGATTCCCGAGGTCTCTTTTCGCAAATCAGACTCCACGGTTGAGTCCGGGATGCTCGGAATAATTAGAATTCACTATTTTTTTACTTTAATCTGATTCCGTTCGATTACTCTTTGACTTGGGGGCATTTTGGTTATTTCCCCTTTAAATAATTATTTAATTAAATATTATTTCATTTACTCGGGTCAATTCACAATTAACCCTAATTTCTGGGTATAATTAAAATCTTACAAGGTTCTATTTATTGCCTATAATTTTTCCAATTCCTATATAAGTTTATATTATTTTTAATGTACGTTTCCAATTTAAGCCAATTATTGGATAGCTTCTCCTTTTCAACCAAACACTCCACGAACTCAAATCTAAAATTTTACCCATACAATAATATTGTTAGGAAACTATCTGAATGGTTGATTTGGGTCAGACTCAACCCGGTTTGGCCTGAATAAAAATACAAAACTCAATCGTTAAATTCTGTTCGGATTATTTTTCTGCATTCCCATTTGATCTAAAACAATTTCTATATTTAATGAAATCCCACAATCAATTTAATTATTCATGTTTCTAAAAATCCAAGACTAAAGTTTAGTATTTTACCATGTTGTTTCGCGTTTCTTCAATCCAAATTCATCCGGTTTGCCGCGTTACTGCCGTAACTCATCAACACCATTCTGAACCGATCCAGCCAACATAAACAACACACATAACCCCACTTGTTTCTTCCAAATCCCTCCAGGTTCTCCAATTTCATTATGGCAGCCACTGCACAAGCAGATCTGCTACACTGCTCTTCCATTTCCCTTCTCTGTTACACACATACAAACACGCACATCAACCCAATCTCTCTCTCGGTCAGCCGCTACACAACCACACCGCAACACCACACGATGTACACACTACACATACTCAACGCAGTGCAGCTCTACTGCTGTTTAGCCGCAACCACCCCACACCACGCAGCGGCACATGCTGCTGCTGCGCGACTACACCAGACAGCCCCCACACGGTGCAGCACCACGCACCGCTACTGCTGCTTTGCCGCAATAGCTGCTGCTGCTCCTCCTCCGGTTTCTCTACTCCATTTCTTTCTTTCTAATTTATCTCATCCCCATAATATTCCATATACACATATACATATATCTAATATCTCCTGCCCTGTTGCTCCAAAACTCCCCCAGATCTGCCCCAATTTCTTTTCTCTCTCTCAGTCGGCTACTCTCCCTTCATTCCCTCTTTTTCTGCTGCTATAACGTTACCCACACACATGTATTTATCTATAAATATCTCTGCTACACTGTGCCTACCTGAACAGCCCACATATATATATACTGATCTGCTGTAGCATCACTCTCCTTCTCCCCAATTTAAACAAATCATCAAAACCCAAATCTCTCATCTTTTCCCATCTCAGAAAATGCCATAACCATCCTGGATTTGAGCTTCTTTGCACCACAACTACAGCCGCATCAAGTCTCCTCCCTGTTTCCGTTCCTCCTTCCACCGCTACACACACACACATATATATACATAAATTCCTGCTGCAGCATCATCATCGCCCCCTATCGCAACTCCAGTAGCAGCCACACACCCAACTCGAACCCCGGTCTGCATTTCCCAACTGTAGCCCTTCCAACCAGTTTGCAATACCAGTAACCCCATATGCGAATCAAACTCCTCAATCACCCCTCCAACGATTGATCCCCTCCGATCCCCTGGGCAGCGTGGTCTAAAGAGAATCAGAGTTCCGAAATTTCTCTCCCTCTTCTCTCTTTCCCCCTTTCTCTCTTTCTCTCATTTTCTCCCTGTTTTCACGCGACCTGCACCGCCCCTCCTTTATTCACTTTTCTTTCCTTTTCTTTTGTTGCACCCTTTTACAACCACACACTTATATATATATATATATATATCATATTTATATATTTTTCTGCTGCACCCTACAACCACATATTTGCACCGCCTCTCCATTCCACCGTCACAACACATATATGCAGCTCACTCATGCAATATATATATATATATATATTTATATAATTAAATCTCTAAATATCCCTTTTCTCGGCTGTAACCTCAAGCCCCCATTTATTGATTTTTTTTTATTTTATTTTATTTTATTTTATTTTTCAAGTCTCTACACTGTAGCTGGCCTGGACAGTGGTATGAGAGAGTGTATATACATATGTATGTATGAGTGTGTATCCGTTGGTTTAAAGGAAGGAGAAGTGAGAAAAGAAAGGGAGACAGAGAGCATTCTCAGGAGATCAGGAGGTGAACCAAAAGGAAAAAAAAAAAGAAAAAAGAAAGATCAGAAGGAAAGAGGGGGAGCACAACAACCCAGAAAAGAAAACCAGAAAAGGTAAGTTAGCTTCGGTTCTGTTTTGAAATTTTTAAAGCATGCTCATTAGTTTTAAATCACTAGATCTTGTTGAACATGAAATATAGATCGAAATGCAAAAAGAAGCAACAAAAAAGATTGAGAAATGGGTGAGAAATCAGAAGTTGCAGGTCATGGGGTGAGTGATTCGGTCCTTTATATTTTATGTATAAAGCTTAGTTTAAATAGTGAGAAATTGTAATGGAAACTTACGGAAAGAGAACTGAACAAAATGGAGTTAAAATGATGAATGAGGAGGCTTAAAAACTTCAAAGTACAATTGACCGGAGTTTTGCCGAAAAATTGAACCGATCAGTGATTCTCCCTTGTTTCGTTAAACTGGGAATGGGTTGTGGAAAACCAACGGTGTAATAGAGATCTTGGGAAAGAGAGGAAGAAAACTGTGTGAGCTGAGATGTTAAAGATGACCGGAAACGAGGTGCAGTCGCCAGAGAAGGCGACGGAACCCTAACTGTGGCTCGCCGGATTGTCGCGGAGACGATGGGTGATTGGGCCTATTTCGTTTAAAAGGCCTTTAGGCCTGTTTGGTTGGGCCTGTCTTGGGTTAAAGGGAGTTGGGTTGGTTTTAAATTAAAAGGGAAATTGGGCCTGTTTGTTTAAAACATGTTGGGCTAGGTTTGGGCTTGTTTGTTTAAAGGGGTCTTGAACCTTTATTATTTTTTTCGTTGGGCTACATGGGCTTGGGCCCAACTGTTTTTAATTAAAAAGAATTAAAAGGTGAAAAGGGGAAAACGGTGGGGGAATAAATGGCTCATGGGTATCGAACATGCGACGGTGCAGAAAGGAGGGGGCAACCGAACCACTGGACCACTATGGCCCTTGTGGTTAAACACACTAAAGTATTATATATAAAATATTGATTTAATCAGAAAAAAATTAAGAAAAAAATGTGAGGTTCAGCCCTTCCCAGGATTAGAACCAAGGACATATTGGAGGGAAGGTGACACGCTGGCCAGCGTGCCACCAATGCGCACCCAACTTGATTTGCGCAAGATATATATATATATATATATATATATATATATTACATTTAACTTTATTTAATTAATTAAATTGTTTTAATTAAATTAAATATAGCTAAATGGTCCGGAGTCCAAATAAGACAAGTCATTAGTGACTTTTGACTATCTCACACCTATTGAGACCGATGGTGAGGTCCGTTTCTCGAGATGAGGCCCCAAAAATTTAAAGACCCGTAGGAACATTAAAAATTACCAAATTACCCCTAATTCAAAGACTAGTCAAACAAAATCCGATTTAATGAACCAATAGTGAAACTTTATTATTTCGAACATTCCGGACTCAACCATGGAGTCCGATTTGCGAGGAGATGCCTCAAGAATTAGAAACCCGTGAAGTGCAAAATGACCATTTTACCCTTTTAAGTACAAATGTCCAAATTGAATTCCGCGAAAGCCTAAACCTATTTTCTTCAACATTCCGGAGCTAATGGTAAAATTTATTTTAGCAAAGTAGAAACCAATAAAACAAAGACATAAAATTTGATGAATAGCGTAATTCAAGTGGCAATAGACTAAGTTACATTTTATGATTTTAGGGACACCGAAAGGCAAGGAGAAGGTGGTCTGACCTTCTACATTCTTATTGTTAGTTCCGCTGCGCTACGAGTACGACTTCTTAGGTTTGAGACCAACCCATCAGGTATGATATTTTGCTAAGTAAGAAATAGAATTGAGTTTAGGAGTAATTTCTATGTTGTTTGATTGGTTCTATGCCTATGTGTTTCTTGTTACCTTTCTGAATGTTTGGTTGAATGATAGATGTGGGTCATGACTATATGCATATTCCATGAGCTGTCATTGTGTGTGATTTATGGAATTGTTAAGATGATGAATGTGAAAACCAAGCATGTGATTAAGTGGATTGTTCATGATATGTGGATTTGAGGATTGAGCTGTGTGATGTAATGTCATTATTGCTTTAAGTAGAATATGCAAAACTCAAAGCATACTTCATGTGTTGATAAATTGTTTCGTTGAGATTACGTCATTGCATGATGGAATCAAGGCATATTGGCATAGTGTGATTCCTTGAAAGCATGGTATGAGTTGAGCACTTGGTGCTATGCATTATGAGGGTGTAGATCTTATGGTAAAAAATCCAAAATTGGCCATGGCAACTCACGGTAGCGGGGACGGACCGTAAAGTGAAACATAGTACTCAGGCTATCGGGGAAGGACCAAAAGATGAGACATGGGTGTGGCATAGAGTTTGCATGGGTGCGTCATGCATATTGATCATGTATTGCATTGAAGACATTGGATGACATGTAGAGATAAATGTACACTTGCACATGCCACGCCTTAATTTTGTTTCTTGCATTAGCACTATATTATACCAGCAATTGAGCTGACCCAGTCGTGGGATACCATTTCAGATGACACTCCGGCTACGTGAGATTTAGTGATGCCTTAATGAAGGAAAGAACTGAGAACTGTATTTGGCCCGTGGGACGTATTTTGATGTTGTACAAGGGCATAAGCCCTAGACTATTTTATGTCATGAAATGATAGACAGTACCTTATGGATTGTAACAGAATAGTGGATTGAATTAATGTTTGAAATGCATAAGATTGTACTTTAATTATTATTTTCCTTTTTATTTTAGTTTTCTTTACTCGCGCCTCGGGTTCGTTGAAATTCGGTGCGTGACAACGGGCTTGGCAATCGAGTTGACCGGTTGCATCTTGAGTTATAGTCTACAGTCCAGTGGGTTGGATCATGGTTTAGGTTGAAAAGTGGGTTGAACCTTGGCCCAATTGGATTGGGCTCATGTTTTGGGCCTAGAATGGGTAAAGCCCAATGGTTGTTCGGACAATGGGGTTGTTTGGTGATTAATTTAAGGGTAAATTGGTATGGGGCTGAACTGAATAAGACTATCCTTATTCCAGAGATTGAGGGTTAATTAAAATAGGCTTATTTGGCTACATGTATAAGAAATTAAAAATTTAGATATTATAAAAGGTTAACCAAATCTAGAAAATTAAAAATCAGTGGAGTGAGAAATTACAAAGAGACCTACTAGTTTATAAAATTTAGATAAAAGCTAATTAAAATGAAAGAAGAGGCATACCCAAGATTTTTAGGTGCTCCAAACTTAAATTCAAAGTTCGTTTGGACATCTAAGAACCTAGGAATGATACCAGCTAATTTTGTAAAATGATAACAATACCCCAAGTGTTAATTAAGGCACTAGAAATGCTAATTAAAATTTGAAAAGGACGTGTCTAAGATTTTTAGAAAATTTCAAATTAGATAAATTAGGACACGGGGTTGGTCCCACATGAAGGTGTACAATTACGATAATGTCTCTAGGCATAGAACAAATATCTGAAATAGGAAATAAAATATTAGGCAATCATTCTAATGATTTTTTAACCTTCTAGACCTATTTTCAATATCTATTTTGTGTGATTGTGTCTCAATAGATGTGAAACTAGTGTCGGTATAATTATTAAATACCACTTTAAGGTATAAGAGATGTCTAAAGGTTATAAATCTTCAAGATATGACTTCCTTAGGGTTTTTGAGATTTAGAAACTCAATTTTAATCTATGTTTGGGTGAACGAACACACGATGTATAGATAAAGGTATGATTAACCCTAAAGAAATTATAGAAATGGATACGAAACTTAAGTAATAAAGGTCAAGGCGGCCAAGAGAGTTGTAACATGAACTTTGAACTAGAGATAAACAAGTGAGTGTTAGTGTAAGTGGGTTGAAGAGAACAAAGGACTCATACGATGTCTAATGTAAATGGAAATGATAATTTGGAATGAGATTTTCATATAATAAGGTAAGATCATTTAGGTCACTCAAAACAAATAACATGAAGAACACTAGTGATACTTCTTTATGGTATGGTGATACCTAGACATATTCTCATGTTTTGATTGACTATTAATGCGTGTTACTCAAAATCTATTATATATGCATGCTTCCTACCTAATATTCTTAGACATGTCTATATGTGTATATGTGTTGTTGACCTGATATGAGCACCTGAATGGATATATATATGATGGGCATTGGGACTCTAGTGGTTGTTATGATATAGATGGATGTTGTATACCTTGGTATTTTGTATGTGATCTCGCAAGTCTTGAATAGATATTATGTTATGTATATGAGTTTTATGCATTGCATTACATATGGTATGGATGTTGTGATAGAGAAATGCTATAAGGTGATGAATTTTAAGATATGGTAGAGCATGAAGTACTCGGGTATGATTTGTAAAGATCTAAAAAATCAAGGTAAATTCTTCATTTTGCTGGTAGTAATTCATGCATTATTTGCTAGTAGGGCACTGTACATGCATCATTTAGATATAAGTTATGTTTAGTTGCATAATTTGAGTATGTCAAAGAAGGGAAATATGCTTAGAATATTAAAATATACTTCTTGTGAGAATTTGACCAAAATCAGTGATAGTTTGAAAAAGGGTCCAAAAGGATAGCTCGAGTGGGCACACGCCAATAGGAGAAAATAATTGTTTTAGGAAAATATCATTTAAAATAATTTTAAGAACTTTGGTTAAAGTAGAATATCGATTTGAGACGTTTCGGGACAGGTTGTAGTGTAACGGTGTCCTGCGGCTTATTAAGGGCAAAAGGTTCTTTTCACCCCTTGGCCCTTTAGTATAAATAAGACACTTAGGAGTTAAAAATTTTCTAAATTGTCTGAGGAAAGTGCTGCAGCTCGTTCTTGGAGAGAAACCATGAAGAAAACCTAGGTTTTTTTAACTTTCTACCTTCCAAAACTCATCTCTAGCCTTGGAATCTCTCAAGGCTTCCTTCTAAGAAGTTGTTTCCCACCACAAGGGCTACAATCCTACTAATTGGTTCAGCGTCAAAGTGAACAAAACTCCTTAGGATTGAGCAAAACCCTTCTAGGTATGATATTTTGCTAAGCAAAGAATAGAGCTAAGTTTATTAGTGTTTTTATAAGTTGATTGTATGACTTACATGCTTACTTGTTGCTAAAAAAGCACCTAGCATATAATTGCTTTGAAAACCTAGGGTTGGTACTTTGTGTCCTTGTGTATTCTTTGAGAAATTGGTAAAGTGATGAACATGTAACATGAATATATGTATAATTGATTGCATTATAGCCTATGTTCATGTGGACAAAGTCTTGTAGTTTGAAAGTTATGGTTTGCTCAATGTATTGGTACTTTGTATACTTGTGTGTTATTTGAGAATTTGGTAAAGTTGTGAACATGTAACATGAATATATGTAAAATTAATTGCATTATAGCCTATGTTCATGTAGACAAGGTATTGTGGTTTGAAAGCTATGGTTTGCTTAATACATGATGTATAATTTAAGGCACACCCTATGTGTTTGATAAAATGCCTCATAGATTGCATGATAAAATTAAGGCATATTGGCATATTGTGAATCTTTGGAAACATGAAGTGTGTTGAGCACTTTGGTGCTATGCATTATGAGGGTGTAGATCCTGTGGTGAAAAACCCCAAATCTGGCCATTGGTACTCGCGTTCCAACGGGGACGGACCGTGAAGCGAGACATATGTTGGGCACAGAGTTGCATGTGTGTGTCATGCATATTGCCATTGCATTGCATCAGTGAATTGGAGGGATTATAGCTCATAAATGTTCACTTTGCACATGTCACGCCTTACATTTATTCTTTATATTAGCATTATGTCATTCAAGCCGTTGCGCTTACCCTACATGAGATTACATTTTTCAGATGAGACTCTCGGCACATGAGACTTGATGAAGTCTTGAAGCATGGAGGGGGGAAATAGACTTTGAAGTATATTTGGCCTAAGGGCTATATTTTGTATGTAGGGGCATATGCCCCATGAAGTTTATTTCATGTTTAAAGCTTAAACTTTGTGTAAGATTGAATGTGAATGAGGAGAATGGAGCTCCATGTAGTTATTTGTTTTTGAAACAAAATTATGGATATTGGTAATATGAAATTATACAAATAGATGTTCTATTAGGTGTTGTTGGTGGTGTTGAGGAGGATGAGAAGGAGGAATGTGATGAGGAAATAGGTCAATAAACACAGGAGACTATGGTGAGATTTTTCAAGAATAGCAACTAGGTTAAGTGGAGTGGGAGAGTATGCCTAGATTTTCTAAGTAAAGACTCAAATGAATTAAGAGGAAAAAAGAAAAGTAAAGAAATGAAAATAGGGAATAGGGGGAGACTTGAGAAAGTTAGTCAAAACTTACTTAAGGTCAAAAAATAAGGGAAAAAAAGGTAAAATAGTCATTTTACATGTTATAGGGTCCGACACCAAGTTTGGTGATGAAATAAATTGAAATGGGTATACAAATGTCAAAACCAAGATTTTTGGACCAAGGTTGAAATTCTGGTACTATAGCAAAATAGCTACTGGAACACTGTAGCATGAAAGGCTCAGCCAGCCTGCCCGCCCGCCTGTCCTCCCTTGCGCGCCTGCTGCAGCGTGCATCTGTGCCATGGGCATGCCATTACATGCCATCCAAGGCCATTTCGAGGCCATCCAAGGCCATTCACTTTCATGTTGGACACCACCTTTTGGAGCCCCTTTTAGGCTACTTTTGGCCATTATACGAAGCCATGTTGGGCACCTTGTTGGGACATATTTTAGCCATTATTCAAGGCTATGTTTGGTTATTTCCTTAGACCACTTTAGGTAAGATTTTTAACCAATCCTTGGTCTATGCCTTAGGGTATTTTTAACCCACTTTAGCCATCAATTTGAGCCACCTTGGGCAAACATTTTTGGCTAGTTTTTACCCATGTCTTAGACCATTTTTGATCAACCTTCTAAATTTTTTTGAAACAATATTTGGGGCCATTTTGGGCCATTGTGTCAAGACACATTAGAGACATTTTTGGGGCTATCTTGGAGGTCATGCTTGGACATGACTTAGACTACTTTTGACTATCAGTTGGGGAGGTATTTGACTAGTATTTGAAACTCATCTTGAGTGAGTCTAGTTAGCATTTTTCATTACTAGTATAGGAAAACATGGAAAAACTCATATGTAATCAACTAAATTCATTTAATTGTATTTTAATTAATTCTTTTTAAGTCATTTTCATTCACTGCCGAGTTTTGGAAATTTTAGGGCGTGACACGATTGTTTTCCTATGAAACCTAGACACATGCAACATGGTGAGATCTTGTGAGCTAATACATCCTTATTTGGGTAAGGATATACATTCTAATCATAATTATCAAGAACAAACCAAACCGTTTGGTTCAACTGAGAACCGAGTCCTAAACTAGCCTAGTTCAATTAAAATAACATATGTGTTGTCGAATCGAATCGAACCCATCCAACTGGTAGGTTTTTTATTGAATTGGTAGAACCAACAATTTTCTAAGAACCAGACGATTTTTATTTTATTTTATTAAAAGGACATAAAATCGATTCTTTAATTTTTTAAAAAACAAACTACAAGACTCTTTGGTCTTTTAATGATCTAGGGATTTTTTTTTCACGCATTCATCTCCCTTTTACTCTCACACAACCACTCTTGACCACGCAGCCATTGATCGAGCTTCTCAAGCCAAAGCCCTCGACCTCCGATTTGATTGTCCATACAACATATGCTTTTAGTAATCTCAGCTTGGCAATCACAGTCTTGTTGGCTTGTTCAGTCGATTGGTTATTCTCATTTTCTATAAGTGATAACAACATGCTCCAGCCTCCCATAAAGTCTTCAACTAAACTATGAGTCCTCTTACCATTGAGTCACAAAATATAAAGAATGAAGACAATGGTATCATGAAACTATTTAAGATTTGAGCCTTATTTCTACACGATTTTTAATAAGCTTCGAAACTATAAATTATTGAAGAAAACTTGAGAGATTTATATTTGGACTATTTACATTGTCCAACATCATAATTTATGTCAATGATGGTTGAAGCCTTTGGTTTCCAAATTTCTTCATTGTTGTTTTACTTCGAATAAAAAAATTTAAGAACCTTTGTCACGACCCGAAACCCACCCTACGCGGATCCTGAGGACGTGATGCCAATTGGCCACCTTTTTTATTTTTTCCACCGATAATGCGACCAACCAAAGGCAACTTCTGAACTTTACAATGAATTACATTCTAAATGTAGGGTCAAAGCAGCAAAAATTAAAATATTTTTAATTCAGAAATGCAACTCATCCAAACACATCAGAGCACATCTAGAATCAGTCACCAAATATCTCTAGAGTATCAATATACATGTTCCAATGCAACCATTCTATATCAATGAATTACTTAAAGCGGAAGTTACATTAATACAATTCAGCTGATCAACAACTCATCCCTAATGATCAACAATCAGAATCTACAAATACAATTTAATCATGGTGATCCAACATACCAAGCTAACCTCATCACTAATGATGAAACATTATAATACAAATTGTGAGTGTAAATCCTTTGTGCTTCACTAGTTCCACTAGTTATCTCACTCCATATCATCCGTCATAGGCCACCTGAAAAATGGTCATAAGTAAGGAGTGAGTTAACTTAGCTCAATAAGTAAATTCTTAGCTTTGCCATGGGTCAGGGTTAGTCCACAAAAATATAAAAGAAAGAGATAATAGATAGCCAGTCATCAAGATATACAACAATGACCCGAGGGTCCAAAAAGGCTTATTCCCACAAGAAATAATACAAAAGAGAATCAGTCAAAGAGATCCACCTCAACACAATAAGTTGCTGCCACCAATAACACGTTAGCCAATCAAAAGTAATTCATGTTTGCAGATAATTTGATCATTCGTAGGGTATAAAATATGATCATCCAACAATGTAAAAAACATCATTATCAAGTTTTAACAACCCAGAAATGAGTGAATCACCCAAGGCCTGGCATACCCCACTATAACGCACATTCAGATTCGCCTCTTTTTCCCAAGCTTACTGAATAGCGCTAGAGTTCTTTTCTCGTAGGTCCCCAAGGACATATAAGACCCCAAAGGGCCTTTCCCCCATGCAATCTGTAAATAGATGAGTTATTATGACTGAGCACAACCCTGGGCACTTATGAATATCATGATCATCTACATTCCACACAGGATGTACAATCGTACGAAACAATCAACATCTCAACCAACAAGACATGAAGTGTGTGGAAGTAACAAGATCTCTATCAACAGGCTATATCATAGTATACATGATAGTACAATGATGCTCAAGTACTAGCGATCGAGTTCACAATAATATAGGCAAGAAAATCAAATCCATGGTACAAACATAACCAATAATCACAACTCGATTAGCATCAAATCAAAGAAAACAAGTTCATTAGGTAGTGATAGAGTAAAAATTTGGCAGCACATGAAAATAAACGTGACTGGCTGGGAATAACACATATTAAAACATAGGAGTTACTTACCTCGGTTTCTTAGTTTCGCATTCTCATACGATACCACTATTGTCATCCCATAGCTTCTTTTCATTTCTATCATTGGGGTGATCCTATAATCATGGATTCAAGATATTGCATAATGAGTTAGTACCCATTTTAATCCCAAACATTGTTATGCAATGTTTTAAGTTCCTTGAACTTAGTTTATTCAATTAAGGGTTTTTAATTTCCCCTTTATGGGGTTTCAACTTAGGCTATTAAACTCTTTAAGTCAGCTTAGTAACTGTCAGAATTATAGTTAAAGTCATTTGGACTTCATTCGTTATCAATTAATCGCGTATTTGACCTTAGGGGCACAATGGTAATTTTGTCATTCTTGCCCTGGACCCCATTGTGGTCATCAGAATATTTGTCATGTCTTATATGTAAATTTTTAAGTCTTTTAGACTTCATTTGGTATCTATTTCAATTATCGGGACACATCGGTCATTTCTCATTTTATACTTTGCCTGTTCCGGAGTCTTATTTAATCCTATAATTATGCTTTATATCATACTGGCATTCTTTTCTAATTTATTCGACCTTTACTTTGCATTTTCCACGCTTAAAGGTATTTTGGTCATTTAATATTTGATGATATTTTGACTCCGAATAATTTCTTAGTCATTCATACAAGTTTATAATTATTTGGGCCTTCATCGGTATCAATTTCATCCAATTTGGACTTTATTCGGGCTTTATACTGTATTAGGGGCATTTTGGTAATTTTACATTTTCACGCGTCACGTTTTTCGGTACTTCGTTTGCTAGTAAGAACTCCACCATTGAGTTCGAAGTGTCTGACATAATTAAAATGGATTATCCTTTAGTTTTAATTAGTCCTGGGTATCGTTAAGGGCAATACAGTCATTTATCATTTGTGTGTCTATATTTTTTGGGACTTAATTTCATAAATCAGACTCTACCGTTGAATCCAGAATGCCCGAAATACTATAAATACACTATTTATTTATTTTATTTGGGCTTCGTTTGACATATATATTGTCTAAGGGTAAAACAATCATTTTATCCAATTAATAAAATAATTAAATAAATTATTTTATTATTTATTTATTTTTCAGGGGCTTATTTTGTCACATCCCCCAGACCCACCTTGTGCGGATTTGGGGCACGTGACAAGGCCAGTTAGGCACCCATCGGGTTTTATCAGTTTTTTTTTTAAAGCAAAACCCCGACGGTAATCCTAACCACAGGCCATTCCGATATAAATCCCAAGCATAATGCATTCGACATATATAATTTAAGCAGCGGAATTTTCACAAGAGAATGCATACATATATACGTGGCAGAGCATTCAGGATACATCATAGTCAGTCTTATCTTATCAAGATTAGAAAACAGTTTCAGTACAAAAGTCGTAATCTGATCAGTTACACAAAAAGTACAAAAATGGTATAGGTTCACAAAAATGGGTTATCATTTTATCTGGGGGGTCTCCAACATTTTCCCCCTAAGTCCTGAACCTGCTAAACCTGTCCATCTGAGAGTTCCCCTGAAATTATTAAAATAATGGAATGAGCTTTAAAAAGCCCAGTGAGTAACACAGATATCCAGGCAAGAGTTTCGAATTCAATCTTTGCTTAACTCACATGGTAATTAAATCAGTTTGGAATTAATAGTTCAATAAATCCAAGTCAAGTTCAATAGATCAAAACAGATAAACGGTTCAGGGTGCTAGCATATCAATCAGAAGTATAGTTAATCATTTGAGAAACTAAAAACCATGTCATCGGTGATAAAAGCATGCATTTAAAATGATTGCATTTAAAACATATGATATTCGAAACAATTTAATAGATCAAGGAACAGTAACTAAACAGTGTCAGAAGTTACTCACCTTCAATATTTGAGTCTGAAGCTATGAACGGAGCCTTCCTCTTTTTCTCCTTAAGCCTAAAACAATTTATAAAGATTTATCAACTCATGACCTTAGACTGAGTAAGTCTACCCTATGATGGGTCTCATGGAACTAACTTATAGTGGCTAGTTCATAGGTCTTACCTCTTAAGCATTTGGCTTAGGGTTTCAGTATCTTCCTGTTTTTTCATCTTGGCCTCGGCAATCATTGCCTTAGTAGGTGTCTTATATATGAAGGGCCGGACGGAGACGATTTCAGTGGACTTAGCTCTTCTAATATGGCGCTCAATAACTTTTTGCTGCCACAGTAAGTCTTGCATAAACCTTTGCTGTTTCTCATCGGCTAACCTCTGGGCCTTAGTCATGATGGTGAATTTCTTGCCCTGATTGTCCATGGTAGTTTAGGTGATATTTTTACCTAGAACACAGTTTAACATGTTAGAACAGATCTCATTACTCTTCTGGTAGCTTCATGCTTTCACACATTTATCGGTTCTGATTTTCATAATATGGACCTAACCATTGAGTTCGGAAGGTCGAAGAAAGTCAATTTAGACTCTCTCGGCTTTTAAATCTGGGTTCGGGTATATCAGGGGTATTTCGGTCATTTTGCCGTCACATAATATCTGTCTCGGATTCGTCATCTAATCATGTATATAATCTCACA
Organism: Nyssa sinensis; assembly: GCA_008638375.1. Lineage (NCBI taxonomy): Eukaryota > Viridiplantae > Streptophyta > Magnoliopsida > Cornales > Nyssaceae > Nyssa > Nyssa sinensis. The sequence continues at coordinate 10,020,005 of CM018037.1, read as the reverse complement.
AGTGTCGGGTCTACCACTGGTATTAATTCTGTTCTAATCGGACTTCATTTGGGCCTTGTACAGTGTCAGGGTATTTTGGTAATTTCATATGTTGTATTTTTTCGGTACTTTATTTGCTATTACGGACCTCACCATTGGACTCAGAAGGTCCGAGACAGTAGGAATACATATATAACTTATGATTTTTGGACAACGGACTAATTTGGAGTATTTAATTTAATTAAATGATTTTAATTAAATTAATTTCGGAATATATAGTATACATATTATTTTCGGCACAAGAGATATCGGTCGAATAGGGTGCACGCTGGCCAGCATGCCACCTCCCTCTCCAAATGATACTGCCATCGAGTCCCATAAGGCGCAAAATGCACCTTTTATTTCTGGTTTTTATTAAATATAATATATATATATATATATATATATATATATATATTCTGTCGATATGGTTTACACGCAGGTGCGTGGCCGAGTGGAAAGAAGGGGCGCGTGGGCTCTGGAGGTCAGGGGTTCGAAACCCCGTAGTCCCCTCTTTCCTTCCTTCCCTTTCTTTTCTTTTTAAACGTATCAGTTTACACATATGACGCCCAAAACGACACCGTCCTATTAATTCGGTGGCAGTCCAGTTGTTTGACACGTATCCGAGTTGGCTCGGCCTAACTCATCTCGACTCGGTCAACTCGACCGAGTCAACTCTGTCTTCCCACTAAACCTCACACATTGATGCCCTAAAAACCTGCAGATCTTTAGCTTCTATTTCGTGAGTTTTAATACACGGTTTCTCTCTGTTTTTCATTCAGATGTGTTGTAAATTTTCTTGCCATCATTTTTGCATTCATAAACCAACAAGATATCATCTCAAACAATGGGAATAAACCATGCAAACCGTACCTGCAACTCGACAATACACCCTTATTTCTCAACCATTTTGTATGTTTTTTGAAGCTACGTGACCTACAGATCATAAGGATCAAGCCCCCGTCTTTATTTTTCAATTTAGTTACATGTATCAACAATTTAAGTTTTGAACCCGTAAGAATAATTTGAAATTCGTGGGGCTATACAGTGTTCTGGGGTCGCGTAGGTAGATCTTTGAGATCCCCTTAGGGTCTATTTCAAGTCTCAACATGCAAAATCCCAAACGGTTATGGTCGAATCAGACCTGGTTTTTCAAGCTTCATCAATGGAGGTTTCCTTCGGGTTTTATGGTTACATGACCTATCCGACACCTTTAAACCATGCAACATGTTCAGAAAAATTCCTAGGATCAAGAATGAAACATGCATGCAGTCTATACCCGTAGCAAATCCACTAAACAATTCAAAATTTAAAATCAAGAGAATGAAGATAATTTTGAGTATTACCTTCAACAGTGGCTATCTATTCTCTTTGGCTCAGTTCAGTCTCTCAAAAACCTTCTCAGGTTATGCACCGTAGTCCTCAAGTCTCCAATTGCACTTCAAATGGCCAAGTCTTTCCTCAAGCTCCCTTGCATGCAAAGCTTCCTTCCCCTCTCTCTCACTACACTCTCACTCTACCAACCTCACGTACACACACAGTCTTTAGAATTGCAGAATTCTCTAAAGAGAGAATCTGATGTAAAGTATGGCATTTATATATATTGTAGGTTATATACATATAGGGCTATACACATATACATATATATGAGTGTATCTCTGCCCTTAGTGGGGTTAGTGGGTGTTGACCTGATTGAGGTGATGGAGGGCTATGATGAAGGGAATGCATGGAAGGCCATTGGCCAATTTGGGTGGTGGCTTGGGCAAGATTATAGGTTATATACATATATTGCTGTATGTATGCACAAAGTAACCAACAGCCTAGTTGGTAACTTTTTGGAACAAAATTGCTTACCTTGGTAGGTCAAGGGTTCAATTCCCTTTGGCCTCCCAAGTGACCATTTTCTCATATTTTTCTGGTTAAGGCCCTGTTTGGTTGTCACGGAATTCCAGTTTCACTGTTTTGGCCTTAACTTTCAATCCGTAACTCCTTTTTCAGTGCGGTTTCTTTCTGTCACTTCCTACTCAGAATATCTTTCATTGACCATGGTTCAATGTCGGTTTTTATTTTCTCGAGTTTTCCATAATTAGCTAATTCGAGTTTTATCACTATTAAAAATAGACATTAAATTAGCTAAACCTGACATTTCATTCCCAAAATAGTTTTCTCATATGCAAAACATGTCAGTTAAGTAATTGGGGTGTTACATATTTGAATTAATTCTTTAAAATCTGGGCCATAATATAATTATCCAGAACTGTTTGGGTCAAAGTATAATTTAGAATAGTTCTGGTTCAGTTTATTTCATTTGAGCCCTTGAATCGTTGGGTTTGCTAGGTTAAACCCTAACCGGTCCAAGTTTTAATTGAACCAGCCGGTTCAGGCTTTCTCTTAGAACCGGGATAACATATCCCTACTATACCCCTTATCCACAGTTTGGTCTAACCCCAGATTCAATTTCAATTTCTTACATTCATAACCAAACAGCCCCAATTGAACTTAGATTTAAAATTTAACACCTAAAACGACGTAGTTTCTCTAATCCATTTAAAACCCAGTCGAGGCCCGACCCGAGATCCGACCCAGACCCGACCCTGCACTGTGCTTCGTCCCTAAAATTTTGGCGTCTCTTCCGCCACCGGCGACCAGACGCCAATGACTTTTTCGATCGTTTTCAACTTAGTTTAAACTCATTTTTTGTAAGGATTCCATATCTACTTTTGGATTTTTGGGTGGACTGCATCTTGGCCATCAAACAGTCAATTACAGTGGCTGCCACCCAGTTTCTAGTGACCACGGTTGTTTTTATTTCGAGGGCTACGAGCACTGTTTTCACTCTATTTTTATCCTTTGAATTCCTGCAAACAATTAGATGATTTTATTGTTGTCTAAACCTCACGAAATGACCGAAATTCGATCACCTATCCATTTTTGACCGTACCTACAACTGCCATTATCTCCATGGTCTTTTGACCATTTTGGCCCATTCAAATTGCTAAATGCTCCATTTTTCCCTACTTTTCAACCATGTAAATGGTTTTAAGTTTCTTTGAGTTTTCACCCAAAAACCAATTTTCTTAAGTTTTGGGTCCATGGTGATCTTGGGGTTTTCTTGCTCTAAAAGCCATGATTTATCCTTTATTCTATTCCCCCTACATTACATTCTTTATGCATGCAATTACAAAACTCAAAAAAATTTGTATATTGATGCTGCACTTTTTAGCTGGCAATAAATCTGGGTTCTGCGACCTGTAGAACACTCAAAAAGTAGGATCAGAGAACCACCGGATTGGCTCCGGTAGTAGCCGCTCCGATGCTTAAGTAAGTAAACTGAATTGAAAAGACTGTATTAAAAGCCAAAGAATGAACATGAAAATAAAGCGTACCTGTAGGGTTTAATTTATAGACGGTGGCCTTCCTAAGTTGATTAGGATTCGGAGCCATAAAAATAGAGATTTGTGATCATCGGAGATTGCAGTTACCTTGTGGAATATTGCACCGTAGATAGAGATAATCATAGATAGCAGTTTCCTTGTTGAAAACTGTTTCCTTATTCCCTACTCGGCAGTTGTTAAGGAAACAACGAGGTCAGAACCATACGGAATACTGAGTGAATATTGCCCAGAGCATAAGGTCTGGAGGTTATGTGTACGAGAGTGCCCCAGAGGCTGCGCCTGCTCTGTATGACCGAGTTTATCAATTCTGTAGGCACACGTATCTCAAAGTGATTGGTGCATCTGTTTGTGGTATATCATATATAAAGAAAACTTAGAGAGAGGGAGTTGTTACCTCTTTCTCTCTTTTGCTTCTCTCTACATGTTTCTGCTTCTACTCATCACTTCTGGTTCCTACAACTCCTTCAGTTCCTTATCTTCTCTATTGTGATTCTTGATTCCTCTATGTATACACACACATGCATGCACAATTTCTCATTTCTCCATTTCTCTCTCTAGCAATACACATGCACACATACTCTTTCCTCACTTCAGCACACACTCACTTATCCTCACACACGGTCACACATGTCTGCATATATACAGATATATTTTATATTTGCTGCATGAAACTCGATTGGTAGGGGTGGTGGTCCAATAAGGGGCTGCCATCTCATTTTTATATTCAGAAATTAAGCATTATATGATATACATATATATATATATATATATATATATATATATTATGTAAAATAAAGCACAAAAGTGCTTGTGTTCAAGTGGTTAAATTTTTGGGACTTTAAAACCTTGCCTCACTTGGTCAAGGGTTCAAAACCCCTTGGCCTCACTTTTGGCATTTTTCTTCCATTTTGTGCTTATGCCTTGTTTGGCTGGCGCAGATTTTCGTTTTAGCTATTTCCGTTATATTTTCTTTTCCATTGCTCTTTTTACGAAGTGGTTTCTTTTGGTCGCTTCCTATTTCGGTTAGCTTCGATGTCGAATGCCTCGTGTCGGTTATTATTTCTTTGTGTTTTCCGTAGTTAGCTAATTCGAGTTTTAATAGTGTTAAAACGATGCTAGAATGGCTAAATTAAGCCCTCCCCTCTTGACGTATTAAATTATTTTATTGGTCTATCGTGGCCGTCGAGAAATTCACGATTTATATTCTTAATTATTCATTATGTTGTTCCTAATTAATAATTAGAGAACTAATTATTAATAAATTAGGTCGGGGTGTTACAACCTTGATATTGACATTTGTTTATTTTGACTTACTGATAGCTTTGAGTTTAGCATCCTTTCATGGTTTTTCATTTTGCTTTAGAATACCTCAATCTAGATAGTAGTTCACTACTTACTCAATTCACTGTTCCTTTTCAAGTATAGGTTTTTATCTTATGGTGGTATTGTATGTGAAAAAGAAAAAAAACAAATTTATATATTTTTATTGAGGTTGCTACGGGACACTAGATAAGAAAAATATATAATGTTTATGTAGTTTTCTTAATTTTTAATACATATATATTTTTAAATATATTAATTAAAAAAAAACAGTTGAATCAGTGAACAATGAACTGACCCCTTCATCGGTTCATTATCCGATTCGATTCTGATAACTATTATTCCAATACCCTATGTGCTAAAGAGTTGAAGTGTAAAGGTTGTCATGGAAAGGCATCACATGGCATCTATTGTGCATTCGGCTTGGTATTATGGATATGAGATGAGACAAAATGGTGATATTTGTTAGGGATTGTGTCTTCCTTCGACCGCGAGCTATTAACTCGCACGAGTGGCCATTTGTTTTCATCAGGCTAGTAACATGTAAAGCACCTAGACTTGATGAGGTCCAAAAATGGTGGTTAAATCATTTGTATGAAATCATAAAACATGACATACGATATTTATGAAAGAGTATATGCATGGAACATGAGTGAGTTTCATGGAATTCTTTGATGGATGATATATATTGAGCATGTGGATTGTATATATCGGTATTTTAGTTGTTGAAATTTCTTATACAGGAAATGGAGGTGCATCGTGGGTCAGGTATATAGACTTGTATTGTATGTTTGGATATATGAGATGTGGTCATTATAATGTTGATATACAAAGTTGAGTTGTATACTAGCATATAGATGTGCTTATCTATGTATATATCTATTGATTGGTACATGATGATTGTTGTATGCAGTTGTTGGATATTGGACATTAGGAACTACCCAGTTAGGGCTTGTATTAATTTTTCACATGTTGTGTGCTTGTGTATTTTGAAAAACCCTGCTGCGAGTTATGACTCATCCTTACTATTTGTGAAAATGGCAGATATGAGAGAAGCCAGATGACAGTTGTAGGAGTAGTTTCAGATGTACATATATATATATATATATATTTAAGTTGGACCAGACTTGTATTATGGATGGTTAGAGTCAATTTTGAATACTGTTACCTTGTTGTATTTATGTACCTCACCAATTTCCAAAAATCGAACAGTTGAATCAATGAAACATTTTTGCATTTAATCCCATTACAGGACTTGATCAAGTAGAAACATGATAACAAATCAATCTTAATTAAATAAAATAGTTGATTTAACTGGACCTGACTAGGATGGTATACTAGATTACCTTCCAATCAAGGTTCCAATGACCCCAAGTCATGGCCTCGGGTTTTGAGTTGTAACATTTCTTTTTCCTCTTCCATTTTTTTAGATACCATAACCCTAACCACAAACTCAAATAAATCAAAATGTCAAAAACTTTGAAAATAGGACGACCAGTATCACTGTAAAAACAAGATCATCTCGATCTATCTATCTATACAAATCTAGAGATTAGATGGGGGAGACCAAAACACTATAATATCATGAAATGTAATCTACTATTGTAATAGTTTCACCTAAACATTATGAGAGTTGCACTAAGCCATCTCACAACAAATTTTTTTCTTCTTGCAACAATGGTTAAGGTAATGGTGGTCAGTTTGTTTTTTAGTGATGTGGTGAGGAAAGAGGTGGGGGTTGCATATCAAAGTTGATTTTTGTTTTGTTTAGTTTTTTTTTTTTTTTTTTTTTTTTTGTAGTAGTAATGGGATAAGAGAAGTGTTTTGAGAGCCCTTGATGTAATATCCCGACCCGGGATACCGGGTCATATGATACGTATTACGAGGTTATGAAAAATAATGCATGAGATTGATGAAAGATGCCAAGAACAAACAAAAATAAGGATAGAAATTAATTAATTTAAATATGATTCATTAATTTAATATACAAGATTTGTTTAATATACAAAATTTATCAAATTATAAGATGAACATTGATTCATTTCAAAATGAATGAATTAAGTGCCAAACACATGAAATACACATGATGAAAATACATTGTGTGTATATATGACCAAGTGTGTATGTATATACATATGCACCCACATGTATGTGTACAAGTATAATTATATATCTATGTATATATATAATATGAATAAAGTCCAAAATATCTAAAGTAAGTGTGAACAGTGTATAGGTGTGTGTGTGTCGGCTGTGTGTGTGTGTGTTCTCATGTGTAGTAGTGTGTGTGTATCTCTATGTGTAATAATGTGTGTGATATATATATATATATATATATCATACAATGTAAAATATCCTATACATAAATGCAGCCACAAGTGGGCTGAGTTGAGAGGGGTGATGGGAAGGGAGACCTACAGCTAGAGTGTGTGCTAGTATGTGTGTGTAAATGAGTGAATTAGTATGTGTGTGTGTTAGTATAATATGTATATATATACACAAATCTCAACCAAGCTTTAAATGCAAAATCTGAATTGGAAGAAAAGAGATTAAATGGATTAGAAATGAAGCAGAGAATAGGGGCAAGAGTAGGGTTGAGGTCGTGTAGAGAGAGAAAGAGAGGAGAGAGAATGGTCGATTGCTTCACTTTAAAAAGCAAAGCATGCAAAGCATGTTTGCTTCTTACGAAAGAAACCAGAAAGGAGCTAAGGAGCTAAGGAAGAGATTCGGCAATAGAAAAAAGGGAAAAACCAGCTTAAAAATGTGAACCCATGAAAACATTTTAGTTTCTCTCTCTAGAATTTTACTATGTATACACTGTTTTAAGCCTTCATTTTGTATATGTGATATGTAGAACATGTGTAGACTCATTCAAGCATGAAATCTGAGCTTAAAAACACTCAAAAATACCAAACCCAGAAGCTACGGCCATGGAAGACCTTGCTTAAAGCAGGTTTAAAACCGTTACAGCCAAACCAGTTTTGGCTTGTTAAGACCCCAAACAGAGACCAAGAGGGTTTTAAAAACCCTACTACACGATCACAGAACCCAGGAAATGACCTCCAAAAAGTAACTTGCAGGTTTCGGGTTTGGAGACCGACCTTCCAAAATCGCACCAAAACGAGTATATTGAAATGGAAAATGAAACTACATGAAAAATGGATCACAACGGATCAAACCCCAAGGGTTTTAGCTCAGAACTGAGCAGATACAACCGACTTACAGGTCGGATTATCAGAGCTTGGACTAAGCATTTGAGCTATATTCGAAGCTCTAAATCGATGTAAAAATATGCCATAAAGTATTAGGAAGTGTTTGGGAAAGAAAACAAAGGAAATGGACTCTCAAAACATCACGAAACTGAACTGTAAAAAAATTAGAGTTTCGGATGAACAGTGTCGACCCTCGTGGGGAAGATGACACTGTTCGGGTCGGTTTACGGGTCTGGGTCAAATCCGGATCCAACGGGTCACGGGTAATATAAACGGCAACGTTTTGTTTTTAAATTTTAAACATTAAGGCTGACATCATCATGACATCAGTATCACGTGGCAAACCGACTAAACCGGTTGGTTTACAAGCGAACCGGTTTTGTTTTTAAATTTTAAACATTAGGGCTGACGTCATCATGACGTCAGCATCACGTGGCAAACTAACTAAACCGGTTGGTTTACAAGCGAACCGGACCGGTTCACTTGAATTTAAACCGAACCCACTGGTTTTCTGATTTATTTAAAATTAAATAAACCAAACCTTTCGTTATTTACGGTTTGACCCCAGAATTTCTAAGAAATTCCACTGTGGCCCAACTGATGGACAATTTATGCAATTACACCCCTGAAAAATAATTAAATAATTATTTAATAAATAAAGCAAAATTACTATTTTGCCCCTAGGTCATACATGAAGCAAATGAAGTCCAAATTAAACATATGAATAGTGTATCCTTACTATTTTGGATATTCTGAGACTAATGGTAGGGTTCGTTTTGCGAGACAGGGCCCCAAAAAATAAAGACACGTAAAGGGGTAAATGACCAAAATACCCCTTGTCCAAAATTTACAAGTTATTAGTGTATTCTTACTATCTCGGACCTTCTGAGTCTAATGGTGAGGTCCAAATTACGAAACGAAGTACGAAAAAATATGACACGTAAAACGATAAATGACCATTTTGTTCTTTTACATACAAAAGTCCGAATTAAATTCTAGGAAAGTCTAAACTAACTTCTTCGACGTTCCGAATTTAATGGTAGAGTCTATTCGACCCAAAAAAAATGTCTAAAGTAAAAGACATAAAATTTGATGAATAACATCTGTCAGATAACTATAAACTAGAATATTGTCGAAGTACTAAACTGAGGCAAGTACGAGGAAATAAGATACGAGAAGACATGACACGTAAACATGTGAAGTAAATAAAATTAAATTAAAGCTAATGGAGCTACCAAAAAAGTATAAATTGAAATAAATTAAATTTCTAACACATTAAATTGTGTCATAGGTTAAGAGTACGAGTTAAATTAAGTACATATGAATTATGAGATCGTTTTAGGATCTAATACGAACTAAGCATAAGTTAAGCAACATCAATAGGTGTTATTATGGTGAATGTGAAGTTAATGAGGTTATTATGAATTGTTCTTAGGAACTACAAAGGAAGTGGGAAAGCGCATTATTAGCACTAACCCTAAAGGACCAAGGTGAGTAACCCTGTGTTTAAAGTGGAGATTTAACTCCATGAATTTAAAGAAATTTTTAAGTTCAAAGTATGTGAAGCATTTGAATATCAAATTCAGTATTTTTGTGATTCTTGTTTTAAATATTTTGTTCTTATAAAATTGTGACATGCTCAATAAATAGCTTTTAGCTACAGTTTTTCCTTAAAAAATACATTTTAGCATGTCTAAGTTTTAAATGCCAAATCTTGTTAAAATATTCTGAATTTGTATATTTTAAATATTTGAAGGTTTTATTATGAAGTCCTGAACATTATGTTTTAGATGCTCATGAAAAGCATTTCTTGAAGAAGCTATGCTTTGTAAGATAATGATGCATAAGCATCACAAACTCTTGAGCTCCCTTCGGGTTCTCAAATTCTCAAAAAAGTGCCTGGTAGAAGGTTTATCCCACAGGTACGAGATCTCTCAGAAGTAAAACTAGGGTCCGGTTCGAAACGGATTCTCCTGTTAAAAAGTGGAAAGATGAAAAAGGTTTTGTGAAAATGGAAGCAGGTTTTACCCTCATTTTCACTATGCATATTTATATGTTTTAAAGTTATATACTTTATTTGACGAAGTACGAGTTTAGCTTGAATACTTTTAAATGTTTCAAAGCTATCTGTTTTAAGAAACGCATATTTACATGTTTTAAAGTTATATACTTTATTTGACGAAGTACGTGTTAAGCTTGAATACTTTTAATGTTTCAAAGCTATCTATTTTAAGAAATGCATATATTCTATGTTCAAGTATACGAGCAATTGGCAGTGAATGTTTTATAAACTCTTATGTACTAAAAACCACTGCTAATTGAAACCCCATGACGAATACTAGAATTGCTCACAAGCTTAGATTAGCTTACCCGGACTTTGTTCGGACCCCCCTTTCAGGTGACTTATGGCAGTATTGATTTTGAGGATGATGATGATGAAGTCTACCATTTTGGAAGATTGGTTCAAGTAGTTATTTTGTCTAGCACTACGAACTTTAAGTTTGAACTTTTGTATTAGTAAACGGTACAAGGATATGTATTAAGCCCCACGGGGCAACTGAACATGTATTGTATTTATGAAGTCTTAAAGCTTTTAGTTATACTCTGAATGTTAAATCATGTATGCTATGTAAAGAGCGGCAATACCGAACGGATGTGCATAATTTAAAAATAAGAAAATAAAATAAAAAGTTTTTCACGCTTCCGCAATCACATATCGCACATCTATTCGATACCGCTGCTTATGCGAGCCTTCGCCCTAAGGTCTCCAGGCTTGAGGGTGGCGGTCGCGATGCGAGATCCGCACAAGGTGGGTTTCGGGTCGTGACACTTGAAGCTTAAGGAGAGGTGGAGTTTTGGGAACAGTGGTGGTGGTGGTGAAGACGGTAGCAATGAAGGGTAATGTGGCAACCAATGAGGATGGGCTAGTGATGAGGTTAGGATTAGGGTAAGGGTTAGGATTTTGAAAATTGAAGATGAAGAATAAGGTAAATAAGTCTTTTTACTCTTTTGAAAAGGTGTTTTGAAATACCATATTTTGAACATCAAAAGTTGATGTCTGGTTAGTTTTGCTTATTAGGATGATATTTTTCTAAATTAGTGACTATACTTTATTGATTTATAAATATGTATAAAAAGGTGACTGAATTATAATTACCAAAAAAAAAAAACTACCAAAAGTATTTACAACAACAAACTCTATTTCCCATGCATGGCAGTTGAAATACAAAGTCCACATGGAGAGGAAGTAGCTCCTGATTTGGGATCCCACAACTTTTGACTAGATGATGCAATCCCTTTGAAAAAGCATTAGCGCACATCCAAATGAGGTGCTCTATCTACTTGGCTTAATAGTCACCAGTGGTTGTGATAAGTATTTTATAATGCAAGTAATCACTTGTCAAGATGAATATTACAATATTTCATATCATTATATGATCGAATGAATAATCACAAATTTTTTAATCGAATCATGCCTTTTTAAAATGTATTGACTTGTTCCGAATACTTTTTGGCCGAAGTAGATTCTCAGCTTAGCTCCCTAAAAAACACTCAAAGAAGAATATCAGAGGACCACCGGATTGGCTCCGGCGCTAACCGCTCCGATGCTTAAGTTAATTAACTAGATTGAAAAGACTGTAATGTAAGCCAAAAAATGAGCATAGAAAATAAAACGTACCTTTAGGGTTTAATTTATAGGCTTAGCGAATCCTAAGTTGATTAGGATTTGGAGCCATGAAAGTAGGGATTTGATCATCGAAGATAGCAGTTTCCATGTGGAATACTGCACGTGAAGAATATCCGGGAATGGTAGTTTCCTTGTTGAAGACTGTTTCCTTACTCTCTGCTCTGCAGATATTTAAGGCGGCGATGGGCTCTGAATCACGGAGAGTACTCTGAAGGTCTGTGCTCAGACTTGTAAGTTCTGCAAGAATGTATATATGCTCTGGAGGTATGTGCTTAGCCCTTTAAGTTCCGTAGGTCTATTCGGAATGGCCGAACACGGTTGATCTGTAGACATATGTGTCAAGTGATGATTGGTCTGTCACTTTATGGTATATCAGTTACTCCCCCCCCCCCCAAGTCCTAGTTCTATGTCAACGAGCAACTAGGGCTATGTGATTTTAGAAAGCCATGCGCCCTGTCTGTTCGTTTTCCAAGGTGACTGTTGGTGCGTCATTTATAGCACAACCGATGGTTGGGCTTTCGAAGCCATTATTGTACATAACCGTCATGGCGGTTCGGCTTGGTGGGCCCACACTTTTGTACACATATACATAAGGGGGAAGGTTTGAAATGACTCTTTCCTTGCCATTTTCACTATATCAGAAGAATTTTCTGCCATTGTTGGGCTTGCGCGACCTTGAAGTTTGAAGAGTACCCGTTGTCTAAGGCTCTGGTCTAGAACAGGTTCAACCAGTCTTCCCTTTCTTTTCATTTTTCAATTAAGAACTCTGTCCTCCCTATTTTCCTTTTGAGCAATGTCTGCTTCTTCTTCATCTTTTGGTGTTAGTGACGGCATAGGGAACCCTTTGGAGACGGCTACACCTTCTCATGTAGAAAATGTAGGTAATCTTATCGCCGATGACATCAAGAATAGGTCTGTAGGATCCCCCCACAGTCCTAAGGTTAGGGTAGTCGATGCTTTTATAGAACCCAGAGATAGGGTTGGGGAAGCCTCTGGTAGGCCTTCCTAGAGAGAAGAGGGCGAAAGCGCTGTTACCCAGAGCTTATTAAATGAGTGGAGGGTGAAGTACAATTTTTTCTCAAATGTCACGTGTAGGGTATCGAGCCCACTAGACAGTCTTTACGATGTCGAAGATGGTGAGATCTGTGTTTATCTCACCTGGTTTAAGATGGGTTTAAGGCTTCCATTGCTTGATTTAGTTAGGCAGTTCTTCTGTTGGTTCAATCTTTGTCCTGCCGACCTTAACCTTAATAATTGGCGACACCTCTTAGGGTTCATAGTGTTAGGGTATTTGAATTTGGATTTGTACTAAATAACTTGAACGACAGGCTTTGTAGAAGCTAACCATCCAGGGTTTTACTACCGAGCTAAAAGACTTGTATAGAAAAAAATCTTTGATAATTAGCAACTTTCTTTTAGAACTAACAGATAAGAGCTTTAAGCAACCTGAATTATAACAGTCGGTTGGAATGGGTGTTCGACTGAAAGAATGTTTGTAGCTATGTAGAAGTGCAACTGAATTAAGCTTTTTCCCTTTAGCTTGGGAAATAACCAAGTAGTTTTTCGTGAGGTGGATCATACAAGAGGTCTATACATTGAGATGGACCAGACATAAGGTCTGTGGATTGAGATGGACCAGACATAAGGTCTGTGCATTGAGATGGACCAGACATAAGGTCTGTGCATTGAGATGGACCAGACATGAGGTCTGTCCATTGAGATGGACCAGACATAAGGTCTGTACATTAAGATGGACCAGACATGAGATCTGTGCATTGAGATGAACCAGACATAAGGTCTGTACATTGAGATGGACTAGACATGAGATCTGTGTATTGGGATGGACCAAACATAAGGTCCATACATTAAGATGGACCAGACATAAGGTCTGTACATTAAGATGGACCAGACGTAAGGTCTGTACATTAAGATGGACCAAACATAAGGTCTGTACATTGAGATGGAAAATACTTCATGGAATTTTTGAAAGGAAGAATGCTTTATTGATAATACTTCCGTAAATGTTCTATATTCCAAGGCCTGGAAACAGGTTTCCCATCCACGCTCTCTAGCCAGTAAGTGGTAAGTCTGACTGTCTTTGTTACTCGATAAGGGCCTTCCCAGTTGGGTGATAGCTTTCCCATGGTGGGATCCTTGGTGTTTTGAAACACTCTTCTTAGGACAAGGTCTCCAACTTGGAAGCTGGCAGGTTTAAGCCCCAGCTTAGAGTGGTTGACCATCCTGTGCTAATATGCTTCCATCCTGACCCCGGCTTGCTCCATTTTTTCTTCAAGTAAGTCTAAGTTTTCTACGAGCTGCTGATCATTGGTCTCTTGGTTGAAAGTCTCAGTCCTTAAGGTAGGCATACCGATCTCAACAAGGATCACTGCTTTGGTATCGTAGGCAAGTAAAAAGGGAGTTTTCGATGTTAGAGTTCTTGTAGTTGTTCTGTAGGTACAGAGCACTCCAGGGAGTTCTTCAACCCATTTTCCCTTAACTCCTTCCAATCTCTTCTTTAGAGCGTCAAGGATTGTTCGGTTGGTGACCTCTGCTTGCCCATTGGCTTGGGGATGACCAGGTGAGGAGAAATATTGATTGATACGTAGGTCTTGGCAGAATTTTTTGAAGATTTTACCAGCAAATTGCGTACCGTTGTCTGAGATGATCACTTATGATATGCCGAACCTGCAGACTATATTCTTCCAAGTGAAACTTTTAACTTCCTTCTCTGTAATATGTGTTAATGGCTTTGCCTCTGCCCATTTTGAGAAGTAATCAATAGCTACTAGTAGATATTTTTGGTTCGGTGTAGCTTTAGGCAATGGGCCTATGATATCCATCCCCCACTGTGCAAAAGGCCATGGGCTTGTGATAAGGATGAGCTCCTAGTAGGGCTGGTGTTGGTAGGGAGCGAACCTTTGGCATTTGTCGCATTTCTGAGTGTATTCTTTCACCTCTCATAGCATTCCAGGCCAGTAATAGCCTTGTGTTAGGGCTCGGTGTGCAATGGTTCTGCCCCCATTATGATTTTTGCATATTCCTTCATGAATTTCTGTTAGGACGTACTGAGACTCTTCTGGAGACAGGCATTTCAGCAATGGTTGAGAGTAAGATCTTCGGTAAAGCCTCTCATTCATGACAAGGTACCGAGCTGATCTGATTTGGACCCTTTTCACCTTATTTTTGTCGTCTGGGAGGAGCCCTTCTTCTAGGTGCTAGAGGATAAGAGTCATCCAGTTCTGAGGCTGTTCTGTAATCTGGGCGACTTGGATCTGCTCAATGCTAGGCCTTGGCTGATGGGAGATTCTTAGCGTAGTATCCCCTTCTAACTTCATGTGGGACTCCATGTTTGCTAAGGCATCAGCCCTGCAGTTCTGACCCTTTCTATTTTTTGGATTGAGAATGCTTGGAAGGAGCGTTTCAACAAGTTGACCAGTTCTAAATATGGAAGCATCCTGTCATCTTTGATGGCTAATTCTCCCTGAACTTGGCTGACCACCAATTAGGAATCAAAGAAGGCTTCAAGATTTTGAGCCTCATATTCTTGTGCTAGCTTCATTCCGAAGATAAGGGCTTCGTATTCTGCTTTATTGTTGGAGGCTCTGAATCCCAAGCTAACTGCCTTCTCTGCTATGAGCCCATTAGGGGATTGCAACACCAAACCGACGCCAGAGCCATGGTTGGTGGATGATTCATCAGTATAAAGCTGCCATGTCCCCAAACCTTCAAGAAGTTAGGCCCTATCCTGCAGTGCTGGAGTAAACTCAACAACAAAATCAACCAAGGCTTGCACTTTAATTGAGATCCGTGGAATATAGGATATGTCGAACTCCCCTAGTTCCACTGACCACTTGACTAATCGCCCTGAGACTTCAGGCTTCCTCAGTATTGACTTCAGGGGGTAGGCAATTGGGACTTTAATGAGATGTACTTGGAAATAAGGCCGTAGCTTTCGAGTAGATACTATTAGCGCAAGGGCCAATTTTTCTTATCTCGGGGTACCTCTTCTCTGTATCTAATAATGTTCTGCTGACATAAAATATGGGCCTCTGAATGCCCCTATCCTGCTTGACCAGTACAGAGCTGACGGCGTTCTTAGAGACTGCTAGGTATAGAAGTAATTTTTCCCCCTGGATTGGCTTTGATAAAAGCTCAGGTGAAGCTAAGTACTCCTTCAATTCTTGAAAGGATTTTTCACATTCTTCCGTCTACTGCAGAGCTTTGTTACCTTTCAGAGCTTTGAAAAATGGTAGGCAACGATCAGTGGATTTGGAGATAAATCTACTCAGAGCTGCTATTCTACCATTCAGAGCCTGAATGTCTTTCTTGGTCTTTGGTGAATCTAGTCCAACTAGGGCCCTAATTTGAGTGGGGTCTGCTTCTATACCCCTTTGAGAGACAATGTACCCTAGAAATTTTCCCTTCGCTACATCGAAGATGCACTTTGAGGGATTGAGCTTCATCTTGTACTACCTCAAGATATCAAATGCTTGAGTTAGGTGCTGGATATGGCTGCCCTTTCGTAGGCTCTTGACCAACATGTCATCAATATAGACCTCCATGGTACTACTGATCAGAGGGCTGAACATCTTATTGACCAGACGCTGGTATGTGGCCCCAACATTCTTTAGTCCAAACGGCATCACTTTATAACAATAGAGACCTCGTTCGGTTATGAATGCTGTCTTTTCCTGGTTTGGAGGGTACATCTGGATCTAATTGTATCCTAAATAGGCATCCATGAAGCTCATGAGTTTGTGCCCTATAGTAGCATCAACTAGCTGATCTATCCTTGGTAAATGAAAGCTATCTTTGGGACAAGCTTTGTTGACGTATTTATAGTCAACGCAAACTCTCCACTTGCCATTTTTCTTTTTGACCAAAATAGTGTTGGCTAGCCAATCAGGATAAAATACCTCTCGTATCATCTTGGCATCAAGTAGCCTTTGGACCTCTTCGTTGATAATCTGATGCTGCTCTAGAGTGAGTGGCCTTCTCTTTTGTCTTACTGGTGGGTGGTCTGGATCCACCATTAGTTTAAGAGTGATGAAATCTGGATCTATACCTTCCATATCCTTCGTTTCCCAGGCAAATACGGAGAGGTTTTTCTTCAAGAATTCTATAATCTCATCCTGCTCGGCAGGTGTCAGGTCTGGGCCTATTTGTAGGTAGCGCCCTTGGGGTTTTGAGCTGACCAGTACTTTAATGGGTTCCCCTATGGGCTTGGCCCTGCTGTCCCTTCCTCTAGGACTTAGTGGCTCGTCAATTCTGGAAGGGCAGTCTTCTGCCTCGTGATAGTGGGAGTAGACCGGATCTCCACATTCACGGGTATGCAATAATTGCTATTTGGGGGCCTTGGCCTTGAGTGCAAGAGCATGACACTCTCTAGAGGTTGGTTGGCATCCTCTAATAAAGTAGACAGCCTGATCGTGGACGTACTTTAGGCATTGGTGGAGGGTTGAAGTGACTGCTTCCATCTCGTGCAGCCAAGGTCTCCCAATTATGACATTGTAGGGGGATTTGGCATTCAGAACCATATATTCGGTTACTTTGGTTTTTTGTCCGTCCCTTTCTCTAGCAATGGTGGCAAGGTCAATCCTTCCCAACGGAGTGTTGAGATTTCCATCAAAACCTGCCATGATTACACCAGTGGGCTTGATGTCACTGGGGTTGAGCTTCATCTGCTTGAAAGGTTCGTAGAACAGAATGTTTGTTAAACTCCCAGTGTCTACGAGGACTCTTCGGATCTCAAAGTTGGCAATTTTGAGGGAGATGACAAGGGCATCACTATGGGGACAGTGTACTCCTACCAGGTCTTGATCCGAGAACTGGATTTCTGGCACTGGCTTTAATCTTTTCTCCATATTAGAAATCTGTATGATGCTAGGAGTAGCTCTGGCCTCCCGAGCATATTGTTTCCTTGATTTGTTGGAAGTTCCTGTTGTAGGGGATTCTGCATGTAAGACGAAGATTACTTGGTTGTTCGGCCGTGGAGGCTCATTCCGTCCTTCCTTTTGCTCCTGCCTCTGGTCAGGCCTCCTTTACTAGGGCCTATCATCGCGGGGGTTTTTCCTTTCGTCCTACTTGATGAATTCCTGTAGTCGCCCTCTCCTTATAAACTGCTCAATCTCGTGTTTAAGAGCCTTACATGTGTTGGTTGTGTGCCCGCGGTCCTTGTGGAAATCACAATACTTGCTTTGATCGTTGTAGTTGGGGTCACCTTTCAAGGGCTCTGGCCATCTCAAGTTCTCCCGAGATCTGACTTGCCGAAGTATGTTGTTTGGAGAGGTGTTCAGAGGAGTAAAATTGGTGAACTCTCTTAGCCCTGAATTATATGAAGTTCTGGGCATCACTCTTTTTTTTGGGCTTCTGACTCTCTTCCTAGTTGTACTAGGGTCCCTCCTCTGGTCATCCTTCCTTTGGTTGTCTTTCTTCTGGTCGTCTTTCTAGGCTTGCTCTTTAACCTTTCCGGAGGTATCCTTTGCTTCCTCTAGGTTAATGTATTTTCTTGCTCGATCCATGAGGGCTGCCATGTCGGCAGGGGGACTTTTTGTCAAGGAATCCCTAAAGCCTCCTTGTGCAAGACCGGAGGCCAAAGCAGCTACAAGGAAACTAGAACTGCAGTCCGTAACCTCAGTGAGTTCGGCATTGAAGCACGCGATGTACTCTCTAAGGGACTCTTCCTTTGTCTGCTTTACATTCAAAAAGAATTCAGAACCCTTCCTCAGCCTCTTGCTAGTCATGAATCTATCCAAGAATCGCCTGCCGAGCTCATAGAAATTGGTGACTGAGTTCGGTGGGAGATGGTGAAACCACTTCAAAGCAGTACCCTTAAGGCTGGTTACAAATGTTCGGCACATAAATGCGCCAGAAGTGCCGTGTAGGGCCATGGTGTGCTGGTAGTGGAAAGGTGGTCCCTAGGATCCCCTATCCCATCATAACGAGTGAATTTCAGGACAACAAACTTCTTCGGCCTCTCCTCGGCCATGATAGCAGGGGTGAATGGTATGGCAAACCTTCCGAGCAGCCTTGCTAACTCGTCCTACTCTGGAGAGTTTTGAGCACCCCTCATAACAACAGTACGATCCATAGATTCTGTAACTTCTTCAGCTCTTTGTGAGCCCCTAGGCAAGATTGGTTGCTGCGAGTCAAGCCTTGCGGCTTCAGGGCCTATAGGGACAGGATGACCCTGGCCCATAGCTGAGAGATTATTTTGATCCTCCTGGACTAGAGGTGTGGGTGCTACTTGGGGCTAAGGCTGTTGTGGTGCCGGATTCATTCCCAAAGCCCCAAGAGTTGGAGCCCTAGTGATGCTTCGGTAATGGACTTTTGGAAAAAAGGTTGGGATCCCTCTGCTTGCGGCTGCTGACGGCTGGGGATCTCCATGAACGTGAGCAGTAGTAGGAGGTTGTTCCCTTTGATCACTCACGTTGACAGGTGGATTCAAAGGATTAGCCTCGTGATTCTGAGTGAGCATTGCCAGAGTCCTAGATATGGCTAGGAGTTGCTCCTGCATCAACTGGTTTTGTCGTTTGACCTGGTCGAGCTCTTGCAGCACGGGATCGACCGTTTGTCCTGTTCCTCGTCCGGCAGGCGGTCGGGGCTGAGGGTTTTGAGGATTTTGAGTATTCTTCCTTGGTCGGAGATTGGGAGCCATAATCCTTTAGCAAAAAAGAGAATGAGTTTTGAATCAGTAGAGCACTTGGTGATTGTCGTTTCCCACAGACGGTGCCAAACTGATGCTGCACTTTTTGGCTGAAGTAGATTCCGAGCTTGGCTCCCTGAAGAACACTCAAAAAAGAAGATCAGAGGACCACCGGATTGGCTCTGGCGGTAGCCGCTACGATGCTTAAGTTAATAAACTGGATTAAAAAGACTATAATGTAAGCCAAAAAATGAGCATAGAAAATAAAATGTACCTTTAAGGTTTAATTTATAGGCTTAGTGAATCCTAAGTTGATTAGGATTTGGAGCCATAAAAGTAGGGATTTGATCATCGGAGATAGCAGTTTCCATGTGGAATACTACACGTGAAGAATATCCGGGAATGGTAGTTTCCTTGTTGAAGATTGTTTCCTTACTCTCTGCTCGGCAGATATTTAAGGCGACGATGGGCTCTGAATCACGGAGAGTACTTTGAAGGTCTGTGCTCAGACCTGTAAGTTCTACAAGAATGTAGATATGCTCTAGAGGTATGTGCTCGGCCTTTAAAGTTTCGTAGGTCTGTTCGGAATGGCCGAACACGGTTAATCTGTAGACATACGTGTCAAGTGATGATTGATCTGTCACTTTGTGGTATATCACTTTTAAACTTATTTTTTGAAGTCATGTATTTTTTAAAAGCACATCTTCAAAATTTTTTATCTAAGTCATGCCTTTTTAAAACGTATCAACTTAATCCCGAGAAATACTTTTAAACTTATTTTTTGAACTCGTGTATTTTTTAAAAGCACATATTCAAAATATTCTTTTGATGCCATTTTTTCAACAAAAAATACATCTTCAAAATGGGCTTATGATTAATTAAGGTTTTGGGTGTAATTAGATTTTGTTAATTTAAACTTAAACATGCATCTTGAAGCCTTTTAAAAGCTCATCTTTAAGATGCAGTTTTAAGAGGATCATCTTATCAGTAACTTCACTCCTATCAGCACTTTCCCAAGTTAACCCGTGTATGAATAATTTTTTTCCATCAAAATCGCTTCAAACACTTGTATTTCTAGATCAATCCGGAGTAAATCTAACTGTTTTTGAACATTCTATGAATTAATAAATCAAAAGTTAAAAGTTAAATCAATCCCTTCAAGTTGCAAAGTACCCCACCGGACTAATATTTTTCCTTCCGATTACTTCACGCAATTCATATACAAGAGATCTTTTAAATCGGTCGATTAGATAGATTATTGTTTTCTATATCTTGAGAAGAAATGGTTAGATTGCCAAATGGGCACAGACCTTTTCCATTGCATAAATAAAAGAACATTGTCAGATACAGATACAGATACAGAACTTCCCTTCCTTTTTCTTATTGAAATATTCTGGATGCATTTTTCCTGAACAAGAGGTTTAATCCTCTTATACATATTCAAACAAGTAAGGAGCAACAACTCACTACTACTCAACATCTACAGCCACATAATAACAACATTCAACAAAATGAAAAATTAATTAACCATAAATTGAAAATATAGCAGATAAAAAATTTAAAGAGCAACACAGATGGGCCCGATTTCACAACCAATTCACCTGTGTACATACACTCAATCATCCAAAACTGGTACGAGTGACAATGAATCCAACAAATTTTCTAGTCAGTGGTTCTAATACAACAAATTATGCATGTTCTCAGTGATTGAATGGAGATAATTTTTGTGTTTAAGAGCAATAGGAAAAAGGAATTTAGTGAGACTGAGAGTGATGAACACACGAGCGTGCATTTTTGCAGTGTTGTAAGATTGAGAAGAAGAAACTAATCTTAGTCTTTTCTAAATGAATCCAGCCCAATGGCGACTCCCTATGCTCTATATTCTCTGACAATGGCTTCAGTTAAGTCGTCAATGGAGCAGAACGACAAGAAGAAAAGAAAGCTCGTTAGGGATTTTTAAAAACTTAAAAGAGGCTAAATCTTTCAAGATGAGCCTCCTAAATTCGCATCTTGAAGATGAGCTTTTAAAAAGCACATCTTCAAGATGTGTTTTTAAGCTTAAATTAATTACACCCAAAGCCTTAAACATAAGTGCATCTTAAAGATTCATTTTTTAAAAGCACATCTTAAAGATGCATTTCTATTAAAAAATTTGGCATCAAAAGTACATTTTGAAGATGCATTTTTAAAAAATACACGAGTCTAAAAAATAGTTTAAAAGTGCTTGAGTTCGGTCAGTACGTTTTAAAAAGCACGACTCGGGTCAAAATTCAAACAATCACTCGAAAGAAAGAAAAAGTTAAAAATGCAGAAGTAAAACTATGTAAACAGCTGAAGAGAACTTCGGATAAAAGACTTTTACTCAATATCAGAGTATCATTACAATTGGGGAGCTCAGTAATTGAAAAAACACAATTTCTGTTGCAAACATATATACCTTTAAGGGAAAAGGAAAATATAAGGGTAAGAGAGGAGGGGGAAGATGCATGACTATGATATATGTTTATAAATTTCATTACAAGTAAATGTTGTCTACCCTGTAAACACATCCTAAAGCTGCATGCATCTTATTACATCATTTATAAATAAAACTGAAAACAAACAAAGACATACAACAATAATGTAGCCATACAGAAGTAATCAGCTCCATAATCCAGATTCTTCCATCACATCTCAATGTCTTCAAGATCTGGTAGAGGGAAACGAAGGATTGCTGCTATCCCAGTCAGCTGTGCCAGTTCTGTTCTCACACATATAACAATTTTAGTGAATCTACGATGATATTGGTGAAAAAGAATAAGAGAAAGATAATAACAGAAGCTTTAAAAAATGTCACATTCACATTTTTCATCTTTTTTTTTCTTGGTTGTTTTATTTTATTTATCATTCTTTTTTTTTTTTTTTGGGTGGGGTGGGGAATGTCATGAGGCTCAATTCCAAGCCCCTTTAGCATAGAGGATGTTGCCTCTAGCCATATGAGATGTTGCTACAGGGCCAAGTCACAAATTTTTAACATTCTATAACACAAAAATGCATTGTAATTTATTTATTTATTTGATATTTTCAAAACTGAGTTTTTGGTTATATGGGTGTTCTGCAATATAGATGGAACACAGCATTCTGCTAATACAAAGAAAAAAATTGGGTCATCCACTCCATAGTGGACACAAGTTACCAGCCAGTTAAGGCAACCACAGTGTGCTTAAAGGGTTCTATAATAATAAAGCAAGGTTTAACAAGTAATATAGGTTAATGACAATGACAGAACAGATATACTCACGTTCTCCTGATACATGCATGGATGAAAATATGTGAGCAGTGCCCCCTGAATCTTTTACTGACTTGACCAAATTCACATATTTTTGCCTCGTCACTATATCAGCACTCCTGGAAGGCAAAATGACAAAGAAAATCAAAGAAATATGAGAAGACTATAAAAGGAGGAAATGCACAAGAAATTTAAAGAGGGAGTAATAAATTCAAAACAAACACATGGGTGGAAACTTAATCAAATAAAAATATGAGAGGGTAAATTAAATATCCAAGAAGAATCATGTTGGTAATAGATTGAAAGAATTCTTCAAAGGAATCCTTTGAGAAAACAAGGAAGAAGAACGTAAAATATGATTCACATACTTTATGAATGTATTCAAGTTCAGAACCTCCAAAGCCAAGAGTTGGTGTTTTGACTTTTCTGAAGTCATAAAAATTCCATGTGATCATCTCCAGTATAAAGATGTTCAAATAAGTATGAAGTGGCTCAGATAAATCCTATTGTTACTCATTAGGACGTTAAGGGATGAGTTTGTTTCCTTTCAGGTCAAATGCAGCCAGAGATCACTTCAACATGTCACAAATACAGATATTTCATATTTGTAACAATTGCCGAGATCAACACTTTGGAAGAACTATTTGCAAAAGATTAGGAAACATGTCTGCTGCCAGAGGAAGAGTAATGAAGCCTACAACTCAGATTAGCATACACTACAACTCAGATATTTGACATTTGTAAGTGTTGAAAAAATAAAATAAAATCCAGAAGTAAATATAATAAAAAGTATTGACACCACTACACTTAATGTGCTCCAGCATGCAAGGAACTGAAAGTCCACTGCATTTATGGATGAAAAGAAGAATTTTTTCCCCAACCCACATGGTTTTGGTGTCATTTAACCAAACCCACATGGTTTTTCAACTATTTCCCAAACCCATGTAGTTTGAGAAATCGCATTTTCAACATGCGATTTCACCATTAATTTTTGACTGAAATCGCATTTTGAACATATGATTTGAAAATCGCATTTTAAACATACGATTTCAATTAGCAATTACGAGTTAATTAGTTTGGACTGAAATCGTATCTTTGTAATACGATTTCATTAAAATCATATTCACAAGTTGCAATTTCAATGAAATCGTATTACCAAGATGTGATTTCAAAAGTTACAAAAATCCAACTTCGCGCCCCTGGTTCTTATTTTTCTCTTCTTCTCTAAAACAATTCTCTCTGAAGCTCTACTTCTGTGTCAGTCGCCTCCATCTTAGAAGAGCACGCGGGCTGTCACACCTCCATCAGAGCACAGGAACTGAGAGTGTCACCTCCATCTTAGACCCTGTGAGCTATAGCCCTAGTCGTATCCCTAGCCTCCCTATAGCCAGTAGCTTCATTTCGGCTATAAAATCACCACCACCACTATCAAGTAAGTTCACTTTCACTCCATAATCTCTAAGTCTAACACTCTTACTCTCAAACATATATATACATTGGCTGCAACTCCACTGTGGAACATAAACATTTTTTCTTCTTCTTGTTGGTTGATAACTCCATTACAGGTATTTTCCAATCTCCAGTTTTTTTTGGTTTGAAGAAGATATGTTTGATGAAATGTGCCAATGGGTAATCTGTCTAATTTACTCATTTTGTGCATTACTCTCTAATTTGTTATGTTTGCATTACTCTCTAAAATTTGATTTCCAAACATTTGGGTAAGTTATCTGGTTCAAAGACTGTAATTGCCTTGTGCAGAATCACAGCTCATGCCTCCAAACTATTAAGTACTTTAAATTCGTTTTCATTTCTGAAAATGAAATAGTGAAAATTCAAGAAAATCGTTGTTTGTTGGGTTATGTTCATTTCTCTAATAATGACCTAGAGTTCTTGAAAATGAAAAAAAAATTATTTTAGCACTTTCTTAAAAAATTGACCACTTTTGCTTTCAAATTTTTTTTTTCAAAAGAATTTCAAATATGCTCTATTAAATGCTTTCTCTGAGTTTTATGATTGGCTAGTGATATATACTTTCTTATCTCTGCAACTTTACACCTTCCAGAAGCTTTTTTTTTTTCCCGAGTTTCTTGATGGTTGAATATAATTTGTTATTTAATTTATTGTCAGGGTATTCTTTTGTATTTTATCCTTTTCATATTGAAATTTGTAATCAATGAATTTTATTCTTTTGATGGTAGATTTATGAATTTTGTGATATTCTTTTGTAATCAACAATTAATGTTAAATTTTCAAACCAGAAGAAAAATAAAAAATCCTCTTGAACATCTATGAATATTTTTTTTATTCGGTTTTATATTAGATTGTAAAATTTTCCTTTTACAGGCATAAGAAATTCTTCCATAAACATCTGTTATGGTGCAAAATAAATCTTGAGCAAGAACATAGCTGCCAAAATGCATAATGATTTTTTACAGTGATTCAAGCTTGCTTAAGATTACAATAAGTTCCCTGATGTTAAATATCTTTTGAAAGTATTCAGTTTGTTTATGTATCACAGGCTGGCTATCTCTAAGAAATGTTAAATGTGATAAATAAGCTAACATTAGGTTTTAAATGGCGGAAAGAAGCGCATGCATAATGATTTTCTCGGGGAAAAATGTGTTACGGGAATGCAGAGTTTTCTTACGATCTACCCACTCCCTGACACAACATTCGGGTGAAGCTTGGAACTACCTACAGTCAACTTTTGGACAAGATTTGTCATCAGATGCAGCTAAACAAAAATTTGTGTCTGTTTTGACTTGTAGATTTCGGTCGACACTAGGAATTTAGATAACATATATGCCATTGGAAATCGTTGATGACGAAAGTGTTAAGTCAATGGTCCTTGTTGTGCTCAAGAATTTTCAAATAAACAACATTGACTTGTATGTGGAGACGGAGGATATTCTTGGAGGCTGGGGTATGAGTCAGGCTCCCGGTCCATACACTACACTGCTCACACAGGAGTATGGGAGCTCGTCACTTGAGATCCCCGTATCAGCAATGCAAGACTATCGACCAACACCCTCACCCAACCAATATATGACAAAATTCGAGAATTTTCAGCCCCACTATACACAATCTACTGCTAGCCCCAGCATCCCGAATGTTCAAGAATCGCCTGTTGCTGAGCCTGACATCCCAGTGTCCACAACTGGGGGTTTTGTTCAAGACTTGGTTACGACAGAAGATCGTAACTAGCTTGACAGAACAGTTACTGTAAACCTGACTCCGCATAACTCTGATGATGAACAAGCCGAAGCCGAGGAGGAGGAATTGAGGATGCTGGATGACTTGGGTGAGGAGGACGAAGAAGACGATGAAGGGGCGGAAGCGGGCTAGGCAAGTGGTGAAATGGCTGGGGATACCCGGATGCACGAGCCGATGTCTGAATTGTTCACAACTATTGATATACCGAATGAGACATTGGATAGTTGTTCGTCAGCTTATGGCAAATCATGGGATCTAATAAGGGAGGAGTTGTCTAAGGGTCTTGTGTTTGCGAACAAGGATCATCTAAGAACCGCTATGCAATTGTACTCCATCAGGACACATCAACAGTATGAGGTGGTGGAGACAAGTTCAAGAGTATGGTCTCTTCGTTATAAGATGCATGACGAGTGTGGTTGCCAATGAAGGGTTCATGCGTACAAGAGGCAAAAGCATGGGTTGTTTGAGATCACAAAGTATGAAGGACCCCACACTTGCTTGTACTCGGGGGTAAACCGAGATCACCAACAGTTGACATCAACATTAATTAGCACGGACATCAAGGGTCTCGTGAAAGCTGATCTGTCGCTCAAAATTTCAATTGTCATAGACTATGTGCAACAGAAATTCAAGTACAAGGTATCAAATAAGAAGGCCTGGAACGCTAAGTAGAAAGTTGTTGCAATGATATTTGGAGACTGGGAGTCATCTTAAAAGGTGTTGCCTAAATTTTTGGGCGCACTGCAACAGTACAACATCGAAACAATAGTAAGGTGGCAACATATCCTCACTAATAACAGAGATGAGGTCATATTTGACAAGGTATTTTGGGCATTCAAACCCTCGATTGAAGGGTTTACACTGTTGCCCTGTGGTGAGTATAGACACCACATTCCTATACGGGAGGTGCAAGGGGAATCTGTTAATCGCAATGGCAACAGATGGAAACAATCAGATTTTCTCTCTTGCAATTGTCGTGGTTGAAGAAGAGACTTATGATAGTCGGAGTTGGTTCTTGCATTATCTCAAGATTCATGTGATCCGAGAGAGACAGGCATTTGTTTGATTTCGGATCGACGCAAAGGCATACTTGCAGCTGTAACTAAGAGTTATTCATTATGGCGGCGGCCAAATGCATACCATCGCTACTGCTTATAGCATGTACAGAGTAACTTCAACAGCAAGTTTAAGAATGCATACTTAAAAAGACGTGTGGATTGCTCGAAGCACTCATCAAATACGTATATTTGATACAGTGATAGAGGAAATTGAAATACTCAATAAAGGAGCAACCAAATGGTTAAAGCGAATTCTGCCAAAAATGTGGACCATTGCTCATGATGGTGGTTGTCGCTATGGTATGCAGACAACCAATATATCAGAAGTATTCAATGGTGTCTTGAGGGAAGCAAGAAACTTGCCAATCATTGCACATGTGGAGTATATATTTTACCGTGTCGTACACTACTTTAATACTAGGCGGGAATTGGATGCGGAGGGTATACGTAATAACTATACGTATACTCTATGTGCATTTGAGATGATTGCTCGAAATCAGGCGAAGTTTGGTGCCCACAAGTTAACATCTTTTAACTCTAGCCTTGGAATTATGTAGGTGTTGACAATGAAAGGTAATGCTCAAGTTGTCAATCTTAATGACAATTCATGCAATTGTAGGAAGTGGAGTGCTTACAAAATTCCATGTTCCCATGCATTAGCTGTGTTGGCAAACTTGAGGATAGCTTATGACAGGTGCGTTGACAAATGTTACAGCATTCAGGCCTACGAGAAGACATGGGCACCCCAATTTTATCCGTCCCAGCACAGATTATTGGGACACACCATCTAGTCCAACTGTATGCCATAATCCAACCCTTCTACGAACGAAGGGGTCCTAGGTCAACACGACTTAGGAATGAGATGGACCTCAGCGAAGGTCGCGCGCGAAATAAATGCGGCATATGCAAGCAAATGGATCATGACCATCGCCAATGTCCAAACGCCAACCAACAAGGCGAAGCCCCCACGTTGATTTAATGCAGTAACTTGTCTTATCAACTTTATCATTATACCATTATTCCATTTAATGCAGTGACTTGTTTTATCAGCTTTATCAATGTACTATTACCTGCTTTATTGCAGTGACTTGTCTTATCGGCTTTATCATTGTACTATTACTGATTCAATTCCTATATATAAAGCTATATTGCAACAAACGAATTTAAATAAACTCAACTCAACTCCATTGCATTATAGACAATGTCAAGGAAGAAGCAGAAATACTCTATTATGGATGGAATAGCATCCGCTGTATTTGGGGGGACCTCCAAACACGAAGGAAATTCCTCAAAACAACGAGTTACAGCAAGACTTCCTCAAATCAGAGGCAGCCATTAATGGGAGCCTACGTAGATCTAGTGGGTCAAAAATGGTATGGAAAAGACGCGAGTTTGTGAACAAGCCTATTAATGCATCTAATCGTTTCACGCACGTTGGGCACGTTATAATCGGACAAGCGTATGATGCACCACCAACTGTTGGTCACACCAAAGATGATGGTCTGAAATGGTCAAGACTGTTTGAGAAAAGATGCGAGCTTGAGGTATATTGTCGTTGGCATAGACTACGAGTACCAAGAGCACGCTTAGCTGATATCTGTGTAGACAAGAAACGTGATTCAGTCGAAGTCATAAATAGGCTAAAAAAAGAGAATGACCAAATGCAACGACGCTTTGATCAATTTCATGCAATGGAACACGCAAAAAAAGAGCACTTCCATCCAAAAGAAGCTATAATAGATATTATTGAGGACGAACTAATGGTGTCGGACCCTGAACTATTAGACTACACTAACGATAGTGATGATGACAACTTTCAAAAATATTTGCCGTCTTCTTTGACCGTGAACAAAAAGTCACTACGTTGCTTAGAGTGGCAGGTTAACTATGTTTTGTAATTCCAACTAGTGGCGTTCCAATGTTTTATGTACTATATTGCTGAACCTTTTACGGTTTATTGTTTAATAAAAACCTATTATCGTATCTTCGCACATCAAATTTCATATTATTATAGGTTACGTTGTGATGAACATCAAAATTTATATTATTGTACCTTATGTTGTTGTTTCAGTATTAGTTATGGATCACCCCAGGGCACAGCCTCACCCGGGCCCAATAGATCCATCGGTGCTACATTTGTAGTCTCGGCATCCTTCCATTGCTATATGGAAGGGCCGAGACTATGACACTTTCCGATGCCGTTGTAGGATTCATCATTATGTTGAGCGTTGGCACGATTAGACGATTGAGTCGTTCCATAGCTGGTGACTGCAGGTTTTTACGGGATATACTGCTTAGGCTTTATGCAGCTAGATTGGCATCTCATTACTACATTGGTAGAGAGGTGACACGAGGAGACCCATTCTTTTCATCTATTAGTGGGTGAGGCGACCGTTACACTTCAGGACATTGTTGTCCTACTCGGTCTGCGTATTGATAGGGAT
This sequence comes from Nyssa sinensis, assembly GCA_008638375.1. Lineage (NCBI taxonomy): Eukaryota > Viridiplantae > Streptophyta > Magnoliopsida > Cornales > Nyssaceae > Nyssa > Nyssa sinensis. The sequence continues at coordinate 9,990,744 of CM018037.1, read as the reverse complement.
GCAGTGACTGGATTGGACATGATTCGGACTACACAACAGTGGCAAGAGCTCTGCCATGAGTTATTGGGTTTTACACGGCCACAGACTGCCATCGATGGTTTGACATTGCGGCTCACTGCATTAACACCCCATTTGACATAACCAATACCCGACAATGCTGATGATGCCTTTATTCAGGGCGTTGCCAGGACGCATATTTTGGTGCAATTAGGTGGGCATATTTTTCCTGACAAGTTGTCGGTCAAGGTGAAGCTCTTTTTCTTGCCTTTGCTGAGGGATCTTGAGGCAGCGGGCAAACTTAGCTAGGGCAACGCAACTTTAGCATGCCTTTATCGTGAGCTTTGTGTTGCCAGTTGAATCAAGGCATTGGAGATTTCAGGTCCTCTTGGTCTATTACAGGTACGAGTACAACATTTTATATGGATGGTTTGTAGGATAATTACAAATACATTTAAAACTAACATAACATTTTTACATTATATATAGTTATGGGCATGGGAGAGGCTTGTACATATTCGCCCCCAGCGGACTACCATACAACATCACTCACCACATGGGTTTCCGGTTGGTCCACTGGGGTGCAGGTATAATTGTTTCTATCATCTTTGTTCCAATTCTGTTATTGTTATATGCTTGACATTTGAATAATTGTTTGGAATAGATGAGACGTTAAACTATCGCAGACGACCGCCCCTTCTCATGTCCTGCGACATTACAGGGACTAGCTAGACTAGATGAGGGAGGAGCAGGTATATATGGTATGGTAATTAACTCTATCTAATGCATTAGGATAAAATGATATAATCAACTACATTTTATTGTCTAGATGATCTGGGAGCCATATACTGTGGAGGTCCGCGTTGAGTTGCCGGACTATTGCCTCGCGAGTCACGACATTTGTCTTGCCCGGGTGCCACTCATCTATTTCTCAATGGTTGAGTGGCATCTACCTGATCGTGTATTGTGACAGTTCGGTCTACTACAGTCGATCCCGTCTAGTTGTGATACCAATCGGCAATTACATTCGATTGATAGGCGTAGGAGGCTTGGGTACGATTAGGCAAGCCATCACAGACAGTATATTGAGATATAGGTACACTGTCGCGATCATCTCGTCATCCGAGTTTCTGGCATGGGTACTCGGATGGTTAATAGTGACCCTTACTTGCTCTGGTACAGGCGCATTACTCACACACTCATTGGTCCTCCTGCTGAGAGGCCCCTAGTTGGGTTCCAGCCAGTAGCGAGCATTCGCGAGTTATTGCTACAATTTGGCGTTAGTACATTAAATTAGTATAAATTGTACTTTGACCAACGGTGTTTTAAATTTGTCCCACAGGAGATACTATTTCACAGATACACCAGCTTTCACTCCAAACAGAGCAGGCTACTCTTGAGGCTTCATCCCCTGCCGAGTTGATGTTTATAGACGCCATGCGACAGATTAGAGGGATGTCAGCTACTTGCTTGGAGGCTGTCTACGAGGACAGACGGTTACATGAGCACCAGCCAGCGCCAAAGCCACAACTAGCCCGACCACGAGGCCGATCCCCAACCTCAGCTATAGAGACGGTGACGAGAGTTTATACCTCCCCGACCAGCCTTACCATTTGCCACAAAGGTCTCTGCATCATCTTCACAGGCATTTGAGTCATCTGTGCCTACCATACCTTTACATCAGGCTTCTCCTCCGTCGAGGTTTTCACTATCACCACATGCCTCTCATATTCATTGGGGGCATGATGTCATAGAGGAGCAACCTATGGAGGGAGTGACATAAGTGGACCCACAGCCAGTCATATAGTTCGAGTCAGAGATAGTGACACAGGTGGAGTCACCACCACTACGAGTATATACGAGGGGCAGAGCTTGTGGCAGAGGTAAAGGCCATCAGTCTGATGTTCGTCCATCGCAGGTTACACAAGACACACAGCAGTCGACCCCAGACCAACAGGAGAGACGACTGGTGCAGAATAAGAGGATGCCACCTTGTGGCACTTAGTTCCATTTTTTCGGTGTACATAAGTGACTCAAATGTATTAGATTTTTGGTATTTGTAAATCAAACTTATATGTATGAAACACATTTTATTATATATAATGCATTATTACATATTTCTTCACAACTTCTTTTTATGGGTACTTTGATAACTAACTTAACCGAACTAACTTAAGTCACTCGATTACTTGACTCATACGGTTTGGGGGGCCAAATTTTCAAAAAATTATGAAAACCACTCCAGACCAGGATCTAACACACCTCCACGCATTAATACACTTGCGTGAAGTGATCGCACAAGAAAAAATTAACATGGAAGGATACTTTGATAACTAACACAACCAAAGTAACTTAAGTCAATCAATTACTTGATTCGTAGGGTTTGGGGTAGGCGTGTCAATTCGTGTTATCGTGTCGTGTTCAGGTCGTGTCAAGGCATACATATTTGAAAATGTGTGAACCCTAACCCGATACTATTAATTAATCGTATCAAGTTTCAAAACCCAAACCTAACCCATTTATTAAACAGGTTACACGTGTCGACATACTTAACCCGTTTATTTTAATTTTTTTATTTTTTAAATAAAAAAATTTACCTATCTTTTAATATGTATAGATAATTTTCAAGTTTAGTAACTTTGGATATGGACCAATCAAAGTAGAAATCTCTTTTATAAATAAAAAATCTCAAAACCTTGATAAATATTTGATGTGAGACGAATTACCTTAACTCATAATATATTTTACAATTAAATGTGTTAAGTCCTATTAAACGGGTTGACACTAGTAAAACCCAAACACGACCTGTTTATTAATCGTGTTATATGTGTCAACCCGTTTATGATCCAAACCCATTTATATTAAACCCAAACCCGTTAACTTCGTGTCGTGTTCGAGTCGGGTTGTCGTGTCGTGTTAAAAATTGACACCCGTAGTTTGGGGGACCAAATTTTCAAAAAATTGTGAAAAGCACTCCAGACCGGGACCTAACACACCTCCACGCATTAATACACTTGCGTGAAATGATCGCACGAGAAAAAATAATCTCGGAGGGATACTTTTATCACTAACACAACTGAAGTAACTTAAGCTATTGGATTACTTGATTCGTAGGGTTTGGGGGCCAAATTTTCAAAAAATTGTGAAAACCACTCCAAACCGGTACCTAACACACCTTCACGCATTAATTCACTTGCGTGAAGTGATCGCACGAGAAAAATTAATCCCGGAAGGATACTTTTATCACTAATGCAACCGAAGTAACTTAAGTCACCCGGGTACTTGATTCTTAGGGTTTGGGAGGCCAAATTTTAAAACAAAATTGTGAAAACCACTCTGGACCGGGACCTAACACACCTCCATGCATTAATACACTTGCGTGAAGCGATCACACGAGAAAAAATAAGCCCGGAGGGATACTTTTATCACTAATGCAACCGAAGTAACTTAAGTCACTCAATTACTTGCTTCGTAGGGTTTGGGGGGCAAAATTTACAAAAAATTGTCAAAACCACTCCGGACCGGGACCTAACACACTTCCATGCATTAATACACTAGCGTGAAGTGATCGCACGAGAAAAAAATATGTTTTTTATGGAATCACATAGTGTTAATAAGGGGCAGCTAGGTTACTAATGAAATCGCAACTTCATAATGCGATTTCATGAAATCGTATTACTGAGATGCGATTTCACTAAAATCGTATTATTTACATGCGATTTCAATGAAATCATATTCTGACTATGCGTCCAAACTAATTAACTACTAATTGCTAATTGAAATCGCATTTTTAAAATGCGATTTCCAAATCGTATGTTTAAGATGTGATTTCAGTCAAAAATTAACGGTGAAATCACTCAACTATATGGGTTTGGGAAATAGTTGAGAAACCACGTGGGTTTGGTTAAATGACACCAAAACCACGTGGGTTGGGGAAAAAATTCATGAAAAGAACATAGAACTCCCTCGCAATAAAGAGGAAGATAACCCTCCAATAAAAAAAATCATTCCCACAATCAAAATCTGTCAATTTAATGCCAAAAATTATATGCTTTGCTCCAATAACCCCTCCTGTACTCCTATGCCAGCATCTAAGCAACTGAGTTCAAAGAACAATGGAAAAAATATTCCAACAATCAACTGCTGTTAATTTATTGCCAAAGATTACATGCTCTGCTCCTCATTCAGCCAATATTGAAGTCCAACATAGTAAAACTTCAAATTTTACTAACCTGAAGAGCTCATCAGTGATGAGAAGTGTTTGGACAGCCATTCGTTCATGGGCAACCTCGACATGTTTTGGTCCATAGCATGCACGATCAGGATCCTACAAAGAACCAAAAAAGATCATTAAATAAAATGAAATTTATACACATACACAAATATATATATATATATGTATACACACACAGAAAGGGAAGTCTTAACTACTTTTAAAGATCCTGAATAAGAGTTCATCTGTTATTAAAAAAGAAAACACACATAGGAACACACATGCATGTATGTATATATATATATATATATATGTGCTATAAATTATATACCATAAGCCAAAGAGATCTAACTTTTTCACTGGATACCAGCTGAACATAGTAGGAGTGGTTTTAAATATTAATCTGAACTGACAAATCTTCTCTAAAGTTGAGTCATAAGAATTCAGCTGCATGAAGATTTAGCGCTACTGAGTCAACATTAAAAAATTTCAGTGCCAAAATTTCATTTTCTCAAACAGCACCTTAGACATGGATAGGGAAGAAAGGAAGAAGTTCAACAAGAAAGAGAAGCAGAAGTCTTCAATTTGTATAAGCTAGCCGGCAAGATATATAGATGCAAGAAATTCATAGATATCCTCAATGTACTTAGATTGAAAAATCAAATTAAACTTGAGTCAACTAATTGAAGGCAGAAGCAAAGCACCAATTTAAAAGGCAAACCTAAAGAACCATTAAAAAAAATGCTGCGCTAAAATTCAGAAACCATCAACATTTTTTTCTGATACATAATGGTGTTAATGAATGGTGTAACTTCTGACAGTTGAAGAAAATGTGATATTATAATAACATAAAAACATACAGGAAAAAAGGAATGATGACGATTGCACAGCTACACGAGAAGTTGATTGAGGTATCGGAGCAGGGAAACGGTCGATTCAAACTGTACCAGATAACCGAATGAGGAGCTAATGTTGTTCGGCGACTGTGGGTGACTCGGTCGGAGCTGTAGTGGCTCTGTGCTGTCTTGGAGGAAGTATCCAAAGGGAAGAGGACACAGAGTTATCCTCATGCGCTCCATGGAAATAGGAGAGTTTTGCGTTCGTGGCGTCAATCAAATGCCACGGGAGAGTTTATGAAGGTTGAGATGTTCACCTGCAATGGGAAACGAAGCATCTCCATCCCTGAAGCTAACAAAGGGGGTGGATGGATACTAGTGGAAAAAGCTTTTCATAAGATGGGAATGTTTCAACTCAGAAGGGAGCATGATAAGAGGGCTTTCTTTGTGCAGAGAAGTTGCAATGATAAAGCAGTGGCCGGAAAATGTGGCTGCAAGCTGAGGGATTTCGTGAGATGGTGGCGGAATGGCGGCAGGGGGGTACGACATATCTGGCTGCCCTGACTTCATATTGGCTAGGAAGCTGAAGAGCTAAAACTAGACTTGAAGAGGTGGAACAAGGTGGCGTTCGGTAATGTCCAGCAGAAGAAGAATAGGATTCTGTAGAGCATCGCTGATCTGGGCAGGGAGGAACAATCCACTTTCTTAATTGAGTAAGAAACTGCAGTGAGGGAGGGTTTAAAAAAGGGAATTAGGGCTGGCATAAAAGGCAGGGGAAGTTTAGCAGAAACAAAAATCAAGGGAGGTGTAGTTGGAAGGAGACCCCAACGCAAAGTTTTTTTCACAGGGTTGCTTCTGCCCACAATAGGAGCAATGGGATTCCATCCATCAGAGTTGGTGATCAGTTTGCTGACTCAAGGATGCGGAGGTGACGCCAGGAATTTCAGATTTCTATAAGGAGTTGTATACTGAGCCCAGAAAGTGGAGGCCGGGATGGATAACTTGCAGGTAGCAGGGCTGAGTGGTGATGAGGCTGCAGGTCTGGAAGAACCTATTGAGGAAGAAAAAATCATGTTGGCCCTAAAGTAGTGTGATGGGGACAAAGCAGCAGGGCCCAATGGGTCCACAATGGCCTTTTTTAAGCACTGCTTACAGGAGGTTCGGGTGTCAGTTTATGGTCATTTTTTCAATCATGCGACATTTGGGTGAGCCTAAACGCTTTCATTCATTGCTTTGGTTAAAAAAAAAGGGGGGGCAGGCAGAGAGAGAGAGAGAGAGAATATTAGACTTTTGGCCAGTTAGTTTGGTGGAGAGTGTCTATAAACTATTGGCCAAAGTCCTTTCGATGCTTTTTTGTTGGGGAGAGGGAGGCAAATCCTAGATACGGCATTAATTGCAATGAGTGCATAGATGCTCGTAGGAAAAGGAAAGAGAGTGATTTGATTTGCAAGTTATTGAGAAGGCTTATGACCACATGCGTTGAGATTTTTTTGATATCTATGTTGAGTAAGATGGGTTTGAAGGAAAGATGGAGAAGATGGATGTGGTCTTGCATCTCCACTGTTTCATTATTGGTGTTGGTTAACAGTTCTCCAGCTGGCTTCTTTTAGGCATCTAGGGGCCTCAAACAGCGGGATCATTTGTTCTCATTCTTGTTTGTGATAGTAATGGAGGCCTTTAGTAGGAAGGCGGCCAGGGCTAAGGGTGGGGATCTTTTGAGGGGCTTTAGAGTGAGGGATGGTGCTAAAAGGCAGGTGGAGGTATCTCATCGACTGTCCACAGACAATACCGTCATTTTTTGTGAGCCAAGGGATTGTCAGCTGAAATTCCTGAGATGTATTCTTTTATCCTTTGAGGTTGTTTTAGGTTTTCGCATTAAGCAAAAGTGAGTTAATTCCAGTGGAAGAGGTGAGGGAGGTGGAAGAACTTGCATGGGCTATGGGGTGTAGGGTAGGGTCCCTCCCTGCCATCTATGTGGGTTTGCCTAGGTGCTTCGTCTAGGTCTGGTGGGATTAGGGATCTAATAATTGAAAGATTTGAAAAGAGGTTGATAGAGTGAAAAAGGAAGCATCTCTCAAGGGGGAGAGGATTAAAGAGGAGTTTAGCTAATCTTCCAACCTACTATGTCTCTTTGTTCCCCATTCCGGCTTTTGTGATGAAAAAATTGGAGAAGCTCCAAAGGAATTTTCTATGGAAAGGCTTGTAGGAAGAGAGGAAATGACACTTAGTGAACTGGGAAAGAGTGAAGACACCTATTCCTATGGGAGGTTTGGGTGTTAAGAGTTTTGAGAATCTTCAACAAAGCTTTGCTAGGTAAATGATTGTGGAGTCAGGGTGGTGAAGCATGTTTTGTGGAGGATGGTGGTATCCACAAAATACAGGTGTAAAGATGGAGGTTTGTTCTCTAGGAAAGTTATGGAGCCATTATAGTGTGGAATATGGAGTATATTTCGGAGAGGGGCTGAGGATTTCCAAAAGTGCATCCGTCCAAAAGTGCATCCGTTTTAAGGTGAGGGAGGGTTTGAGAGTGAAATTTTGGTGTATCCCTGGTGTGGGGAGATGGCAATATAGGACAGTGTTAGCCCTAAAGGTTTCCAATCAAGAGCATCTCAGTAATTTTGATGATAACAAAGCATTATCCAAGTAGAGTAATGTTTTATCTAAGTAAAAATGCAAATAAGTCATCAAGGTCAAAGAAGATTGTTGACCAAGAAATGACAAATCCATCAAGTTAAAAGATTCCACTCAAGAACATGCTTCAAGGCAAGAATAAAATCAAGTGAAATGCTCTAATGATAAATCAAGCAAATGAACAGACTCAAGCCCAAGGATTCAAGACAAGTCAAGTGAAGACTTTTTATTTTCCTTATTTTGGGTTTTGAGTGATTTAAGATTAGATTGATCATTGGTCGTAAGCTCTAACTATTTAAAATGATCAACTAAAAACTAACCTCAAATGATTTTTCAAAACAAAACAAATGACATACTTTAAGTTTTGAAAGATAAAAAAGTTTTGATAAAAGTATATTGAGAAAAATCAGAAAGAAAACACTCACTATCCAAACCAATCGACTAGTTCATAGAACCAATCGACTGATTCTTAAAGCTTATTTTTACACTAATAAAACTAGACGACATTTTTCACAAAATAGCCTAAACTCACTGCCCAATACAGTCGACCTCTATGGATAATCAATTGACTATTTTTCAAGGCTAAATACAGTGAACATCATAACCAATCGACTGATCCAAAAGACCAGTCGATTGATTGTTCTTGAACAATTGAACCTCAAACCCTTTGAACAATTCAGTTGACCTAAGCAGTCAACCAATCCTCAATCTAGTCGAAATTGTCAATCTAGCAGATTGAGATTCAAATTTTGAACGGACAAAAAGGGAAAAAACGGTTCTTTTTGAAAAGCAACAGACATATTCTTTTAAGGGCTATAAATAGAGGTTCTCTCAGGCATTCTATGACATCTCTTTACATGCTTACACTTCTACATCTCTATTCTTGATTTTAGATCCAAACATTGAAAATCTAGATCTAAAAGTTCTACTCATCTTAAATACTCTGAGCTTACACCAGATCTATTTATAGTGAGCATTTTATTGCACCAAATCTACTCTTGAAGAGAGTGTTTTTTGATAAACAACATTGTATCATCTCATTGCCGTGAGAGTTGTGGATGGGTGCTACCCGGTGAGGCAAAAGGGTATATTTTGCTGAGATAAGAGAGTTGCGGTATTCTCTTTGTAAAGGTTTTGGTCTCCACCTACAAAGAGGTCATAATAGTGGAAAAACTCAAGTTGGGATGCTTGAGTCAAGGAAGTATGAAGTTTTTCGAACCTCGTAAACTGTTGTGTTTGCTCTCTCTCTCTCTCTCTCTCTCTCTCTCTCTCTCTCTCTATTGTTTATTTACTTGTGCATTTACAACATTTCTTTTTAAAGCTTTTGAAAAGAAACCAATATTTACAAAATACCATATTCACCCCCCCCCCCCCTCTAGGGTACATATTTGGGCAACAGACAGGTTTCCTCATTTGTTTAGTTTGCCCTAAACAAGGAGGCTTGTGTAGTGGATTGCTGCTCTTGGGACGAAGGTGAGGGGGTTTGGAGCCCAAGGTTTAGGAAGAATTTTTTGATTGGGAGGTAGAACAAGTGATGAGCTTTTGGGAGTCTTTGCACAGGTGTCGGGTGTTTGCGGGCTGTGAAGACACTCTCATTTGGACTATCAAAAATATAAGGATTTTTTTTCTGTGCGATCTTACTACAAAGAGCTCATAGGGTGGCAGCAGTTATCAATTTTTCTTGGATGTTGACATGGGTTTCCCATGTCTCATCCAAGGTGACTTTTTTTTCTTGGGAGGTAGCTTGGGGAGCCATTTTAACGTTGGATAACCTACAAAGGAGGGGGTCCTGTTTGACAAATAGGTGTAGCTGCTGTAGCATGTGCAAGGATGCGGTGGAGACCACCACCTAGTTTACCATCCAGTAGCATGGGACTGCTGGAGTTTTTTGTTCTCTGCCTTTGGTTGTGTATAGGTGCTCCCAACTTCTTTTGAGAGAGATGTTGGGGTGGAAGGGTAATTAGGTGCGTTTGTTCTCTTTTTGGCTAATAGGTGTAGCATGTGCAGTTGGTTTGGAGAATGGCTCCACTTTGTTTGATTTGGAGTTTATAGAGGGAAAGGAATGGGCATGTTTTTGAAGGGACAGAGCAACCCTCCTTTTCTTTTAAGGATAGTTTTTTACGTTTGCTTTATTTTTGGGCCAAAAAGGCCTTCGCTGTGCATGTGTGAACTTTAGTTGATTTTTTGGGGAGTTTAAGGCTGTAATTTTTATTGTGCATTCTTATATACACACACAATTTACTTTTCAAAAAATTAATAATAATAACATGAAAATATTAGTGATCTGATACATAATTGGTGTAATAGATGATGCAAGTTCTGCTAGGATCCAAGAAGGAAATAAAGAATTAGGAGTGAAATCAAAGAACGAGGGAGAAGAAAGAGGAACCCAAAAAGAGACGAGAGAGAGAGAGAGAGAGAACAAACTCTTTCAATATTAATTCATCTCATGGGAGCTAATCCCATTTCGCAACCATAAGGTCTATTTGCAGGCTTTAGAAAACCTAAAAAGGAGAAACCTCCTAAAACAAAACATGTCCTACCTAATATAAGAACATATAATGCCTCAAAATTTCATTCCTAAAATCACTAGAACTCCTAAATTACAGAAAAATGCACCAACATTACTTTAAAACCCCAATTAAGATTGATGACCACTATGTATCAATTGACACACTATTATTTCTCATGGGTCCTACAGCAACCAAAGTATATCAGACCCTACTTGTTCAAGAAACCAATACCAAATGGAATAGAGAAGTTATGTATCGGTTCATTAAAGTCAACAAGAATCTTTGACATTTGAAAGTATCCATGAAGCCCTTCATCTCACAAAGTGTGCTCCTACCATTGACCCATACTCCCAAGTTCAAAAAGGCAACCAGAAGTGATTTCTTGCACAATTGGTCATTTGCTCATAAATTAAGGAAACTTTTCATGAATGCCAAACAAGTCTAATTTCTGCTGGATATCTTCAATATAACAAAATAAATAATTCCTAAGTTTTGAAATAAGAAATATAATAACCAATTAAAAAAATAAATAAGAAATATAATTGAAGGAAAAGAGACAAGAAAAACAGAAACTTGAATAGAGAGAGAGAGAGAGAGAGATTTCCCTTTCAAACTTATTTCATCTCAAATGGATTCCTTGTTTTACAACCTTAAGATTGTTTAGAGGCTCTAGGTTGACCTTAAAATAATTGGCATTGTCCCAAGATACATGCTGTCCCATATGGTAGATATGACAAAGTAAACTCTTCAAAAGTGAAAGTCTCAACTCAACTCAATTTAACAAGCATTAACCTTAATTACTTGGGGTTGAGTGGTTGGCTACATGGACCCATTGTCTCCAGTCAGCTTCTTGTATGGCTATACCCATTCATGTCCTTTCTTATGGCATTAACCCATGATCTCACCCCAATTGGAAATTTCTTGGGATCTGTGTTCATAAAAAAATGTGACTACTAGTTTTATGTGGGCCATCTAATTGCCATAAATCTCCTACCTTGTTTGGGTTTGGGACTGCTTGCGTGAAAGATACTACACTAAACGCAACACATTCGGAGTAAAAATACAGTATTTAACTTTTTATAATGAAGAAATAACTCACAACTGACACACGATCACCATCAGTCCATGATCAACAAGTATTTAAAAGAATTATCCTGTTCGGTAGCAATATGAGATTATTTCTGGCTAGACATAAAGGAAAGTTTAGAAGAGCTAATCTGAAACCAAAAACCTGTTATAAGATACCAGGACATTTCTAGGTTATTTTGCTTAAAGGTAACCCAGTTCTACGGTTTAAGCTCATGAATGGACATGCCCAATTGATTATTACCAACTCTAGGATCACTGTCCACAGGTTCGTGAATTGAAATCACAGGTACAAATATAAAGCAAAAAGAAACATACATATCAAGGGTAGAACCTGACATTTGAAAGCATGCTGAAGAAATCCTTGAGAACTTGGACCTGAATTAATTGGAAAGAGAAAAGTGTTGTTGCCAGGTAAAACAACCAAATATAAATAGCAAACATCAAGACAAACATGTTTGGGAAAACAATACAAATTGAAAATATTAACCCAAGTGTGTTTGCTGGTCTACCTCCTGTGCTGCTTTTGTATCTTTAATCATATTCATGACATTTGGGGCATCCAAAACCTCTCTCAAACTATGCCTGCATACCAAATGTGTCTGGTGTTCAGATGATAGTAATGAGCTAGCTTGTACAAATTTTGAAGAAGTATAATATACATCAATCACAATTTCCAGTAAAATGTGGATCAGAGCAAGGAGTTAATAAACATAAGGAGATATAGTATATCAACTCAACATGCTAATTGTCACGGGTTTACTTTTTGCTTCGCAGCAATGTCGCCCCCAATGATGGTGTTGCCTCTGCAACCAGCCCTCAACTCAATAGGCAGCATACACACACACACACAGTAAACACAATGCAAAGCACATGTTTACAGGAAAAACACTCCCAAACCTTTATATTGACATCAATCAGATTACAAAGGAATACTAATCCGACCAAAGGCTCTCTGCCTCCATTGCAGGATCTTGATGTGTTTAAATACACAAAGAAGATGGAGGTTGACACCCCCAACCGTCCAAGGGTTTGCTAGACTAGTCTAAATGCGCCACCTGTGGCATAGCAGTTATTCAAAACTGCTCCTGACTTGTTGCACGCCACCAAGGCTGCCACCTGTGTGGTGTAGTTGAAACTGCTGCAACCACTACCTTCATGGAGGAGAGTTGTCTACCACTTGCTTGCAACTGTTGTGCCAGCACATTACCCACGTGTTATATATATACACTCACATGTCTTATATATATACACACACATGTCTGATGTGCACAGAGATAACTGACTTGTCCACGTGTCCAACAGCCACGCATAGAGCAAACCACCCTTGTGCATGGTGGGCTGCACCCATGCCATGCATTCAACTGCTTGCATGCTGGGGTGCACCCATGCCATGCTGTCCAGTCATATGTCCCGCACATGCCATGACACTCCTTTAGTCAACCTTCAGCTGCCATAGTCATTCCCACGTTGCCAATGTAATTCAACCATTGAGTCATACCGAATCCAACCGCAATGCCACTGAGCTATGCCCTATGCTCCACCCTAATCCAAGTAGCCAACACCGAAGGGTCCATAGGGCTTGGGCAAGCCATGTCATGCCAAGGCTTGCCTAGACATGCTGCTCTCATGCCTTGGAGTGGTGGGGAGGAAGACCCCCCTATATATGTCTTAGGAACAATTGTCGGTCCGACAGGAATAGACACAATCCCTTGCAACACCATAACTCAATGGGAGAGACCAACTCCCCCATATATATGCTAAAGTACAATTCATTGGCCTAACAGGAACAACCATGATCTCTTGCGTAAGGTTATCACCACCTTGCTTGCCTGACTTGGTGCAAGGTGCCACCAAGTATGTCCATGATGACTAAGCTTACTTAGGGTCTAACACTAACCAACTGAAGTTCCTGGAAGATACTGAAATAGGGATGATGCATGGAGGAATTCACAAAAATATAAAGAAACATTTCTAAATAAAATAATTGATTCCGTCAAAATTTTAGATACACCAACGCAGCTCTCTATCCACGACCCATTTAAAATAGCAGAACCATTTTTTAAAGATAGATAATAAATGGTTGTATTATACAATGACAACTACATAAACAAATGGCCATATGGCCACTCTAAAAGCAGATCAAATAAATCCTAGAAACTCCTCATATCTTAAAAGTAAATCAACAAAACCAACAAGCTCTAGCTTTCCTAGTATCTCCTCCACCTCTTCATATGGGAGGTTCGGGGTTCAATTCCCATTGGGGGCAAAGTGTGTGATTTACCTATCAAAAAAAAATAATAATAAAGTAAATCAAAAAAAAGTCAAGGAATCAAGCCACACCACCACTCCCCACGCACAAGTGGGATTTTTTATTTTTTATTTTTTTGAAGGGGGAAAGGGGTTTAAAACTAAATCAACAAATAAACAAGGAAAGAAGCTCCAGCAGCACAAACGCGGACATATACTTGTACTTTTTGTTGATAAATAAATGGGCAAATTACACTGACCTCCTTTGAAGTTACCGACAATTACAGGAACCTCATCTGACATTTCTGAAATGACATTGCACTCCTCTATCAGAGATGTCTGGGAACAATCGTTAACAAAACCAATAAAATTACCAACTTACTCTCATTATTAACTTTATTAATTTAACTGAAGTTAAACAAAAAAGAAAGAGATTATTTTTCCCTCACTCATTTGCAAACCATATGTGCACCGTGGTTTTTTTTTTCCCACACTATTAGATCAGTTTAGACTTTAGAGAGAGAGAGAGAGAGAGAAGGGGGTGACAGAGAGATTACCATCATATTTAAGTTGCAGTAACACTAAAAAAAAATTCCACTTATTTTTCTCCTTTCTATTTTCCCCACTTCTCAGCAAAGAACCAGAGTATTAGGGCTCCTTTGGTAACGTTGTCATTTTAGATTTTTTGTGTTGTTTTTATTTTTTTGAAAACGGGAAAAAAAAACGCATTTGATTACTAGTTTCCGTTTTTATTTTTTTGAAAACAATTTCAATTTTAGGCTAAAAACGAGAAACAAAAAAAATAAATAGTAGTTCCCAAAATTTTCGAAAACAGGAGTTAAAAACGAGAGCAACATGCAGATCTCTCAACTTTAATGAAATTAGGACATCAACTCCTATTAGTTACAAGTTCTTCACTTTTTATAACACTTAACAAGATAACCATTTTTTTTAACTCTTCTACATATCATCTTTGCCCTCAAAGTTCTTGATTATCAACGGCCTCCTCCACCTCTCCTGGAATCCCCCATCAGGGTTGAGTTCCTCCTGCAGATCGGTGCAGGCATTCTCTCTCTCTCTCTAAATCTTTTACTTTCTGCATAACTCGCTCTTTTTCCCTGCTGTGTCATAAATAAATAACCCGGTAGTTTTCCTACGTAACTCTCTTTTCCTATCATCCTCTTCATTAAATCAAACTTGTTATCCCATCATCGTCTTATCTAATTTTTCTCGACCTCATCCATGTATGACGGGTAACAAAGACCGCAACTATTGTATGTAAAAGCAATTTTGTTACATGCTGTGGGGATTCCATGATTTATGGAAGTCCCTCTAAACAAAGGGATTCAGGAGCATCAGAAGTCCACCAAATTGGTAATTTTATTCACAAATATCTCATCTGCTTCCGTCATAACAATTTTTTATCTTTGATTCAGCCCACCAGTAAGGCAAATAAACAAATCCTAACAATAAATTTGCCTTGCTTCCGGTGCTCTTGTCTTTTTCTAGCTTAGAGTTCATTTATTGGTTGTAATGTATTGAAATTATGTTATAGGGTAAGAATTCAATATTCTACTTTTCCCTCAAATTGATAAGAATTTTAGCACCACTGTTTTTTGTGCACCATTGACCAGGGCTATCAGCTTGTCAACAAGTTGAATTAGGTGAGGATCCAACAATATCCAAGTTCAAATTTGTTACACAATTAGTATCAGAAAGTTAAGGGCTCTTAAAACCCTATATGTACCCTAGACCACATTAGTTACTTTAATCCATAACAAAATTGATGGTTTATGTGTGCTACTTTTAAAAATTTTATTGGGAATGTTAATGAACGATATTTGAAAAGTTTGCATTATTTATAACAAAATTTTGTGTTGAAATGAAATGCAAAAATATATATTATGGAATTTAGGTTTGATGTTATATTGGTTGTCAAACACATTTCCCTTTTTTGCTTTCATTTTTTTAGAAATTGTATTGTTGTACCAAACGCATTATCTATTTTGTTTTTTAAACAAATAAACGAAAAGTATTTTCTGTTTTTAGAAACTGAAAACCAAAAACAGGAAATGTTACCAAATGAAACATTAGGTCTTCATTTATTTGTGAAAACCTTCTGATTAGTTGCATTACGTTCTCTTAGTAACATGACAAACTTCTGTTTAATGCTAATTATTTTTAACATCTATGCACAAGCGGGTTTTGATTTGAAGGATGTGTTTCTACATGCGTCAAATCGGCTTTAAACAAGCCAAAACCTATTACTATAAAGCTCTCATTTGGGCTTTGTGGCTGTTAGGAAAAAAACACTAGAGGGAGAGAGTTTGGAGAGATTGAAGCAGATTGTGGAGAACAGAATTGTAGAAGTAGGATTGAGAATTCAAATACGAAAGTTCAGCTCCAAATGCCTTTATCCACTTCATCATTTGTAGTTTCGGTTGATGAATGGTAGACGATGCAATTAGGTGAGGATGAGATTGGTAGGTGGTTATTGAACTCTGATAATCTTGAATTTAATGATCAAATTGAACCCAATACATTCATAGAGTTTAAAGGAGCAAGAGGGTTTGAATCGAGTTAGACAGAGAGAATAGAGTAAAAGATGGAGAGCCAGTGAGAGAGGCTAAGAGTTAGAGAGAGAAACAAATGCACACACCTCTCCTTTCTCAAGTGAAGTGTATTACTGACAGTTGGTATATTAAGTTTATGGGCGAAGTAGTTTTCCCCCTAATCGGGACATACTAGTCAAATTGTATAGCAAATGGGCAAGATGGGTATATGATAAAGTAATGATTGTTGCCGTAATTTTTGGCCGTCAACATTACTAAAGGTTGTAGTATGGAGGGGGAGAATCTGTGCAATGTCAATTAAAGTAGGAAAAGACAATGTCATTTTACAACTGTAGAGAGGCCTCTATAAATGTCAGAAACATCAAGGGAGGTAAGTGTAATTTATCCTAAATAATTTTTTAAAGATGCTGAATAATGCTAAGTATCCACTATCCATGTGTAATATATATCTATGCTCATGCATAAGTTTGAATGTGATGAACCTGCATGCACATATATGTAAAAAAACATGCCTGATGCATGCTAATCTCAATGTCTTGAGTCCAAGTCCACGACTGTGCAAAACCAAAATGCTATAATTTTGGCACTGGTGCCAAGTCTTATGTAAATTTTTGCATTTTTCTTTTAGTGTATCATATCAAAAAGTAGAGACTTGAATAAATCGATAGATACTAAAATCTCTATACAAAAAATACCAACTACTATGGTAATAGAATATAAAACAGTGTTTATTTACATTACAAATAAAGTGTCAAATATTCATCATTTCATCCATGGAATAAAAATAAAATTAAAGTCAAATTTAGAATATGGCATTTCATTCATTGCATCCCATTGATTGACAAACTGCAGACAGACATCCATAAGACGTTTCAAAATAATTATTCTTTATAGTGCATAGAATTTGTAAGTTTAGTCTTAAAAGAATTAGGAGCATGCTGAAAGATGACTAGCAGAGAGTCACCAGAGACAGTTTTGGCATACAGCATCAATGAAAAATTGTCCACCATTTATGGGGATAATTCTTAAGGCTAAACAAGAACCCATGATAACAAATTACTGAGACAATTCGTTTATGACAAGCATCAAAAATTTCCGCCATTTATGGGGATAATTCTTAAAGCTACAACAAGCAGCCATGATAATAAATTACTAAGACAAAATTTGTTTATGACAGGATCTCCATTTCTCCATGAAAACAAAACTCTTTTTTGGCTACTCATGGAGCCTCCAACCCATTTTGAGTCTACAGTCAAGACTAATCCCCATAGATTCACACAGTCACTTGCAAACCACATGCATATGGAATGCTAGGGAGGGTATTCCTGAAATGTCTCAACCAACTCAATGGCCCATGCGAATTATTGATGCAAATGAAGCATAGGTGGATATACATGCTTGAGAAAAGGGTTTAGATTACACCACTTCTGGGATATTCACTTACTCATACGGAAAAATGTCTGCATAATATGATTTTAAAAAAAATTAATACTATACATCTAAATCTTTATTTTAGACTGGATGTGTAATATGAAATTGCTTCAGCCTTGCAGCATTGCCTATTTCTCTTTTGCACCTCCGCTTTGCGTTTATATTTGCCAAAACTGCTCTGAAAAATGTTTGGGCCATTTGGTCAAGCTTTTAAAACTATTTTTGTGTTGATTTTGCTTTTCAAAACACACAAGTGCATTTGAGGAAAAGCAGCTCCAGCCTGCGAAGCTCCCCCAGACACCCACTAGATATCCCAGGATCATATCTATTTGAAAAATTAGAAAACCAACTTAAGGCCATCAACAAGCTTATATGCACTTGTATCTCATCAGCCTTTTTCCCTCTCTTTTTTGTCCCATATTTTGATAAACATTTGAGGGTACTTCCTTACTTCAGTATTATTGGGTTCTTCAAAGTATATGAACTTATGCATACATGGCATGTAGAGATAAAAATATATATATACATATATATATATATATATATATATATATATATATACAGATGGTAAAACTAGTAGTGACAAGCATATGGTAAATACTAAATGGAAAAAAGGGACCCCAAACACAATCAGTTTCAATAGATTAGATTGATCTTGCTTACCTAGGCAAAGAATACAGGGACACTATTCATAAGAAATAGGGCAAGAAAGATGGATGATGTAGAGAATTGCTTTTGGGTGGTTTTGTACCAAATAAACTATTATCAAACCCAAAAAAAGAGCCATAAGGCTGAGCAAGCTTCACATATACAAAACACAAGGTAATCGGGAAACAAGCCTAACAAATGAGCATAATTAAAATGAAGAGGAGAGATGGACAAGTTGCAAGCAAGATACAGAAAGATTAAGAAATCAATATGAAAAGGCCATTAGCCAATATTGCTCCTGTCAATCCCAGACACTATGGTGAACTAGTGAACTATGTACAAACTTAACTTCCATCTTTTTTCGCACAACGGCTGATCTTAGAATCAAACTTGCATTCTCCTTTTATCTTTGCACCAAACAATAACCAAAGACTAAGAAATTGGCGTACTCAAAGAAAATATATTGTGATGCAATAAACATTAAGTACCAATCTGATTTAGGCTAGAATATATATTTTGAGTTTTTATATGGAAGAGGCTACTTGTCATTGAGATCACTTGTCACCTAGTTATCATTAAGGTGGTTGCTTGTAAGCTTATCACCTGCTTGTCATTGAGCAGGTTGCTTGTAACCTACTTATCACCTACTTTTAGCTCAAAGTACTTCAGTGTGAGGCAACCTCCTTAGTTATTCTATATGTAGAGCAGTAACTTTCCTTTTAAGATGTGGCATTGAATAAATGAATTTCACATCTAAGTGAAAGAGCTCTCTCTCTTTTCTATATCTCTTCTCTCTGTTCTTTTCCCAACCATCAGTCCTTTCTCTTGCCTCTCACTCTTGGAAGTCTTTTCGTCTCCTCTATTCTGAAATATTCTATATTCTAACTCTATTATCCTCTCTCTCTCTCTTAACTCCTCGTAACTATTCTCAATCCCCCCCCCCCTCCCCTCTTTGAGTATCTCTCTTAACCTATATGTTCACTTCCCTCTCTTCCCTCGTCTATATCTCCAGTGTTCAGTTATCTCCCTCTGGTTCTCATAAAACTACTCGCTTCTTCTTCTCTTCCCTTATTGTTCTCTCAGATTTTCTTCTCTGCCTCTTGATACGGAGATATATTTTTTCAAAGAAACCTAGTGCAAGTTACATCATATTTGAAATAAAATGGATGAAAAATATGCCATATGGCCATGGCATGTACAACGAAGATTACTGATGGCACCTATTAGGACATTAGTTATGCAATTGAGTGAGGACAAGGAAAGGCAAAAAGAGGCAAATATATTATATGAGAAGAGACACAATTGCCTATGACTTTGTTAATGGCACTATATCAAGTTTATAGTTAAAAGTTTCCTAGCACTTTATTATGATGAGTTTACAGTGTTGGGATACAGAATTGATGAGTCAACTTGAGCACGATTGCACGGGCACCCCCACACACTTGCATTAACACACCAAAGAATCAAGAATTCCTTTTCCTTAATTAAATTTTTGAATCCTAAAAAATCATCTCCAATGTTAATTAATTTCGTACTAGTTACATTCTTGAAACAAAGTTTATTATGCAACGAACTCTCGCAAGCACCAGAAATAAATAATAATAGAAAAAGACTAAGCTTATCATACTTGTATCCCGAGGTTGTATGCACCAGAATAATGCGTGATTTGTTCTCAATAATGGGTCTCAGCTGTCTCCTTTCTGCCTCTAACAATAAGTGACGATGAAACTGATCCTGAAACACAAACCAAACGATCTCAAATCCAATATATCATCCAATACTAGATGTTCAATCTTCTGATTGTTTATGATAAATGTCTATTTATTCCCTAGGCTGCCATGTTAAAATCATTGTAACAACCTGTTTTTTTCTATTGTGAGTGATGAGAACTGAACATTGAACCCACCCCTCCCTAACAGATGTTGTGCTAGCACTTATCCACCATGTTACAATGGCTTTAGCAAAAAATTGGGATAGAAGATCGATGCAGCAAGGCTGGATATGTGAGTGATGAGGCTGGTTGGACTTTAAAATTTCAGGTCATGTTCAGATTTTTCTATATAAGTTGATGATATTGTATTGAAGATACAGATTAATATATTTTCTCTAGTTTTATCTCTAAAAGCTAGTTTCAGCTTTTAATTCCTCAGGGAATTCTCATTCCTATTCAAATTCTCTACAACTCCTTTTGATTAATCTTTCTCAAGCAGACTGCAGACCCTTGGCTTAAATAGTTGCCGAAATCTATATTTTCAGCATTTTATTTCCAGTCAGGGTTATCTGCATCAGGTGGTTTCAGAACAGGCTGATTGATTCTTGCTTCTGCATGCGTAAATGGCTCCTAGAGGAAGAAGACATCCACCAGCAGCTGTACCAGTTATTGTCCCAGCTAATGCAAGAGAAGAGATAAATCAGTTAAGGAGGCGAGTGGAGCTTTTGACGCAACGCTTGGCTCAAGTTGAATCCTCAACTCCTGATGAAGAAGAGTTTGAGTTTGAGTCTGAGTCTGAGGATACCTTTGACAACCCATTGCATGGGCGAGGTTTTTGTCATGAGCCAATGATACAAGAGGATCAAAGATGGGAAGCTAATATCAAAATCGAAATTCCAGAGTTCAGTGGAAGTATGCAGGCTGAAGAATTCAATGATTGGTTGAACACTGTGGAAAGAATCTTTGACTATAAAGAAGTCCCTGACAACAAGAAAGTGAAGTTGGTGGCTATCAAGCTAAAGGGCAGAGAGCCTCTACTTGGTGGGAACAACTAAAGTTAACACGGGAAGAAGAGGAAAGCCGAAGATCCTGGACTGGGAAAAGATGATGAAGAAGCTCAAAGAAATTTTTTTGCTGTTTAACACAAACTATGTTCCAGCAACTCCATAATTTGCGCCAAGGAAGCAGATCCGTGGACGATTATACAAAAAAATTTCATTAATTGATATCAAGAAATGATTTATCAGAAAGTGAAGAACAGCTGGTGGCATGTTACTTGGGTGGCTTACGCCAAAGTATCCAAGATGTACTTCTGCTTTATACATTCTGGTCAGTTTCTGAAGCTTATCAGCGAGCTTTGATCGTGGAAAAACAGAAATCAAGATCTGCACCTCGCACTGGAAGTTTTGACAGATCAGTTACAAGAAGTAAACAAGGTGAGCAAGCTATTCAAGGTCAAAGATGTGATACTGATCAACGAAGTACCCAACCAGGGACCTCACGAACTTCAGCCACAGTGCCTGGAAATCGTTCACGTGTCAACGGATCAATCAATCAAAAACAAAATAGCGATCTTGGATCTAAATGTTTAAAATATAGAGAACCTGGTCACAAGTCTGCAGCTCGTAGGCGCAAGACAGGAAAGAAACTCATCTTTGGTAGTGAAGACCCTGAGCAAAGTGCTGATTATGAGGCTGAACCAGTGTTTGAAAATGATGCCGAAGATGACGATGGTGAAGGTTTGGTTATGGAGATTTGGGCGAATCACTGGTCATTCAGAAAAATCTTTTGTTGCCTAAAGAAGAAGTGAAAGAGGATTGGCTGCGAAATAATATATTCCACACTTGTACAATTGAAGGCAAAGTGTGCAAGCTTATCATAGATAGTGGTTGCTGTGAAAATGTTGTTTCGCGTGAAGCTGTAGAAAAATTGAAGTTAAAGCAAGAAAAGCATCCAAAGCCATAGAAGCTTTCTTGGTTCAAGAAAGGACATAAGGTAATCCTTCGAGCAACTTCAACTCGAGGGCGAGTTCTTCTGAACCTGGGGAGACTGATGCAGCGAGGCTGGATATGTGACTGATGCAGCAACGCTGGATATGTGATTGACGCAGCAGGGCTAGAAGGGTCTGGAAGAGATATTCTAGAATTCTTGAGTATATTAATTACTTTGAAAAGACCTTCCACTTTGTTTTGTCATTATTACTAGTCTTGGAATCTTAAAAGGTGTTGTCAAAAGTCTTTATTAGGCTTGACTAGTCTATTTTGGGAACTAGAATGCATTTAAGAGGGTGGTTGGACTTTAAAATCTCAGGTTATGTTCAGATTTTTCTATATAAGTTGATGATATTGTATTGAAGATACAGATTAATATATTATTCCTAGTTTTATCTCTAAAAGCTAGTTTCAGCTTTTAATTCCTCAGGAATTCTCTTTCCTATTCAAATTCTCTACAACTCCTTTTGGTTAATCTTTCTCAAGCACACTTGCAGACCCTTGGCTTAAATAGTTGCTGAAATCTATATTTTCAGCAATTTATTTCCAGTCAGGGTTATCTGCATCGAAGATCCATTGAAGTGGATAGCTTTAATTAATCATTTAAATTCAGGCTTTAATGCAGACACTGATTTCAAACCCAAAAAATATAATGAAACAGAAGAACCACAGACCCTTGTGAAACCAGGACTAGCGATCACTGCACATCGAACAACCTTGAAGTCAACATGTTTCAGGAAAGCCTAGAACAAACAGATAAACCTGTTACGCATTAAATTCAGGAACAGTGTGAGAAATTTAATATGGCAGAACAAGCAAATGTATTACAAATCAGATTGAGCTAACCTGTAAAACATTCTCAAAGAACTTATTCAAAGCCTGAAATGATAAAATAATTGGTTAAGACTATGACCAGAGAAACATCATCCACACTATGGCAACTTAGAAATAGTTAACTTGAATTTGACAAGCTTAAGGAACGTACTTTATCATAACCAGCAATAGCAGGCCCATGCTTGCGAGGAATTGAAGCTTCAATCCGCGAACGAGTAGTTGTGACACTGTAGAGATAGGTAACCACAACAGTGTAAGAAAATTAAACTTTTACATACTCAACAATGTATGTTAATATTAAGAAATAGACATAGTATTGATATGAAAGAACTAAGGATCTTCAGTAAAGCTTTATTGGGCAAATGGTTGTGGCGATTTGCGGTGGAGCAGGAGGCTATGCGGAGGAGAGTTATTAAAACCAAGTTTAGGTATGAGTTAGAAGGTTGGGTATCTAAGGAAGTGGAAAGCCTTTTTGGAGTGAGCCCAGGGGAGTATATTCGAAAAGGAAAAGAGGATTCTTTTCATTGGATCAGTCTTTCTCATTGGAGATAGTTCTAATATAAGATTTTGGGAAGATGTGTGGTGTGGAAATTTAGCTTTGAAAGATAGATCCCTCGGCTATTTCATTCATATTCCACTCTCAAGGCTAGGGTAATAGATTTTATTTCCTTCTTGGAGGGGGGTGCATTGTTTGGGCTCCTTGCTTTGGGAAACTTTCGCAATTGGGAGATAGAGAAGGTAATGAATTTGATAGGCCTTCTTCAAACGTTGAAGCCTAGAGTTGATGTGCCGAATACAATTATTTGGCAGAAGGATAGCAATAAAAAATTCAAAGTCGACTCCTACTATAAGGAGTTGGCTAGAAGGGGGAAGGGAAGTTAGGCACTTTTCATGGAAAGCAATTTGGCATTCTAAGGCCCAATGAAGGCTGCTTTTTTGTCTGGTCCCATGGACAATCTTTAAACAAGAAGGTTCAATTTGGCGGGGAGGTGCAGTATGTGTCAAGAATAAGAGGAATCTATCAGCCAACTCTTGCTTCATTGTTCTTCTGCTAAGGAATTGTGGAGTTTGTTGTTCTCCTTATTTGCGTGTTATTGAACTATTTCAGTTTCAATTTTGGACCTTTTTAAAAGGAAAGTTTGGGCTATGTGTTTAGAGGAGTGTGAGAGAAGTATGGAAGATGACTCCTGTTTGTTTGTTTTGGTGCCTTTGACAGGAAAGAAACTGAAGATTTTTTTGAAAGGGAAATGATGTCTATCTATAGATTTAAAGATGGTCTTTTGAAAGTTTTATAATTTTGGATTCAAGAAGCATACCCTTCTTATGTACATAGTTTCATTTTTTTTTTTTTGGGGGGGGGGGGGGGAGGGGAGAAATGGTACTCTAATTTTTTGTATTGGGTTCTCCCCACCCCCCTCGATTTCCTTTCCCTTTGGCGCCTTTTATACAACATACATACTAATCGAGAAAAAAAAAATGTGTGATTACCATTTTACTTCATTGCAATACAGGTTTGCACATTTAGATTCGCAACCACCATTTAGTTTAGGACTAATGATTCTTTACAGAGGGGCTTTGGCGCAACGGTAAGGTTGCTCCACTGTGACATGGAGGTCACTCGTTCCGATACAGGCCCTTGGCAATCTAGACGGAAAGAATTTGACCTAGAGATAAAATAAAAAATTTCTTAAATTATCTTGACCAATTTTAATTTGAGTGATTAAGATACCACTTAATTTACTATATTATCTTAAGGTTCACATGCATGCAATGGAAATTCTTGCAATATGTAAAAAGCAATCAAACAGAAAGAACACAAAAAAATTATTTGAAAACCCAAGATGGAAAAACCACGGGACCTCGTCTGGGTGCACACCAAATCCACTACGAAGAAACTGAGACATATGTACAAACTCAATATGACTCGCATGACTTAGTACCTCAACCCTTACCAATATTGATATGATCTTCTCTTGACTTGACTCCTCAAACGTTCTTCACAACTACAATGCTTTCGATTCCTCAAACGACACCAAATCTCAATCACAACACAACTAATCATTGCCTCGGTATCCACCGATTGCACAAGTCGAACTCCTTTACGCAAGTACTCCATGAAGTGATGTAGACTGTTGAAAGTGTGGGGTTTTGCTAATAGGAGATTGTGTATGCTATGTGATTTCATTTGACAAAACTTAAGAGTTGTCATTGGAGTTATTGGTTTTAAGTCCTTGTGTGTCATATAATACTCAAGCCTTGTGAACAAAGCGACATCAAGTATCATTGCCGATTCAAGGAGCCGGATTCATAGGATTAAAAAGGTAAATGGATTTAAAACCATTGGCCTAGGTTAGTCGCTCGCGCGCACAGTTTTAAAAATGTTTTTCAAAATATTAAAAGTGTGTTTAAAGCCAAATTGGTTGCATTTACTCATGTTTTCAAATATAAAAATGTTTTTCAAGCTAATATGAGTCAATACAGTCAAATTAACCATATCGGGAATGAACTGGGCTTATTTTTCAAAAATAAGTGGTGGTCGTTTGGTAGGTCGTTTGCCTTGTCATTTGAACGAACTCACATAGGAAAGTTAATGAATTACTAGTGTAGCTTGTTCACTATATGGACCACTTATAAAAAGGTTTTTAAATTAAAACCCAACGACAGTCATTCACCAGGTCGTTTGCCCGGTTGTTCGAACGACCTCTCGCTGATGGTGTTTAAATTTTCACATCAGTATAGGTCATTCACTTTATAAAAGTGTGGTGATTGGAACGAGCTCTTTAATAGACCCAACTTTCAAACAACAGATTAGGTCATTCGAATGACCAAGCAGAGTTAGGGTTTCTAGTATTTTTTTTATTCTAATTTTAATTAGGAAAACCCTAAATTATAAAAGGGGTTGTATGCATGTGCAACACTTTTTTATTGTGGGAATTCCATAGGATATCTTCAAGTCCTCAAAAAGTTTTTTCAATTTCTGCTGACACATAATTAGACTCTCAGTCCTACCATCACGAAAACAGTCTCTCTACTTGCGGGGGTAATGTTGCATAAATCTAACTCTCCCCAGACCCCGCAATGGCGGGAGACTCATGCACTGAGCTAGCCCTTTTTTAATAATGATTATTTATAATCATAAATTATATTGATTCATAATACATCCAAATTCATTTTTTTAGAAGTCATCCAAATTTGATATGAATTAATAATCCAATATATAGCCATAAATTTGTTCAAATTCAAACAAGGTAATGACAACCAGTTAACCCAATAAGATTAAAAACAAACAACTATTAAAAAGCTTCCAAAAAATTCGGGATAAGACTGTTGAGTTTGAGTATTAAAAAACATCAAAAAAAAAAAAAAAGGCCACACCCAACAGACAAAGATCCTATACTTGGCAGGGTATAAGAAATGTGGATGGTGCGCAGCCTTACCCGCATTTTGCAGAGGCTGATTCCTAGGACTCGAACCTATGGCACTGCAGTAGGTGTACGAGACCTTGCCATCACATCAGGTGACCTCTTCTTTTTATTAAAATGCTTCAGCATAAATTATCAGTTGCCCATGAAAATTTTCTTTTCTTTATTTTTATTTAACTTTTTCCATTATAAAAAGAGTGGAGTGCTCAATCAAATTTCTGCATATAAAAATTATGCATATTTAACTTATACCACTAACTCAATTGGATAATTATTTTTGGTTGTTCTTGTGGTGTGTTTATCCTCCCAGGAAGTGATTAGGTTGTGTGCTTGTGTGCTGTATCTGTTGTTCAGTACCTATCTTCTAGGATTGTAAGAGGGGGTTGTGTGCTTGATTTGGTTTTGATTGTCTTCCTCTAGGGCAGTGAGAGGTTGTCTTATTCTCGTCTGGGAATTTCGGGACTTTACAGAATATTCCCGCCTGATGAAATGAAAAAGTAACTTATCCAAATAAAAAGTAGAAAAAACACGTACAAAAAGAAAAAGAAGAAAAATAAGGGTTAGATGATTCAGATCACATCAGAGTAATTAGAGCTTTTGGCTTCATCTTGTTATTAGGTTCTCCAATCTATCATGATCCAATCCATTCACATATTAATGACTTCATTATGGAAATAATCTAATTATGAGTTTAACATGATAACTCATAATTGTCAATCTACATATAATATCATTTCCATTGCATGGACATGAAATCATGATTTCTCTTGAAAGAAAAAAGCTTCTCCCTGACAAAAATAATATCCATAACATAAACAACATCAACTGTAATAAAAATTGCAAGAATAATCGTATCAAAGTACAACATTAATGTCTTTGTGTTACATTAAAGCTAGCCAGACATCAAAGTTCCATAAAAGCTCATCCAGTGTCAAACTTTAAATGCAGTATCATATCAAACATCCAGAATCTTGTGTGTTGTATAAGATAAGCAGTGCCAAAATTTGCAGGGAAACCATGAAAAAGCATTGCAGACCTACCATTAAAAGAAGTGCATAATCGACAAAACAATTTAGTATAAACAGGTCATCATCCACATATCAATTACACACACAACTTATGGCATCTTAGAAGGAAATTAAAAAAAAAAAATGAATCATATTCAGAATGAATTATGCTACCTTTTCCCAACTAGGAGGATATGCGCCAATCCTTCTTGCATTAAAACCACCGCTAGATCAGCACTTGCAGAAGGATCTGAAATTAGAGAGGAGAGCCAAATTGAAGATTATGAAAGTTAAATTTAAAACCTTTCTAATACAAACTAAAATTTAATTAATCCATTTAGCGTAAATGTAGTAGAGGCATTGCCTAGGCAGTTTCCTGGGTATCAACCTGCCAAGCCAAAACAACCCAATGCCTGTAATAGACCTCAGCTGAGCAGTGCCAACTGGGCAATCCCGTTAATACACCCAGGCAACAGGCAATATGTCAGTATAATCACTACACCTCTAAGCGGGATTGTCAGTCATCTATCCCTTTTCTTTCCCTAGTTAGCATGGTTGGTTCAAGAACTCTTATCCTTAAAACGACCTTGAAATCGTCTAGGGGCACCACAGTGAGATTAGGACTCCCAGTTATCTTGCATACTGAGGTGCTCCCCGCTGGTTGTTGGAACGACGCGAGCTGGGCTCTGATTATTACTCTTACTAATTTTTCAGCCCCTAATGGTAATGGAAATGGCTACAAAAAATATTCCAGTATTATATTAATACGGAGATCAAAATTTTCATACCAATCCCCACTCCTTTCCCAATAGTAAACCAAGTTCTCATGAAACAAAAATATCTCATTATTGCATGAGCCAACCTGACAACAATTGTAATTTGATTGACATTTTGTTCTTCAGTTTGCTGATTGTTTTCTGGAATCAAACAGATTTTTTGCACTTTTCTCGTTTAAACAACTCTCAGTCTTTGACACACCATAAGATTTAAGCAAGATGTGACACTCCATAAATTATATTCGTCTTTACACAACCCATTGTTTATAATATCAACAATTATGAATTGTCTACTACTTGTTTATTAAGGCACTGCTTTGAGCTTTCGTAAATAAATACACATTATATAATTTTGGCACGTGGTCATCTGAAGTCAATTAAAAAATAATTTTAAAAATAAAAATTCATAGTACAAAGTAGACTGAAAAAGAAAAAGAAGTAAACAAAGCATTCTCCCTCCCTCCCTCCCTCTCTATCTATCTATATATCAATCTTACATCACCAAAAATATTTGACCAGACAATCATGCTACACTACTTAAAATAAATACAATCTGTAAATTCAACAAATCAAAAATGTCATTTGATCTATTAAAACATTTCAATATCAGAGCATATTTAGGAAAAAATATTCTGTCAAAACTATCAATGGAGCATGCTAGATATACAACTCTTCTCATATAATTTCAACCACCATTAAAATCTCTAATCATAAATCTTTGTAATTAAGGACATTCATATCAGATGGGATTTCTGCCACTCAAGGCATGATTGCAATAAACAATGGGTAATACCAAAAGGCTTTGGGTCCACCAAAACCATCTTTAAACCACCAACTTCAAGTTTCACCAAGTAAACAAGGCCAAACTTCTAAAGGTACAGCAAACTGATTTCTAACATAAAAATGCAATTAATGATGATTACAATCTTCTTGTTGCCATTATAAAAACCTGACAAAACCTATAGAGTTAAAATAGCATACCGCAGGCTTGATGGAGTATATCTAATGCCAGTGAATCCCAAACCTCCTAAAAAGTTTGACAGACAGCACTTAGTCAGCACTGAGATTTACATTTAATATATCACTAGCAAAATCACTCCAATTAAACATGAAAGGTAATACAATTAAATTCAAATGGGTAACATGATTTTAAAGTTGCTAATCAAAAATCCTAACCTACAGAAAATAAAAGGGGTAACAAATAAACAAGACAAAACAAAAGGTGAGGCTTAAAAAATGAGCAGAAATCACAGTCCAACTGACTGCAGATATACTAACAGCAGAGAGGAGTAATTGTAAGCAATGAATACATCTGTTGAATAAAAATACGCATATTACCAAATGTGGCATAAACAAATAAAAATTTATTCAGATAATACCAAATGAGGCATTTTTGTGAGATTTATGTCATGAGACTCCATCTCCAAGACTTGATGACTATTGAGGGGAAGATGGAATCACCTCCTCCGCCAATTAAAGAACATTTCAAAGATATTATCCTCCCCCTTTGAAGATTGTTTCAACATCTCAAGGGGACAAAAAAAAAAAAAAGGAGTGAAAAAGAAAACGGTGAAAGAAGAATTGTCATAACAAGGTGGACTTGGTAAGAATAAAACTTACAAATGCCCCAATCCCCAAAAAAAAAAAAAAAGGTGTGAAAAAGAAAATTGTTCCCTCAAAAGAAAACAGTGAAGGAAGAATTGTCATAACAAAGTGGACTTGGTAAGAATAAAACTTACAAATGCCCCAATCCCATTATTATTTCCCCCAAAATAACATGTATGAGCAATGTCACCTAGAAAAGCCAATATATTTTGCACATCTTTGGAAGACAGATTTGATAATCAAGAGAACAGATGGCAGAAAAATTACAACTTTCAATATATAAGATCATAGCAGAAGTCTTAGCTTTTTACCACAGGAGGGTTATGAATGCTACAATTTCAAAATCTCAAAAATACTTTTGTGGCGGATCAGTAAATTCTGGATGTCATTCTAGTTGCAAATGAATGTGTTAGGAAATTGGATATAGAGAAGGCTTGTGACCTAAGAAGCACGGACACTCTATTTTGGCTCACGTGTCCATGTCGGACACGTGTCGGACACCGACACTCTCGGACACTTTCCGGACACGTGTCTGGACATTTGAATCATGAATGTTGATGATTAAATGAAGAAATTCTTTAATTTTTATTTAATAGTTTTGTTATTTTAATATCTTAATAACATTTTTTAAATTTGTGTGTTTTTATGCCAAGTTTAATTGAAATAACATTAAGTTTTTATTATATGGTCATATAAAAAATATAAAAAATTTATATATATTCAACGCGTCCCTAACGTGTCCGTGTCCTACTTTTTTGAGAAATAACGTGTCTGCGTGTCCGTATCGTGTTGTATCTGTGTCCCGTGTCCGTATCCGTGCTTCTTAGCTTGTGACCATGTGATCTAGGGTTTGCTTTATGTTATGGGAGGATAGGTTTTGGGCAAAGGTGCAGAAAATGGATAAAGTTTTGCATCACTACAATGAGGTTTTCCATCCTTCTTAATAGTTCTTCATAAGAGTTCTTTTGTAGTTCCGGAGGTCATGAGGAGGGATATCCTGCCTCCATTCCTTTTTATAATAGTTGTGAAATCTTTCATCCAAATGATGGCTAAGGTTGTGGATGGATGAATGCTTAGAGGTTTCAATTGTGAGGAAGCTGAATTTGCTGGATGAATTGAAAAAATGGAATAAAGAGAAGTTTTGTAATTTGGGATGGCGGAAATCAGTGGCTGTGGAGGAAATCAAAAGGCTGGACACCAAGGAAGGTGAGGTAGGGCTTGTTGATGCAGAATGCCAGCTGCGGGAGACTTGCAGAACAGAAATTAAAATTTTGGTTATGGAAGAGGTGAATTGGAGACAAAAATCGATGACTATTTGGCTCAAGGAAGGGGCAACAACACAGTTGTTTCACCGGCTAGCAAATGAATATAGGAAAACCAACTACATACGGAAAATCCCTGTTAGAGGGCAAGAGCTGTCAATAAAGGATGAGATCAAAGAAGGAGTTATTCATATTTACAAGGGTTTGTATGCAGATTCTGGACAGTCGAGACCCAGGGTAGACGGTATGGAGTTTAATCAGATGTCGGAAGAAGAGAGGGATTGGCGAAAAAACCATTTTCTGAAGAAGTTGTGGTGGCATTGAACAATTGCAATGGGGATAAGGTCCCGTGTCCAGATGGCATGTCGATGGGTTATTTACCAACAGTACTGGACAGTGATAAGGGCTGATGTTATGAAGTGTTTAGGAATTTACATTCTATGCGAGTTTTTGAGAAAAGCACGAATGCTACATTTGCTGTTTTAATCCCGAAGAAGGGTAAAGCCACATATTTAAAGGATTTTTGTCCTATTAGCTTGCTTGGGGGTCTTTATAAAGTCCTAGCAAAGACTTTAGCTAAAAGGATTCGGAAGGTGATAGAAAACACTATTTCAGAGGCTCAAAATGCATTTTTGGAAGGTAGACAAATCTTGAACGCAGTTCTTATTACTAATGAGAGCCCTGATTCAAGATTGAGGAGTGGAAGACAGATTTGTGAACCTGACATCAAGAGAGCATACGATCATGTTAATTGGGTTTTTTTTTCTTTACATGATGGAAAGGAAGGGATTCAGGCTCAAATGGAGGAAGTGGATAGAGAGTTGCAGTTCTACAGTGAAGTTTTCAATCCTAATGAATGGCTCTTCAGAGGTATTTGTTTAGTAGCTCCGGGCCACTTCATCAAGGAGATCTATTGTCCCGGTATCTTTTCATTATGGTTTTAGATGAATTTAGTGGGCTAATGGCAAGACTATGAAGAACAGATACTCTATTTTGCTTCACGTATCAGTATCGGACAAGTCTCGGACACGGACACATGAAAAAAGTGTCCAATTTTTCTGAATTCGGACACGTTCTTTGAGTTTTTATTTTGGGTTTTTCTAGATTTTTTTCCCTCTTTTTCAATTCTTCTTCTCCGTTTTTTGTTTTGTTTTATATACATATATATAGTTAACAAATTTATTTTTGAACTGGAATCTCGAATGTTGATTAAATGAAGTTCTTGAATTTTTAAGAATTAACAATATTGTCATGATTTATGTGTTTTTATGCCAATTTTGATTGAAATAATATTAGATTTTTATTATATGATCATATAAAAATATATATTCAATGTATTCCTGACACATCTATGTCCTACTTTTTTTAGAAATGTCTTGTCCGCATCACATCACATCGCATCGTATCCATGTCCTGTGTCCGTATTGGTGCTTCTTAGGGGCAAAGGCAGTTGAGAGAAGGATGTTGAGAGGTTTCCCAGTATGAGAGGGTAAGGGAACCTTGGTAGTTGTCTCTCATCTTCACTATGTTGATGACACAATTGTGTTGTGTGATGCTAAGTAGCCAGCTCAGTTCTCAGTTTGATTTTTGAGATGTATTTTAGTTTGTTTTCAAGCAGTTTTGGGATTGAAAATTAAAGAGTTCGAGATGTGGGAGGTAATGACAGATTTGTCGTTATTCTAGGTTGTCAGGTAGGTCTCTTCTTGTCACCTACTTGGGTCTTGCGCTAGGAGCATCGGTGATGTCTTCGAGTGTATGGCGTGCCGCATGTGGTGGTTGAAAGATTTGAGAGGCGGCTGGCTAGTTGGAAGAAGCTATACATTTAAAAGGAGATTTTTTCACTCTCATTAAGTGTACTTTCTCTAGTTTCCCAATATATTTTCTCTCTTTTCCTATTACAGTGTCTGTGGCGAAAAGGTTAGAGAAGCTCCAAAGAGATCTTTTATGGCAAAGGAGGAAGATGAATTTAAATACCATTTTGTGGAGTGGGAAGAAGAGTGCAATC
Source organism: Nyssa sinensis (assembly GCA_008638375.1). Taxonomy (NCBI): domain Eukaryota; kingdom Viridiplantae; phylum Streptophyta; class Magnoliopsida; order Cornales; family Nyssaceae; genus Nyssa; species Nyssa sinensis. Next base: position 9,957,953 of record CM018037.1, on the reverse strand, counting down.
CGTTGAAGGATGGGGGTTGGGCATTCAGAAGATTCATTTGTTTAACAAGGCTTTATTAGGGAAATGGTTGCAGAAATTTGGTAGAGAGAGATATAGCCTTCGAAGAAGGGTGATGGAAAGGAAATATGAGGCCAAAGAAGGGGATTGGTAGAGATCTTCGTTTGGAGTTGGTGTGTGAAAGAGTATTAGACGTGGATGAGACAAGTTTCCCAAGCATATTAGATGGGGAGTGGGGGATGGTTCTATAATAGATTCTTGGTGTGATAGAGGTCCTCTTCACAGTCTTTCCAAGACTTCTCAGGATTGTTGTCAACAAATATGCCATGACTATAGATTATCTCAAGAGATTGGAGAGTGTTATGGTTTGCAATATCAGTTTCAGCAAATCCCTTTAGGATTGGGAGATAAAAGAAGTTACGGATTTTTATAGCATATTCTATGGGCAGACATTCACCAATTCTTGGGAGGATGTGCTTTGTTGGGTGTACAAACAAGGATGTTTTACAATGAAGTCCTATTACTTGCTTTTGCTTGGGGATAAGGGACAGCAGCTCCCGTGGAGGGCTATTTGGAAATCAAAAGCTCCATTGAAAGTAGTTTTTTTTTTTTTGGCATGGACTGCAACTTAATGCAAGATGTTGACGATAGACAATTTGCAAATAAAGGGTCAAATTTTGGTCAATACTCAATTGTTGTTATCTTGGAAAATCTCACGAGGAGACAGTAAATTGTCTTCTCATTCATTGTCCGATTACTTGGGTAATCTGGATCCTTTTGATTGGTTTGTGTAAGTGGAAGAGGGGTTGCTAAGAGCATTCCTCCCACGATGGAGCCAAAGATAACGGTGTCAAAGAAAGTGACACAAGATTGGTTGAGAAAAGGACGAGCAAGAGGTCAAGATAGTGAGAATCAGGATGGCGATCATCGATAGAGAAAATAGAAAATAGCCGAGGAACCTTTTCAGGGTGATTCTTCCTCTCTTCCTTTTTGGGCAAGGGTGATATTTATAGATGTCTCGGTTGTACGGTAGTAGGGTTCCCGCATTTTGCACTTGTCATGACGTTTGTCCTTATCTCATTGGCCTGGGTACTTGAGGGGAATATTCCCGATCAATCAGTACTAAGCCCCTCTTGCCAGTCTCCAATCTACTAAAGCCATTGTTCCCGAGGTGGGGTTACAGCACAGTGTATCACAGTTCACACCAAATTGCATTGCGGGCCATGCCCAAGTCGCATACAGGAGCAAAACTATGACTGTGGGATGAGGTATGGCACGCAAACACCGCATCCCATGGTTGTAACTTATCTTGACAAGGAGGATCACCACAACCGCGAGGTTACAATATGTTCGCAACTTTAAGAAAGCATGCCATAATCGTTGGCCCGATGACATGACTTTGTGAGTGAACACCTTGCAACCGTCGTCTAGTCATCGTCTCGGACTAGGCCTGACAATACTGGGGCGACTGACTCTGTCGGCAACATCATGGAGATCTTGGGGCAATTGACTTCCCAAACAACATTGTTTTAGAAATATCGAGGTAGTTAACTTCCTCGGCGATACCTATCGGAGGCCTTTGATAGGACACAGGGTCTGGATATGCCGAGCTTATTCGTAATTCAACACCTGGTAAGGCTTACATAGACAATCACTCCCTCATATTTCCACAGCCTTGATGCTCCTCACGCTTCCTTAATGCAACCTCAGCCTTACTCGCAAGCATATTTTCACACTTACAGTTTGTTTGGAGTTTTTTGGGTGATGTCGCAGTTTACTTCAAAGGTCTTAGCTTTGTGGAAGGGGGCTTATTTTGGTAGGAGGATTAGGAGAGCTTGGCATATGACTCCTCTTTGCATTGATGGACCGTTTGGCAGGAAAGGAACAACAGAATTTTTGAGTGTTAAGTCTCCTTTATGGATTGTTAAGGCTTCGGTGTTAACCACCCTTTATTTTTGTTTACCCGGGGGCTTAACCATGTCTATATTAGATCTATATCTTTTTTCCGCTTATCAATTCTAAGACCAAGTGTTTAGGATTTTTTTTGTAAATGGATGCACAACCTGGTGCTGCTTAATGAATTTATTACTTATCCCAAAGAAAAAATGGTGTGGTGTGGATTGCCCAACTGACAGTTTCTCACCTTTTTTTTATTGATGGCACAATTGTGTTCTATGAGGCAAAGGGGGTCCAGCTTAAGTATTTGAGATGTATTTTTATATATCTTTAGGCAGTTTATATTGAAAATTAAACTAAATCAAATAGATGAGTCTAGGCTGCGCGGTGGGGGCCCTTCCATTATCGTACTTGGAACATCTTCTAGAAACCTCATTAAGCCTACCAATGTTTTAGGATGATGTAACAGAAAGGATCTGCCACTTCAAGGGCTGACATGTTTGTAGTAGAAGATGGTTGAGAGATTTAAGAAAAGATTGGTCAAATTGTGAGAGGCAATACTTGTCCTTGTCAAAAGCTTGCCAACATATGTATTTCTCATTCCAATCCCGATAGCGAGGAAATTGGAAATATTTTGAGGGACTTCCTAACGAGGGGAATAAGAGATGGGTTCAAATATCACATGGTAGATTGGAAGATTGTTTGTTCCATGGTTCAGGATGGTGGGTTAGGAATTCATGATTTGCAGATGTTCAATCAACCCCTTCTAGGTAAGTGGTTGTAGTACCCCACAATCCCACATCACCTAGTTACTAAGATCCCAAGGTGTATAAGCGTAAGCTTAAACCTCCATCGCACGACGTGTTTTCTACGCTAAGCTAAGAAAAGCAAAATCGTGTAGCGAGGGGCACAACCCATTGGCCAAAGAAAACTATATTATACAATGTGGGGTCAGGTCGTTACAATTGGTATCAAAACCGGACCCACCTCATAATGTATGGGTCATGCTACTGCATAACCATTGACCCCACAAGGATGTGTTGTCCTGTAGGATGACGAATGAAATATACTGAGATCCAATATTGCCTGGTGACTAAAATTCTAAGGTGCTTATAAGTTTGGGCTAGTCACGTTTTCTGGGCCAAGCCCAAAGAAGTAAAGCCTGCAGCAATGAGCCCAGCCCATTAAACAAACCGAACAATATTGTACAATATGAAGTCAGGTCGTTACAGTGGTTGTGGCGATATGGGGTGAAGAGAAACAGTTCGTGGCAAAAAATTGTAGAAAGGAACTATGGCAGTGTTACAGGTGATTGGCTCACAAGGGAGGTAAAGGTTCCTCATGGATTTATGATGTGGAAAAGCATCAATAAATACTCGAAGCATATTAGATGGAAGATGGGGAATGGGCAAAGAGTTCACTTTTGGTTGGATTATTAGTGTGGACTATGGGGATGTCCCCTTATTTCAAAACTTTCAAGGGCTATTCAAGATAGCGACATATAGGCAAGCTATGGTTGCAAATTGTTTCAAACCATTAGAAAGTGGAATTGTTTGGGACATTCTTTTTCACAGACCTCATTGGGACTGAGATAGATAGAGGAGATCTTGGGATATCTTCTCTTTTCTACAATTAAACCATTATATGATTAGAGAGGAGCATGTTATGCGTTAGGTTAGGTCGAGGAGAGGTTCCTTTGATAGCGACATATAGGCAAGCTATGGTTGCAAATTGTGTCATACCATTAGAAAGTGGAATTGTTTGGGACATTCTTTTTCACAGACCTTATCGGGACTGAGAGAGATAGAGGAGATCTGGGGATATCTTCTCTTTTGTACAATTAAACCATTATATGATTAGAGAGGAGCATGTTATGCGTTAGGTTAGGTCGAAGAGAGGTTCCTTTGAGGTGGGATCATTCTATAGGGTGTTGAAGAAGAGGGATAGACAGGGATAACCATGGCAAGCCATATGGCGCACTAAAGCACCTATTGAAGTGGCCTTTTTTGGTTAGACAACTACTTTAGGGAACTATTGATAATATGTTAAAGATGAGACATATTTCTATTAATTGGAGTTGCATGGGCAAAAAAGATAGGAGACAATCAACTTTATGTTATTACTTATTACAATGTCCAATTGTTCATGATGTGTGCATTACTCTTCTCAGTCTCTTTGGGGTTTATTGGGTTATGCCCAATTCAACAGATGAGACTCTCACCAGTTGGAGAGGGGAGAAGGTGAGGAGTAGAATGTGGCATACCCTCTTGTGTTTGGTGGACTATCTGGAAAGAAATGAACAAGAGATCATTTGAAGAGGTGGAATCCCCTATTTGGGTCATTATTAATTATAATTTATTGAGCTCCCTCTTTTTTTGGATAACGAGGAAGTTTCTCCTTGTTAATAGTCTACTAGATCATTTAGTTCAATTTTTACATGATATAAGGGTATAGCTACTGTATATTATGCATGGTATACTAGTATGTTTATGGGTGCCCCCTTTTGGTGCCTTTTAATGAAATGTTATTTACTAATCAATACACACACACACACACACACATCTTTGAATAACATTTAAATATAAAACAACATATTTCAGTCAAACTAACAATATCCAACCACTATTAACAAAAAGAACATGCATCAATTATTTCCTATGAAATGTAGAAGGAAAAAAAACAGTCTTATTGTGTATTAGTCTATGAAGCACAAACATTCTATTTTGGCTCATATGGACACATGTCGGACACCGACACTCTCGAACACTTCCTGGACACGTGAAAAAAAAGTGTCCAAATTTTTTTTATTTTTTCTTAATTTCAGACACGTTCCAGACATTATGGACACGTTTGGGACACATTTTCTTTTTATTTTTGGGATTTTTTCCCTTTTTCTCCTCTTCTCCTTGGTCCTTTTTTTTGGTTATACACACACACACACACATATATATATATATATGTATAAATACATGTTTTATGTAATAGTTAGTAAATTCGTTTTAGAACTTCAATAATGAATGTTGATAATTAAATGAAGAAGTTCTTGAATTTTTATTTAATGGCTTTGTTATTTTAATTAAAATAAATTTAGGTTTTTATTATATGGTTATATAAAAATTATATATATTCAAGGTGTCCCTAATATGTTTGTCCCCTACTTTTTTGAGAAATATTGTGTCTGTGTCGTGTCGTATCCGTACTTCTTAGGTATTAGTAGAGCTAATATGACTACTCTTCACAAATCAACATTCCACTTATAAAACATTCCTTTCAACCACTACCAACCATAAAACCAAAATCAGGCATCACCTTAAACAAAAATCAAACAGCAGCCCCAATGCACAAGGATCCTACCATGGTAGGGTCCGGGAGGGTTAGATGTACACAGCCTTACCCCCCACAAGTGGAGAGGCTATTTCTACATCTCGAACTCAATGACCGTCAGGTCACAATGTAGCAACCTCACCGTTGCACCAGAAAAATCAACAAAATTTAAATTCTAATTAAGCGATATGTAATGTATTATAAATGTTTTTACAATATCACTATACGTGAATGAAGCAGTTTGATAAAGGGTCCAAATATGACTAAATATTTAACAAAATCGAGCAGGGAGGCATACCTTTCTTAACACAAAAGGTCGATGTAGCTCAATTTCTAGAGTATGAAATGCCCCTATCTGCAATAAGACAATGACAGATTCAGTACAGCATTAGAACACAGTCAACTTCTAATGTTGAAATAACACCACCTACCTTTACGTATTCATTCTCCAGAATATTCTTTCCACGAATACGCAAGACAGACCCTTCTTTGTCATAATCCACAACCTAAAAAAAATATCACAAATAAGAACATGTTAGACAATCTTCATTCAATATCTTAGCTTGGTAAGCACATATAGTCGTCCAATACGTAACTGTAGTCTCAATGCCAAGAGAGAAGCATATGTGTATGTAGAAGCAATGTAAATCTATTAAGCCATTATCATCTACTTAGACTACTCCTAATGTTATCTAAAGCTGAAAATAAAATAGTGTACAAGGTGTCAAGGTCATAACTAGTGGATATTAATTGGTTGGTGACAATAATATTTTTTTTTGGGGGGAGGGGGGCAAACAATACCAAAGCTTATGAAAGGCATAATAAAATATAAATTTGCTCAGGAATCGTACAAAATGCATGGATAAGATGTTATATGGTTTCAGTATTGCATCTTAGATCTCCATTGATATAGAACCTGTAAAGACTTCTTTAAATCCTCTTTCGGTAGGAATTCATAATGAGGAACTTTTTCTCATACTTCAGCCTCCGCTGACCCAGTCCGTGGGTTTCCAGACAGTTTTATTTTTTTCAGATTGCTTTTCGAAAACACATCTCACACGAATGAAGAGGATGAAGTTCAAGCCCTGCCTGACCAAGTCCAAACAAGGCCAGGACCTAGGATATATGCCTCTTGTTGGAACAACATCGCAACAGTGGGCGTGATCCAGCCCAATCTAGTTTAGCAGCTCAATCAATATTTTATTTGACATATTAACTCTTAAGCATGGATCTAAAATTGTTTAATTTTGTTGCATGTAGTTCAATAAGTTATTATTTCATAAAGTAGTATTACTCAGACAACTTTGCGTGTTGAAGATTACAGGCTTTTTGGATTCATTGCATTGAAAAACTAAGGGAAAACAGAGTTCAAAGTAGTTATGCCTGGCAAAATGAAACTGGGCACTTTCGGGCTGGGCCAGAGCTGCTGGCTTGGATGCTTAGTAGACGTGCAAAAATAGATTGCCCCACACTAGCACTTCTACGCAATAATCCTACCAAAGGTGATCTAGTAGAAGAACAGTGTCAGGTATAAATGTTTCAAATATTTTTGTAGCCAATTGACACCCCTAAGCACAAGCCATGTACACATGAACTACACAACTCAAATCATCTAGAAATCTACATATATGTGTAAAGATTGTAAAATTTTCTGGAAATCCAGAACTGCAAAATTTTCAATATCGAATGTCTCAATCTATGAATTGACTTTGGCACATCTTTGGAAGTTCATCCATTTCTTTCACCCTACAAACTCCCATGAGACTCCGAGTGTGAGGGATCTTGTTGCAGCCTTCCTCCCAGAAATAGTGATTTACACCAAGAGAATCTGGTAAGGGTGCCAGAAGGGAGGATGAATGCCAAGGCAAAGGAATAGCGGTTAACGGTGTGAAAGGATTGGCGTGAAAGGATTGGCGGTTAATCACCGTCAAGGTAGAATACTAGGCCCTCTTTTTACTTCTGCTGGTGATACCTCACTTTTAGAACCTCAGTAGCCGTTTATAAATCTTTCAACATGTGTCAAACCATTAGGGTTTCCTAGTAATGCGTTTGACAGGCATATCATTCATCCATTAGTCAGGGTACAATCAGAAAGAAATTGTCGTGCCAAGCCCTTGCAACTAGCCTCCAATCCACGTGAATCCCTTATTGCTGGATGGGACCATGGGGCTACTCCCATTATCCCTCTTCGACACACATCGTAAAAGTAAAACGGGTATAGGTCTCTTGAGCAAGCGCGTAGTATAATATATATCAACCTACAATTTCAAAAATGTAATCCTCATTTGTGTCTATAGAGCTCTCCCTTGCTTGAGTAAGAGTCCTCAAATTCCCTTTATTATATCTTTGTATTATTGCAAATTTGCAATGGTCCTCTACTTTAGTATAATTTGTATACAAATGAAAACAAAGGGTAAACTGCCAATATGAAATTATACCTCATCCTATCAGGCAGTAAGCTGAAAACATGCTGAAGATTTTAAACTTGTCTTACCTCGACTTTGATTTCCAATTTCAGCTTCACACGTTCTGCATCTCTTCCTCCAGAAGCCACTTCCCTTAGAACTTTCCTAAAACAAATTGTATATACCAATCATGAGAACTGCTTGTATGAAAAATGCTATACCAATCAAACTGCAGTTCATATATCATGCATCGAATTTCACTGCATTTTTATGACCAAAAATGGAACTTTTTCCTTCAAGGAAATATACTCATGCAATGAATTTTTTATTTTTTCTGTGCTTGGGAGAGGGGGGGGGGGGGGAGATGTTAACCATGTAACAAATCAGGAATTCATCCATGTGTCCAACCAAAAGAGAGGGGATAAAGATAATAAAATAATAGACAATATGAACCTCACCATAAAGAAAGTAGTTCAAAATAAAAATGTATGCACGCAGATAAAAAACCACGTATGAATCAATGACCTGCATGTTCAGTTACAAAAGGATATTGATGTGTACGTACCTAATGCTTATTTCTACATGGCATGTCACAACAGCTACTCTATCTTATCATGATTGATCTGCACTATTGAGACCCAAATGTTCAGCAATATTGCAGACCACATTTCACTCAATATGATGCAATATCAAGTGAGACTGTGTCTGCGTCCATTTTTCACAACTGTGTTTGGACACCACATTGAAGAGGGTAACTTTCATTTTCCTTCAGAGTCTATTAAGATTATTGCTTCAAATTCATGAAATCTATGTAAAAATGCATCAAGCCATTTATAGAATTCAATCGATTAAAAGGCTGTACCCACTACACAAGGCTCCCACACTTGGCAAGGACTGCTAAAGGTGGATGGTAGACAGCCTTAGTTATATTTTGTAGAGGCTGATTCCAGGATTCAACCTGCACCACTGTGTTGGGCAAACAAGACCTTGCCAATGCACCAGGCAATGACTTCTAGAATTCAACAGATTAATATTCTTATTTAGATTTTAGATAGATCCAAATGATGCTGTTTTGTGTTAATTTTAAATGATGAGAGACCATTGGTTGGTACACTGTAAAAGCTGAGGCTACCAAGTGTGAAACACAAGTTCAAGCCTTAGAACAGCCACTTTATGCAAAACAATGACAAAGGTTAGGCCTATGCCAATCCACCTTTCCCAGTACCACATAGGTTGAATCACACGAGGCAATGACATACTCAATTTTAAATGATAAGGAGTCTTCACATGCTATTAATAAAGTAATAATCATATCATTTCCATACAATCTATAGACATGTTGCATAGACTCAGGTATATCTGACTACTGCAGGTATGAGTCTAAGCATCAGACATTCTAAATTCCCAAATCCAAGGACATGAGAACGCAACAAAGTATATGTTTTGATATTCTTCTTTTATTTCTAAGGAATGTTTTTACATAACATAGTGTGTTCAACATGAGCACTTCATCCATTTTGAACCAACCATGCAACTAAGGAAACATTAATAAGAGAGTTTTACGTACAATTATATAGTAAACTTGGAGTAGTGGACATGTTATTGTGTGTCCAACTAGACATGTCAGACACATTCCCAAACCCATAATTTCGTATCAAGTGTCCGAAATGCATATAGAAGAGTCCATGTAACATCACTGTAAAAACAATTCTCCAAAATGTGATATGTGCTTGAGTACTTCACTCAGCTCATTTTACATATCTTTGCTTATTATATATACTTCCGAGCGTGCACCCAAGAGAGAGAGATCCTTAATGCACCCAATAAAGTCACCCAAACCTATATCTAAATCTAAAACCATGTACAGTTGACCCTCTTATAATTAATATTCAATAAGTTAATAATCTCTAATAATTAATAAATTTTTAGGGAACCAACTTCATTCCATGGTGGATAATTAATAATTCTATTGCTTAATAATTAATACATTTTAAAAAAAAAACTCTTCATAATATTAATTATGAGAGAGATAAAATAGTTATGTATGTACTTATATATATCCCATTTAAGATATGTCTTGGTAATTATATTTATTAATTTTACATAATTGAAGTCAAAAGTATTGTAAATAAGAAAAATTATGACATCAGGAAACACAATTTTCTTTACTAACAATGAACATTAGGAGTTTTTTATACCATAAGTTAAGTATTATATGTATTTTTTAAGAAAAACTAAAATGCTATTGAAAATTTGCATATAAGGTCTTATTTTTCTACCGAAAATCAGTTGCATATAAGAAATACTTATTGGTTAATGAAAGTATAAGAAAACTTAATAATTAATAAATTTTCAATATCCCATGTCTATCAATTATAAGAGGGTTGACTGTATGTGGCCCCAAAGCTTGCTATTGGAGGTGACATAGCTTTAAATTACACCATACTCTCCAAATAAACACATGGCATCATGGCACATCCCTGTCAAAGTATGTGCTTGTGTGTGTGATTTACCTATCAAAAATAATTATTATTATAATTATAAACCCATTTTATAAGTAATAATTACAAACCTTATTAAGTTATTGTTCAACTTCCAAAGGAGATGTTTCCAACTTTCAATAAGATTGCATCCCGCTCTTGACACAATCCTCTAATAGACACTGCTTGAAACTCGCACCATGTTCCATTGGGCAATTTCATATTCAAATTGATACAAGGTCCTTGGCACATCCCTTTCTCCGATTCAAGAACAACAAACCTTTTAAATTACTGGTCACCTTCCAAAGGAGATTTATCGAATTCCCAAAAAGATTGCATCCCTCTCTTAGTGCAATTCTCTCCATGTTCCATTGGGCAATTTCATGTTCCAATTTGTGACAACTCAAAAATGTATTAAATGTTAATTTTTGATTGATTGATTTAATCTGTGAATGCCTAAATCTAGTTATATAATAATTATATGGTAAAGTGTGTGACTTAGTTAATCAAAATGCAAGCATGCATATATTCAGACTAATGTGAGCCATAGTACCACATAAGCCAATATTGGCCATAGGCCATTGGGATAGTTGTAGGCTCATAATTTGGCTGCGAGGATCTCGTAATTGAGATCTACGTGCAAAATTATGTTAACCTGTCAATTTTCATAATTTTCTGACCTCAGGAAATGTTACGTGCGTGACCATGTGGTGACAGTTGGGATGAATTTTTACAAAGCTCCATCACGAACCAAAGAAAACAGCATCTTTCTCTTAGGCTTCTTTGAGAAGCTACATGCAAGTGGGATATATACAAAACATTCACGCATTAAGAAACAACATATTAATAAATTGTGTATGGTCGAAATGAGAATGTTGAGATGGATGTGTGGTAAGACAAGAAAAAATTAAATTAAATATGAACACATTCTTGAGATAGTAGCAGTAGCTCCTGTAGGAGATAAATTGAGACTGATTAAGGTGGTGTGAACATGTACAATAAAGAACAATAAATGTACCAGTAAGGAAGATTGATATGGTTCATATTGAGGGTCATTCTAGGGGGTAGGGGCAAGCAACCAAAATTAGCTTTTGGTAAAGATAGTGAAATGAAAGATATGACAATGTGTGGCTTAACTGATAAATAAAGTAAAAAGATGAGACAAGATTTATGTAGCCGACCCCAAATAGTTGGGATAGGGCTTTGTCGAGTTAAGCGTGTGTATATGTATGTATATATGCATGTATGTATATATATATATACACAAGCACATACATATATAGTTGTGCATACAGAATAAAGAGAATCTCTCTCTTAGCCTTGCTGTATCTCTCTCACCTGCATCTCAGTTTCTGTTTCAATTGTTCATCTCTCGGTTTGTCTCGCTTTCCCTATATTGTCTCTCTCACCCAAAGATATATATATATACATATACTTGTATACACTGAACACATACATGAACCCAAACATACATATAATCATATACACCCATGAAATAGGTTTACTGTTGAGCTCGATTTAGAGCTTGGAAGAGGCATCTTGGGGTTCAAACAAGTCATGGGGAGCTGAGTTTAGTGGGGTTTTTTTTTTTTTTGATAGGTAAAGAGTAAATTATATTAAAAGAGCAACCAAGGGAGCCGCGCCCATATACAAAAAAATAAATACAACACTCTATGGATCTACATACAGAGTGCAAAAAGGAAATAAGACTATCTATAGACATAGTTAAGCCCAATTATAACCACACAAAAAAAGTGGGTGCTTATAACTGTCTTTTACAATCCATAAACGGGAATTTTTCCTCTCTCTCCAACTCTAGAACATACAAAGTCGACCGAGGCATCCCCCACGCAACTCCAAACAAGCCTATCTTGAGGACCCATATTGCCCAAGTGGCTAGACAATGGAAAAGAAGATGATTCAACGTCTCCTTCAGACATTTGCAAAGGAAACACCAATTAACCAAAATTTAGCCTCTTCTCTGCAAATTGTCCATCATTAGAATTCTCTCCCAAGCTACAGTCCATCCAAAAAAAAACCCACCTTTAAAGGGGCTTTTTGATCTCCATATGGCTTTCAAGGGAAATGTTCACTCAGTTTCCCAAGTAAGAGCATGCAGGAGGACTTTACTGAGAATTCCCATCCTCTGTGAATCCAAACAATTGCTTATTTTAGCTGAGTAGGCTGACTATACAGCAAGTGATGGAATTCCAGAACCTCATCTAATTCCTAGTCAAGAAGGGACCTGCTAAATCTGACATTCCACACAATGGCACTACCCGATCTCCTAAGATATTTTGCAACCATAGCAATTTTTTTTACTATGATGCTGTTGTCTCAAAAAATGCAATGTGTAGAGGGGCCCTGTCACACCACCAGTCTAACTCATCACCCAACCTACACCTTATGTGCTTAGAGAATTCATCCCAACATCTTCTAATACTCCTCTAAGTTCTTACACCATGCCTAGATCTCACCTCTCTAGAACTCCAATCACCTTCTTCCACCCCGTATCTCCGCTCCACCACCATCCTCCAAAGACTATCTCGCTCCCTTCCAAATTTCCAGGACCATTTGCCCAAAAGGGCCTCATTAAACTCTTGAAGCCTCTAAATACACAAACACCTTTCCTTCAAAGGGCTACACACCTTCTCCCATTCTACAAGATGATGAATTCTTATCCCATACCTCCCCATTTAAAGTCTCTTAGTAGCTTCCCTAATCTTTTCGCCACCAATGCTGGAATAGGAAAAATAGACAAAATAAGTTGGGAGACTAGGTAACGAGCTTTTCAAGAGAGTAAGGCAGCCTCCTTTAGAAAGATAATTCTTCTTCCACCCGGCAAGTTGCATCTCAAACCTCTCAATAACAACATCCCAAACACATGAAATCCTTGCCAAGGCACCAAGAGGAAGACCTGAGTGATAGGTAGTGTCCCAATCCAGCAACCCAAAATGCAAGCAAGAGTGTCAATATTTTCCACCTCACCAACCACCACCTATTCTCTCTTGTTCATATTAACTTTAAAACCCGATACCGCTTGAAACCACACCAAAATACATCTCAAGAAGCCAAGCTAAGCCGGCTTCGCATCACAAAACAGAATGGTATCATTGGCATAGAGAAGGTGGGGAACAACTATCGGGGCTTCTCTACCTTCCCCGACAGCAAACCCTCTCAACATCCCTCTTTACATAGTTTTAGACATCAAACCATTAAACGCATCCATCACCATAATGAACAAATAAGGAGACAATGGATCTCCTTGTGTCAACCCCCTGGAGCTGCTAAAAAATCCTTCGGATGAACTATTAAAAATGATTGAGAAAGCTGTCGTGGAGATGTGGTGCTTGATCCACTTCTCCATCGAGCACCAAGGCCCATTCTCACCATCATGAAGGGCAAGAAGTCGCAATTCACATGGTCGTAAGCTTTTTAATATAAAGCTTGCAAATCAAACCCTTTCTACCACTCCTTAATCTCAAACCAAGGCTCTCATTGGTAATAAGAACCACATCCAAGATTTGCTTCCCTCTTACAAATGCATTTTAAGCCTCCGAAATGATGCTCCCCATCACTTCCCTTAAACGTATAGCTAAGGTCTTCGTTAGAATCTTATAAAGAACCCCTACCAAACTAATAGGGTTTAGTGGATTTTATTACATCGTCATTGAAGAACAATTGAAAGGAAGTTTGAAGTCTCCTCTCTCTTCAGTTTCTCTATCTATAACACACACATGGGATTTTTTCTCACTTTATAAATGTTAAAGCATGCCGATGTGTGTATATATATATATATATATATACATATACAGTGGGTGTATCTACATGAAATGGCAGGGGACCACGAAGTCAGTATACTTTATGTGTGTGTTTTTGGGTGTTTTAATGATGTATAACCCTCTAAATCTTTTTGTATGTGTGTGCAATATGTGTGTATTAGAGATGAAAAGAGTGGAAGAGGTGGCACGAAAATAAGAAGTTGAATTGGCTGCATATTCCCTGTTAGAGAAGATGATGAATAGTGAGAACAAAATGAATTAGGGTTTACTGCACTGCATCTTCCCCATTGGAGAATCACCGATCAAAAAAAAAAAAAAATCTTGCCCATTGGAGAAGACAATGAATAGTGACCATACCAACTGATGCCTTCTGGCGAATTTAAAAGAGGTGGGCTGCACTTGATGGGCTTCATTTGTAGAGTTTTAATTTTGGTTTGGGTTAGGCTTTTAAAAGGTTAGTGGGTGTAGGTAATTTTAAATGGCCATTGGGCCAAAACAGTAACTAAGCCTCAAATGTTCAACTTCTTGACACAACCAAAAAGATATGGGTATTACTTGAAGAAATGTATTCACAGGAGTATAATATATCTTGAGTTTATGAAATGTTTTAGTATATGTTCAATACTAAAACACGATATAAGTCTCTAGCAAAACATTATGGTACTTTGAAAGAACTATGGAAAGAGTTTATGCTCAATGAGCCCTTGAGAACTAAATTGGAGGTTCAAGGTTGCAGCGCGAAAAGTTCCAGGCTGCTCTGTTTTTGTCTACCTTTAATTTGAGTATAGTGTGTTGAAAGATCAAATTTTGGCTAGAAAGAAACTTCCAACTGATGCCATTGCTTATTCTCAACTTCAGCGTGCCTTCCTTAGTCATGGATCTTCTTCATATCCACAGAGTCCTTAGCTCTAGTCTCTAGTGATAGCACTCATGGTCGTCGTCGTGGTGTCGAGATATTGCTTGTGGTGGTCGTGGTGGTCGGATGGGACATGGTAATCATTTGAGTGAAAGTGTAACTATTACAAAGGTACCAGCCATACTGAAGATTGTTGTTGGGATAAATGGGGGACGCCAGCCCATGCCCGTTGATACTTCTCCTGCTAGTGTCACAAACCTCTACATATGTTTCGATTCTCTCTACTTCTGTTTCTCATAGAGACATCACTTCTCAACTTAGTCATCGCATCCAGCAGTTGTCTTCTCTCTCTCCCAATCTGTCTATCTCTATTGTTAGTTTAGCCAACACAAGTAATTCCACATATGTGGTTCATAAGTCTTAACTCCTTGGATTTTAGCTTATGGAGCAACCACTCACATGTGTAGTATTTCCTCCTTGTCTGTGATTTTCGTTCTTCTAAATCATGAATTGTGTTAGGTGATGGCTCTTTTTGACCAGATGTTTGTACTAGTTATCTACAACCTACAAGTTTATGATTTTGTTTTCTAGTTTGTTTGTGTCCCATTTTCCCTTTTAACTTATTATTTGTTAGTCAGTTAACCAAATCTTTCCAATGTTTGGTAGCCTTTTCCCATCTTCTTGTGTTTTTCAAGACCTGACGACGAAGAAGGTGATTGGTTTGAAGCATGAGCATGCTGGCCTTTACTATTTAGACCCTAGACATTTCAATGTTGTCTTGAGTGTTACCGTTTCTCCCATCCTGTGGCATTTTCACTTGGATCATACATCATTGCAGAAGTTACATCAAGCCTTTCCAAATTTGAGTATTGTTTCTATTTTAGAATGTGAGGCTTGCCAATTAGGAAAACATCACCATACTTCTTTTCCTTGTAGTTTAGGGACTCGGCAGTCCAATCCTTTTAATAATTCGAACATTTAGGGTCATACAAGACTTAAAAAGTTTTTCTAGTTTTCATTATTTGGTGATCTTTGTAGATTATTTTTCCCGAATAACTTGGTTATTTCTTATGAAAGATCGATCTAAATTACCTAAAAAATTTGGTACTGTTTATAACAAAATTTTAAGGAAATTTGATAATGTGTCAAGATTCTTTGTTCTAACAATGCCCTTAAATATACTTAATCTTTTATACATGGCTTTTGTGTTGAGTATTGTTCATCAGACCACCTGTCCACATACTTTCCAGCAAAATGGTATTATAGAGTGAAAGCACCATCATTTATTAGATGTTGCTCGTTCATTGATGTTTAACACTAATGTGCCTAAATCCTATAGGGTTGATGCAGTTCTTTCTATTGTCTATCTTGTTAATTGCATGCCTTCCAGCCAATAGGTCTCCCTTATCTCTCCTTCATATGAGTGTTCCACCAGTTGGTCTCACGACTCTCACCCCTCGTGTCTATGGTTGCGTTGCCTATGTTCATCTTCTTGGTCCAAGTCATGATAAGTTGTCTCCTCACCTAGTCAAGTGGGTCTTCTAGCATATTCTTGAACTTAAAAAGGTTATTGTCGTTATGACACTATTGCTAATCATTATTACAAGAGTGCATATGTTATTTTTTTTAGTAATCTTCTTTCTTTTCAACGCCTGGATGTACTCTTGATTTTGATTGGGTATCTTCTCATCAGGGGAGCTTCCGTTGCTTAAACTTTGCAAATCAGTGTTTGTTCTTCGTCTGTGATTGCTCCTCCCTCCAACGTTACCAACATTCCAAAGAACGACAAGTTGTACCATGGGCTCTTGCTCCTCAACCAACACCAGAGGTACTGCCTACTGGACCATTCGCTATTCTTTCCGATCCTGATTTGCCCATTGAATTGCGAAAAGGTTCTCATAGTTGTTCTCAGCATTCTATTCCAATTTTGCTTATTTTCGTCCCTTTCTTTGTTCTTTTCTTTCATCCTAATTTTCAGTTTCTGCTCTTAGTTCCTTGCAACAGGCCTTGGCATCTCCTACATGGAAACTATCTATGGATGAGGAGATGAATGCTCTATATAAGAATCATACCTCAAAACTCACAACTCTTCCTTTTGGCATGCAACTTGTCGACTGTCAATGTGTAACACCCCAAGCCCGTTGTTATAACAATGTGAAAAAACTTACAACATTATGGCTCAAAAGCTTAAGCCCAAGTTGTTAGTAGCAAGACTTGTGGTGTCTTATCTACTAATCAAACAACTCCCACTCAGCCGATGTGGGATAAGGGAATCTCCCCCCCCCCCCCCTCTCTCTCTCTCTCTAGGACCACACATCCTTGTGGGGTGGATCTAGATCTGTCCCAGCTACTGCCCATTAAGCAAACACTCTAGGGGCCTCTACCCTCTGGAAGCCGGCTCTAATACCACTTGTAACATCCCAAGCACGTTGTCCCAACAACCTAAAAGAGCCCACAATATTATGGCTCAAAAGCTTAAGCCCGAGTTGTTAGTAGCAAGACTTGTGGTATCTTATATATTAATCAAACTACTCCCACCCAACTGATGTGGGACAGGAGATCACACATTGGTTCTACACTGCAAAGGGCCATGGTTTGGAATGTTAAAGGCCATTCTTTTGAGTATCCTTTTAATTTTAGGTTTGGGGGGCTCAGCCTTATCTATAGATAATTTTCTTTCTTTTTTAAACACAATGAGATTATAGATGCAGTCTTTTGAATGTAAAAAAAAAAGCCCCCTTGGTGATTCTTAATACAAATTACTTTACATTAAAAAAGATGTTTTCAAACTTAAAGGAGTTACGGTTTGTTCGTATTCTTTACAACTACTGATTTTAAGTTTAGATTTACTTAGTTCAAGTTTAGATCTACCGACTTAGAGCTTGAATCTTGTGTTTTTAGGATTGGATCTAGTAATTTGAAGCTTGGGTCTTGCCACTTAGCGAGTAGATCTTGATTTTTGAAAGTCAGGATTATGGTTGGTGGTTTACAACTTCAAGTTTAAGACTCGAGACATGTTCAGAGCTTTTTGAGATATTTCTTGTGGTAGTTTCATGAATCAATTAGGTATAAATCATAGATCATGTAATAATGGACTCACTTAATATCTAGTAATATTACCGTAGTAATTGTAATATTGTAGAAGTTAAAATTGCCATACCAACAATTATTTACTTTTTTACAAATTATTAATTACATATTTATAATTGCATTTCTAGTAATTATTTATTATAGTAAGTAACTTAGTGGCCAACAAGCTCTAGCTTGGATGCTATCACCTCCACCTTCTCATATGAGAGGTTGAGGGTTCAAGTCCTCTTAAAGGGCAAAGTGGGTGTGTGAGATTTACCAATCAAAATAAAAAAAAAAAAAAAATAGTTAGTAACTTAGTGCAATGTTATTTATAATAGACAATATTTTCTTATTAGCTTGGTTTAAAAAATAATATAAAATTTAATACAATAAGTAAAACTTGTTTTTAGACGTCATAAATTTGTTAAAACAAAACAATTAAAAACATTAAAATGTGACAAACGAGGGTCAAACCATGCATATCAAGTGACTTTTAAGGGTTTGCCAAAGATTAAAAAAAAATCACGGTAGCGATTTTCGATTTTTGTTAGAAATCAATCAATACTCCCAATACTATTACACTACAACCATGACCATTAAGTATGTTGATACCGCGATTTAAAACCATTCTTTTTGTGGGGTACCATCATTGATGAATTTAGGTGTCATCTAGTTGATTGGAAAACTATACGTACCCAATGTAAGACGGGGGTCTTGGTATTGGATATTTGAGCATGTTCAATAAAGTCCTATACGGAAGTGGTTATGGAGAAATGGGTAAGAGAAACAATTTGTGAGAAGCATGGTGAAAGGGGAAGTACGAGGATGAAGCGGGAGATTGGTACTCTTAAGGACATTCAACTATCCTAAAGCATGGGAGTGCGGAAGAGTATTAGGAAAAGATGGGATGATTTACTAAGTTTGTCATGTTAATGGTCAATGATGGTCGAGGATCAAAATTTTGTTTCGTACTATTGTTTCGGTCAGCCAGAAAATAGAAACATTTTGAAAACATTTCGGAAGCATAATGGAAATGATGAAAGAAATTAAAATGTGTAGAAACACTTTGAAACATAAAGTAAAATATATGAATGTGTTTTAGGATACATGTCCATCCACACAAGAAGATACTATGATGAAATTGAAAAAAAATTAAATAAATGTGAATTAGTCATTAATACCAAATGACTCTTTACTAATTAAAAACTAGCAATACCATAACATAATAGATATATACGATGTAATATCCATGAATTAGACAATTGACAGAAGTTACATGTATAATAATAAGTAAAACAAATAACAATTTAAACTTATTATAATTAGAAACTAAGTCTTAAAATAAATTGTTTATCTACATTTTATTTCCACTACTTCTACTTTTCCTTATCTACTGTTTTTGAAAAATAAAAATATATTCTCGTAATTTGGGGTCTTAATCCTTCAATCTCCTCCCTAATTGAAAAACAAATGGATATTATTTTTTTACCAATTTCTAGAATTACTACAAATATGAAAGAAATGTTTCCACTTTTTTAATATTTCTACTAGTTTTGGTATGTTTCTACGGAAATAATTTTGTTTTCATGAAAACATGTGAATTTCGGTATTTCAGTAACATTTCGTTTCGGTTCACTGAAAAATGGAAATATTTCGGCTGTTTCGATGGAAAAGGAACGAAATTTTAATCCATGATGATGGTCTTAAGAGTTAGATTTTGGATGAATATTAGAATGGATGGGTCCTCTATATATATCATATCCACACTTGTTTAGGCTTGTAGTGAATAGGCAAGCTATGGTTGCAAACTGTGTTCATTTCCTAGAGAGTGGAGTATCCAATTTCATTGGTGTCTCTAGGACAGGAAGTTGGATGAGATTGGATCTTTTCTTGGCTTGCCTTGTGGTCAATCAATTGTTAAGGGAAAGGAGGATGTTATGTGTTACATCCTTCAAAGGGAAGTACTTTTCAAGTCATACATTATTGTGGAGCCTTGTGGGGAGGAGGGTGTGAGGGATTTTTGGAAGGCAATTTGGCGGACCAAGGCCACTTCCAAAGTTTTTTTTTTTTTTTTTTCAAGGGTGGGGGGCTGTAGAACTTGGGAAAATCCATACTATTGACAATTTGAGAAGGAGATATTCGGTACAAGGATCAAAATTTCATTTCTTTTTAATCAAAACGGACGAAACATTGCTATTTCTTAGTGAACCGAAATGAAACATTAGTGAAATACCAAATTTCACATGTTTCCATGGAAACAAAGTTGTTCCCGTGGAAACATCGTATCAGCAATAACTTTAGAAGTTGGTAAAAGATAATATCCATTCTTTTTTCAAATGAAAGAGGGGATAAAACGATTAAGACCCAAAATTACAAAAAGATATTTTAATTTTTTTCCAAAAACAATAGACAAGGAAAAGTAGCAGTGGAAATAAAATGTTGATAAACAATTTATTTTATACCTAGTTACTAAGTACAATAATTTTAAATTGCTATTTGTTTTACTTATTATTTTATCTGTAACTTGGGTCAAATTATCTAATTCGTTGATATTACACGGGATATATCTATTAGGTTATGCTATTGTATTTAATTATAATAATTTTGCATATTTTATAATTAAATACAATAACATAACATAATAGAAACAATAGAGTGTTCTTAGGAGGGATAGAAACGATAGAATGTTTGAGGGAGTCGAGTCTCCTATACGGGTTGTGAAAACCTCGGTGTTGAACTCTCTTTATTTTTTGGAACGCGGGGGGTTCTCTTTTGGACATTAATTCTTTTGTATCTTTTTTATATTCCTTGAGCATGGGCTCCTAGTTTTTTGTATATGTTTTTGTACTTGGGTGTACCTACTTGGTGCCTTTTATGAAATATATTACTTATCAAAAAAACAAACATATACATTTTTTTTTCAATTTCACCCTAGTATTTTCTTGTGTTGATGGACTTTTACCCTAAAACATTTGCAATTAATTAATTATAATATTTATTTCATACATTCATATATTTTACTTTATGTTTCTAAGTGTTTCTACACATTTTAATTTTTTTTCATCATTCCCTCTATGTTTTCTAAATGTTTTCATTTTTTGAGTGACCAAAACAACACTACGAAATGAAATTTTGATCATTGATCAGGTGATGGTTAACTAGTGTTAATTATACACATGAAGGGGATGAGGAATTTGTCACTAAACTATTATTGCATTGACAACTGCAAGGGATTTATGGGCTCTTCTACTTATGCTTTTCGGTGTTCACTGGGTGATGCCCTATTTAACGTTAGTAGCTTCAGAGAGTTGGAGAGGTTGCAAAGTGGAAAGGAGAGTTATAGAGATTTGGCAAGTAGCTCCTTTATGCTTGTGGTGGAGCATTTGGGGTGAGCAGAATAGGAGATATTTTGATGGGGTTCATCTCCCATTTGGTCTATTGAGAGATTGCAAAGTGGAAAGGAGAGTTACAAAAGTTTGGCAAGTAGCTCCCTTATGCTTGTGGTGGAGCATTTGGGGTGAGCTGCGTGAGCAAAATAGGACATCTTGGGGTATATCTCCCATTTGGTCTATTAAAAAATAGAAGTTTCCCTATTTTTTCAGACAACAAGGAGCTCTCATTTTTTGTTGGATTCTTTGTAGAGTTCCTAAATGATATGAGAGAGAAGATGTTTATAATTGACATCATGCTCTTCTTGTGTACATGGGTGCATCCCTTTTGGAACTTTTTAATGAAATTTACTTATAGAAAAATTATTTAAGAGAAGCAAGGACTATATGTACTAAGTGGTTATTGGAATTTCATGTAGCTAACCCCAAATGGTACATGGGCAATGCTAGAAATGACTAAGAAAAACAAGTGAATTGCAATAAAATCCTTTTTTTTCATGTTATAATGAGGGAAGCATCCCCCTAACATGATGCAACAAACAGTAATTGCTAATTAGCCCTCCTATAAATGACAATCCGAGTGAACATATCACAAGCAGCTATGGTGCCATACCAGCCACCCTCACTGCTGATATAACTAGGTACTACACAAGAAATATTAGTGAATTTTCATAGGCTTACTTACCAATGAGTAATGACACTATAATGCCATTAACTCATTATTGCCATCTTACACCACAACCATCATTTTATATATATATAAAGAAAAAGGAGAAAATAATTAGAAGAAAGAAGAATATGCAAAGAAGAAGCATGATAAATCCTTCATATCCCCCAAAATTAGGATACAACCCTTCAGGAGAGATTAAGAGAATTTGGAGACTGACTCCTCTTTGTTTGCTGTGGTGTATCTGGAGGGAAAGGAACAACCGTGTCTTTGAAGATGAACATCTCTCCGCTCCCTTCTTTACTGATGCGTTTTTGCACCTTTTATTTTTTTGGGCTAAAGAGGCCTTTCCTGCCAATGTCTTTTCCTTTGTTGACTTTTTGGGGTCATTAAGACCTATGTAAATCTTTTTGGGGTTTTTGCCCTTGCTGCCCATCTTGGGCACTTTTATAATATACTTCTCACCTTTACTTATCAAAAAAAAAAAAGCCAAACACAAGAACAATTCAAAACAGACGGAAAATAAACCTTTCAGAGGGCCCAACCACCTGCAAAGCCACCAACTCTCAAGAAAGGTAAAAGTGACCCCTATAACGAGAAGTTGGATTAGCCCCTCTCTTGACATGTCTATATGTTTTCTCATTCGCCAACTGAGTCCAACGGATCTCTGCCTTTGAGGGATCATAGAAGCTCAAATCTGCACATAGGTGATTGTAACACCACGGAACAGTAGACCGAAATTTCACCCATCCCACCACAACATTCAAATCCCTATCAATCATGCAATTGCTTGAGTTTACATAAAATTGTAAAAACTATCACTTAGGCCCTCCAAGAGTGCATGAATCTCTGGCTTAATAGCAAAACCAGTACCAATTGGTCTAGAATAAACAAGAAATTCCAAACAGAATTCCTGAAGATGCACTTAATTCATACTGCCTGATTGCCAACAGAACACCTAGGGAGTTTAAGTTTGATTTGTGGTGGCTTCTAAACACTATGGACAACTCTAGCATGCAAGCAAGGGGATTCATAGCATTCCAATTCCCCAAATTCCAAAAAAATAAATAAATAAATAATAAAAAAAAAAAAAAAGAGGAGCTGATATTTTTATGTTTTTTTTTTTTTGTGTGTAACTGACAGTCTTGACACCCAAAAAGAAGACAAAAATTGGACTCTTCCCTCCCTGTCATTAAAGATTCTAAAAATTCCTCCCATTTCAAAAAACCAAAAATCATAGATAGGGTAACACAATGCCATTAGGTTTAAGCTCCACCCTTGCCAAATATTCCAAAAGATGTCTGAAGAAAGGATAAAAAATCTTAGGGAGAAACCTATAATGGATTGGTACACAACCATCATTATTGTCACATTGCCGTCATTTCACGTAGCACATGTCCAGTCAACTAATACTCTGATCTATTAATAAGCTGGATATGCCAAGATGAATCTAAGGATCCGTGATGATCAAAGACCAAATCTACAATTCTTGAAACTGGCATACGCTTCAATCTATTATGGGAAACAAATATGATTAGCAAGCTGGGGTTCCACCCTTGCCCCATTCAGCACAAACTTCTGTTCCACATTGCAGCATGTGTATTATTATCCTAAGCCAAGTTTGTTTTCAACTCTATTGGTCCCTTTGGGTTTACTGCTAAATATTTTATATCATATCTTGACCTTCACTTTGACTTTACTATGTACATGCTTTTAGCCTCCACCACTGAAGGTAACCACCCCATTATCTCCCCCACCCCCTGCTTAATGACATCCCAAATGCACATAAATCTCTCTCTCTGTTGACCGCCCCCCGGGGGGGGGGGGGGGGGGGGGGGGGCATCAAACAACTAAAAATACTTGGGCAATATCAATTGTAACCTTGAATTGTGTACATTATCAGTTTTTATGCCACTTATACTAATACACTACTACCTACAGTTATTAATATTACATGTAATGAAGGAATCGTCCATTTAG
Source organism: Nyssa sinensis (assembly GCA_008638375.1). NCBI lineage: Eukaryota > Viridiplantae > Streptophyta > Magnoliopsida > Cornales > Nyssaceae > Nyssa > Nyssa sinensis. Next base: position 9,934,105 of record CM018037.1, on the reverse strand, counting down.
ATCTTCTTTCAAGAAAGATCAGTCTGATAAAATCCTCATCAATTTTACGTATGTAACCAACAAAAGCAAGCCCACATAAGCATCCAGTTGTAATTAATTCGCTAAATAATTAGATCTTCTTTCAAGAAAGATCAGTCTGATAAAATCCTCATCAATTTTACATATGTAATCAACAAAAGCAAGCCCACATAAGCATCCAGTCGTAATTAATTCGCTAAATAAATTAGTTACCCATTTGCTACTACAATATAAAGAACCTCTATCACAACCTAACTAAACACTTTGTAGATGCAAAAATCATATCTGATGATGCAATCCAACAGAAATGTGCAATGAAAATTTTCTTGCTTGACAAGAATCAGAGGAAACAAGAAAGAGAATAAAATTTTCAATCTCACCTTTGAATTTGTTTTGTTTTCCAAGACATGAAATGATACCTCGGGAAGCCAAATACATGTATTAGGCATGGTTCGGTAAAGGTTTTAGCCCTCTTGTGGTCCCAAATTATTAAGTCTTAAGATATGGAATACCAAATTCTTTTCCTTTTTCCAAAATTCTCTCAGCAACTAAACTGCTCCTTAATTTTCTTAACAAAATTCACACAATCTAGTAATAATTCTGACACAAATTAGACATTCCACTGTAAAATAAGCAGATGCCATATATATACACACACATATGTATAAATACAGAGAGAGATACCTAACGGTAACAGCTAAGACACTGTCACCCTCAGCTATCAAATTATAAGCGATCCATAAATCATCTGCTTCATCTGGAACCATCTGCACCACCCATTTAAACACACAAAAACTTTAATTGAGTTCCGAAGAACATAAACCCCGTTTGTTTCTACGGGAAAATATGTCCCCGAAAAATAATCAACTTTTTGCAAAAAGCCGAAATTTACTTAATTTTTTCTCGAGAAAACTTTTCCAGGGAAACTAAAGAGAAAAGAAAGGAGATAATCTTTGGTTGGCGGACCTTGACGCTACCAGGGCCATCAGGGACGAGGTCTCTACGAACGATTTTCATGAATAAACAAGCAGTCTCAATTTCTCAATCTCTCTCTTTGCCAGAAGGGTTCGTCAGTTTTTCGGAAATTCAATCGAGTGCAGCGGTGGGAAAGGACTACTAGAACAGACTTGGTGCGCCATCCACTAGCCATAACCCAAGGGCTTCCGTATTGGCCCAATTCTGTATGAAGACTGCTAGCCCGGTCCAAGCCCAGATGCCGTCTGTGAATTTAATACTCATAAATTTTGGATAAATTATACCTGGTCCTCGTATTACTTGCATACTTAAAAAGTATTCCTTTTTCCTTTCTTTTTTTTTCAACTCATTTCTATCTAATCTATTTTTTTCTGGCTTGGCTAGGTGGGATAGCCGAGCCATTCCCCTTTCTTTATGATACCTAGCCGGACTCTCGCAATTTTCATCTTGACAAGATGGGTGTTCTGACTAATTAAACTACAATTTTAAAAAATAAGAAATATAGTAACAGAAAATTGGATTTTAATTTTCTTTTAAGTAAATGTGTATCCTATCAAAACGCGGGAGGGTTTGTTTGGTTATATTTTCAAATATAAATTTTAAATTTTAAAACGCGGGATACGTGTTTGATAAGTTATTAATTTTAATTTTTTTTAATTTCTTATACTTTAAATTATCATATCCAAATACATTTTTACAGTTTTTAAAAAACTAATTACAAAATTTAAAAAAAAAATTAAAAAAATTATATCTGAATCACTATTCAAGCGTAACCTTAACCTTGTTACAAAAATAATACAATTATCAAAATATCCCTCATTTATTTAATAATTTTTTAAAACCAAAAGTAAACCAACCTTATTTTCCCATTTCTTTTCTTCGTCTTTCTTTTTACTTTCCTCATTTCTTTTCTCTCTCCTTTTTTTCTCTTTTTCTTCTTTTTTCCTTCCTTCCCGCCTCTGTTCACAGCAACGAACCAGTGCCCCCTTTTCCTTCTTCCTGGATAATCAACAAATCATAATTGGGGAAGGGGATTGATGCTGCACTTTTCGACTCGCAATAAGTGTGGGCTACGTGACCTGTAGAACACTCAGAAAGATGATCAGAAGACCACCGGATTGACTCCGGCGGTAGCCGCTCCGATGCTTAAGTAAGTAAATTGAATTGAAAGACTGTATTAAAAGCCAAAGAATGAGCATGAAAATAAAGCGTACCTTTAGGGTTTAATTTATAGACCGTGGCCTTCCTAAGTTGATTAGGATTCGGAGCCATGAATATAGGGATTTGATCATCGGAGATTGCAGTTACCTTGTGGAGTATTGCATAAAGATAATCATAGATGGTAGTTTCCTTGTTGAAGACTGTTTCCGTGTTGAAGAGTGCTTCCTTATTCCCTGCTCGGCAACCGCTAAGGCGGTGACGAGGTTTAGAGTGTTGGTCTGGATCCTGTAATTAACTCTGAGATCCTTATTCAGATATATATGTGCTCTAGAGGCATATGCTCGGCTGCTTCATTTGTTGGAAGCTCTGAATGTTCGAGTGCTTGACCACTGGTTGAGCGCAAGCTGAGTTAGCCGAGCGTGAGCTGGACTTAAAGGCATATGTGTCAAGTGTTGATTGGTTTTGCTCTTTTGTGGTATATCAGGGATATATATATATATATATATATATGAATGTGTTGCGTATGTGTATATATCCACGTGCTTAGCTTCAAGATTGGATCTCTGTTCATCATGCAAGGGTTTAATCACTTCATGTTCATCCGTTTTGACAGTGCATATTTCAGTGCCATGTTCATCACTTAGAACGAGCTGCTCACAACCAAGCTCGTCATCAATGGAAACCAAATATATATCAGTGCCTTTGTTTTCACAATTGAACACCATAGCTAACTATTTTTATCACTGCAAGAACTGTTACTGCTTTGGCTTTCAGCCATATTCTTCCGAGTCTCACGAGTAGTAGAAAGACGCTTCTCTGGGGAAGAGGTAGTAGGAAGCTTAAAGGATGGGCGGTATTGGTCAACATAAGGCTGCAAATATGGGTGCTTTAGAATCTCGGATGCCTGACGAAAATTGAAATCAAATAATTAAGATGATGTCCTGAAGAAAGAAATTTCTCAGAATTGGAAACAGAAATTCTGGATTTGTCTCTGTTTGTTTGTATTTTTAAAAACAGTTTCTATTTGTTTGTATTTTTAAAAACAGTTTCTTAATTTTAAAATACGGGATACACATTTTAAAATAATTTTTTTTTAATTTTTTATAATTTAAATTATTATATTCAAATGTATTTTTACAATTTTTAAAAAATTAATTACAAAATTTCAAAATTTTTTTAAAAAAATTATATTTGAATCACTATCCAAACGAAGCTGTGCCTATGTTCATGGTTCTTTCTTAGCATGCCCTTAGTAAGTGTTTTCCTGAAAATGAACAAATAACAGATTCATTATCAATCTACAATATCATTATACAAGAAAACGGAAGAAATGCAAGAAAATGGAATTTTACCAAATTGGATTGTAATGGCTGCCATTATTGGATTTTCTTGCCTCCCATTATTGAGTTGTATTGGAGATTGTGTGTGTGTGTGTCTATATATATATATATATATATATATATATAGTTTGTGTATATTAAATAAATATTACAAATCATCATATATTCAAGTAGATTACAGACTATATATAGCTACAGAATAAGAATTTTATATAGATACATATATATTGTGTAATAAACAAAGCTTTTATTTCAATCTTCATGAAATTCGGAATGAGCTCGGAGACCCAGATGTATAGATTATAAAGAAAAATTAAAATTTTAACCCAGTAAATATGATTTAAATGGTAATAATAAGGGTGCAAAAATATGTTATTACTATAAAGGGTAAAGTTGTTATTTTCAAAATATATATTGGCTAATGTCATCAAAAATCAAATGTGACTGCCAGACAATTTATATTGGGTGTAAGTTTTACAATTATCATATCATAAAAAGAGTGTATAATTTTTTCAACAATAAAATGATTCTGTAATTGTTAATAATTACAAGAGTCCAAATGTAATTTACTCATAAATTTTTTGTTGTCACAAATGTCTAAGGGAAAGTCTCCTGGCTATTTTAGTTAGGGGAGAGTCGTGGAAAATATAAGGAAACAGAATTTCTCTTAAGGGTACGTTTGGTTCGTGGGATAAAAAGAGATTAGATTAAATAGTCCCACTTAAATTGATTAATCTGGCAATTGGGACAGCAGTTTCTGATGATTAAATACTCCCCCAGATAGTTTTGTCCCCCATATTCGAGACTATCAAAACTCATCTTGGAGGTGGTGCAATTTAGTCAGTCTTATGGTATAATTTACTCCCATTTTATTTCATTGTTTGTATTTTAAGTGAACTATTGAAAATGCCCTCAAATATATATAGAGCTAGTGGTCCCCCCTTGTTCGATTTAAAACCCTACCGACCAACTGTAGCGTGACGGTTTACTCCGATTGAACAAATGTGAGTTTTTCGAGTTTTTTCTTTCCGATCTATTTATATTCCACCATAAATCAGTCAAATGTTCAATCTATGCCTTTTTGTTTGTCTTTTTTAGGTTTATTTTGATTTCTTCTTTGTCAAATTTGTGATTGAGGTGTGTATTTTCAAGTTATTCCTTTTCGATATACTTTTCTATGAACATAAATTGGTCAAATGTTTGATATATGCCCTTTTTTTGGCTATTATTTTGTTTTATTCGAAAAATAAAATAAAATTTCTGGTTGAGGAGTATGTTTTCTAGTTTTTCCTTCTATGCTACTTATATTCAAACCATAAAGAAGAACATATGTTCAATCTTTGGCTAAAAATTCTTACTTTTTGTGGTTGTTTTCCGAAATTATTTTTCAAATTTGTTATTGATGTGATTTTTTCCCAGTTATGGTCAACATTCTACTTATATTCAAAGAATATTTGTTCATATGTTCAATCTATGCCAATAATTTCATAATTTCTACAATTATTTCACAAATCTATAATGGGTTTCCCTTCATTTTTCTGGGCCTGATAATATAGTTAGAAATAGTGTTTGTTTGCCATGTGTGTGTGTGTGATTGGAAGAATAAGGCAAAATATTACATCCAATATTGGAAATTATTAAATAAAATAATTATGAAAAAATAAAAAAAAAATACAAAATAAATGCATAAAATATTAGGAGAAATAAAGAAGAATGTGAAAAATTATTTTATGTCTTATACAACCTATAGATGATGGAGCTCAAATATATACTAAAATGTGTGAAGTGAGTTCCATGTGAGTGTGTGTGATTAGAAGATAAGGTGGGAATTCTCTTAGCCTTGAAGTAGGAAAAAGCTAAATGACGAAGCCTTGTTGGGCGATGGCTATTGCAGCAGCCCTAAAAGGCTTCGTGCAGGAGAGAGAGAGAGAGAAAGGCGGTGGAACAAAAATATAAGAATATATACATATATACATACTGAGGAACTTACAGAATTACTAGAATAAAACAGGGGATAAAGAATTTGTGGAGATGGAGAATGGAGAGATGAGCTACGATAGACATAGAGAAAATGGTTGAGGAGAGAGAAAAATTCAAGGAAGTTGAAACTCAGCCAAACAAGGTTAGTGCCCAAACTTTTATGTCCATTTCAACTTCTGTATGAATTTTTGAGGTGCTATGATGTTTAGTTGAGCTCGTAGATACCCAGAACCATAAGAACACAGAGAAACCACCATTTTTATACCTTCAAAGGTGGGTTAAATCTCGACTTGAACAAAACTGAATTTGATTGACTGGAGTAGAATCTACATACCAAATGGTTCACAAAAATATAAAAATCACGAAGAAAAGGCCTAAAGAACAGTTAGTAACAGCTAGAAACTGAAACCCACCAAAATTGAAAACACAGAAATCAAGCACCAAGCTTGATTCCATGAATGGGGGCTGAAAGCCCATTGAACAAGGATTCCAAATCAAAAAGAAAATCGCAAAAAGGTTGGAAAATGAGGATGTACATTGAAATTGCAGACCTCGCGATAATAGGGTCCAATCAAACCTTAGAGTTTGATTCGTTATATCCAATCGAAGATAATCTATCCAAAAGCTATTTAGAACGGGAAGTAGAGAAAGAAATTGCATGACAAACACAGAAAATTGACTGAATTTCGTAAGGTTAGCGTGAGTAGTGATCGTCTCTATGAAGAAGATGATGAATAGTTCCAGTCGGGTCGGGTCGAGTCTGGTCTGGTTCGACCCGCATATAAACAGATCTTAATATAAGCTAAACGTCGTTGTTATATTTAATGAGGGGTTGATGTCATGATAACGCCTTAGATCGGTGAACCAGTTTGTTCTTGAACCAAATGAACCAATTCAACTATTTGAACTTTAGACTGGACGGTTCAAGTTTATATTTCCTAAAATTATGTTTAACCTCATAATTTTATTTAAATTATGGAATTACCCAAAAAAATATTTTAAAAATCCTTTTAAAATTAAAAAATTACTAAAATGCCCTTAAGCCTAAAATTGGTCAAATAAAGACCAATTAAAATGCAAGAAAGTCTAACCTAACATTGGTGGAATCCAATTTAGGAAATTAATCCTGAAAAATACGAATGGGCAAACTGGAATAATTTCAATTGTGTCTAAACAATTAATTAAGTTGCCAAATTACCAATTGAACTCCGATGACTATGAAAATACCTATCTTAATGTTTTTCGACGTTCCGACCTCAATAACGCGGTCTATTTAGTCAAACGAAGTACCGAAATTACAGATACCAGGAAATGTGAAATTTTCAAACTACCCATAAGAGTTATACGGACTACTAGATAGTCCGAAAAAATATAAAAAATGACATATTTTAATATTTTTGGACACTCTAAACCTAACAGTGAGGTCAAACTAAGCATCTGGGTACATGAAAGTGTAAAATTACAAAAATACCCCTAGACTTAATGTAAGCCCTAGATAGGCAAATTAAGATCCAAAAAAGCCTAAATTTAATATCTTTGATATTTTAGGCCTAACAGTGACGTCCGTTTAGGTAAAATAGAATACCAAAACAAACTAAAAAATAATGAATACGTCCCTAAGGCTTAATAAAGCTACAAGAAAAGTATAGAAAGTAAAGAGGAACCCATACCAACACATATAGGAGCCTTTGAGTCTAAAAATGAGTTTTGTTTAAGATACTTAGGTACTAAAACATGGGTTATGGATGGTAAAATTACCAAACTACCCTTGAGGCTTAATTAGGCAAGAAGATGAACTTAGAAATTGAAAGAGGGACTACCTTACAATTAAAAGGCCCTTTAGACTCAAAAATGAAGTCTATTATGGTGAATAAAGTGTCAAATAATATAAGACATGTAAAGGGCAAATGACCAAAATGACCTAAAGGCTATATTAAGCCACCAAACAAATTATAAAGTGTTAGGAACCCTTACTAAACCCCGTGAGAGAATCCTAAACAGTAAGATTAAGTCAATAAGAGACTAAGAACAATAAGTAAACAAATATTTGAACTAAGATATATACTGATATTGTACCAATGTGTTATGATCCATGATTTAAGATCACCGTGAAGGAAATAGAGATAAGACCCAAGGCAAGTCAAGTAAGTAAGTGATTGTGAACTTTAGATGAGTAAACTTGAACCATGAAATGGAGATTTTTTCCATGAAATATAGTTCTTTTCAGCTTTATGGCACTACATGCAGTTCTTTTCAACTTTATAACATGTTTTAGACTATTATGCTAAATGTTTCAACAGCATGACTATTTTTAGGATACCGAGATAAATATTTGAATTTCATGTTTTTAAATAGCATATCTTTAAATGTTTTATAACATGGATAACTTAAAGAATATTTTGCAAGCATGTTTTAGAATAAAGTTTTATGTGCCTTATGACACTCTGTCGGGGGTGAGAGAACCGGTAAACTTTTAGTAAGTCTTCATATGTGACTCGACTGGGAGTCTAAATCTAGTAAGAGAGGGCCATGTAAGCCCAGAGCTCTGAATTAGATAGAGGTTGCCAATGTGACATTTACTATAGTAACCCGAGCCAATAAATTGGGTAATTTCGTGTAAATTATCGAAGGCAACCTTAATAGAAATACTTTTAAGTCAAATGTGTAACATTATGAATTAAGGTTAATCAAACTAACCTAATTATAGGTAAGGCTAACCCAGGTTGGGTTAGTAAGTGTAGGTGGATAAATACACCGTTGACCTAAAAGAGAAAAATTATACAACAAATATTGAACGATTATTTAATAAATAATTTTAAAAAATATAATAATAATAATAATAATAATAATAATAATAATAATAGCTATTACATTGAAGGTACGATGAGCATAATAATCAGAGACACGTATACATTGTTATATGGCTATACACATACACAAATTATACATGTATATATGTAAGGTATATATGTATATATATACACATATATATACATACATGGTGATATGTATGAATATATGTACATATGTGTATGCACATGTGTGTAAGAGAATACGAGTTGTAACACCCCAACTCCGATTTATTAATAATTAGTTCGCTAATTATTAATTAGGAACAAATAAAGAATGATTATGAAAATTTATCAGAATTTTCTGATAATTACAATGGACCAATAAAATGATTAAGTACACTAAGAGGGAACGATAATGACGAGTGCTAAAATGGATAAATGGGATCGATACGAAAAATTAATTATATATATATATATATATAAAAGAATATCATATGAGACACGAACGGGGACCCACTATTGGCAAAATAAATACTTATGATGCTGAGCCCGATGTTATACTAAATTTATCGGCATTCCATAAGTTAATATTTTTGGAATAGAGATATTAAATATTACCATGTTATATTCCGGAACCTATGCTTAGACACATACACGTATATAGATGGAGAACTATATGAAAACCCATGTATATGTATAATAATAAATATATTATATGGAAGTCTTCATGATTACACATGGGTTTTGTGTTGGACATATCAACATTGGGCCTATTCACTTTGGGCCCATGAGTAACAGGGCTACTGGACATATTGGGCAACAAATTAGTAGGGAAATGGAGAGAACCCAATGGGCTGCAAAGTGGGAAAATCTGGAGAATTCTAGGTTGAATTATATATATATATATAGACATAATTATGTGTACACACCTAGACCATATAATTTGCATGTAAGCCATGTGTATGTTTGAGGGTTACGTGTGACAAATCTGTGGTGTGTGGGGCTAAAAGTGCTCAAGTGTGCTCTGTGTGGGTGTTGATGTAGAGAGAGTATGGGGTGAGCTAGAGAGAAAAAAAAAGAGTGATGTAGAGAGATCTGTGATGAGGGTCTCATCTACATGCAAAGAACTGAGCAAGCACACGACTGCACTGAGGCAACACCCAGGGACCTCACATCGAGCTTTGGATGGAAGAGATCACCAAGGTAAGGCCCTAAAAACTGATTTTTATTGTTCTTCCTTTGAAATCCTTGGATCTGTTCTAGTTCTATTGAGCTGCATGCATGTGTTAATTGACACAAAAAGGACAGTTTTAAGTAACTTGGGAGAGCCTGGGGAAGCTCAAAATGTTTAAACCAGTGAGGAAACTCCATTGTTGAAAGCTTGAAAATGGGTCTGAAACGAGTAAAGTAGAACTTATCCTAGCGACTTAGGACTTAAACTAGGTCTTAAGGGTAACCAGACTCCATAACGATTAAGCTAAAAACATGAAAGGAAAGAAAGGAATTTGGAGTTGCAGTCTTGGGTTCAAATTGGAACTCTTCCGATTAAGGCTTAAACTTTATTTTTGTGAATGGGGGCAGTGATCCTTAGGGCGATATGATCACAACAAGCTAAAAAATTATAAAAAATGGTTAAGAGATGAGGATGTGTGAACCGATTATTCAGTCGCCCATCAAAGCTTGGATCAAGCTTTTGAGCTTGTTTCAAGCCACGAAATGAATGCCAAAATTTTAGTTAAGCCTCCAGAAAGGTGTAAGAGTTGGAAACAATAAAAATCTATGCTTTAAAACCCACGAAATTGAGGAGAAAATTTTAGGGTTTTGTCTGGTTCATGTCTCCCTTGCGAGGAAGACAATGAACAGTACCTCGGGTCAGGTATCGGGTCAAAGAGTGGATCGGGTCCTGACCGTTTAAAACGGACCTCACTTAAACAAAACGGTAAGGTTTTGTTTAAATGAGGCTGATGTCATCACGACGTCAGCATGATGCAAGGGGAGGAAGTGAACCGGTTGGTTTTAAGGGTTCTGGACTGGTTTAATTGTTTGAACCCTAAAACCAGACGATTTTGAACCCTTATTTTCAGAAATTCTATTTTGAACCCCAAATGTTTTTGAAATTATATTTTGACCCCAACTGTTTTGTAAAATTATATTCTGGCCCAGCTTTTGGAAAAACTATGCAATAAGTCCTTGAAAAAATAATTAAATAATAAAATAATTATTTTATTAATTAGGTAAAATTTACTATTTTACCCCTGGACATTAAATATGTCAAATGGAGTCCAAATAAATTAAATAAATAGTGTATTTTCACTATTTCAAGCATTCCAGACTCAATGGCGGAGTCCAATTTGAAAAATTAAGTACCGAAAAATACAGACATGTAAGTGGTAAAATGACTGTACTACCCCTGATGATACATAGGGCCAGATAAAAATAAAAGATAGTCCAAATCAACTATGTCGGACACTCTGGATCTAATGGTGAGGTCTATTTTATGAAACGAGGTCCCAAAAAAAAAATTTAGCTATACAACATGTGAAATTATCAAAATGCCCCTAATGCTATACGAAGTCCAAATAAAGTTCAAATTGGACGAAATTGATGCCAATGGAAGTCCAAATATTTGTGAGCTCGTATATATGATTATATAATGATTCGGGGTCAAAATATCATAAAATTTGAAATGACCAAAATACCCCTGAACACGGTAAGTGCAAAGTAGAAGTCGAATAGAGGTCAATCTGATCTAACAAATTATCATAAGAATAATTATGAAAATCGAAGGGCTAAATAAGATTTCGGAACAGTCAACGTGTAAAACAAGAAATGACCAATGTGTCCCGATAATCGAAAGCAGATACCAAATGAAGTCTAAAAGATTTAAGAATTTATATATGAGAGGTATGAGACATTCTGAGGACCATGATAGGGTCTGGGACAAGAATAGCAAAATTATCATTTTGCCCCTAAAGTTAAATAAGTACTTAACTGATAACAATTTAAGTCCAAAAGACTTAGAACTTCATATATAAGATATACGGGATATTCTGAGGACTATGATAGGGTCCGGGGCAAGAATGACAAAATTACCATTTGCCCCTAAAGGCAAGTAAGTGCTTAATCGACAACGACTGTAGTCAAAATGACTTAAAATATTATTCAGACAGCTGCTAAGCCTGTTTAAGGAATTTAATAACATAAGTTGAAACCCGATGAATGGGTAATAGGCCAATGAACCTAATTAGGGGATCTAATAGACTCCTAAGACGATGAGTAAGACATGAATGAATGAATTCTATTCTGTTTGTAATTAATGATGATTATTCAAGCTATGCAAGGATACGCCTGAAGTATCGAGAGATTATCAGAGTATTTGGAGAATATGACATTAAGAACCGAGGTAAGTAAATCTGAACTTTGTTATGGGGTCCTTCCTCAGCCAGTCACACTTATTTTCATATGCTGCCAGCTTTGTACTCTATCACTACCTAAAGTACTTGATTTGAAGCCAATCTTTTTGTGGTTATCAGTTATGCCTCTTCTCTGGATTTGACTTGCTTGCTTACATTATTGTGAAATTGATCACTGATACTTGAGCATCATTGTACTATTATACCATGACGTGATCTTGAGATAAATCTTGTTATTCCACACACTTCGTGACTTGATGATTTTGTTATTAACTGTTTGGTATTGTTGTAAATCTCGTGTGGAATTTTGTTGATCATAGTAATTAGCATTTACTCGGGGTTGTGCTCAGTCACAATGACCCATCTATTCACAGATTGCGTGGGGGAAAGACCCTTTGGGGTTTGTTGTGTCTTTCGGGACATGTTGTGTGTGTCCTTCGGGACCAGTAAGAAAAGAGCTCTAACGCTTTTCAGAGAGCCCGAGGAACTGTGGCAGATCTGAGTGTGCGTTTTAATGGGGTATGCCGGGCCCCGGGTGATTCACGTATATCTGGGTTGTTAGAACTCAATGATGATTTATTCTTGTAATCGTTGAATGATCATATTCTATGCCCTGTGAATGATCATATTATTGCAATCATGTTATACTTTACTTGATGATCATGTATCTTTGGTACTCGTTGAATGATCATATTCTATGCAAGCATGTCATACTTTTGATTGGCTATCGTAATTGTTGTGGCAGCAGATTTTCATGATTGGCTAGATCCCGGTTGTTGGATTCATTATTGCTATCTCCTTACATCTTATTTTGGGATAAGCCTTTTGGACCCTCGGGTCATTGTTACACATCTTGGTGACTGGCTATGTATTTCTTATTGCTTATTTGGCTATTGGTTATCTGGTATCCCTTTCTTCTATTATTCTTGTGAACTAACCCTGACCCATGGCAAAGCTAGGAATTTACTCACTGAGCTTGTTAAAGCTCATTCCATTTATCTAACATTTTTCAGGTGACAGTATGTGGGGTGAAATGAAATGAGATGACTAGTGGGACTAGTGATGCACCACGATTGACACTAACGATACGAACTCCAAGTCAAAGATTGAACGCAAACACTGTAAGGTCAACTTTAAAGTTATGCAATATAATGTTACATCATTAGTGATGAGATTAGCCTAGTATGTCAGATCATTGTTGTAGAGATTCGAAAAATGATAACAAGTTTTTCATTTTTTCCAGTAGGATATCATTGTTTGTCGGTTTTATCGGTTTTGCATTTTCATGCATCATTTAGCCGTAGGACATGTTTAGAGGCATATTTGGAGTATGTCATAGAAGACAAATGTGCTTATAACGTTATAAGGTAGCTACTGTTTAAATTTTAGCTAAAAAGGAAACCATTTCAAAATTAGACAAAAAGGGCATCCGGGTGGCCCGGGTGGAAAGGGATGATCCCGACCTCAAAAAAAAATGTTTTCTTCTAAGAGTTTTCATTTAAAGTAATTTTATGAATATTGGATAAAATTGAATCTCAAATTGAAGCGTTTAAGAATGAGCTGTAGAGTAACGGGGTTTTCGGGCTCATTAAGGGCAAAATGGTCATTTGCCCTTGCCCCCTCACTATAAATAGCAGCCTCAGTGAGCTGGAGATACAGAAATAATTCTGTATCTCCAGCCTTTCACGTTCTTATAGAGAGCGAGTGAGAAAAGCCCTAGAAATTCAAGAATTCAAGCTGCCGAAACACATATTTCAAGCTGGATTTTGGCCAAACTTTCTTCTGAGAAGTTGTTCGTCTCTACGAGTACTATATCCTCACTGAAAATTTTGGTAGTCCAGCAAACACAGCCACCACAGTTCAAGAAAAACTAATTTTAGGTATGATGTAGTGCTAAGCTAGCAATAGATTCAAGTTCCTTTGTGTTTTTACATGTATTTGAACTGTTGTAAATGTATATCTAAGGTTAAGAGATCACCTAGGAAGTAGCTCCTTTGAAAAGCTTAGAGTTGGTAGTTTAGGAGTATTTTTGTTCTTGTTGATTTTGGGTGATTTCTTGCTTTGTTTGGTGTGTATTTGACAGATAGAATTGTGCCATGAGATTTTCAACCCATGTAATTATTGACACACCTTTTGGTTGGGCCATGTAATGATTTGATGCTTTTATATTTAATAGAATTCGATGCCCCTTATGAATTTATTGAAAGTGTGAAACTTGTGCTTTACATATGTATGGATATATTCAATTATGATGTATACATGTTGTGAGGGTGATGCCTTGAAGTTTAAATTTAACTTTCATGAAATGAGTTATATGATTTGGGATAAGGGACACCATGTGTTTGATCATTTGTCACATTGAACTTGCATTATGAAATCATGGCATCTTGGCATAATGTGATTCCTTGGAAACATGGTATGGATCAGCACGAGGTGCTAGACATTATGAGGGTGTAGATCCTGTGGTGAAAAATCCAAGATTTGGCCGTTGGTACTCCTTTCCATCGGGGACGTACCGAAAAGGAGACATACGTGGCGGTACTTATGCCAGTGGGGAAGGACCATATCATGAGACATGGGTGGCATTGAGCTGCATGTGTGAGTCATGCATATTGACATTGCATAAGCATTGGGGATAACGGGATGTAGCTTTTAAACTGTACACGTACACATGCCACGTCCCTTGAATTTGTTTCTAGTCTTAGTGTTATATTATACCAGCGGTTGAGCTGACCCATTCGTGGGAATTATATTTCAGATGTGGTCCCGGACACTTGAGACTTGTTTAAGTCTTGAAGAGTGGGAAGAAATGGATAGTGTTGAAGATTTAGCCATTGGGGCATATGTTTTCTTTTCTTTTTGGAATGTATGGGCATAAGCCTAATTTGTTGTATTTACTTTTGAGAGGTGTATGAACAATAGGCCTTAGACTTTTTTTTTAAAATGTATGGGTTGTGACCCAATGAAAGCATGATGGTTATGGTTTAAAGGTGTATTCTATGGAAGTACTGGAACTAGTGAATACATGATGTTTTATTTAAATGTATACTACATTGATGTATGTTGGATTATGAGGATTGTGGCCCTCAAGCGAGGGTGGATATTTATGAATTTATAACCATTTATATTGTGGAAATTAGGTGTGGGAAAACACTTAGAGAAACAAAGGAAACTATGTCAAAATTTTTGAAAAACTAAAGTGGGAAATAAATATGTAAAACACCATTTAAATGGTTGGGAAAAGTGTCCAAATTAGGAGGATAACGTCCTTGGGAATTGGGCTAAAAAAATAGGGAAAAAGTGGCCTTTAAAACTCTGGAAAAAAAAATCAGAAAATGAAACATTTGGGTTGTAGCCATGAATAGTCTTTCTGCAGAAAAAAAATAAAAAAACCAACCCAGGCCGCAGCCAGCCGCCCATGCGCATGACCCCCCACGCGCGCGCGAGAGCGCCTGCATGCCGCGCGTGCCCCTGCGCCTGCGCGCGCCCCCGCTTCTGCCTGCCGTGCCCCTCGCGCGCGCGCACGACGCCCTGCCTTGCCCCACTGCAGCCCTGCTGTCCCACCTGCTGTGTTGCCCTGCTGTCCCGCCACTTTTCACCACCCTTTTGGCCACCTTTTTGAGCCATTTTTGAGACACCTTTTGGGCTATGTTTGGCCGATTTTTGGGCCATGTTTGGGCCCATTTAGGGGCTGTTTTAGGGACTTTTGTGGGCCATGTTTTGGCCTTGTTGTGACCTAGATTTCAAGGCGATGTTTGGCCATCCACTAGGGCCAACTTTGGGATGATATTTGACTATTTTTTTGACCATGTCCTAGGACATTTTGGGGTCATCCGAGACATCACTTTAGGGAAATTTTTGGAGATACTTTAAGGCTATTTTAAGAGCCATTTTTAAACATGATTTAAATTGATTAGAGCATTAAGTGGGACAAGCATTTAATTTTAATCTTGGAGGAAAAATTTGAAGAATAATAAGGGGTGTTTCAATTAAATTTACTGGATTGTTATTTCTTTTCTTTTCTTTTATTTCGTTTAGTCGCTCCTCGGGTTCGCAGAAATCCGGGGCGTGACAATTGTGATTAAATGGTACATGGAGACATTCTGATTGTTAATCATTGGAGATGAGTTTAATTAGCTTAACTGTAATAGTGTGAGTTCCACTTTAAGTAATTCATTGATATAGAATGGTTGCATTGGAGCATGTATATTATACTTTAGAGATATTCGGTGACTGATTCTAGACGTGCTCTGATGTGTTTGGATGAGTTGCATTCTTAATTTAAAAAGGTTTTAATTTCCGCTATTTTGACCTACATTTAGAATGAAATTCATTGAAAAGTTCAGAAGTTGCATTTGGTTGGTCGCATTGTCGGTGGGGAAAACTAACAAGGTGGCAATTGGCATCACGGACCTCTAATCCGCATAGGATGGGTTTCGGGTCGTGACACGAGTGGGCATGTGTGTGTGTGATTGGAGGAAAATATGGCAATTTCCTTAACCATAAAGTAATTGGGGGAGCTTTTGAAGGAAGCCCATAGTGGGTGATGGCCACCTTACATGCTATAGAAAGCATGAGGTAGAAAGAGGCAGTGGAGTGTAGGAATATACGTACACATATTCATATACCATCCTAGAAAGAGGCTACGTAAAACAAAATGTGAAAGGGAAGGAAAAACCATATCGATTAAGAAGGAGGGCGAACAACCAGAAGAGAGAGAAAATAAGGTAAGCTTCTCTCACTAAACAATTTTTACTTTTTCTTTAGTTTAAGCAATTTAGATTTCAAATATGAAATTATGGAGCAATATTCAGTAGCCAAAGAATGGAAACGGAGTTTGGAAGACTCCAGAATACCAAACCCGCCATTAATGAACCTCCAAGAATTACCCAGAAATTGAATCGAACCAAACAAGATTTTAATGATCAAAACCTAATCTAGATAGTAAATGGCTCACAAAACCATAAAAATTAGGTAAAACGGGCCAAAGATGTAATAACCCATATTTTTACTAAGGCTTAATACTTTATGTATTCGAATAAAATTAGTTTTATGAACTTATTGAAAATTAAATTGGATATTGATAGTGGTGCGATTTAATATAAATTTATAAATAAAGTTATATAATTGAATTAAATAATTATGGTTGGAGCTAAGTTAAAATATAAATAAATATGTGGCACTAATATAATAATAAAAAGTTTAATTTATTATAAACACATGACCATAGCAAATTCTAACCTCTATTTTACGTATCTCAAATTCTAGAGAGAGAGAGAGGAGAGGGGGGAGTGAGAGAAAGACTATACTATGGAGGATTAAAGAAATTTAATTTTAGAAGAAGGCATTAATGGTAGGGATGACAATTTGCCCCGCCCCGCCCCCCCTAATGGGGCAGGTATGGGGTGCTCATAAACGGGGTTGGGACGGGTTCGGGGTAAGGCTTTTAAAACCCAGTTGGGTTCGGGGCGGGTTCGGGGAATGGTCACCTCGCCCCGACCCCGCCTCGTTTATATATTAAGTTTTTTTTATTTATTTTTATATATATATTATATTTATCAATGAATAACACTATATAAAATTAATTTTAAGGTTTTTTATATTACACTTATATATATTTTTTATATTAGTTATTTTAAAAAAATAAATAAATTTATTTATTAAAATAAAAGTTTTAACTTACTTGAAAAAATATATATAACGGGGTTCGGGGCGGGGCGGGGTGGGGTGAAATCGGGGAATCTAAATGGGGTCGGGGTCGGGGTAGACCTCTAAACGAGGCAGGGCGGGGGCGGGGTTGGGGAAGGGTCACCCCGCCCCGAACTCACCCCGTTGCCATTCCTAATTAATGGAAGTAAGTTTATGATTTTATCAAATTAGTATGACTATTTTATTGTTGTGATTTAGTAAGAAAATTTATGAATTAATTATTAATTTTTGAAATTATAATTTGTTATAATAAAAGAGATATAGAACAATCAAGTTAGGGTTTGGTTTTGAGTATGAATTTAATGGTCTTTGAATAAATTGGAAACATAGTTTTATTACCCATGAAATAAGGTTTAATTTGATATATAATATGCCTAATATGGGGATACATTTAAAGAGATATTAATGATCAAAGTTTTGGAAGAAAACATTGTAACTGCAAGCTTTGTGTTGAGTTTTCTCATAAGTTTAAAAGATTTAATCTAATGAAACTATATGTTTGGATAGATCTTGGAAAAATGATCAAAATCCATATATAACTTGCATTATTTGTATAAGAATTAAGGGAGAAATTTCAGGTCAAGATTTGAAAGAAAAATAAAAATGATGTACTGCTTTAATTGCAGAATTTGGGTGTCAAGAGTTGGAAAAGATGACCACTTTTTGCACAAGCCCACTCTTGAGTCAAAGTGAGTTAGGAAAGTGTCGTTCATCCCTAGTCTAAATTGGAAGAAACAAGAGTCTAAATTATAATACTTGACAACCCCAACCAAGTGGTCCAGGTCCCGAACTCAAAAATTAATTATATAAATTATTATTAATTTTTACTTGATAAAATCTTACTAATTTATGAAAAAATAGTAAACAAATTTAAAAAATTATGGAGCGTGGTAGGAAAATTGTATTTGATATTATGAAGCTATTGGTATAGGAGGTGAGGCTCAAAGTAATGTGAATAATAGAGATTTCACTAAATTTCACCTTATTGTATTGGTTTCTTAATTATTTAAATGTGTGATTAGGTACCTTAAATTATGGTTGTTATTTATAAGTAAATTTGAGTTATTAGAAGTGTTCTCAGATTAAAGATAAGACCATTGGATGATTGAGAACTATGTTAGCTACATGTTTGACCGTATGTTGTGAATTAAACTTAATCAGTTTGGTAGAATTCGAGAAAAATAGAAATTAATATTTAAAAATTACATAAAAATCGTGGAACACTATATGGTTATCATGTAGGTATTTAAAGATATTTAGGCTTAATAGGTTCGCGTAACACTATATTAATTATGGCATGTGTAGTTAAGTCAAGTTTGGCAAACCGAACTAATTGATTAAATATGTTATTGTGAACTATTTTAGGATTGAAATGAATTTGCAAAGGACACTTTTGAAGTACATTATGTGATTTGAGGACTTTGCTTCAAGGTAAAGAAACATACATGATATATCCATTTTTTGAATAAATGCCAAATAAATATTTTCTTATTTCTATTCTTATGAATATTGTTTAAGCAAGTAAATGATTTCAAATTATTTTTAGTTCAAAAATATGTTTTACAAAATTTCGATTGCTTAAATTGATTGTTTGTGAAATGTGTTCTTTATTTATTGATAAGTCCGTTCATAAAAATTATTTTATTTATTAAAATAAGTTATTTTATCAATATGATTATTATCAGATATTTGAATTGTTTTAGTGTGGGTGTGAGCTTTGATTGGAGTCTGTTTTGTGTCACTAGTGGTTTACTACTATTGACAGTTTATTTATGTCGACAGGATATTGTTGGAGTCTAGCCCATGTTAACAGGGGTATAAATACTATTGACTTCCAGTACTAGTGATGTCTGCAATTCCCACTATGGTTGGGAACCATATGTGCTTGTTGTGCCATCAAGGTAACTATTTATGCAAATTTGAAAATATTATTTGTTACCATACTATTTGTTAATGATTTCTTAACTAGAAAATGATATCAATTTTCGTATTATGAATATTGAAATGCTTTCAAATGATATGAAACTTTGTGAAATGCTTCGATTTATAAGCAATTATTTTCTAAATTAATCATGCTATTCGCTTGACCTATTTTGATGTATATTATGCTATGCTACCTTACTGTGCTTTTTGAACTTACCCCAATATTTTTCCCCATAGATGGATAGAGATCAACTTTGAAATCTTTTAGTACAAGGTGCGGTGCAATGGAAAACAATTGGAGATCAATATAGTTTCATCTATTTGTGGTTAGAACTTATTTTAGTAAGATATCTTTGAAACATATAATAATTTTATTTTATAGGTTTTATTATCATTTAGGCTTTTGGAGACAAATTATTTATTATTTGTTTATGAATAGTGAATAGTTAATTGACATTTCTTTAAAGTTTTAGAAATAATCTGTTGGAAATCACCAAAATTGAGACCCTTTGATTTTGGAGCATACAAAAATTGAGCACTAAGCTCAATTTTGAGAATAGGAAATGGAATCCCATTAGGAAAGGATCATATAACAACAAACCTCATTTAAAATGGTCAAGGAATGCCCTAGAAATAGTGAAAACATAGTGTGCACTATTGAGCTTGAAGTTGAGCTCTACAATGAGTTTTAAGCTTGGAAAAACCTAAGTTAAGACATTAGGACTTGATAGATATTGAAAACAAATTGGGAAGAGGTCCAAAAAATGGACAAAATCGTGTATGAAATTCTAGGGTTAACGCAGCTACAATGACTGTCACGCCACGAATTTCTGATCGAAACCCGAGGTGCGACTGACGAACAGAAAATAAATAAAATAAAAGATAATTAAATAGATTTACGAATTTACGACAACTTAAATAGAGTTCTTTATTTTTCATAAAATTTCGGCAGAACCTCCTCTGTTTTTTAGGCCTTTTTCCCCCTGATAATCACAATACATTATATATATATATACAAACACATCACAATCCATCCTCACTCGATGGCCACAATTTATGAAAATTAAATACGCATTCTTTTCCTTTAACATACATACATATAAGATACACTCAACAGTTATCTCCTACATACAGTTTGGGCTTAAATCCCTATATTACAAAAGTACACCCCAAGTGCTATACACTCTTCCAAATTTCATTTCCTCTCTTTTCTCCAAGACCTCTTCTAGTCCCACGTACCAGGAGCTTTACCTGAAACCTGTGCCCACGAATGGGTCAGCGCCAACATGCTGGTATGATATAATGCTAATGCAAGGAACAAAATGTAAGGCGTGGCATGTGCAAGTGTACATCTATCTCTATATGCCTTCTAAATCATCTATGCACGGCAATAATAACAATCCACATGCCTTCCACATCATCTATGCAATATAACGACCATAATCCGCATGCTTTCCAAATCATGCATACCACATAATGGTAATGAATCCATATGCCATCCAATTGTCCATGCAATGTAATGACAATGCACATGAACCACCCACACAACTCTATGCCACATGACAATGCATATGAAACACTCATACAACTCTATGCCACATGACAATGCATATGGAACACTCACACAACTCTATGCCACATCCATGTCCACTCTATGCATGTCATGTCAACACTATGCATGTCATGTCTCGGTTTACGGATCGCTCCCGATGGGTACCCGAGTAACCAACACCTGTTCACGGATCGCTCCCGTTGGGTCGCAAGCATTAATGCAATGGCCAATTTTGGGTTTTTCACCACAGGATCTACACCCTCATAATGTACAGCACCTCGTGCTCAACCCACACTATGTCATCAATGAATTACACTATGCCAAATGCCATGGTTCCACCATGCAATGCCACAATCTCAACAAAACATTTCTTGCCAACCCGTGCAGTATGCTTTAAATAATGCAGCATATTTAAAGCAACAATATCATTCACATCTCAAAACTTTTTCCACAAGCCTGTATGCCATGAGCAGTCAAATTAAACACATGCTCTATTCACAGATTCACAATCTCATTAAGTCACAAAAAATACATAACTCCATAATGCACCAATACATCAAACTATCGCACCTTCCAAAACACATGATATATCAACACAAATATAAGCCAAAACATAATAATTCAAACTCAGAGGTAAGATCCATCTTCACTATAGCGACAAATCATCAAATAATTCAAAGCACATATCAGAGTGCATAAGTTATCAATTCTAGATTCTTCAAGCAAGTATATCCTACGCGATTTCCTAATCATCAAATCAACACATGTACAAATCAATCAACATGCAAATCATTCCTAAACTTACTCCTATTCCTTACTTAGCAAAATATCATACCTGACTAGGGTGTGTCTCAACCCTAGAAAGTTGTGTCCACTAAGTAGTCCAATCAACTGGTGAACGACTCAGTCCTCCTACTGTGGCTGTTTAGAGAGTCCTCGCCTTTCTCTTCGATGTTCCTAAAATTTGCAAACAGGTCTCAAGATATATGTCGCTATATAAATGTATGTCATGCATCAAATTCTTATGTCTCTTTATGTTTGGTATTTCTTTTACTTAAATAAACTCTATCATTGAATCCGGAACGCCGAACAAAGTCGGTTTAACCTTTCGCAAATTCAATTTGGATATCCGTACCTAAAAAGGCAAAACGGTCATTTTGCACCTTTTCGGGTCTTTTCATTTCTCGGGACCCCGTCTTGTAAAACGGACCTCACCATTGATCTTAATAGGTCCGAGACATAAATAAAACACTATTTATTCACTTAATTTGGGTCTCAGTCAATTCACCATTATCTAATTTAGTTAACTAATTATATAATGGTTAATAAAGATTTTACCAAATCAATATTTTGTATTTACCTATAGATATGTCCCTTGATAAAGTGTATTACAATTAAAGATCAGTCTCTAACATAGCTGTTGTCCAGAATTTTCCTCATCAAATTTTCATCCAATAGTTGGGACTCTATTCAAATTAAAATCTGAACTACACTCAATATCTGAACTACATTAAATTTAATAACAAAATTATATTTAAATCAAAAGGCTGTTCCATATCCAAATTAATAGTTAAATTCTATTCTAATTCAATGGCGCATTCCAGCAACCGCACCAGCCTCACTTAATTTCTCATTTTCCCAACAGCTGATTACTTTTGTGACTAAATTATAATTTCTAATATAGATTAAAAATTCAAAGAATCAGATATATATACCTGCCTTTGATTGGGTAAGGCGTTAGAGAGGAAGAAGATCAAGAAATCTTGAGCTTCAGTCGCTCAACAGCTGCTCTGCTCCACACTTCAGCAACCTGGAGCTGTTCCTTGCACCCCAAAAAAAATCTGATTTATACAGTTGTATTTAACCAGCTTGCACAGCCCTCAAGCGATTATACAGAGGTCTATCGAGGTGCCTCGGCAGATCCAAATCAGTGGCCGAGCACTGAACCCGAGATCCCACCTTCATGTCGAGCTCATCACGTTTTTCTCACTGCACCACTATACAATATACACACACATAAATCACCAAGCCATATCAAAATCCTCCGCCCAAACAAAGAGACCCAACCCCCACGCAACGTGCCATCATCGCAAACTGTTAGTGGCGCAAGCAATTGAGATCGTCTGGCAGCAAACCCAATTTCAAATTTGAATTTCCAATTTCAGTTATAAACAAATTTACCGCTTCAGATCTGAGATCTAATCCTGTACGAATTCTTCCGATCTCTTCTATCTTAATCTCGATGCCACGGCCGTTTGAATGTGAATCCTCGTCGGGGTTCCAATCGTGGCCAACCAATACGGAGCAGTTGCCGTGGGTATCCCAAATGTAGTCTTAGTAGAGCACGAAGTTGTCAGTGGAGCACCGAACGGACATGGGATCGGAGCTGCGGTTGTCGCCAAACTCGTCGGCACAGTAATGGCCGAACACAATGGATCAGTCACAACAGACCTATCCCCACGCTCTCCCTCCTCCATACAGCCCCACGACGACGGCGCCGCTTGTTCTCTCTCCATCTCTCTTTCTCTCAGTCGTAACCACCGCTCCCCTTTTTGGATGCCCACGGTTTCTCTCCCTTTCATTTCTCTCCTTTCAATTACATCAAGACCTAATTATATATTATATGTATATAATATCACACCTTCTAGTACACCCACCGACACACACATACACGGTTGCACGACTTTCTCTTTTTCATTTGCTCCCGTTTTTCCCCAGCAACTTCCTCGAAGCTTCCTTGGTTATAATATTCTATATATATATATATATATATATATACAAAATCCAATATATTTATATGTGTTTTATTTATTGCCGTTTTAATATTTTATTTCATAAAATATTAATCTATGAAGACTCGGCATCATAATTATTTTCGCTGTATCGGTTTAATATTTTATTCTGTAAAATATTAAATTACAATATGCCGATAAAGCCGAAAATTTATTCTGCTAACAGTGGGTCCCTGTTAATGCCTTATTTATTTCCACATAATTCCCATAATCTAACTTGAATAAAACTAAAATAAACAAATAATGAAATAATTAAAAAAAAAAAATTTCCCATTTTTCCAGGTCTCTACAATAACGGTCATGCAAAAAGGATGATAAACAATGTTAGGTTGGGTTTGGGTCAATCACTGGTCGAGTTGGTTTGACCCGCTTAAAACGGATCCTAAATTTAAACCAAACGGCATCGTTTTTTAATGAGGGTGTTGATGTCATGATGATGCCCTAAATTGGTTTGATCAATTGGTTTTTGACATAGTTGAACCGGTTTAGTTCCTTTACTCTTGGACCAAACAGTTTAATTAAAGAATTTTTTAAAATTCTATTTTTTACCCCCCAAATTCTGTATAAATTATGAAATTACCACAAAAATTAATTTTAAATCCTTTTTAAAATAAAAAAATTACTAAAATACCCTTAAGCCAAAAAATAGGTCAAATGAAGGCCAATTAAAATGCAAGAAGAGTCTAACCCAACAATTTTGGGTGTTCTAAACCCAATGGGGAAGTCCACTTTGGAAAATTAGACCCCAAAAAATATGAACGGACAAACTAGGATAACTCTAATTATATCTTAATGTATTAATTATGCTACCAATTAAACCCCCGATGACTATGAAAGTATCTATCTTAACATTTTTCGATGTCCTGGACTCAATAGGGGGGTATGTTTATCCAAACAAGATACCAGAAGTACAAATGCCTAGAAATGTGAAATCCTCGAACGTGGTCCTGCATGAAAGTCTAAAATTACAAAAATGCCCCTAGACTTAATATAAGCCATAGATAGGAAAATTAAGATCCGAAAAAGCCTAAATTTATTATCTTTGACATTTCAGATCTAACAGTGATGTTCGTGTAGGAAAAATAGAACACTGAAATAAATTGAAAAATGACAAATACGTTTGTAAGACTAAATGAAGCTACCAGTAGAGTACATAAAGTAAAAAGAAGCTCATACCAATGTATATAGGAGCCTTTGAGTCTAAAAATGAGCTCCATTTGATATAATTGGGTACCTAAGACACGGGTTATGAATGGAAAAATTAGCAAACTACCCTTGAGACTTAATTAAGCAATTAGATGAACTCAAAAACTAAAATGGGACTACCTTATTGTTAAAAGACCCTCTAGACTAAAAAATGAAGTCCGTTAAGGTAAATAAAATATCGTACAATATAAGATATGTAAACAGAAAATGACTAAAATGCCACTAAAGGCTAAAGTAAGCCACACGATGAACTACGAAGTATTAAGAATCCTAACTAAAGACCGTGAAGGTATCCTAAATAGTAAGATTAAGCCCATAAGAGACTAAGAACATTAGGTAATCAAATATTTAAGCTGACATATGTACTGATATAGTAAAAATGTGTTTTGATCCATGATTTAGGGTCTTCAGCAAGGAAATAGAGATAAAATGAATGCAAAAGTGTGTCACGCCTCAGGTCCCATAGACCTTAGATTGAATCCTATTCCAAGATTTAATTAATTTAATTGAAATGTTTCACATGGTTACATTTAGGTCATCCCAGTAATCAACCTAGATTCGAAGATTCATAACACCAAGACCACTTATAAAGTGTATTTAAAACTACATCCACTTGATAATATACTTAAAAAAATTCATTTTAGCCACAATAAATTCTAGTTTTCCTTTGAAATTAATGAGATAAGACTCTTTGAGAATATCCTTTGTTAATATCACTTTTTTAAAAATCCAAATTTGACCTCTCCTTACTATAAAATTTATTATTACTTTTATATAGGTAATTTGGATCTGAAAACATTTTTAAATGAAAGTACATTTTGAGATCATCAATTTGGACACAAATTTCACCTAATGTGGTTGAGAAATGAAGAAGTTATGGCTCTTACAAGATTAGATAGTGTTTTAGTCAAACTGGTAGACCAACCGGTTGTTCACTTGGTGTTCTGGACGTCCGCTTGAGTGTACCAGTAGTGTAGTACACTTTAAACTATTTTCCTAACATTTCTATTAGCTTGAACAAACCATACTTGCGACCGAATCTCATACCGAATGTTCGCTTGGTCCGTAGTGATAACTCTATTACTCAGCAATTTTGCTCTGTAACTAACTCATCTTTAAAACTCCATATCTCTCAATTCCCTTATCACTTCTTCATGAAATTTTATAGGTATATTCTAAATCAAGTCTACTTTCATTAAGAATTGGAAGCACCTAAAAATGTTACCATTTCTCCATATATGGACCAAACAGTCCCTTATGGTAAAAAAAATGACACTAGTTTAGTAATTTAGTCATAACTCACTCATTTTAGACCCAATCAAGGTCATTTTTATGTCATTTTAAAGTCAAGAGACAAGTATTTAATTATATAGAGGTCTTATAACTTGATTCCAAAAGACTAAATAGAATTACTCTTTACAAATGGGCTGTTATTTATGGCATCCACCTAAGAAATTACAAATTCAACTATTTGTACACATTAATATAACCACAGTTTTTTCATACACATATCAACCATCAAGATGGTTAATTCACATCATAAAAATATATCTACTAATGGTTCCATACATACAACCATTATCATGCACAATTTCAAATGTTTTACTTAGTTACATGCCAACAACAAGGAGTTCTAATGAAACTCTTCAACAAGGTTCAACACTTGGCTACATTAGGGTAATTTCTTCATAAAGAGAAAAACATCAAGTGTAGGTGTCCTTCAAGATTCCAAAGCATCAATTATCCCAAAGTGGTACCGAACATGGTGGTCTTCATTTCATGGGCTCCTCGCCTGCTCCTGCATTTAGTAAGGGTTAATACAACGGCCCCAGTAAGAAAATCTAAAAAAGGTAATAACATGTGGTGTCATATGTATACTTGTGCGTATGTAGTGACATCCAAGTGATCACCGAGCATGCTTTGACAATAATAAAAAAGATTCAAAGATCATCAACATTCATATCCCAACATATGTAAGCATTAAAGAGAGAAACATTAACCAAATCCAACAAGACATGAACAAGTTAATTGGAGTTCATGTTTTATTCAATCATTCCCAATCTTAAAGTTTTCTATTTTCAATATTCCATGGTCATTCAACCCAAGTTCATGTTCAAAATGTCTTGTTTAGTTCATCAATGAGTTAAATATTCTTAAGATTTCACTCAAGCATTATTGATTCACAACGAAAACTCATTCAAACAACTCTACAAACACATAGTGTGCAATAGATAATATTATACATAACACATACAAACTCACTTTGTGATTTCACCAAGCAAAGATTTTTGTATTAAGTCAAGAGTACATTTGACAACAAGATAAGATAAAAATAAGTCAATCCATAGCAAGAATGCATCCAATACATAGATATTCAACATGCATGCAACATCTTATCTATTAGTGCAAAAAATAAGTGATTCTATAACATGAGATGATATAATAAGTTGACAATCTACTTGCACATGTTCTATACCAAGGTTTAGAAATTCCTACCTCAATTCTCTTGAGTTTTGATGAAGACCGCAACTTTGCCCTTGTTGATTTTGGAATGGATTCTTCAAATCTCTAACTTTAAGCTTGAGGGTTAAAGTGCCAAAGCTTCAATCTTTGTTCAATCATCCAAGACCAATTCCTTATTAATTCTTCAATATCTCTGCAATCCCTAGCTTTCCCCCCAATTTCCCATCTCTCTTTCTCTCCCACTGTTTTATGAATTTGTGTGTTTCTAGTGTGTGTGTGTTTGGTATGTAGGGTTTTGGTCTTATAAGACCAACTATGAGCCTTGACAAAATTCCTTTTCTTCTTTTTCTTTTTCTTTCTTTTCTTTTCATTCCATGCCATTTTTCTCTTTTCACTTAAGTTAAGAACACTTAACTTATTTAATTACACACTAACTCATCTTAGCGTAAGCATATTCATACTATATAATCCACCCATGCATTTATTTTCTCTTTTCATTGATATTACTATCAATATTTTAAATTTCATATATTAAGAAAATTTTGGGTCTTTCTAAGACAAGTCAAGTAAGCAAGTGATTGTGGACTTAGGACCACATGTGAGTAACTCTAAACCTTGAAGTGGAGACATTTTTCATGAAATGTAGTTCTTTTACAGTTTTTTGACATATTTTAGACTACGATGCTAAATGTTTTAACTCCATGACTGTTTTCAAAAT
Organism: Nyssa sinensis; assembly: GCA_008638375.1. Lineage (NCBI taxonomy): Eukaryota > Viridiplantae > Streptophyta > Magnoliopsida > Cornales > Nyssaceae > Nyssa > Nyssa sinensis. The sequence goes on along the minus strand of CM018037.1, from coordinate 9,906,063 downwards.
ACTATGATGAATGTTTGAATAACATGCTTTCAAGTAGCATCTCTTTAAATGTTTTATAGCATGGATAACTTAAAGAATATTTGCAAGTATGTTTTAGAACAAAAGTTTACTTGCCTTACAAATGTAAGAACACTTTATCGGGGGTTAAGCCGGTTATCCATGGGAACCCTACTAAGGGTAAAGAGTCGGTAGACTTTTAGATAAGTCTTTATAAAAGGTTATATATCCCATGAGCTTTAAATTACAATATGGTCTCTATGGTGACAACTTATAGTCCTATGAGACAAAACTTATAGATATGGCATGTATTGTTTTGATTACTACTTTTACAGTATCATAATTCATGAGATGATGTTTTATATTGAAAAATTATCTGGCATAAAACTCTTGCATGATTTTAAGTAAATATCTTGCAACTCTCAGTCATATGTTTATATTTAAAGAATGCAAGAAACTTTTAATCTAGCTTATTTTAAACTACTATCCATAAAACTTAATTAAGTTTACGAAAGTTATGAAAGGGGTTTATAGAAACCTATGATAGGGGACTAGTGTTACTTATGAGCTTTTCATTAAGCTTATAGGGTTTTATCATGTATATTTTCTGAAATGCCTAAGAAGTTATAGATCCAGATAATAGTAAGTTATGATGAGTAAATACTCTAGCTAGAAGAAGATTAGTATCCCAACCATAGATATAACAACCTCGAGTGACAGATAACAAATTGATGTGACACCTTGGAGTAAGAATAGAATGTGAACGATGTTCATCGATATTGTATAAGATCACATACTCATGTGTAATGTAATGTTGGGGTAATATTATTGTATCTCTAATTACTTATGCTCTGCTAAGTTTGACTGCATTCAAACAAAACTTTTTACAGACTCAGATTTTTGTTACATAACTTTATATGACTGAATGCAATCTACTTGGATATGTGAAGATGCTTCGGTTAGACATGTCATAAATATGCTAAACAGAGTTAGTGTATTGGCGAAATGCCTAATTGGCCGATCACTATCCCTAATCTACATAGGGTGGAGTTTGGGGATGTGACATTTACAGTTCTCAAGGACTTAGCTTATGAGATGTTTACCACAAAATATTTTTACAGCTTCAGTTTACACGTCACCATGTGACAACCTATGGTCTTAAGGGACAAAAGTTTCGAGAAGGTGTGGCATGTTTTATTTGCTCACAAGTATCTGATTTATCTAGAAAAACTGTCTGGAATAAACTCTTGCATGATTTCATTTAAATATCTTGCAACTCTCGGTTATATGTTTATGTTTAAGAATGATAGTAACTTTCAATACAGATCTTTTCTATTGCTATCTATGAAATTTTTAAGAATTGTCAAAGTTATGAGAAACGGGTTTTCAAAAACTCATAATAGGGGACTAGTGTTACTCATGAGCTTATTTGTAGAGACCTGAAAATTGAGGATAAATTTATCATTTTTGCCGGTAGGGCACTATTCATACACCATTTGCCGGTAAGACACTACACATGCATATGTGGACATAAGTCATATTTAGGAACATATTTAGAGAATTACATAGAAGAGAAATATGTTTAGAATATCAAAATAAACCTCCTGTAAAACTTTGAGCCTATTCGGAGACATTTTCAAAAATTGGACCAGAAGGGCATCCGAGTGGCTCGGGTGGATCCGGCCAAACCCAGCCACAGGCATGTAATAACCTCAAAATTTTTTTTTTATATATATAAAATTTTGTTGGTTATTATTATTATTATTATTATTAAAAATGTGAAATGAATGTAATGTGTATATTACTATGGATGCATGGGTGTTATATATATATATGGTATGTATATGTGTGGGATATTACATGTATATATGTATAGGTATATGTACATATAATAGTGCATGTGTGCACTGTGTGTGTGTGCAACAGGTCTGGTGTGTGTGTGTTAGTGACAGACCATGTGTGTGTGTGTGTGAGGTGTCGTGTAAGTGTGTGTCTACAGTGTGTGTATATGGGTGAGATATATAGGTGGATATATAGGGCAGCTTTGCATTTAATGCAAAGCTGCCTTGTAGGAAAATTTGGGTGGCTGAACAGAGGGGAGAAGGGTCAAGGAAAGGGGCTGTGCAGGGGGTGACGTGAGAGAGTTGATGTGTGAGTTTATATCTTGGTCTCGGTTAGGAGGAGAGAAAGGAAAGAAAAATAGAAAGCAAGAGAGAGAGAGAGTTCTGGAAGGGAGAAGAGATTTTGGGAGCTTGATTCAAGCTTGGAACCAGAAGGTGGAGGAGGTGCACGGCTAGAGAGAGAAACCCAACAAAAACCGTAAGTGACCCAGTTCTGTATTTTTTTTTAAGCATGATAATTAATTTGATGTATAGGATCTTAAAGAGCATGTTGTAAGGTTCATTTTGCAAAAAGAATGAAAGAAAACGATTAAGAAATGAGAGAGAAACATTGAGTTGCAGGTCACGTAGGATAATCGGTTGGGTGGAAATTTTTCGTTTAAAACTTGGTTTTGGGAATGAGAAATTGTTCCTCCATAGTGCAGAAACACTTTAGGGTAAAAATGGAGATTAAACCGTGACCAAAAGGTCACGAAAATGAAAGAGTAGGGTCTGTCGGAGTGTTGACCGGAATCTTTGAACCCTATTTCGTGAAAATCTAGTGGCTTAGATTCAAAACCAACCTTAGATATGGAATCTATGTGAAAAACCGAAGGGAACCACATTCAGAAACCTTGAAAATCTCACCGAAAAATGTCGCCGGCACCGAAGAAGGCGCCGAAACCCTACTGGTGTCTCGCCGGGAAAACGGGGAAGAAGGGGCACTGTTCGGGTCCGGGTTGGGTCAGGTCCGGGTTCGGATCAGGCCAAGGGCAACCCGCCCCTACCACGTGTCGGTCGCAGGTTTTAAATTAAATGGGGATAGGGGCTGTTTGGCTATGGGGTTGTGAGATTGAAATTGGAATTAAATTGAAAACAGGGATATCCTATCCCTGTTTCGGGGTTAGCCACTGTTTGGCTATCCGAATTAAGAATAAGAGAATTGGAAATTACAAACTAACCCCTGTACTTTTTGAAATTCAAATTGAAACCCCAGAACTTTAGGAAATCTGATTTTGACCCACAGAACTTTTTACTAATTATGTTTTGACCCCTCCTGAATAAAATATTAATAAAATATTAAATTAATTTAATTAATTAAATTATTTAAATATCCCAAATTAATCCGAAGCCCAAATGAGACAAGCCATATATGTATTTTGACTATCTCGACCATTCTGAGACCAATGGTGAGGTCCGTTTTACAAGACGGGGTCCTAAAAAATAAAAGACCCGTAGTAACCTTTAAAATTACCAAAATGCCCCTGAATTGAAGCACAGTCAAACGAACTCCGAATTAAGTAAACAAATAGTGAAACTTTATTATCTCGAGCATTCCGGACTCAACCGTGGAGTCCGATTTGTGAAAAGAGGTCACGAAATGTAAGGACCCGTGAAAAGTGCAAAATGACTGTTTTGCCCTTTTGAACCCAGATGTCCGAATTGAGTTCTACGAAAACCTAAACTTATTTTCTTCGACGTCCTGAACTCAATAGAAAAGTTTAATTTAGCAGAATAGAAACTTATAAAATAAAGACATAAAATTTATTGAATAGTATCATTTAGGAAACAAATGAACTAAGTCACTTGTTATGATTTTAGGGACACGAAAAGGCAAGGAGAAGGCAATCTGATCCTTCCACATTCTCACTACTAGCCACTACATTACGAGCGTAGTTTACTTGGGTTGTGACTAACCCGTCAGGTATGGTGTTTTGCTAATGTTAGAAATGAAGTTAAGTTAGGAATATTTTGTGAATGACTAAAATGATTTATGTGCTTATTTGGAATGTGTTTACTTGATAATTTGAAGTTGGTTGTTCACATGTTTATGTGTTACTTGCGTTCTTTGAGAGTTTAGTGAAGTGAAGAATATGAACTATGATATATGGACACATGAGATATGCATACATATGGAACTGACTGATGATTTATATGTTATTGTCTGAGCATGCTATACTATTGAAAACCATGTTCATTGAGATTACATTAGCATATTGGCATATGGTGAATCCTTGAGAACATGGCGTGAGTTGAGCACGTGGTGCTATGCATTATGAGGGTGTAGATCCTGTGGTGAAAAACCCAAAATTGGCCATTGCATTGGTATTTCGATGCCATCGGGGAGTACCCGTAAATGAGACATGGGTGTGGCATAGAGTTGTGCATGGGTGCGTCATGCATACCACTCATAGATTACTGCGATGCTTTGAATGACATTTAGATATAAATGTACACTTTGCACATGCCACGCCTTAGCTTTATTTCTTGCATTAACACTTCATCATACCAGCAGTTGAGCTGACCCATTCGTGGGCAACATTTTTCAGATGAGGATACTCCAGCTACTTGAGACTTAATGATACCTTGATAGGATGAAGCACTTGGTATATTTTTGGTCCATGGGACTTATGTTTTGTAATGTAAGGGCTTAAGCCCGAATGACCTATGAACAATGCAGTTGTGAAATGTATTTTATGTTTCTGTATATATTGATGGGAATCGAAGCATGTTTAGTTAAATTTGTTTAAGTTGTCCTTTATTTTATTTTATTTTCTGTCTCATCAGTCGCGCTTCGGGTTTGCAAAAATTCGGGGCGTAACAAGGCAAAATTTTTTTTTTTTTTTAAATTTTCATTAAAAATAATTTTAAGAACTTTGGCTAAAAAAAATATCAAATTGAGGCGTTTCGGGATAGGTTGTAGTGTAACGAGGCCCGAACTCATTAAGGGCAAAAGGGTCACTTTTCCCCCTTTGCCTCTTCACTATAAATACAGCCCCTTAGTGTAAAAATTACATATTTTTGGTCTGAGGAAGAGTAGAACACGTTCATGGAGAGAAAACGAGAAAGAAACCTAGGTTTCTCCAACCTTCAAGCTTCCAAAACACATTTCTAAGTTCTAGGCTTGGATTTTCATAAGACTTCCTTCTAAGAAGTTGTTCCCCACACCAAGGACTACATTCTCACCTATCGGTTAGGCTGCACAGCGAACACAACTCCCAAGGGTTGAGAAAAATCCTTTTAGGTATGATATTTTTCTAAGTAAGGAATATGATTAAGTTAAGGAGTGATTTATATGTTGATTGAATGATTCATATGCTTATTTGATGTTAGAAAATCACTTAGGACATAGTTGCTTTGAAAAACCTAGAGTTGATTGTTTATGTACTTGTGTGTTCTTTGTTATTCCTTGGGAATTTGGTAAACTGATATACATGAACCATGACTATATGTATAATCCATTATGTTCTAGCTTATGTTCATGTAGACAAAATCTTGTAGTTGGAAAGTTATGATTTATTCAAGGTGTTGGTGCTTTATGTATTTTGTAATCTTAGAGAATTTGTCAAAGTGATGAACATGTAACTTGTTTATATGTTTGATTCATTGCATTTTAGCTTATGTTCATGTAGAGAAACTCTTGTGGTTTGAGAGTTATGATTTATTTTATGTGTTGGTACTTTATGTATTTTATGATCTTTGAGAAATTGTTAAGGTTATGAATATGTAATGTGTTTATATGTATAATTGATTGGATTACATGCTAGATTGATGTAGATAAAGTTTTATGGTTCAAAGGTTATTGTTACTTTAAGTATATTGTATTATTTGAAGCATACTCCATGTGTTTGATGAAATGCTTCATTGAGATTGCATTGTTGCATGGTGAAATCAAAGCATATTGGCATATGGTGAATCCTTTGAAAACATAATGTGGGTTGAGTACTTGGTGCTATGTATTATAAGGGTGTAGATCAAGTGGGGGAAAAACTCAAAATTGGCCATTGCATTTGGGACTTGCTGATCCAACAGGAGTGATTCGTAAACTGAGACATAGGTGTGGCATAAAGTAGCATGTGTGCGTCACGCATATAGCCATTACATTGCTTTAATGAATTGGAAGGGCATATAGTTTATAAATGTACACTTGCACATGCCACGCCTTAATTTTGTTCCTTGCGTTAGTATTATGTCATACCAGCAATTGAGCTGACCCCTCGTGGGATATCATATTACAGATGAGGCTTCCGGTACTTGAGACTTGATGAAGTCTTAAAGGAAGGAGAGAAAGGAACCTTGAAGGATATTTGACCCTTGCGGAATATTTGTATGTATGGGCATAAGCCCAAAAGACTAGTATTTCAATGTGGATGAATGATGAACTATAGACCTTGAATCATTTTGTAATGTAAGGGTTTACAACCCAAATGACATGTGGTGTACTTTTGTTAAATGTGTATCAAATGTGTATATATATATATATATATATATATATATTGAAAGAAATGATATGTAGGGTATCTCTGTTCAATGAGCATCTTATGTATATATTGAGACAAATAGATGTGTATGTTGGAAACAAGGGATGTATGTTTAATTTACATGAATTGTGGCTACTAAGTGAGGGTGGGTTGTGACATACTTATACATATGAAGAATTGCAAAATATTAGATGGAAAAAATGCTTAGAAAATAAAGGAAATCATGTCAAAATTTTGTGAAATTAAAAGAGCCATTAGATGTGTAAAATGCCCATGAATAAGTGAAAAAAAGTGCCACAAAGTGGGGATTAAAAGCCTTGAGAAAATAGGCTAAAACTAGAGAAATTTAGCCATAGCCATTACAGTAAAAATTCAGAAACAGGAAAAATCATGTTGTAGCCATGAACAGTAAAATTGCAGAAAAACAGCCCAGGCATGCCAGACTTGCCCATCTGCCCACAGCCGCACGCCCTGCGCGCGCACGCCCTGCGCCCGCACGCCCTATCTCCCACGCATCCGTGCGCCCCTGCCTTGCCTGCCGCAGCGTGCCCTTGCTGCGCCCACGCGCGTGCCTGTGCGACCATACTGCCCAGCCACCTGGCAGCCCATGACAGCTATCCTTTGGCCACCCCTTTTTGAGGCATATTTGACCCTCCTTTTGAGCTACGTTTGGACACCCTTTTGGGCCATGTTTGGCCAATATTTAGGTTATGTTTGGCCACTATTTTGGGCTATATTTGGCCACTCTTATGGGCCGTGTTTGGCCACTCGGACTAATTTTTGGTAGACTTTTTGATTTATTCTTGGCCTATGTCTTAGGGCCTTTGGGGCTCAATTGGGCCATTGTTCCAAGGCGTATTTAGTGACATTTTTGGGGGCGATCTTGGAGGACATACTTGATCATACCTTAGATTAATTTTGACCATTGGTTAGGGGAGATGTTTGACTATCATTTGAAATCCACTTTGAGTAAGCCTAGTAGCAAGTTTCATTTTAAATTTTGGAGAAACATGGAGAAATGGATAAGTAATCAAGCAAATCTATTTAATTATATCGTTTATTAATTCTTTTAATTCATTCCCATTCACTCCCTGGGTTTTTGAAATTCGTGGCCTGACATTATCATTAAGCTCACAGGGTTTTATCTTGTATATTTTCAAAAGACTAAGAAGTTACAAATCTAGATGTTAGTAAGCTATGATGAACATAGACTCTAGCTAATAGAGGATTAGTATCCCAACAATGGAGATAGCAACCTCAAGCGACAGTTAACAGATTGATGTGACAACTTAAAGTAATAGTAGAATATAAAAGATATTCATTGATGATGTATTAGTTCAAATACTCATGTGTAAAGTAATGTTGGGCCCATATTATTGTAACTCTGATGTTATGTTACTTATGCTCTGTCAAGTGTGACTGCATTCAAACACAATTTTTTACAGACTCAGACTTTCGCTGCATAAGTTTATATAACTTAAATGCAATTTACTTGGATATGTAAAGAGACTTTGGTTAGACATGTCATCAATATGCTAAACAGAGTTAGTGTATTGGAGAAGTGTTTAACTAGTTAGTCATTGAGGGAGAAGAAGAAGAAGAAGAATGAGAAGAAAGAATGGGAGAAAGAAGGTGTGCATGCAAATCTAAACCAGACCCAAGGAACTTAAAAGATCAAAATCGAATCCAAAGAGAGGGAGGCTTCATAGTTGGAGGTAAAAACACAGAAACAAAATTCTCTCTCTAAGAAAATCTTACTATTAACATGTTGTTTAATGGACTTAAAATGCACGCATGACTCATTTTAATATTATATTACGACTAAGGAGTGAGAATAAGACCTAGAAGAGCCTTAAACAGTAGGGATCACAAAATCTGCCATTGATGAACAACTTTAAGATTGGGTTTAAATCAACTTGCACGATACCTTATTTTGTGTATTGGGGATTAAACTAGACCCCATGAGGGTCACAAAACTAGTGTTCCGTGAATATGAAGCTCAAGGATGAGCCAACAAAAAATGAGTTTCACGTTTCGGTTTTGAAACCGAACCTCATGAATCAACCATAAAACCTAAATTTTAGAATGGAGAGTGAAACCTCTTGACAAAAGGAACACAATAGGCCAAACCATGCATGAAACAATGAAGAAATAAGCATGTAGTAGGCGATTTACAGTCGCCATTATGGGAGCTCGAACCAAGCTTCTAGACTGTTTTGGGGCATGAAATAAACACAAAAGAGAATAAGGGTTTTAGGGAAGTTGATTGGGATGGAAAATAGATTGATTGGATGCGTAAAACGTCACAAAATAGGAAAGAAAGCTTAGGGATCTCATTGCTACAGTAAACCATAATTGGTAGGGCGATGAATAGTGTTGGGTCATAGGTCAGGTCTTCGGATTTGGGTCTCGTCCTGATCGTTTAAAACGAATCTCAACTTAAAACAAAACGTTGCCTTTTTGTTTAATGAAGCTGATGTCATCGTGACGTTAGCATGATGTAGTGAAAGGTAGTGAACCAGATGGTTTTTAGGAGTTCTAGACCGGTTCAAATGATTGAACCCTAAACCAAACGATTCCGCACCCTCATTTTTGAATTCTGTTTAGAACCCCAAAATTTTCTGAAATTAGTTTATAACCACCAAGACTTTCTATTAAATTATGAATTAGCCCAGAAAATAAGTATAAATTATTTTTAAATCCATTTTAAATTAGAAAAAAGTACCAAAATGTCTTTAGACCAAAAATAGGCCAAATGAAGGCCGATTAAAATAAAAGAATAGTGCAACCTAATATTTCTGAGCATTCCAGACTCAATGGCGGAGTCCAATTTGTGAAATTAAATCTCAAAAAATACGAACAGACAAACTAGGGTTATTTCAAACACGTCTTAATGATCAATTAAGTGATCAGCTGGATTCCGATGACTATAAAATACATACCTTAACATTTTGGGACATTTCGGACCCAATGGTGGAATCGATTTTGGGAAACGAAGTCTCAAAAATTTAGACATGTGAAACGTAAAATTATCATTTTACCTTTAATGATACTTGGAGCCAATTAAATATATAAGGCAGCACATCTGGACTATTTTGGACCATTCGAACTCAACGGAAGAGTTTATTTTAGCAAACGAAGTACCAAAAAATATGACACGTAAAAGTATAAAAGTATGAAAATGCCCCTAGGCCTAATATAAGTCACAAATGAGCAAATTAAGATATGAAAAAGCCTAAATTAATTATATTTGATATTTCAGACTTAATGGTAATATTCCTTTGAGAAGAACAAGACCCGATAACAAACTAAAAAATGACGAATACGTCTTTAGGACTTTATAAAGTTACCAGAAGTCTAAAAATAAAATTAATAAGTCCACATAAATGTTATAAGGACCAAATAGACTCAAAATAAAGTTTGAATATATAATTCATAAACGAAAAAATATAGAATATTAAAGAGGGTAAATTACCATAATGCCCTTGAAGGGCCAAATAAGTTAGAAGGCATCAAGGAACCCTAAATGGGAAATTGAAGACCCTTAATTGAATAAAGTAAGTTCATAAGAACTTAAAACATTGAATAACAAAGTTTGAGACTAGAATGAATACTGATTCATTATGCCATGTATTTTTGATCTGTGATTATAGGATCACCCAAACGATGGAAAATGGAAAGAAAGTTACGGGATAGCTAATATGGTAACCGCATGGGAATGCAATGTTAAGAACCCAATGTAAGTAAACCCGAACTCTAACATGTGTTAATTCCCAGCCATGTCATAACGTCATTTCCTTTATGCTGCCAAATTTGTACTCTTATACATGCCTAATACTTATTGACTCCACAATTTGATGTTTGTTCTATATTATGGACTTGTTGTGAAATTGATTGCCAATATCCTATATGATTAATTGTCCACTTCTATACTTGCTTGGATATTTGAAAATTTTTATGCCCTTCACTGTTGAGGATATGTTATTCCATAAATATGTACATCGCTTGTGGAATTCTGATGACCATGGCATTATTAATATGAGTGCCTAGAATTGTGATCTATCAGAACATCCATTTGATTCATAGATACTTCTGGACCTACAGGTCGAAGTCCATGGAGGATATGATATATGTATACAGCTCTAGTGTTATCCAGTGGTTCGAAAGGGAAGTGGAACTGGATGAGTACTTCTGAGGGTATGCCAGGCCCTATCTGTTTCAACATCTATTCTGCTAGTATTCATATCATTCATTGATATTCTGACAATGCACTCTCTAATTATTGATATGCTTGCTATGCTTGTTTTTATTATTTGATGATGTATCCTTATTTATTGATACGCTTGATTGATGGTATGTTTTGATTACTGATATGCCTTACAAGCCTATTATCTGATCCGATTTGGCTATTTGTGATACCTTATGAATTGTGACAGCTAACTATTGTATAAGTTAAGTCCCCATTATTGAATTGTCATTCGCTTGTATCATATTATCATGGGACGTGCTTGTTAGACGCTTGGGTCATTTTTGTTGTTCCACATTTTTGGTGATTGGCTATTGTATTACCATAACCTTTGCTTGTCTTTGATTAAACTTTTTTCTGCACTGACCCTAACCCATGGCAGAGCAAGGGAATTTACTTACTGAGTTAAGTTAGCTCACTCCATATTTATATCTATTTTTCAGGTAGCTCTATAAGAGAAGGAACAAAATGGGGTGAATGGTGCAACTAGTAGAGCTAATGACGAGCCTGCGAACAATATTGATGATGTGAATTCCAAGTTATGATTTGAATGCGTACTCTGTAAGGCTGATCAGATAATAGGTATTTGTAATATTGTATCATTGATAGAAGTTGTCACGACCTGCAACCCACCCTTTACAGATTAGTGGACCGCAACCATCCGACCTAACCTTTTCACCGAACCAAATGTATTCATCCTGTTACACTATCATCAGTGTTACTAACATGTAACCACATACATCAATATATATATAAACATAGAGGAAGACATCAAGTAAAAGGTTACATGTACATATCATTCTGTCAATACAAAAATACAGCTTGTAAAATTTCTAATGCATCATCTCGTCCCTAGGACGTGAATACACGGGAGTGCTACAAGACTGTACTACTATTACCATTATTTGCCAAAAATGTCCAACCTATAGCCGCAGCCTCCTACGGTCTGTCCTCTGTGTCTGTCCCTGAAATCAACATATAAGTTTGGAGTGAGCTAAACTAAGCTCAGTAAGTAAGTCCCCTACTCTGCCATGTGTACATGATTTGGAAAGAAACTAAATAATCCAATAATAAGGATATGATAGCCAGTAAATATCATAACAAAAATCATAGCTCATCAATGAATATCAAATGACTAGGAATACGGATGATAATCGTAGAACATCTAGTCTAAATCAAATGATCAAGAATATAGATAATAATCAAAGGCCATCTAGTTTGAATGACAACATTATATGCTACAAACAAAAGCTGTCAAATACATGATCATAGTAAGTACTCAATAAAAGCTGTGCAACTGCCTGATCATTCATACATGAACATGATCATACTATGAATCTCAATAAATAGATAGTGATGTCAAAACTGGTGGATGCGATTAACTACGGGGCCCGGCTACCCCCTGTGTGCATAAGGCACTAAGCTCAATAATATAAATTGTGTCCTCCACTATGCCTTGACATAGCCATGATGGAAACTGGTCCTCGTACTCGGGACATGACCTCTTACTCGTGCCATACTATGCATCCAGATGGAGTTTGTGACTGAGCACAAATCTGGCATTAATAAATATCAAGATCATTCTATTCTCTATGAAAAAGAATATGGATCATAACTGGTTCAAGGCAACAGAATATAACTATAGCTTTTTACGGCTTTGTTACTGGGCTGCCGAGAACAACAACATCTGGCCCCTCTTGGCCCTATGTACGAATATACAGAATGGTCCTTTGCACAAATGTACAGGAACTCATGATTAAGATATAACATCATCAATAAATATAGGAACTCATGAGCAAGATACAACATCATCGCTAAGCTATCACATAAGTGGAATCATAATGAATCTAATATGAGAAATAAGAGTACAAGTGTGTATAGAAGAACTATAACATGGCTGAGTGTACTACATGCAGAGACCGGATATTACTTACCTTCTACTATTCCCTGAGAATTCAGACTACCTTCCCCTTTCCTTTTGACGCTCTTGTTATTCAAAAAATACAACTCAATCTATAACTGTAATAAGTCTATGCTACGTATTCAAATATATCTATCATGGATATAAGTATTTGATTTGCTAATTTGGACCTCTTCATCGAGTCCGAAACGTCGAATAAAATTAGTTTAGGCTTTTACGGATCTCGATTCGGACTCTTGGATTGAAAAGGGTAAAATAATCATTTTGCACTTTTACGTGTATTTTATTCCTAGGATCTCTTTTCATAATTTTGACCTTACCATTGGGTTGGAAATGCCTGAGATAATAAAAATTGACTATTCATTTACCTCGTTTGGAGTCTATTTGACCTCTTTTTGACTTAGGCGCATTTTAGTAAATTTTCTTTAAAATATTTTATTTAATTTACTGTTTGGGCCTTAGCGTGATTATAACTCATTTCTAGGTCAATTATGAATTTTATAAAGTCTTGGGTCAAATTAAAATTTATATATTTCTTATTTTGGTTTAGGATAGCCAAACAAGGATTATGACCTAAAATTGGAATAAGGTTATCCCTAAACCTATTCTAATTTATTAAACCCACAACCAAACAACTTAAATTGAATTTAAAATTATTTATTACACATCCAATATGCCGCCATTTCAAGAATTCAGTTTTTCGGGTAGGTCGGGTTTGACCCCGAACCCGATCCAAACCCTGACCCGAACCTTTAGTGGGTTCTGTCTTTTTCGGTGAGGTCTGTTACCCTTTCTAGCGTCGGCCAAAAATTTTTGATCAATTTAAACGTCAAACCTATGCCATTTCATCCCAAATTATTTAAGGATCTTAACCCCATATTTAGTTTTTCATTTTGATCATCACACTTGCACGAAATAGAGATCAAACCCCAACTTCGGCCACTGCCCACTTTCTTGGCCAGTTGATTTTTTTCTATTTCATGTAATTTGGTCATCTATTTTCACTTATGTATATTTAAATACATATATATGTATATATATACACTCACGTGCATGCTTTCTTGTAAAAATCGAGCTTCCGGTACGGCGGTTCCCGGGGTACTCGGGATTGCCTATAACTCATACCTTTACATCGTATATCGAACACACTATGAAACTGTGCATTCAATTTTATTCACGTAATAATTTAACTTATAGTTTGGGGTAACATATTTTTGTCCGGTCTAACTCGGGTCGGGTACTGCCTAACTCGAGTCGGGGTATTACAGAGGTGATAAATTTGATTAGTGAATCATAGTGAACAAAATGGTACTTGGAGATATTTGATTGATGGTTGTTGGAGTTGGGTTTATGATCAGATGAATTGCATTCGGTGTAGCTTCCGCATTAAATGTTTTAATGATCTCTGATTTATCGATGTGATTCATCATTCTATGCGATTCATTTGATTATGTACGGCCTGTCCAAGTGGCAGTGTCGGTCACCGACCCCTAATCCGTGCAGGGTGAGTTTTGGGTCGTGACATGAGATATATACTAATATAATACCAATGTGTTATGACCCACGATTTAGGATCACCGATAAGGAAATAGAGATAAGACGAATGCCAAAGCAAGTCAAGTCAAGTAAGCAAGTGATTGTGGACTCTAGACCATAGGTGAGTAACCCTGAATCTTGAAATGGATACTTTTCTATGAAATGCAGTTCTTTACCTATTTATGGCACTACATGTAGTTCTTTTTAGCTGTCACGACCCGAAACCCACCTTATGTGGATTTGGAATCGAAGGTGACCCTCTGGCCATCCCTAACTTTTTCTTTTAACTATATCAATAATAATAATGTGTGATGAAATAAATTAATAGTTGAACAACGGAAGTCATAATAAGGTTCTGTATACGTATCAAAAAGAGAGCCAACATTTACATCACCCCTCGGTGGTGAATACATGAGAGAACTAAAACATCATTTCTATTACATTTCTCAAAATGCCCTCTGTTGCCTACAAGGTCCTACTATCTACTTGCAGCGTCCATGCTTGAAATAAATAAGTTTGAATAAGCTAACAAAGCTCAGTAAGTAAATTCCCTTCACTCTGCCATGGGTCAGGGTTAATGTAGAAAAAAACATAATCCAAGATAAACAAGGATATGATAACATGATAGCCAGTCAAAAAATGGGATATCATAATAGCCAATAAAATGGAATATCTCAATAGCTAATAGAATATAATGTCACAATAGCTAATAAAATAGAATGTCACCATAGCTAATAAAATGTAGTGTCACAATAAAATGGAATATCTCAATAGCTAATAGAATGGAATGTCATAATAGTTAATCAAGAATGGAATGTTGCAATAGCCAATAGAATAAAATATCACAATAGCCAATAGAATGCCATAATAGCCAATAGAATATAATACCACAATAGCCAATAGAATGCCATCATAGCCAATAGCCAATCAAGAAATAAAGTAGGTTCTCACAATTGTCAATCAAGAATAGAATGTCACAATAGCTAGTTACCAAAAATGGAAATCATAAAAAATGACCCTTAGGTCTAAAAGGCACATCCCAATATAAAGAAATCAAATCAACAATGGGGATTAACCTAAACAATAAGATGCTGTCGCAATTCATAAGATGGGTGCACAAGCGTAACAACAGATAATACAAGGATAGGTTCACAAAGCGTATCAATATCCAAAGAATACATCATCAAGCATGTCCAAGACAAGCTTGCAGGGCATATCAGTAATCCAAGAGTGCATTATCAGAATATCAATAAATGATATAAATACTAACAGAATATCAATAAATGACATGAATACTCAATAATCTCAGAGTGCATTATCACAATATCAATAAATGATATAGATACTAACAGAATATCAATAAATGATATGAATACTCAATAATCCCAGAGTGCCTTATCAAAATATCAATAAATGATATGGATACTAACATAATAGATGTTGTCGACAGAAGGGCCCGACATACCCTCTGAAGTACTTATTCAGGTCCACCCTCTTTCGGGCTACTAGATAGCACCAGAGCTCTGTATATATATCATGTCCTCCATGGACTTCGACCCATAGGTCTAGTAGTATCTATGAATCAGATGGACGTTGTAACGGATCACAACTCCAGACACTCAGAATAATAATAATACCATGTTCATCATAATTCCACAGGCGATGCTCATATTTGTGGAATAACAAATTCTCAGCAGTGAGAAGCATAACAAATTTCAAATATCGAGACAAAGTATAGAAATGGTCAAATAGTCATATGGGATATTGGCAATCAAATTCTCAACTATCCACAAGATAGAACAATATCGAATTGTGGAGTTAATACACATCAGACACATATAAGAGTACAAATTTGGCAGCATCAAAGAATAAACCGTGACATGGTTAGGAATACCGTATGCAAAAGATCGGGTTTTACTTACAAAGATATAACAGTCAAACTCTCAATAATTCCCACAAGATGGAACAAGTATCACATTGTGATATCAATAAATATTAGGTACGTATTTCCACAAGATAGAACAAGTATCAAGTTGTGAAATCAATAAATATCGGGTATGTATTTCCACTAGATAGAACAAGTATCCAATTGCGGAATCAATAAACATCAAGTTCATGGTCTAGATATAGCAATTCAATTCTCAATAATTTCCACAAGATAGAATAAGTATCAAATTGTGGAATCAATAAACGTCAGGTATGCATAGGAGTACAAACTTGGTAGTATAAAGGAATAACATGGTTGGAAAAACTACATGTAAGAGTTCTGGGATTTACTTACCTTTAACACGGTTTGTTCTATCTCAGTAATTAGTCACTTTTCTTTTTCCTTTCGAAGTCTCTATTCATTCAGTAAACAGTTCTCAATTCAATGCTACGTATAGCCTAACTAGTTAATTACACATATCAATATCATAATTGTTTTATTTGATAAAATGAGCTCTTCTCTTGAGTCCAAAACGTTGAAGAAAATAGGTTTAGGATTTTACGGATCTCAATTTGGCTTCGGGCATTACTAGGGGCAATATGGTAATTTGGCATTTTTACGGGTTTTAATTTTTTGGGATCTCGTCTCGTGAAACGAACCTTACCATTGGTTTTAGAATGTCCAAAATAATCAGTTTACACTATCTTTATGTTTTATTTGAGTATCGGGGCTATTTTTCATAATTAAATTAATATAATTATATAATATTGTATTATATATCTATTTTTGTAATATGTTAACCAAGTGCCTTAGTGGCACAGTGGTTCCCATGCTTGGCTTAAGGTCTCTAAGCACACGTGCATCAAGGGATCGAATCCCACTAACCACAAATTCCCTCCCCTTTTTTTTTTCTAAGTAACTCAAAACCAAATAGTGGACAGGGCTTCTAAACCAGGATAGGATATCCCAGGTTCAAACAAAGATATCAAATCAGGGATTACTATGTCCGTTGCCAAACAGAACCATTCAAGGTTTTTAAATTAAACCTTATTCCAAAACGACACCGTGTCAAGCCCATATGTGTGGTCAGACGGGTCCCGACCTGAACCTGAAACCGATGCAACCCCAAAACTGACCCGACCTGAACAGGTCACCTTGTCCCTCATTTTTTCGGTGACACTCCGGTCACCTTCTCCGGCACTAGTGGCCGAAAATTGCATTTTTCAAAATTTTTAAAACACTTTTTCTTGTTGTTTTAAAGCCCTTTTTTTATCCTAATTATTCCCGAATCCTTTTTAGAATATCTAGGTATCATTTTTAACCCTTAAATCTCATTGAATAGCTATTATTTCAAAAATCAAACTTTTCAATCACCTCACTTTTCTCCCTCATTTCTTCACCATTTTACACACGGTTTCTTCCTAAATGTTCTATTTTTCTCATAGATTAAGACCCTATAGTTCTTTGTAAGCTTTATACAAGTTCTAAAAAAACCCAAAAAAAAATAAAATTCAGAAGAATAAAAAATATTCAGAGGTCTTACCTCTTTGCAGTACTCAGCTCTTCCTCCTTCTTTTCTTCCTTCTTCTTCAGTTTCTCATTCTTTTCTTGCTTTTCTTTTTTTGTCTAATGCATGCAACATGTGCACGCTTATATAGGCGGCTATCCACCGCCTCCTCTCCCTCTCCTCCTCTTTCTTCCTCTTTCTCTCTCCTCTTTTGTGTAATACATGTAACCCAGTCAATCGAGTGTCGGGATGGATAAATGGGACCAATACGAAGACTTAATTATGAAAATAACATGAATATAATATAAGACACGAACGGGGACCCAAAACTGATAAAATAAGTAATGATGATATCGAGCCCCGGCTTTAAGCCAAACTTGTCGGTATCCTATAAAGTGACATTTTAGAATAAAATAATATTAAAGACGGTAATATATAGATACCGAAAAATACCCTACGTACATATGTATACGATAATTCTAAACGTATATATGTATACCAATTAGTGTACCTAAAATACATGAGCTATATATATGTGTAGAATATATATATATATATGTGTGTGTGTGTGTGTGTGTATACCAGAAGCTTCCAAGAAGAAGTTGCTAGAAATGTAGAGAATAAACATATATATATATGTATAAATGACAGTTGCAGCAGAAGCTACTGGAAGATGACTTTATATATATATATATATATAGATATATAGCAACAAAGTAAGGGGCAGCTTCTAAAGAAATCTAGGGTCGAGACCTGAGCTACATGTGGATGTATATATATATATATATATAAGCTCTAAGGAACCTTCTAGCACCCACGAGAGATAACCAACAAAGAGAGAGAGAGAAGCAGTAGGATAACCTAGAGAATTCTGCTATACATCTATATCTAGAGAGATATAGCTGCAGCCAATTGATAAGCAACCAAAATCTGAAACAAAAAGAGTGAGAGAGCGGAGCTGAAAGAGAAAGAATACCTACAGTAGGTGTTGCAGCCGTACCATGTCCACCATGGATGTAGGAAGGAGAAAGCTTCAGAAAGATTGGATTAGACCAAGGTAAGGTTTCAAATACCTTCTATTCTACAGTCACTGTGATTAGGCATCAAAATCCAGTAAGAAAATGAAAGAAAATTCAAAGGAACCTATCTTTGTAACTCACTGTTAAAAATAGGGAAAACTTAAATGGAAACTAAACCTGATTTTATGCATGTAACAAGATAGGAAATGGTGTCAGGGTTCTAAAATAGTTGGAATTATGCAAAAAAGTCCAAAAATGACCATTTTAGGGCTCACCAATGCATGGCCAAAAAATAATATGGGTGTAAAAAAACTATGAGTTTTGAGGTTTAAAATGATTCCAAAAGATTGCATGAAGTCTTAGGATTATTTTGGTTTAACAATCTGTTCAAACCGACGTGAAAATAAGGAGAAAAATAAAGAAAATAACTTGCAATCCAGCACCGGTGTCGAAGAAGACGCTGGAATAGTGGCCGAAATATCGTGAAGAAGATGGGTCCTTTTCATTCTGTGGGTAGGACCCTGGGTCGGGTTAGGTCGGGTCGGGACCCGACCGAACACAAAACTGGTTCCTAAAGCTGTGTCATTTTGAACTTATGTTTGAATGGATGTCCGTTGTTTGGTTATAGGGGTTACAAATTAGAAATCAGACTTAAAGGGTTAACCCAACCGTGGATAAGGAGGATAGCAGGAGCATCCTATTCCTGTTCTCTGGCCTAACATAAACCGGCTAGTTCAAGGACTATTGGGTCCAATATAGGGTTTAGATTGGAGAACCCACTAGTTTACTGATTTACATAAAGATAAAGAAAACTAGAATTTTGGTAAATTATACTTTGGCCCCAACAGTTCTTAAGAATCCTGTTCTGACCCAACTCTTGAGATTTTTATGCAAATAAACCCCTGAAAAATAATTAAATAATTAATTAAATTATTTTATAAATAGGATAAAATGACTATTTTACCCTTAGGCCATAAATAAAGCAAATAAAGTCCAAATTAAAATCTGGAAGAGGCTATCTTAACATTTTTGGGCGTTCCGGACATAATGAAAATGTCAGATTGCACATCCGGGGACTCCGGGGTGGTCCCACCATAAGATATAAAATTATCAAAATGCCCTTAATATAGGACAAAGTCCAAATTGGACCAAATTGATACCAATGGAAGCCCAAATAATTGTGAACTCGTATATCTGACTAAATAATGATTCGGGGACAAAATGTCATAAAATATAAAATGATCAAAATACCCCTAAGCATAAAAAAATACAAAGTAAAGGCCGAATAAAGGCCAATTTGATATAATTGACTGTCATAAGTATAATTATGTAAATTGAAGGGCAAAATAAGACTCCAGAACAGTTAGAGTATAAAATAGAAGATGACCGATGTGTCCCGCTGATCTAAAATAGATACCAAATGAAGTCCAAAAGACTTAGAAATTTATATATAAGATATATAAAATATTCTGAGGACCACGATAGGGTCTGGGGGCAAGAATGATAAAATTATCATTTTGCCCTAAGGTTAAATAAGTGCTTAATTGATAACAAATGGAGTCCAAATGACTTAAATTATAATTCTGGAAGCTACTAAGCCTACTTAAAAAATTTAAATAGCCTTAGTTGAAACACCATAAATGGGTAATAAGCCATTAGGCTTTCTTAGGTGATCTGATAGACCCTAAGATGATGAATAAGTCATGAATGGATGAATTTTGATCTGTCTGTGATTAATGATGTTTACTCAGGATATGCAAGGATGTGCCAGAAATATCGAGAGAATATCAGATATCTGTAAATGAAGACAAGCGTAACAGTTTGTGAGTAACTCAAAATCCCTGACTTGGTGTATATGTACTGTACTATCTAGTTTTATATACTGTACTATTTCATATACTATACTATTTTATATACTACACTATTTAAATGCATATACTTTAATGCATACTCTTTGTACTGCATTACACATGGCATGATTTTGTTTTTTCCTGCCTTCTGATATGTCTTCTTTTGATTCTGTTCGGGTCTATTCTGTTCTATTATATACTATTCGGAGTCTGTTCCGATTCTATTTTGTTATGTTGTGTCTTACTTTGGGCCCACTACAGGATTGAGCGGTTTGGCTTATGCTAGAGCATGACCTAGAGCGTAGAGACCCCACGAGTGTCCGCTTATGGGTAACTGGGAAAGGCTCATATGCCTGATTGGCATCCTGTTCTGTTTCTGTTCTGCTCAATTCTGTTCTGTTCCGTTCTGATATGACCTAGAGAGTAGAGGCCCCACAAGTGTCCGCTTATGGGCTGCTAGGAGAGGTTCAGACATATTTGATGATATGCCTTTGATTGATTGGTACTCAGTTTAGTTCAGTTTAGTTCTGATCTATTCTGTTCTGATATGATTTGTTCTGTTCTGTTTTGATTTGATCTGATCGATTTTGTTCTACTTGAGCTGCATTTGATCATGTATTTTATTTGGATACCATGTATATATGAACTGGTTTTGAAACCCATGGTGGGAACTTATGTTACTCATTGAGCTTGTTTAAGCTCACTCTATTTGTTTAACATTTTTCAGGATTTATCTCCATTGGATTAGAAGCCACAATGAGATGACACTAGTAGGCTGGGAGACATCCCAAGTAAGGATTTGATTGGCACTGATATGTGGAGACTTGGATTCTTGTGGATTGAATCAGGCTATTCAAGTGAGTGAAATAATATGACTGAATTCATTGATATGCAATAGAGGTATTGGGACATGGCTCAGTTATATTGGTACTCTAGAGATATGAGATGGCTGGTTATGAACATGTTTTGTGGAATATAAAGATGTTTGGTTATAGACGTGCTCTGTGGTATATGGATGAGTTGCATTCCCGAGATGAAAAAGTTTTAAATTGCACTACTCTGACCCAACATTTGGAATGCAATTCATCGTAAAGTTCAAAAGTTTACCTTTAGTTGGTCACATTGTCGGTAGAGAGACCGACAAGGTGGCCAACTAGCATCACATCTTCGTCATCTGCGTAGGGTAGGGTGCGGGATGTGACACATGCCTATATGTACTGTTGTGTATGCACTCGTTTACTACGTATGTGTATTTTGTTGAACACTCTAGTACTCGAGGCTTTTTATATTCAAAATTGGGTTAGGCAACGAACCCTAATAGTTAATGTTTACCGCATTTGCTAGGTCATATTTTGGGTTGGGGTATTACATCAGCTTTATGACACATTTCAAATTATTGTGCTAAATGTTTCAACTGCATGACTATTTTTAGAATACTGGGATAATTATTTAAATTGCATGCTTTTAAGTAGTATCTCTTTAAATGTTTTATAAGATGGATAGCTTAAATAATGTTTTGCAAGCATGTTTTCAGTTTTTATGTGCCTTATGACACCCTGCCAGGGGTGAGAGAATCGATAGACTTCCAATGAGTCTTTATAAGAGACTCAGCCAGAAGTTTGAATCCGGTAAGAGAAGGCCATATAAGCCCAGAGCTTTAAATTACATAGAGTTCTCCATGGTGACATTTACAGTCCTCAAGGACTTAGCTTATGAGATATTTGGCATAAATCTTTTTTACAGCTTCAGTTTACAAGTCACCATGTGACAACAAATGGTCCTAAAGGATAAAAGTTTCAAGAATTTGTGTTATGTTTTATTTGCTCACAAGTATCAGATTTTATGATATCATATTTATCTTGCAAAATTATCTAGTATAAACTCTTGCATGATTTCGAGTAAATAACATGCAACTCTTAGTTATATGTTTATGTTTAAGAATACCAGTAGTTTTCAATACAAATATTTTTTTTATTGATATCTATGAAAGTTTTAAGAATTGTTAAAATTATGAAAATGGGTTTTAAGAAACCTATGATAAGGGACTAGTGTTACTCACGAGCTTATCATTAAGTTCACAAGATTTTATTTTGTACATTTTTTAGAATGACTAAGAAATTGCAGATCCAGATGTTAGTAAGTTATGATGAATAGAGACTTTAGCTATAAGAGGATTTGTATCCTAGCTATGGAGATAGCAACCTGTCACGCCCCGAATTTCTGCAAACCCGAGGTGCGACTGACGAGACAGAAATGAAATAAATAAAAGGACAAAAGAAATCAAATTCACTAAACATGCGTCCATTCTCATCAATACATAAAATAATATACAATACATCGTTCATCGGTCATTCGGGCTTAAGCCCTTACATAACAAAATACAAGTCTCATGGATCACAATTATATCACGTGCTTCGCCCTATCAGGGCATCACTGAGTCTCACGTGGCTGGAGGATCCTCATCTGAAAATGTTGCGCACGAATGGGTCAGCACAACTGCTGGTATGATGAAATGCTAATGCCAGAAATAAAGCTAAGGCGTGGCATGTGCAAAGTGTACATTTATTTCTAAATGACATTCAAGCATCGCAGTAATATATATGAATAGTATGTGTGACACACCCATGCACAACTCTATGCCACACCCATGTCTCGTTTACGGGTACTCCCCGATGGCTACGGAGTACCAATGCAATGGCCAATTTTGGGTTTTTCACCACAGGATCTACACCCTCATAATGCAAAGTACCACGTGCTTACCCACGCCATGTTCTCAAAGAATTCATCATATACCAATATGCCAATGCAATCTCAATGAACATGGATCTCAATAACATAACATGCTCTGACAATAATAAATAAATCACCAGTCAGTTTCATATACATGCATATCTCATGTGTTCATACATCATAATTCATGTTCTTCACTTTATTAAACTTGCAAGTAACACATAACATGTGAACAACCAATTCCAAATAATCAGGTAAACACATTACAAATAAACACATACAGCACCCCAGTCATTCACAAATATTCCTAACTTAACTTCATTTCTAACATTAGCAAAACACCATACCTGATGGGTCAGTCACAACCCAAGAAGAACGTGCACGATATGTAACTGAACTGATCAATGAAGATGCAAGAGATCAGATCTCCCTCTCCTGTCCTGTAAGTGTCCCTAAAAACATAAATTCCAACTCAGTCTATTTTCATTTGAATTTATGCTATTCATCAAATTTTATGTCTTTAAATTCATAGGTTTCTATTCTGCTAAATTAAACTCTACCATTGGTTCTAGGACGTTGAAGAAAATAAGTTTAGGTTCTCGTAGAACTCAATTCGGACACCGGGTGTCACATCCCCCAGACCCACCCTGTGCGGATTTGGGGTACGTGGCAAAGGCCAGTTAGGCACCCATCGGGTTTTATCAGTTTTTTTTTTTTTTTTTGAAAACAAAACCCCGACGGTAATCCTAACCAAAGGCCATTCCGATCTAAATCCCAAGCATAATGCATTCAACATATATAGTTTAAGCAGCGGAATTTTCACATGAGAATGCATACATGTATACTTGGTAGAGCATTCAGGATATATCATAGTCAGACCTATCTTAATCAAGATTACAAAACAGTTTCACTACAAAAAGGTCATAGTCTGTTCAGTTACACAAAAGTACAAAAATGATATAGATTCTCAAAAATGGGTTATCATTCTATCTGGGGTCTTCAACATTTTCCCCCTAAGTTCTGGACCTGCTAAACCTGTCCATCTGAGGGTTCCCCTGAAATTATTAAAATAATGGAATGAGCTTTGAAAGCCCAGTGAGTAACACAGATATCCAGGCAAGAGTTTCGAATTCAATCTTTGCTTAAATCACATGGTTAAGTAAATCAGTTTGGAATTAATAGTTCAATAAATCCAAGTCAAGTTCAATAGATCAAAACAGATAAACGGTTCAGAGTGCTAGCATATCAATCAGAAGTATAGTTAATCATTTGAGAAACTAAAAACCATGTCATCGGTGATAAAAGCATGCATTTAAAACAATTGCATTCAAAACATATGGTATTCGAAACAATTTAACAGATCAAGGAGCAGTAACTAAAAACAGTGTCAGAAGTTACTCACCTTCAATATTTGAGTTTGAAGCTATGAACGGAGCCTTCCTCTTTTTCTCCTTAAGCCTAAAACAATTTATAAAGATTTATCAACTCATGACCTTAGACTGAGTAAGTCTACCCTATGATGGGTTTCATGGAACTAACTTATAGTGGCTAGTTCATAGGTCTTACCTCTTAAGCATTTGGCTTAGGGTTTCAGTGTCTTCACACATTTATCGGTTCTGATTTTCATATTATGGACCTAACCATTGAGTTCGGAAGGTTGAAGAAAGTCAATTTAGACTCTCTCGGCTTTTACATCTGGGTTCGGGTATGTCAGGGGTATTTTGGTCATTTTTGCCGTCACATAATTTCTGTCTCGGATTCGTCATCTAATCATGTATACAGTCTCACAAGTGTCAGGTCAATCACTAGTATTAATTTCGTTTTAATCGGACTTCATTTAGACCTTGTACAGTGTCAGGGGTATTATGGTAATTTCATATGTTGTATTTTTCGGTACTTTATTTGTAGTCACGGACCTCACCATTGAGTCCGGAATGTCCAACATAGTTAAAATGAACTATCTTTCAGTGAAATTTGGCCCTATGTGTCATTAGGAGCAGTATGGTCATTTACCCTTTACATGTCTGTATTTTTCGGGACTTGGTTTCACAAATCGGACTCCACCATTGAGTCCGGAATGCCCGAAATAGTAAGATTACACTATTCAATCATTAAATTCGGACTTGGTTTGACTTGTTTAAGGTCCAGGGGCATTATGGTAATTATTCCCTTTTAATAAAATAATTAAATAATTATTTTATTATTTTAATTAATTTTTCAGGGGTATAATTGCATAAGATTTTCAAAATCTGGGCCTTAGTATAATTCTGTTAAACAGTGGAGGGTCAGTTTGCAATTATTTAAAAGTTCAAAACTGAACCAAAGGGTTCAGTCTCTTTACAACTGAACCGGTCCGGTTCAGTCCGGTTCTGACCGGTCTGTTACGTTGCTGACGTCATGCTGACGTCGGCCCTAAAATAAATTTAAAAACTGTTTACTCAAAACGACGTAGCTTTATTAATGCAGTGGCAGTCCCTGGGACAGACACGTGTCCGAGTTGGCTCGGCCCAACCCATCTTGACTCGATCGACTCGGTCGACTCAGCCGAGTCAACTCCGTCTTCTCCACAAACTGACTCGGTGTTGCCCTATTTTCTGCAGATTTTTAGCTTCTATTTCGTGAGTTTTAGGGTACGGTTTCTTGCTGTTTTGGGGTGGTATTGACTCCTGAGGGTCACACCAACACTTTGGCATCGGTTTTGGGCATCAAATCAACCCAACAAGTTCTGTTTTCAAGAGAGTAACCGTGACCTGCAACTCGATCTAGCACCCTCATTTCTCAACCATTTCATGTGTGGTTTGAAGCTACGTGACCTACAAATCCTAAGGATCAAGACCCTAATTATATATTTCAGTTTAGTCTCGATTTTTAACGGATTGGATTTTAAACCCGTAGGTTCATTTCCAATTTCGTGGGGCTACAGTGAGTCTCGAGGTCGCGTAGGTACATATTTGAGATCCTCTTGGGGTCTATTTCAGGCCTTGACACTCAAAACTCTGAACTGTTATGGTCGATTCAGACCTGGGTTTTCCAAGGTTCATCAATGGAGGTTGGTCTCGGGTTTCATGGTCTTTGACCTATCCGAGGCCTCTAAGCCATGCTATACACTCAAAACAGTTCCTAGAGTCAATAATGAGGCATGCATGTAGTCTATACCCGTAGCAACTCATCAAAATAATTCAAAAATCTACAAAACAAGAATTGAAGATAATTTAGAATTTTTACCTTCACAGTGCTGTCCCTCTCGGTTATGGCTCGACCCAGACCTCTCACAGTGTCCTCAAGTTCCTCAGGTCATGCATGAAATCCTCAAGCCTTTACTTCAATTGCCAATTTCCTCTCTCACTTGCATGCACAATCTCCCTTCTCTCTCTCTCTCTCACTTCACCCTCACGTATGACTCAGTTTTAGAATTTCAGAATTCTCTAAGGAGAGAATCTGATGCAAGTTATGTATATATATATATGTACATATAGGGCTATACACATATGAGTGTATCTCTACCCTTAGTGGGTTTGTGACTGCTGACTTGATGGAGGTGATGGAGGGCTATGATGAAGGGAATGCATGCAAGGCCATTGGCCAATTTGGGTGGTGGCTTGAGCAGATTATAGGTTATATACATATATTGCTGTATTTATGCACAAAGTAACCAACAGCCTAGTTGGTAACTTTTTGAGACAAAGTTGCTTACCTTGGTAGGTCAAGGGTTCAATTCCCCTTGGCCTCCCAAGTGACCATTTTCTCTTAATTTCTGGTTAAGGCCTTGTTTGGTTGTCGCTAATTTTCAGTTTCACTGTTTTGGCCTTAACTCCCAATCTGTAACTCCTTTTTCAGTGCAGTTTCTTTCTGTCACTTCCTACTCAGAATATCTTCCATTGACCAAGGTCCAATGTCAGTTTTTATTTTCTCGAGTTTCCCATAATTAGCTAATTCGAGTTTTATCACTATTAAAAATAGGCATTAAATTAGCTAAACCTGACATTTCATTTCCAAAACAGTTTTCTCATATACAAAACATGTCAGTTACGAAATTGGGGTATTACACCGGGGTTCAAAAGGGCAAAACAGTCATTTTGCACTTTATACGTGTCCTTACATTTTGTGACCTCTTTTCATAAATCGGACTCCACGGTTGAGTCCGGAATGTTCGAGATAATAAAGTTTCACTATTTTTTTACCTAATTCAGAGTTCGTTCGACTGTACTTTAATTCAGGGGCATTTTGGTAATTTTAAAGGTTTCTACGGGTCTTTCATTTTTTGGGACCCTGTCTTGTAAAACGGACCTCACCATTGGTCTCAGAATGGTCGAGATAGTCAAAATACACTAATGACTTGTCCCACTTGGACTCCGGGATATTTTTGAATATTTAATTAATAATTTATTAATATTTTATTCATGGGGGGTCAAACATAATTAATCAAAGTTCTGGGGTTCAAAATCAGATTTCTTAAAGTTCTGGGTTAAGGTTCAATTTTTAAAAGGTTCAAGGTCAAAATTGTAATTAATCAAAATTTACTATTCCCAATTCGGTTACCCAAACAGGGACTTATCCAGAACAGGGATAGGATATCCCTGTTCCTATTTCAATTTAAATTTTTGATGTCTTAAATCCACAACCAAACAGACCCAACCCCTTTTTAATTTTGAAACACCAGCGCGACACGTGGCAGGGGCGGTTCAGCCCCGCCCGAACCGGACCCGACCCGGACCCGGAACCCGACCCGGTCACCCCCCTTCTTCCCCGACTTTCCGGCGAGGTAGCAGTAGGGTTCCAGCGCCTTCTCCGGCGTCGGCGACCAGTCTCCGGTGACTTTTCCAAGGTTTTAAAATGTGTTTTTCTAGGGTTTTTTGTGTAGATTCCATATCCATCCTCCATTTCCCTCAAAGCTTTTTTAATCTTCGCGAAATAGAGGGTTTAGTAGCTCCGGCCGGTTTTCCGGCGAGCTGATTTTTCCTAATTTCATGCCCGGTCTCCTACTGTTTTTCATTCTTTCTCTTTCTATTCTTTTTCTGCACCTCGTAGGACTATTTTTTGGTCATTTAAACATGGTTTCTCACATGAAATGACAAGGTCCAACCTCCATGGCCGAGACTTGTAACTTGGATTTTCTCCCTATTCCCTTAACCGTTTTCTATCATTCTTTTTGCATTTGAAAGCTAAAATCATGCTTTATAAAACCCTATGATCTAAACCAAACGAATCATGCTTTTGAAATTTAAAACGGAAGCACCCACTTACCTAAAATTTCTGATTTTTCTCCTTTTGGTTTGCTTCCTCTCTCCTTCTGTTCCTCTTGGTCACTTCTGCTTCTTCAGAACTCTCTCTCCCTTGCTCTCAGTTTTCTTTTCTTTCTTTCCCCTCCAACCGAGACCAACACCCTTTTTCACCACAAACCCACTCCCACACGTCTCCCTCTCTCAGCCCCCCTTTCTTGACCTCTATCACCCTGCTGTATCAGCCTCTTGCTTCCCCCAAAATGCAGCTTTGCATTAAATGCAAAGCTGCCTATATAAGCCTACATATATATATATATATATATTACTCATCACACACTAGGCACATACACTAGACACACACACACTTAGCCGACACTTCTCACACACACACACACTCCCTCGGTTGCACCCACACACAGTGCACACATGCACTGTTTTATACACATACACACCCCCATATACATACACATGTTGTATCCCACACACATATACATATGCCACACATATATACATAATCCATACATGTCACCCATATACATACACCCATGTACATGCACCCAAAAATTAAATAATGCATATATATATTCATATCTATATCCATGCATACATTATATACATCACATATATCACACATTCCATTTTAATAACAATAATAATAATAATAATAATGATGATGATCATAATAATAATAAAAATAAAAATAAAAAATTCAATAACCATTAATAATAAAAAAAAAAAAAAATTTCCATGTCATAACACAACCTGAAGGGACAAATAACAGATTGATGTGACAGCTTAGAGTAAGAATAGAATGTAAAGGATACTCATTGATGATGTATTAGTTAATATACTCTCGTGTAAAGTAATGTTGGGCTTGTATTATTATAACTCTGATGTTATGTTACTTATGTTCTACCGAGTGTGGTTGCATTCTAATAGAAAGTTTTACAGACTCAAATTTCTGCTGCATAACATTATATGACTGAATGTAATTTACTTGGATATGTAAAGAGGTTTCGGTTAGACACATCATCAATATGAAAAATAGAGTTAGTGTAATGGTGAAGTGCCTAACTGGCTAATAATTGTAATATCCCGACCCGGGATACCGGGTCATATGACACGTATTACGAGATTAAAGAAAACTAGTGTAAAAATATTTACACTCAATTAGAATAATTAATTAAATAATTAATTAATTATTTATATGAAATCATTAGTTTTAATTATAATTAAATAATTCAAATACACATTAGACTACATGGAAGGTGTAATGTGTATATGTATGTGTGACCAAGTATGCATGCATGTATATATGCTTAAATGAAATAAATATATATATATATATATATAAGTGAACAGTGCAGTGTGTGCATATGTAAACCGAGTGTGTGTGTGTGTGTGTTCACATGTGAGTTGGTGTGTGTTATATTGTATGTATGTATATATATATATATATTCAAATATCAACACATGCATCAATGCAACCACAAGTGGGCTAATTTGAGAGGGTGATGGGAAGTGAGACCTGTTGGCTAGAGTGTGTGCTAGCATGTGTGTGTAAGTGAGTGAATTAGTGTGTGTGTGTGTGTTAGTATAATATGTATATATATACACAAATCTCAAGCAAAGCTTTAAATACAAAATTTGAATTGGAAGAAAAGAGATTAAATGGATTGGAAAGGAAGCAGAGAATAGGGGCAGGACTAGGGTTGAGGTCGGTAGAGAGAGAAAGAGAAGAGAGAGAAATCGGTGGATTTCTCTCTTTAAAGCAAGACATGCAAAGCATGTTTGCTCCTTACGAAAGAAACCAGAAAGGAGCTAAAGAGCTAAGGAAGAGATTCAGAAGTAGAAGAAAGGGAAAAACCAGCTCAAAAGGTGAGAAATTTGAAAGTTATCATTTTCTCTCTCTAAGATTTAAGCATAGATATAAACTGTTTTGAGTAGTTCATATATGTAGGATGTTAAATATATGTTTATAAGTTTATTAAGCATGAAATGTAGCCTTGAAAACACTTAAAAATACCAAACCCAGAAGCTACGGCCATGGAAGACCTTGCTTGAAGCAGGCCTGAACCAAAGCTCACCGAACTGGATTTGGTTTATCAAAACCTAAACTAGACACTATGAGCAACATAAAAACCTATACCCGCGATCGAAAATCACAAGAAATGGCCGCCAACCATTGACTTGCAGGTTACGGGTTTACAACCCAAACCTTTAAACTCGCATTTAAATCAACATCTATGAATGAGAACTGAATCCTCATGAAGAGGGGATCAAAATAAGCCCAACTTCGTGAAAAATGATCAAGAAACGAGCATGAACCGACGATTTACAGGTCTGGTTATCATGGCTTAAACCGAGCGTTTGAGCCATATTCGAAGCCCTAAATCGATACTAAAACTTGTTTTAGGGTATTAGGAAATTATTGGAAAGAAAAGCAGAAGAAATGGAATTGAAAAATGCCATGAAATCAAACTGAAAAAAATTAGGGTTTCAGATGAACAGTGTCGGCCTTCGTGGGGAAGATGACACTGTCCGGGTCGGGTCGGATTTGGTTACGAGTCCGGGTCAAACCGGGTCCAACGAGCCAGGTTTATTGAAACGACAACGTTTTACTTTTTAAAATTTAAACATTAGGGCTGACGTCAGCATTACGTGTGAAACCGGTTAAACCGGTTAGTTTGTAAGTGAACCAGACCAGTTCACTTAGGGTTGGACCGAACCCACTGGTTCTCTATATTAAAATATAATAAACCAAAGCTTTTGTTATTTACGGATTGACCCCAGAATTTCTAAGAAATTCTACTGTGGCCCAACTGAGGGAAATTTTATGCAAATAGACCCCTGGAAAAATAATTAAATAATAAATTTAATTATTTAATAAATAAAGTTAAATTACTATTTTTCCCCTGGGTTATAAATAGAGCAAATGAAATCCAAATTGAACATATGAATAGTGAATTTTAACTATTTTGGATATTCTGAGACTAATGGTAGGGTCCATTTTACGAGACGGGGCCCGAAAAATAAAGACACGTAAAGAGGTAAATGACCAAAATACCCCTTGCCCAAAAATTAACAAGTTATTAGTGTATTCTTACTATCTCGGACCTTCTGAGTCCAATGGTGAGGTCCACAACACGAGATGAGGTCCTGAAAATAAAGACGCATAAAGGGATAAAATGACCAAAATACCCTTGGTACCCCTAAAGCTAAAATGAAACCAGAGAAGGTCTAAGTTGACTTTCTTTGACATCTTGGACTCAAAAATGGAGTCCAAATTACGAAACGAAGTACAGCAAAATGTGACACGTAAAACGGTAAATGATCATTTTATCCTTTTACATATAAAAGTCTGAATTAAATTCTAAGAAAGCCTAAACCAACTTTCTTCGACGCTTTGGACTCAATAATAAAGTCTATTCGACCAAAAGAAGTGTCTAAAATAAAAAGACATAAAATTTAATGAATAGCATCTGTCAGATGACTATGGACTGAAATATTGCCGAAGTATTAAACTAAGGCAAGTACGAAGAAATAAAGTATGAAAAGACACGACACGTAAACATGTGAAGTAAATAAATTAAATTAAAGTTAATGGAGCTACCAGAAGAGTATAGTTTAGAACGAAGTAAGTTCCTAATATGTTAATTTGTGTAGGTCAGTTTCAGCTAATTCAGAATGATTAAGCCGCAAACCATAATTAAGGGTGAGAAGCAGCAAGCTTTTCTAGACGAATTAGATCGACAACATCGGGTAATCCACAAGAAATTGAGGGTTGCCAAATACTGTGAGATTAAGTCCCTTACACCTTTCATCCATTGGGAACCAATTATCCCAATTGGTAGACACGCCGAGGAAGCAGCAGCAAGGAGACTTGCTGAGGCGCAGCTGAAAGAAGAGGAAAGAGAGAACACTGAAACCTTAGCTGAAATGCGTCGCAGGTAATATTATTATCATTAAGTACATAAGTTGTTAGATCTATAATACAGCTATAAGTCGGACCAGTATAAGAATTTAGGCTTTTCACAGTCTACAATTGGTGAGTTATGAAGTTGATTAAGCACATATGGAATTTATGGAATCTTCATAAATCTTGATAAGCTAAGGAAGGAGAAGGGTAAAGGGAAGGCGCCTCTATAGAGCTGACCCAGACACGTGAGGTGAGTAACCCTGCATTTGAACTGGAGATTTAACTCCATATATTTGAAGAAGTTTTAAGTTCAAGTTATTGCAGCCTTTGAATATCAAATTCAGTCTTCATATGTTTCCGTTCTTTTAAAATATTCTGTTACGACATGCTTGATGAATGTTTTATATTCAACTCTTTTCTTGAAAATATTTAGCATGTCTAAATCAAATGCAAATCTCCTTAAATATTCTGAATTTGATTATCACATGTATTTGAAGTTCTATTGTAGAAGTTATAAATTTCATGTTTAAAATACTCATGAAAGTATCTATTGAAGAAGCCTGGTGATAAATGTTTTACAAGATAAATGGTGTTTAAAGCACCTCCTATGATGGTTGAACTCCTTCGGGATTCAACAGTAAATGCCCGGTAGCAGGATCTAATCCCCCAGGCAAATGAGATCGACAGTATTGGCAGAAAAAAGGGAGTCTGGTTCGAAACAGATTCCACCTAATCAAAGAGAAAAGATGATAAATGATTTTGGAAATAGAAACAGGTTTTACCCCTATTCTATTACACATGTTTATATATGCTTTTAAAATGCATATGCTCTATTTGAAGAAATGTATATTCAGCTTGAATACTTTAAATGTTCAAAGCTATCTGTTTTAAGAATGCATATACTCTGTATTCTAAAATGTACGAACAATTGGTGGTGCGTATTTCATAAACTCTCATGTGCTAAACCACAACCAGTTGAAAACCCCATGACGAATGCAGGAATTACTCACAAGCTTTGATTAGCTTACCCGGATTTTATCCGCCCTCATTTCAGGTGACCGATAGTAATCCTGGCTGATGGGAATGATGATTAGAGTCTTGCCCATTTTGAGGAAGGGCATGAACAACTAAGCGCAGGACGAGTAGTTTTCTTTTTGGGAGACATTATGAAATTTAGTTAGTTATTTTGGGCAGAAAACAATTAATGTTATGTAATTAAGTCCTGAGGGACAACTAGACATGGATTTGTATGAAGTCTTTAAGTTTTAATCATGCTCTGATTTTATATTTATGTGTACCGCTATGAAGAGCGGCAGTACCGAACGGATGTGTAAATTTTAAAATAAGAAAAAAAAAAGTTTTTCATGCTTCCGCAACCACATGTAGCACGTCCATCCGATACCGCTGCTCATGAGAGCCTTGCCCGAGGCCCTCGGGCCTAAGAGCGGCGATCGCGATTCGAAAATCCGCATAGGGTGGGTTTCGGGTCGTGACAATAATTATCCCTAATTCGTATAAGGAGGGGGTTAGGATGTGACAATATATGTATGGTTATATTTGGTTCACAATTATAGCTCACAAAATGTGGTCTGCCATTGGAGCTTTGTTACAAAGCTTGAAGTAAAAATGGGTTTCCTTCTTTTTAACTCTTCGAAATGTTTGTTATGCCCCTAAGCCAGATGACCGGACCAAGGGGTCATTAGGACCCCGAAAAGACAGAATAGGACTAACCTTCCTAGTCAAGTATATAAAATGCAGGACATTTTTTTTGAATTGATTTTATTTAAATCATTTTCTATTTAATCAATTTTGGTTCGGTTCCATGATTAGACTTGTTCAAGTCCCGTAATGAGATTAAATGAAATTGATTACTATTAAAGACACTATGCCAACCATTCATCAATGGTGTAAAACATGGTAATGTCTAGAGCTGACTCTAACAGTCCTTATATACATAACATATACAACATGGTCGGAAGGGTACAAGCACCCAATGGTGGACCTGCGAGGGGGCGAGGGGGGGCTACTGCCCCTGCTAAAGTTTTGGAAAAAATTAAGTTTCTATTACAATTTTTCAAAAATATAAAATGTGCCCCCCATTATTATCATTTTTGTATAGGTCCTTCTTAAATTGACCCACCCCCTAAAAGTTTTTATTTTATAATAACCCCCATGTATATAAGTATTCTAATAAGGTTTTTCTTTAAAATATCAAACACACTTATACAAGACACTTCTCCATCACGCCATCGTCTAGAACTCTAACTCGGAAACTCCAATACTCCAGTTTAGGGCTTGCGATTTGGATGCTCTCTCTCTCTCTCTCTCTCTCTTAGAAACCCTCTAAGCCTCCAAGGTAAACTTTTCTCCTCTATTGGCTCTCTCTCTCTCTCTCTCTCTCTCTCTTTTCAGCATCTCTATTGAGTTTTTCTTTGCCTTAAGATTGATGGGTTGATAGGGTTAATTGCTTGTGTTCACTTTTGATTAAAGTGACTGCTTGATTCTTGGGCTCTCTCTTCCTCCCAATTATTTTTCATCTCTTTCAAGAAGTTTGAAGTGATTTAATTTTTTGTCGAGATAACTAAGGCACAATAAACACATTTGATGATTCTTGATTTCTTGTTTCTTGTTTATGTTAATTGGATTTTTAGTTGATGGGTTGAGTAAAAATTGTGGATTCAAAGTCTTTTGATGTTATAAGGAAGTAAAAAAAAAATTACATAAAATTAACACAATAATAAATTAATAATGTCTTGTGAGACTATCAATATTAATTTTATAGCAACCCCTACCTCCAATCTCAACAACGTGAAACATAATTTTTTTTCTAGTTGAATCTAAATATGGGTGAACCAAATCTGATGATTATAGAATTGTATTAGTTAGTGGATTCCAATAAAGGTGATTCCTTGAGTGATCTATAATAGTCTAGAGTGGAATGCTCATGGCAAATTAAATTTTGACATTTTAGATTACTCTCATTACTCTCTCATGGATGCCAATTGTATGTGTATATTTATATATATATATATATATATATATATATATTCTTATTTTCAGTTTCTTTATCCTGCCTTTTTCTAAAAAGCTATGGAAAATTCTTGAATCTTGAATTTTCTTTTTCCTTTTTTTTGGGTTCATTAGTTGTTCATGTTTATGTGATCATGATTTTTCTTCCCCCACTGGACAGAAACCTAACAAATACTAGTCATAAATTGACCAATGTGGGTGACCCAGTATGGTTGGCGGTTGATGTGTGGTCAGTGCACCTAGTGGTGGTCTTGTCTTGTGATGGGTAGCCTGTAATTGTGAAAACCAAGTAAGTTTTTTTTATAAAGGATTCTGGAAATTACCTTTTACATCTCCAAAATTTTTTCATTATTGTTTTTATTTTTATTTATGTTTTGTTTTCTTCTTAATTTTGAACAATGTTTTTTTCTATTATGTTAATTTTTATTTCTACTCTTTTTATCAATAAATTCAATTTTGGGAATGATATATGAAATGTTTGAATGCTTTAATTTAAGAATACACTAATAAATATATTTAAGAATACAAATAATGAGGGTTGAAAATTGTAGCAAAATATATTGATTTAATCTTTGAAACATGTACACTTTTTTTTCAGGTCAGCTTGAATTTGACAATATTAAGAATTATGGTCAAAGCTACTATAATTGATTCCTTCTTGAAGAGAAAGATTTCTATAAATTTAGAAGCAAATGCACCAAGAATTGAAACTTCTCTCATTGAACCTTCAACCTCTAATATTGAAACTTCAATCTTTGAGCATTGTCTAGAAAGCTCCAAGAATTGAGTTAAAAGAAGCTAACATCTTTTCTGCAAAACATGATCCCAGAAAACGTCCTCAAATATGGGATTATCCTATCAATCAACAAGATGAGATTCGATGAGATTATATCAAAGTTGGGCCATATCAATATTTAAAATTTAAATATCCTTATGATGATAAGCATCGTCGTTTTCAAGCTTATTGGTTCAAGTTATTTGTGGAGTGGTTGGAGTATTCTCCAACCAAAGATGCCGTTTTTTGTCTTTGATGTTATTTTTTTACCAAGCCATCCGGATGCCCTGGATCAAATGCATTCATTGTCGAAGGATTTTGGTCATAGAAAAAAGTTAATGTGGAGAAAATTGTGCTTTTTTGTGTCTCGTGGGAAAAGATCCTAATTCATTGCATAGAAAAGCTTTGAATTGTTGTCGTGATCTTGCGAATCAAGCACAACACATTAAGAAGATAATTGAACAACAATTTTCTCAAGAAGTTACAAATAACAACTTATGATTGAAGGCCTTAATTGATGCTGTTAAATGGCTTACATTCCAAAGTTTTGCCTTTAGAGGCCATGATGAAATCTTAGATTCAAAGAATAGGGGTAATTTTGTTGAATTGATAAAGATCATGGCCTCTTATAATGAAGAAGTAGCTGCAGCTGTATTAAGCAATGATCCTCAAAAGGCATCGTGTGTTTCACATAAGATTCAAAAGGAGATTTTGCACAAATTCTCAAGCAAAATAAGAGATGTTATTCATGAGGAAATTGGTGATGCAAAATTTTGCATTATTATGGATAAATCTTGAGATGAATCAAAAAGAGAGCAAATGGCAATTGTTTTGAGATTTGCTGATAGAGAGGGATTAATGTGAGAGCGCTTCTTTGATTTAGTTCATGTTTTAGATACCATTGCTTACACTTTGAAGAAAGAAATATCGGTTGTCCTTTCTCGACATAATCTCAATATTCAAAATATTTGAGGTCAAGGATATGATAGAGCTAGTAATATGCATGGAGAATGGAATGGCTTGCAAGCTTTATTTTCTAATGAATGCCCATATGCTTACTATGTTCATTGTTTAGCTCATCGGCTCCAATTAGCATTAGTTAGAGCATCTAGAGAGATTATTCCCATTCATTAATTTTTCTCTAAATTGACTCTTATTGTTAATACTATTGGTTCTTCTTGCAAAAGACATGATCAATTAAAAGTTTCCTAAGTTGCTAAAACTAAAAGATTGCTTGCTATTGATGAACCTGAAACCGGTAAAGGGTTAAATCAAGTTGGCACTATAAAACGAGTTGGAGATACTCGGTGGAATTCTCACTTAAACTCACTTCGTAGTTTGATAAATATGTTTGATGCGACTTATTCAGTCTTAAAAACCATTATTGATAAAGAAACCACTTAGTCTCAAAGAAGAGATGATGATGCTGCTTATGATGCAATTACATTTTTTAAATTTATATTTATCCTGCATCTTATGAAAGAGATCATGGAAATCACTGATGATTTATGTCAAGCTTTGCAGCGTAAATCTCAAGATATATTGAATGCAATGCATTTAGTATCGACTACGAAAGCACTAATTCAAAAGAATGAGAGATAATGGATGGGATTCTTTGTTTGAGAAGGTAAAATTCTATTATAAAAAGAATGGAATACACATTCTAGATTTGAGTGCTCATTACACATTCGGTTGAGGTCAATCTCGTCAACAAAGATATCATCTTACATTAGAGCACCATTTTTGGGTTGACGTATTTACAGTTACAATTGACTCTTAGTTGTAAGAATTAAATAGTAGATTTCATGATGATATGATGGAGTTGCTCATTCTTAGCTCATCTTTGAATCCTGTGGATGGATGCAAATCATTCAATATTGATAATATTTGCATACTTGCAAATAAGTTTTATCCCGAGGATTTTATTAAGCATAAAAAGTTGTATTTGAGAGTTCAATTACAATGTTTTGAGCTTAACATTCGTCAACACCAGGAGTTTCAAAAAGTGTCTACTATTTCTAAATTGTGTCAAGAGTTAGTGAGAACATGAAAATCAATGGTCTATGATCTTGTTGACCGATTGATTCATCTTATTCCAACTCTTCCTGTTTCAATAGCTACAATAGAGCGTGCATTTTTGGCAATGAATTTGTCACAACTAAGCTTCGTAACAAGATGAAAGATGATTTTCTTGCAAATTACTTGATCACTTACATTAAGAAAGAACTTGCTCAAAACTTTGATATGGATTTGATAATAGAATATTTTGCTTCATGAAAGAGCGGCGAATACAACTTACAATGCCTAAGATAAGTTGATAGAATGGTAATTGTAGTTGGTTTTGTGATTAATGTGAATCTATGTAAAGAAAGTACCCTATAGTTATATTTTGATACTTTTTTTGGTGAAAATATATAGGTGAATGTATCGTTTATTTAATGAAACTTTTGTAATTTTTGTGCTTAATGAAATTTATCTTTTATTATGTCTTTATAAAATGTCTATTATTATTCTTTTAGACAACCTTCAAAAAAAAATTTGATTATAAAATGTCTATTATTATTCTTTTAGACAACCTTCAAAAAAACTTTGAAACTTTCTTATAAATTTATTGATGTGTAACTCTTGGCCCCCCCCTTTGGGGGGAACTTCTAGGTCTGCCACTACAGGCATCCTTAATAAATACAATTGAGTAAATGCAAACTAGACACTACATTAACTCTCGTCCATCCTACAAAGCTCCAACAACTACCTCTTTAAGTCAATACCTACCATTCCTATGAATAGTAATGGTGAGCCATAACGCTCAATAGGGTTTCCCAAAACACACAAGCAAGTAGTGTACAAAACTAATGCAAGTCCGAAGAGGACACTCCTAATGTCCAGTAAACATCACAAGCACACAATAACAACATCTACTAATGACGTGCGTAGACAATATAATCAATAAGACATGGCACCACGTTGTGTGGTATAACAATAATAGTTAAGGCAATTCATACATGCACGATCGAATCAAAAGATATAAGTGTAAATATATAAACCCCACGAGCACCTCTATTTTCTATTTAAAGCCACACGAATAATATATATATATATATATATCCGATGACAGTATATACGAAACAAATTGGTAACACAACCAACACGATCTGTCGTCAACAAGATAATTAACAAGGTGTGATCACCACACAGTCCTAATACATAGTGGATACAATCAAAATACACAAGTCAATCCATCATCTACCGCATTCTTCCAAAAATCCAATGCAAGCACTTAATAAATAATGTGTAATACTTTCATGAATGTCGTATGATATGCTTATGATTTCATGATGTCTTCGACATATGCACAGGGCCCCCGAAGCGCCTATATCCTACCCTTCATAAGTTGCTAACTCATAGGCTTGGGAAGCTTTCCACGCGAGGTTACGGTTCGTAATCAAAGGGAGACACCATCCCCATCATAACAATCGGGGCTCACATTATCTCATTATAACACAAAACTGTATCATTAGATACACACAAATCTCAAACCATTCCAATATGATCCAAAACCTCAATTCCCACATAAATCTCATATCACACTAGCATCTCAATATCAGTACATCCACACAAATCTCACACTGCCCTGGTGTACTCAATATCATCATATCCCCTTAAATCTCACACCACTCAGGTATGTTTAGCAATACAAATATCAATATCAATAAGTCCACAATAATTAGCTATAAGAGAGGATATTTGATTAACAATAATTAGAAAAGCAATAGGGATCATATATATATATATATCCATGATAGAAATAGAAATGACAGTAAACATCAACATAGCGATCACATTCATCTAGTAACACCATACAATATCAAACATCATGGCAA
This sequence comes from Nyssa sinensis, assembly GCA_008638375.1. Lineage (NCBI taxonomy): Eukaryota > Viridiplantae > Streptophyta > Magnoliopsida > Cornales > Nyssaceae > Nyssa > Nyssa sinensis. The sequence continues at coordinate 9,866,142 of CM018037.1, read as the reverse complement.
TCAATAGAACGATCATGTCATGCTGATAATGTGATAACGAGCCCTCAAAAGCTATAGTTATGTTAGGTTGCTAAGAACCATTTATGATTCCATTATACTCTTCGTGGAAAGTAGTATGATCCTGATATATTATTAGTGCCAGATTTGTGCTCAGTCACAAACTCCAACTGATGCTTATTACGAGCCTCGGGTCAAGGTTCCAAGAGGAACACTAGCTACGTTGCTATGTGAGGCATGGAACGTAGAGTCATATTGTATACAGAGCAGTATTATTCAGATATCCTAGTTTGGACCTAAATATGAGCTTAGGGGGAACATTCGGGCCCTAGAAGTGCATCTCTTTTTGTTGATATCACTGTCATTATTGATTATCATAGCTTGATCATATTATTTCATTATGAATGATCATGAGATTACACCGCTTTTATTGAGTGCATACGATTTATACTTGAGATAGCTCATGACTGTAGCAGTATGATATTATTAGCAGAACAGAATTCATTACTTTATCATTTGAATTCCTACCATTTGATATTCCTTGATGAGTTCATAATGAAATAATATGATCAAGCTATGATAATCAATAATGACAGTGATATCAACAAAAAGAAACGCACTCCTAGGGCCCGGATGTTCCCTCTAAGCTTGTATTCAAGTCCAGACTAGGATATCTGAATAATACTACTCTGTATACAATATGACTTTACGTTCCATGCCTCACATAGCAACGTAGCTGGTGTTCCTCTTGGAACCTTGACCCAAGGGTCGTAATAAGCATAAGTTGGAGTTTGTGACTGAGCACAAATCTGGCACTAATAATATATCAGGATCATGCTACTTTCCACGAAGAGTATAGTGGAATCATAAATGGTTCTTGGCAACCTAACATGACTATAGCTTTTGAGGGCTAAGGTTACGAGACTACTTCGAATATAAATGGTTGGCCCTCACGGCCCTAGGTACAAGTGTACAAAATGAAATCTATGCACAAGTGTACAAAATCATGATCGAGATATATGGTAAATAATAAATACTTCCCACAAGATAAAACAATATCAAATATGGACTCAATAACTTCTGGTATGTATGGAATACAATAGGTAATATATGAAAAACTAATGACATGGCTGGAAGTATCACATGCAGAGATCGGATATACTTACCTCTTTCTGTATCTGTCTAGAAGGTCAGACCGCCTTCTCCTTGTCTCTTGATGTTCCTATTATTCAGGGAACTCATTTTAGTTTATGTCTATATAACTCATGCTATTCATCAAAATTTATGTCTCTTTACTATTTGTATCTCTTTTACTAGAATAGACTCCACTATTTAATTTGGAATGTCGAACAAAGTTGGTTTAGGCTTTCACGGAATTCAATTCAAACATTTGTACTAAAAATGGCAAAATGATCATTTTGCACTTTAACGTATTCTTACTTCTCGAGACCTCTTTTCACAAATTAGACTCCACCATTGAGTCCGAAATGCTCGAAATAATAAAAATTTACTATTCACTTACTTTAATCGGAGTCCGTTTGACTCACATTTGACTTAAGGGCATTTTGATAATTTCTCTTTTTTTATAAATATTAAATTAAATATTTTATTTTATTTCTTTGGGTCATATCATAATTAATCATAAGTTCTGGGTCTAATTTCAATTCTCTAAACTCTTAGGCCAATTCATAAATTCATATTTTACTATTCCAATTTGGAGTAGCCAAACAGCAGATTAAGCCCAAACCTTGGATAGGCTATCACTACTCCCAATTTCAATTTTAATTTCAATTTACTACACCTACAACCAAACACTCCAACTTAACCTTTTAAAACCTTTCTAAACTTAACCAATACTGCACCTTTTTCGAACAGATGACTGACCCGCTTCTGTTTCGGTCAGGTCCTAACCTGGATCCGACCTATGACCCACCCGACCAGAAGTCAAATAGTGTTGTCTTCTCCGACGATACGCCGATGGTCTTCTCTGGCAACGGCGAACTGTTTTGGCCAGATTTTTGCATAACTCCAACATGGTTCTCTTCCAATTTTCATAAGTTTCTCATATCTAAACATCATGGAAATCAATATAACGATCATGTCATGCTGATAATGTGATAACGAGACATCAAGTAATATAGATAAACACATCATGCAGATCACATAGTAAGCATACATATCAACAACTTAGGACCTTACCCTAGTCTCAATTATTACTCTACTACAAGGAGACACTACATGTGCCTTTCAGAATATGCCTCAAATGTCCTATGCACTCATGGTTCCATTTTTTGGATCACCCTGACCCTTAACACTAAGGTATCCAATCAAGTCCTATGATCATCTATGGTTAACTATACATCAGTCTACACATCGGGTATCTGTTTGCCCAAATGGATATAAAAAACATGTTTTCAAGCCTCAAAAATCCTAAAAAGGCCCTATCATATTATTTCTAAGTCATTTAATCATTTCACCCATAAGAGAATTTTCGTAATTTATCAGATAAGTTACGCATCTACCGAGACCTCATCTCACAAAATCTACCTTGAAATCAAATCTAAAGGGTCTAAGAATCCTAAACATATCTTTTTTGCATTTTTTAATTCTTTTTGATATTTACTTTATGCCTAGGGGCATTTTAGTAATTTCACATTCAGTGGGGCTTCTCTGAGTCCCTATTTCATTAATCTGATGTCATCTTTGAGTTCTCGGCATCCAAAAATATTAGAAATGCCTCTTCTAGATCTTAATTTGGTTTTCAATTGCTTAATATAAGTCTAGGGATATAATCATTATTTTTTTTACTTTATTTGGAATCATTACCAGGTTTCAATTCATCCAATCTGATCATGTATTTGAATTCTAGGCATCCAAAAATCTTAGAATAACCCTTTCTGGATTTTAATTAGGCTTTAGATTGCTTAAGGTATCATTAGGGGTACTTTTATAATTTTACATATTTATGTGGAACCACCTCGAGTCTCTGAATGTCCAAACCGACCCTGCCATTGAGTTCGGAATGCCTAAAAACTTAAGGAAAGCCCCCAATTTTTCATTTTAAATGTATTTAAAATCTAATTTATTAAAAGAAGGGCATTTTAGTAATTTTATCCTTTTTGAACTAGTTCAGCAATGAACCTTTTCTAATTCTGAACCGGTTCATTTTGAACTTTTACCCAAAAATCTATTTTTCAGAAACTACACAAACAAACAGCCCTCTAAGGCCACTTAACTCGTTGACCTGGTTTGAGCCGACCTAGATACTCGGTTGACCCGACTCATGACCCAGCTTGACCGTTGACTCGCTGACCAATCAGCGCTGCCATTAACTGTCGTCGACACTGGAGCAATGCATCTTCTCCGGCGAGTTCGCCGAAACCCTAGTTTTTCTAAATGCACTTTTATGTAGTTTTTCTCTGATTTTCATCCTAGGTTCCATTTGACATCTTTTAAAATAATTTAGGTCTACTTTTGAAGATTAACTGTGGCTAAAACAAGAAGTCTCAATTCTTCGGCGAATTGGTTTCCCGACCTACTCTGTGATGTTTCGACCCCTATTTTAACTCAAATCTTCCACAAATCCTTATAGGTTTCTCCCTTACCATTCTATGCTAGTTTCAGTGATCGAACCAATCAGAAACTGAAGACCGACTTCTGTTTTTCTTTCTCCACAATGCACACATACATATCTATATACACATATGCATATATTGAAACCCATATATAACCAAGCACACAGAGGCTTGAAAAAATAGTAATACCCTTAAGAGAGTCTAGAAAAATGCCTACCTCTATCCACTATTCTAGAGAGAGAAAGTTTGATGAGAGAGAGAGAGCTTTGCCAAGCTTCAATGGCGGTTCGACCTTGGTCCTCATCTTTGTCAAGCTCGCTGTTCTTTCTTTCTTCTTCTTTTCTTTCTTTTTTGGTTCAGTTTTCATGTGTGTGTCACACACTCAAACATACACTGCTTTATGCACACACACAGTGTATCACACACGCACACTGTATTACGCACCCAGTCTCTTTCTCTGTTTCAAACACACGCATATCATACACACACACACACACTTTCTACCATGGGAGGGAGAGTGAGAGAGAGAGAGAGAGAGAAAGAGAGAGGGTATGAGAGAGATAGAGATAAAGAGATTGGCATGAGGGGAAGGGAGAAAGGAAATCAGAAAAGTGAGGGAAAGGAGGATGAAGAAAAATGTGATGGGAGTGACGTGTCCCATCACTCTATCCATGTCCCCTTACCATGCACCCTTACACATAAGCACTCCCTCCTATAACACCAAGATTTTGACATTTTTCCACATTCTATAATATCCTACAGAGCTTCTTGGTGAAGCTTTTCATGCTTCTTGAGGAGCCACATGACCAATTGGTTAATAATACGTGCACACGTGTCTAAATTTAAATGATATCGGAGTCGCACAAAAATTGGCACACTAGCTAATTTCGACACTCTGATTCCAAATATACAGTTTATTTCTCCAATTTTCTTATTTGGATTTTTCTATTTATCTGCATCTTGTAAATGACTATATAGTTTTATGACTCACACTAGTCCCAAATAAATTACCAAAATTCTTTTTTAGTCTCACGGTGGTATATTGATGACTTATGAACTCATTTTATAATTTATCTGACACATCTTCAATAACTTTCGAGTCGGACCCTGGTCTATGCAAACAATTTATCAAATTACCCTTTGATGATTTTTCGGGTCCTTACATTGTTTCTAAGATGCATAATAATAGGTGTATTACAGATTCATACATGGTACTCTGATTAATGATTGCTTATCATTCAATGTTAAAATTTTACTAAGTTAGTAAGGGAGATAAGTTAGAGATAGAGTATATAGGAAATAGATTGAGAGGCAAATGAGTTTTTGATTAGAAAGTGTAAATTAGGCATTTACAAAAGTTATAACACTGATGTCAGCAATTACTGTCAGAGTCACTAATGGCTCTTAACGGTAAGGGGTGGGTTGTTACCAATATTAACAAGTTAAGGGGTATAATGTAATTTCATAAACTAGAGAGGTAGCATCTACAATTGTTAGAAACTTCAGGAGAGGTCAATGTAATTTACCTCTTTATTTAATTTTTAACAATAACTATTTTTAACTTGATTACTTGTATAGCAATGCTTCATATTGGTATAATTTTGTTGGGGCATTAGATGAAAAATACATTAAGGTAAATATATCTAAAGTTGATAAATCTATATATAGGTCAAGGAAATGTGAGGTAGCACTGAATGTGTTGGGTGTTTGTGCTCCAAATATGAACTTTACCTATGTATTACCTGGATGGGAAGGGTCAGCTACAGATTCTAGGGTTCTTTGAGATGCTATCAATAGGAGAAATGGATTGCAAGTCTCAACTAATATGTGTATTATTATAATTTATTTATGGGTCGGTTGGCCTTATGAAGAATACTAATAACTTGTTACATACAATAACACAAGTTATTATTACCTAATAGATGTTGGGTACACCAACGATGAAAGATTTCTGGCATTCTATGGAGGGCAATGCTACCATTTGTCATTATGGAGAAATAGACCAATTCCTACCACCAGTCAAGAATTCTTCAACATGTAACATTCAGCTACCCTCAATGTAATTGAAAGAAGTTTTGGTCTCTAAAATTACGTTGGGCAATCTTAAAGAGTGCATAATTTCATCCAATCAAAACTCAAGGTCGAATTATTATAACTTGTTGTCTCTTGTATAATCTCATCCAAAGAGGAATGTAAGTGGATCCAACGGAGGATCAATTAGAAGAAACAATCCAACAAACTCAGCAGGGGTATGATTTGATTGACACCGTTGACACTTCGAACGAGTGGACTCATTAGAAGGACAATTTAATTGTCCAAATGTTTAATGATTTGTTAGCAGATAAAGGAAAATAATAATTCGTTTTTATTTTCAATGTAGATTCAATTTGTGGACTATGTTGTTATGATGTATTTTTGCATTGTAATTATGCAATGAATGTAGGATTTGGTTTACATTATGTAATTTCATGTAATTCAACTAGTAGATGATTTTTTTTTTTTTTTTTGTAATTTAACTAGTTGATGAAATTTTATGTGATTTTACTAGTACATGCAATCATGTTTGAAAATTTATGCTACCATGTTCTATCCATAACATATTTTTGAAGTTGTGAAATTTAGGTATAGAAAGTGCTACTAGCACACAATGCAACTTAAGGCGAGGCAATGATATTTGGACAAGGAATGATGAGCCATTATTATTGTTTACCCTTAATGAATTATGTGGGTCAAGGTGGAAGGTAGATAATGGGACATTTAGGTCCGGATATGTTCAAATGTTGGAGAGGTTAATACCAATGGTGTAGAGACTTGGAAACAAAAAAAAAAATTAGTTAAATCGGTTAACCAAGTATCAGGATGAATCCATGGGATTGATACGAATCATAAATTATAGGGAATGTAATATGGGACCCGAATGAGAACCAATAGTGGTAAATAAATAATTAAATTGAGCCCTAAATTTATATCAAATTTACTAGCATTTGATGATATTTTGTGGAATAAAATATTTAATATGGTAAGGTAAAAAAAAAAAAAAAAAGAGAGAATAAAAAAGAAATATCAGGTGGGTGTCGGCAACCTTGGTGAGTGTAGCATGTAATGTGTGGTGTGTGTTTGAGCGTAGAGAAACAAAGGAGAAACCGAGAGAGAGATGAGGAACAAAACAGGGGCTGGTCGCGTGAAAACAGGGGAAGAAAAGAAAAGAGAGAAAGAGAAAAAGAGAGAGAGAAAGGGGAAAGGAGAAACGGAGGGGGGCGAATCCAACGGTGGCCTCAGTCTTCAACCGTGTCAGGTTGGCCTCCGTTGCCAACGATCCTGCTTCGTCAATCCATGGCCAAACAACGCATGGTTGCCGCATCAGTCGACTCAGTGTTCTCACGGATTCAGGTTTTTGACAGGCTAAATCCAACTCAGTTTTGGTCGGTGAGATAAGAAATTGATGATGATGATGGTGGAGGAGATCGATGTGTATATATATATATACATATTTATGGCAGTTCGGGAAGAAGGTAGAGGAGTAACGGCAGTATAGTTAGACTTCGAAGCTGAGGTCTCTGCGGCTGAGTTGGTTCGTCGGATTGAGATATAGCAGGTTGGGTTTATTGAATTCGGTTTCTGCTTCAGGTGGTGATGATTCAGTGGTCATGGGTTGATTCAACGGAAACCTGGGGTTACGATTATGGGGCCTCACAGAATGGGAATTGTGTTGCGATTTTGTGTGTGGCTATTTGGGTTTGACGCAGAGCAAGAGAGATAGCAGGTTGGCTGTTCGGTTGTGGTGTATGGCTACGGCTATGGGAGTTGTGGTACAAGGTTGTGTGTATATGTATGTGTATATATGTATGTGTAGATGTGTGCGTGTTGGTACTGTGGGAGAGAAACTGTAGAGAGAATGGTGCCTGTTGTGGTTCAGATTTGCGTGTGGATGGTGCAATTTTGTGAGGGGCACTACGGGGGTGGCGGTGACAGCAGGTGAACAAGTTTTGTCTCCATTTCTTTCCTTTTGATTTGGTTGCTATTGTATGTATATGTGCGTGGGTATATTTGTGTGGCGTTGGATAGATTTGCAGGGGATGTGGGTTATTCAAATGGAATTTTTGTTTCATTCGAATGTGATGGCTGGTGAGTTGGGTGCCGCATAACTAGAGTTGCTAGAGCAGTAGCAGATTTATGGATGGAAGAGGATGTTCAGGTTGGGGATTTCTCAATTTTTTGCAGACTTTCTTTTGTGAATATGGCAGTGCGAAGGGGTGGAGAAAGGAAATAGAAAAAGAAAGAGGATTCTGCCGTGAGGGTTGGTTTGAACAACATGTTGGTGTTGGGTTGCGGTTTTGTGATATGAAATTGTGTGGGGATGTTGCGAGCAGGGGCTGTCTTGAATGAGAGAGAACAGGTTGGATTTGTTGGTCCGATTTTGTCCGGATTTAGAAATGATGGTTTTAATTGTATAGGTTGATTTGTTGTGGTTTGAATTGAGAGGTTTAAGTGTGGTTTGATGCTTGGTGTTGGATGGTTCTAAAATTAGTGAAACGGAGTTATAGGCAATGGGATGTCAAGGCGTATTTTGGTGCTTTGGGACTGCTCTATATTTTACATTTTAATTATCACTGTGTTGAAGATTGATGCAGTTTGATATGTTGAGAATTTGGAGAAGATTAAAGGAGCAACTTGAAGAAGGGAAAGTTCTTCAATATCTGATGGATGGGATTTGTTTGATTTGAGTTCTATTGAGGGGCCACTGCAATAGAGAGAAACCCTTTGATCAAAGATGTTGATTCAACAGAAGCTTGGGGACATCTTTGTTGACTGGATTGCATAGTGGACACGATTTTTGAGGGTTGAGATAACCCGATCAGGTATGGTACTTTACTAAGTAAGGAATAGAATTAAATTAGGATTGATATGCATATTGATTGAATGCTTCTTGTGCTTATTTGCTGATAGAAGATCACATAGGAATTATTGCTTCTTTGAGTTGATTGTTTATATGTTTCCGTGTTCTTTAAGATTATTTGGGAATTGTGATTTACTTCTTGAGTTGTCATCATATGTGATTTACGTTTCAGAAGGATTGTTGATATTGTGACATGTGGAATTGCGTAAGTGTTGAGATTGATCGAGCATGACACGTAGATTTGAAACCTTGTGATTTAAATGCTATTTGTTGATCTTAATTGTGATGCATTATTTAAAGTTGATTGTTTATGTATTTGTAGATTTAAGTGAAATGATGAACGTGAATCATGACATGTGTTTAAGTTGATTATATAAGATATGCTTGCATGTGGAACTGGTTGGTGATATACATATTATTGTCTCGAGCATGCTATATTAATGAAACCTTGTTGCATTGAGATTGCATGAGCATATTGGCATATGGTGAATTCCTTGGACATATGGCGTGAGTTGAGCACGTGGTGCTTTGCATTATGAGGGTGCAGATCCTGTGGTGAAAAACCCAAAATTGGCCATTGCATTGGTACTTCAATGCCATTGGGGAGTACCCGTAAATGAGACATGGGTGTGGCATAGAGTTATGCATGGGTGTGTCACGCATATTGCCTGTGCATTGTGTTAATGAATTTGTGAACGTGATATAGGGTTTTCTTCAGATGTAGTTTTACATTGCCATTATACTGTATGAATGATTAGGGAGGCATGTAGATATACATGTACACTTGCACATGCCACGTCTTAATTTTGTTCCTTGCATTAGTATTGTACCATACCAGCAGTTGAGCTGACCCATTGGTGGGAACCATATTTCAGATGACACTCCCGACATTTGAGACTTGAGGAAGGCTAGCCAAGTGGAAGAGACTTGACTGTAAATGGATATTTGGCCCGAGAGGTGTGTTTTGTGATATACAGGCTTAAGCCCAATGACATATATGTTATATGATGGTTGTATATTTTCGGTTGTATAAGTAGGCGATGTATATTTAACTTTGATAAAGTTGTGGCCATCGAGTGAGGATGGATTGTGATGTGTTAGTATATATATGATGTATTGTGATTATCAGGGGGAAAAAGGCTCGAAAAACAAAGGAGGTTCTGCCGAAATTTTTTTAAAACAGAAATGTATGTAGGCTTGTATCTATATTAGTTAGATTAGTTAAATTGTTATTTATTTATTTATTTACTTACTTACTTATTATTTCATTTTCTTCTTTTGTTTCGTTTAGTCACGTCCCCGGGTTCGGTCGGGAATTCGGGGCGTGACAAATGGAGTTCCCAAAAATCAACGTTAGATGTTTCCTACAAATAAAGCCTAAATTAAAAGCATGAAAAAAGACTTACAGAGCCTTTTCTCAGCTTTAGGTAGTAGAGGTATGGGTTTGAATGATGCACATAAATGCATTGAAATATTCTCTGAATCTATTTGGGATAATTACACGAAGCTAATCATTTTAATTTAGATTTTTTTCCTTTTATTATACATGTATATGTTTTATTACTAATTTACTAATTAGTTTCATAAAAGGATCCTATTATTGTAAGCCTTAGGAAAAAATGAATTCCATATTACGACTAGCGGTGGATAATATTTAGAAAAGATAGGGCAATTGGAGAAATAATGTCACGACCCGAAGCCCACCCTATGCGTATCTCGTGTCGCGGGGCCGACCCTAAGGCCGTCCCTACTTTTTCCATTCCTGTATCATAGTACTAATATGCAAAGTACTAAAATCTTAAAACAATAACAGCGGAAGTCTTATCAATGTCTATAATCAGCGGAAGTCTTTTCAGTACACAATGTCAGTAGAAGTCTTTTCTATACATAACATGATTCTACAATAACAAAATGAGAACCAGACATAACCAGCACCCGTAGGTGGTGAGTACATGGGAGAACTAAAACATAAACTGGTGCATTTCCTCAATTGTCCTCCTAAGCCTTCAGACTCCTACGGGGATCTGCAGCGTCATCACCTGAAATGGGGTAAGGAGGGTGGAATGAGCTACGAGAGCTTAGCAAGTAAATACAGATCTCCGACACTGGTATAAGAATATGATAAAAGAGATGCTGTGATAGCCAATGGGAACAGTTGCTAGAAGGCCAATAAACAATAGAACGCAATGTACAATAACATCAACATGAACTCTCAACAACAATATATCAATATGAAGGTACTACCACAATAAACCGATCACAATCAAATCAATAAGGAAATATCTCTCAATACAAGATAATGATAAGGAATAGCATAACTCAACAGTTGCAATCAAACAATCACATAAGAGATGCTTTATTTTGTACAATGCTAGTGAAATGTCAATGCAAATGCCAGTAAACATGCTGGTAGAAGCCTACGAGGAATTCATTCCTGCCACCTGTCCGTTCACGGACTCGACCCTTAGGTCTCTAGTCAAACAGAAAGCATCGGATGGATAATGTGACTGAGCACAAATCCGGTATTCATAACACTTTATGATTATAGTGATTCCATAGAAGTATAAAATGGAATATCATCTATACAATGGAAACATAATAGTAGGCATCTCAAAGCATGATATCAACGATATAGCAGTCAATCAATGTCCACAATATAGAAAAATATCACATTGTGGAGAACAATAACCTCAGGTATGTTCAAGAGTACAAGTTTGGCAGTACAAGAATAAACTTGGTTCGGAAACACCATATGGAAGAGAAAGTGAATCTACTTACCTTTATTCATGCATTCCTAAATCAATCTCCTACGGTTTGCCTCTTTCCTGTTGCATTCCCTATATATTAGTAAATACGTTTAAGAATAAATGCTATTCATCAATTCTATGCCTTGCTATGATAAGTATTTCTAATACTTATTTAGACTCCGCCATTGAGTCCGGAAGGTTCGGAATAGTAAAAAGTCACTAGTCATTTACCTCAATCGGAGTCCATTTGACTCACCTTTGAAGTTGGGGTATTTTGGTCATTTTTACAAGTCTTTATTTTTTGGGACTCTGTCTTGTGAAACGGACCTCACCATTGGACTTCGAGCATCCGCGATAATAAAAATTGACTATTCGTTTGCCTCGTTTGGACTTCGTTTGACTCATAATTGAGTTAGGGGTATTTTTATAAATTTAACATTTTCCTGTTGGGCCTTAATGGAATTTTCTATAACTTTCGGGGTCAAAGTGTAAATAGGCAGAGTTATGGTCTGAACCAGTTGGTTCGGAACCAGAAACCCTAAACCGGTTCCATTCCACCGTGAACCAACTGGTTCAGTTAACTTCAGAGAACCGGAACAAGATAACCAATTCTCTTACCATATCCACGGTTTGGACAACCCCAACCCAATTTCCCCATTTCTTATTCTCATCACCAAACAGTCCAAATATCACTTAAATTCGACTTCCAAACGATGCTGTATCATTGTCCCATTTAATTTCGGTCGGGTCCCGATCCGATCCGAACCCGGATCCGGTTTAAATTTTACCCGATAGCCTCACGACTTCACGGTCGTCTTCCCCGATTGTTTTTCCGGCCACGGTGGCCGTAATAGTAACCGTAGCCACTGTTTTTATTGTTTTACGCTTATTTTCTTACTGCTTCTTACATAATTTCATGCCAAATCAATTCCCCAGTCTCAAGCTTCCCTCTAGGTAGTTTTAAACCTAAGAAACCAAGGTTTCCATCGCTGTCCTTGCCCAGTTTCCGGCGTAGCACCGGTGAGGATTACTCGACTGTAACTCAGTTATTTTTGGGTCATTTTTCTTTCTTTTTGTTGCGTTAGGTTCCTGTTTGGATTTCCCGTTCATTTACAAGCTCCAACTTAAGTTTCATGCATTAAATCTCATAAACCCGAATTATCCTTTCACCTGTAACTGACTTTTTCTACCTAGTTTCTCAACCGTTTTAGGTGGTTCTTTTTGCGTTGAGTTTCAATTTTTATATCCTACCAGACCTTAGTAATAAAATTGAGCTTCATGCTTTGAAATCAGAACTCAAAAGCTTGACAAAAACTCACCTGGGTTTTCCTGATTACACCCACAACCGCCTCTTTTCTCTATTTCCTTTTCTCTCCTCTTCTGTTTTCTTTCACAGTTCCTTTTCCATTTTCAACGAACACTCGCATATATATATATATATATGGAGATAACCCACCGCCTCTTTCTCTCTCTAACCTCTCTCTCTCTCTTTGTGTATCTCTCTTCTCTATCCACCGATCTAATCTGTCTTGAGTCAGTGGCTTCTGCCACCTAGCACACATGTCACTACCTCACCTCACACTACATCCACTTGCCCTCACTTCCTTAACACAACACACACCATGACACCTTCACACACCCACACGTCATGACATACTCACACAGCATGCATACCATACCTACATACACGCACTGTATAATGCCACCTTTACATTTTCTCTTTTAATATTTTATTCCACAATACATATTTACATACATTCATACATACATATACACACATTAATATACATGAACTATATCCGTATATATACATCTATGCCCATGTCTATATAGCGTAGACATATATTAATTTTCAATAGACTACGCGTGTATATAAACAGTCACATGCATGGGGGTATGTGCATACACGTACTACGAGGTTCAATTTTGTGTCACCGGGTGTCGCCCAACAATGTTTATAAAAATGAATCATTCACATTCCAGTTTACTCAGTCCAATAAATACAATAATATATATAAAGGTCAACGGCTCGATTTACACCTGGTGATATTCCACTCTATAATGTGCCTCGGTACACGTGCCATATCCCAGGTCGAGATACAAATAATAGAGGTGTCATGAGATGCCGTCGAGGACATAGATTGTGGAGAAGGTGAGAATGTTGAAAGAAACATTAATGTCAATCTAGATGGCATGGAACCATCTGTAAATGTTTCTCAATCCCCCATTAATGATAATGTCAGGACAAGTCAACATAGTGGAAGTAAGAAAAGGTCAATGAGTGGGGGTTTATTAGTTAATAGTGTTAGCGAGATAGAAGAGGCATTTAAGGGGTTTTTTCTTATGATGCAAGTTGATCAATGACATTGATAGCTTTAAGGATCGGACTAAAATTGATGTATCTGCAACAAGAAGAATGGTCTTTTCTAAGCTATCAAATGTGCCTAATTTGACCATTGATGGCATAATGAGGGCTTCTTCCTTACTTGTGACTCACCCAGAGAAGATTGGCCCAATTTCATCCTACCCAAAAGCTTCTAAGAAGTCTAGGTTGTCAAATTATTTTTTTAGGGGGGTATGTTGTGATTACTAGTTATTTATGCGGGTTTAAATTTTTTTATAAACTTGTTTGTCTAGTACCATTTTACTGATAGTGGAGTGATTTTTTTGTAAACTAACATGTTTAAAATCTAGATGTTGGTTAGTATTATGTTTTACATATAACATTAGGCAATCTTGCAACGCTACCATTTGTCTTCATTCGCTTTTTGTAACAATATGATGGATGTATTAACTTTTAATAATGTTTTATTTTAGATAACAATATCATGTTTGTGTTTATCTTTTACAATGTTTTACTTACGCCGATCTTGTTTGTAATTATTCCTCTTTAAAATACAGTGATGAGAAATAAGAACAAGTGGTATGTGGTACTTGTTGGTAAAAGGCTGGGAATATGCAAGACTTGAGAAACTTGTCATGCCCAAGTAAATGGGTGTTCGATATGCCGATATCAATCATACACCACATTTTTTCTTGCTGAAGAGGCATGGTATAGATATGAAAGAGAGTGACATAGACAGGGATACACACATTTTGGGTTTTTCTACTAGGGATGCAATTGGATGCAACTTTATATCATGGAGCAACCCTCATAAATGAAGAATGTGAATCTTCATAAGGGATTTCAGCTGCATAATTTGACGCTGAAGTTAAAGTAGCTATTCAACGAGCAATAACACCTATTACCTTAGCACCTGCAGCCTAGCTATTGCCCCACCACTTGCACCCTAAACTCCCCCCACCACCTACACCTTTTATGCCCCCAATAGTTGCAGTAGAGAGCGCCTCACCACCTGTAGTAGTAGTACTACAACTTGACCCACCTATTGTAGTAGTTGTTAGGCCTCAAGCTCAAGTCAATGACTCACCCCTTGCATACTTCGTATTAAGGGTGGTTTGTACAATCATTGTTATTTTGTTCTTCAAGTGGTTGTTAGAAACACATGATATTTCTTTTTTTGGAATTTTTTTGTTACTCCTTTTAATATAGATGTAAAAATTGTGTCACATTTTTATATTTTTTGTATACCCATGCAGTACCTCACTATTTTGGGTGACCAACCTTATAACCAATCTGCTCAATGTGTATTTTTTTTGTTTAATATTGGGTAGGTTAGTTATGGCTTAAAAATTATTATGACACAAACATTAATTTTTGTTTGTATATAGAATGGCACCTAAATATTGTATGTATGTTGATGGTATAACTGTCATTGGAAAAGAGAAAAAATTGGCTTATGTTGTGCACGAGTTTTGTGTTAGATGCAATTCTATTTACCTCGTGTTGGCAGAATATTATGCTTAATCTAACAAATGTATACAACATAGTATTTTTGTCTAATTTACCTCATTATATTCATGAATAGCTATTAATACTTAGAGATATCTTATTTGGTGACCTTTGATTAAGTTATAGCAATTCGGTAGTTACGCCAAGAAACCTACTTCTATTCTTTCCGATAGAGTCTCACTCCCATTATGGCTCCTCTTGACAGAGTCCCGGTTCCATTTTAACTCCTCTTGACAGAGTTCTATTCTCAATAGGACTTTCCTACGAGAGTACCAATTCCATTATGACTCTTTTTAATAAAGTTATATTCTTGCTAGGACTTTTTTGTTAGAGTCCTAGTTCCATTAGGACTCCTCCTAACAGAGTCCTAGCCTACTTCCATTAGGACTCTTCCCAATAGAATCCCATTCCCATTAGGACTCTTCTTAACAGAGTCTCGATGCCATTAGGACTTCTCCTGATGGAGTCCTATTCCAATTAGGACTCTTCATGACAGAGTCCTAGTTCCATTAAGACTCCTCCTAACAGAGTTCTAGTCCGAGTAGAACTCTTCCCGACAGAGTCCCACTCTCGTTAGGACTCTTTTATCAGAGTTTCAGTCTAAGTAAGACTCTTCCCGATAGAGTCCCACTCTCATTAGGACTCTCCTAACAGAGTCCCAGTTTAGGTAGGACTCTTCTCGATAGAGTCCCACTCCTGTTAAGACTCTCTTTCCAGAGTCCCAATCCAAGTAGGACAACTCTTGACAGAGTCCCACTCCCGTTAGGACTTTTCCCGATAGAGTCACATTCATGTTAGGACTCTCTTTCCAAAGTTCTAGTCTAAGTAGGACTCTTTCTAATAGAGTCCCACTCTTGTTAGTACTCTCCTGCCCATCGAGGACATTTTGGTAATTTTGGCACCATTTTTCCTAATAAGGGCATTTTGGTAATTTTGGCACAATTCTACCCTCAGTAGGACTTCCTAGTCACTTGAAAGGAATTTTCGTAATTTTCATATCATTTTACCCATATAGGGGTATTTTGGTAATTTTAAAATTTTAATGAGAAATCGGGGGTAATTTGGTCTTTTCACATGTCTTATGGTAATCTAGAGATTCTCTTCCGAATTGGGGGCAATTTGATAATCTTGGGTGATAGTATTTAGGCTTAATTAGGACTTTCTACTTTTAGAATTTTCATAAATCTGGTTGCTTGATATTTCCTTAAATGGAGATATATTGAACTTAGACATTTTTCAATTAAATTTTATTTCTCTTTTATCGCATTGGCTCTTGAATCTAGACATCAATTTTATTGGTTTGTACATTGTCCTAATTATTTATTAATTCGTTTAGTTAAGATAATTATTTAATTTTCTACTTATTCAATTAGGTAAGTATCACTCAAGACATGATCCTAGCCCTTTATTTTAGGGTTTTATCTTAGACCTTTGGATCAAATCTCTATATTTTACCTATAAATAGAGCCCCTTGGCCATCAGTTTAAAAGCACAATTTTCATAGTCTCACGCTGTTAGTTTAATTTTAGAGTTCTCTCTACAAGAACTCTTCATCTCCCAAGGCCAAAGCCCTACTGAAGTGACAGTCTCCATTCACGAAGCAAGCTGAAGCAATGCTTTCCAAAAGGAAGAACAAGCAGGAGATCGATCTGACCCACTGAAGCCTTCGATCCACATTTTCCTAGTGAAAGATTTTCCCAACTCTAACGATTAAATAAGGTATGCTCTAAAAACCTTAACAGTTTTCTTAGATCTGGTTGATATCACCTCTTTTATCATTATTGATAAAAGAGGTAAATCGAAGAACTACGTGACTCTGATTCAATTTTCTAAACGGATACGTAGGAAGCCTTCGGGCCCAAGTCAAATATTTTTTTCTTTCTTTTTCATTTTATTTTATTTTTTCGTGCTAGATCTTTTATTATTGATCTTTTCTAGACTCATATATCTATTTTTAGCTTTCTCATGACAAAATAGCCTTGCAAGTGAATATTCGAGGCCGATCTATTCGGATTGGGGAGGGTGGGTGCCTAACACCTTCCCACCCCATACCTTAGCTATCGAGCTTGTTTATATTGTGTTTTCACTTTATTTCAATGTTTTATCCTTATTTTGATCCATGTTAAAAGATCTCTTAATATATATTTAAGAAACAAAGAAATGTAATTTCATTATATTTCTTTGGCTTTTATTTTTTATGTATCGTTCAAGATGTAACGGGTTTGCTTGTTTAATTACCAAAAACAAGCTGGCAACTCCTCACTTTATCAATCTCCCATAAAAGGCGTTCCTTCCCACCTTTAGGTAAGGAGATAGTCGGGATCCTTTTAAATCTATAAAAAAAGGATTAATACTTTCCTTTTTTCCGGTGCTGGTGCCCAAAGTGGCCACTCCACTGGGGACTAAAGTGGGCTAGACTCGGTGAAGTACTCACTTCAAGGGTATTTTATTTACTTACTTTACATTCATTCATTTTTTTTGTTTTATGATAGATGTATTAATGTATGGATGCTCGAATGTATGGATGGTTGAATAAAAAAGGACTAAAATCTGAATACCTTGTACACACGTCACTCTATAATATTTGCATTTCCACTATATACCCTATAAACCTCGGACAGTTAGTAGCTCTAGCCCTGTATGCTCACTTAACTTGACGGGTGTTGCCGGTGAAAGCCCTCCACTCCTTGATCAAACACCGCTTGACTAGGCACACTACATTCTAGTGGCCTTGGGATGGTATGCAAAAAGGTGATGCGGTACCGTTTGACCATAGTCATTACAATCCAATGGCTTTGGGAGGTATATGGCACGTCTTGTCAGAAAGGGAACCTTGAAACCTTTACCCGATTGAAGTGTCATACTTATAATCCGCCCTAGATTCATGATTCAGGACTTTAAACCCAGTTTTGGTAAGACGCACACGGAATTTTTCACACAATTTTGCGAAGTCAGAAAAATTCAAAAAGTGGGAAAAAATACCCCTCTGTTGACCGATTAACATAGAGATTAAAAGCCTTTGTGTGCCGATCGGCACACTGAGAGCTGTCCTCCTGCTCTATAAAGCTTTTCCTATTTTTTGAATTTTTTTAAAAAACTCTGATTTTTTTCCTGAAAAACCAATTTTGCAAGCTACAACGAGGCTAGAAATGAGACTTTTTTTTATTTTTTCCAGACACCAAACAAGTTAAATAACACAGGTGTTTTTTGAAAGCAAGTACCCACAATTGGCTTAGAAACAGACACCCATATCTGGCTTGGAAATGGACTAGCCAAGGTCGATTGATCCAAACGTCTAACTTTCCAATAAATTAGAAAAGCACAGCTCTAGTTGCAATGGACCCTGAACAGATACTTCAAATTTTGGCTGTCATCAAGAAAGACATGACCGATTACCGAGAGAAAAACTAGAGGCTCTCCCTCACAGTTCAAGATCTGGTACAACAAAGGTTACCACCACCACCTCCTGTCTGGGCAGGTAATGATAATCCTCGTCAAGTGCTACCAGTCCCACCTCAAGATGGACAATAAAAACAGCATCAACAAAACCAAGATCCGGCCGCCCATGATCCTTATGATTGGGGTGAACAGTGCGAACCCGTAGAGATCCTGAAGCAATAAGAAGAGGGCCTTGCTTACAGGTTGGAAAAAATGGAGACTCTCGTTTATAAAGCTCACCGAGGTGATAATATGGTCGATATTCACAAGTTATCTCTCTATCTAGATATTTGGCTTCCCTTGAAATTCAAAATGCCGAACCTTGACAAATTTGATGGAACAATATGTCAAAGAACTCATCTTAAGCTATATGTAAGGGCTATGCAACCACTAGGGGCTAACACTAATGTCTTGGTCCAAATGTTTCACCAAACCCTAACCGAAGCCGCTCTACGATGACACTTGAACTTAAAAGATGCACTTCTAAAGATTGGGAGGAACTATGTAATGCCTTTGTTAAATAGTACAAGTATAACAATGAACTTGATATCTCTCTTCGAGACTTGGAGACCACCAAACAAGAACCGAAAGAAATTCTATCCACGTTCATCATTAGGTGACGGACTAAAGCAACTCAAATGATCAACCGACCAAATGACGCCGAACAGGTTTAGATGGTCAAGAAGAATTGCTTCTGGTCTATAGTGAAACTCTCTTCGCCCAATTCTTTGAGATGTTCAAAGCACTAATGGGGGTTGAAACATAAGTAAACGATGCGGTTAATGATGACACTCTCAAAGCAAGTGAGCCAAAGCCTCATAAGATCTTCCCAACCTCAAAGCTAGTGGCCCGACCCATATGATCATTATTGTCAACACATCAAGGTCATTTTCATGGCCAACTCCACAGGGTGTCCCACAAAAATGCCCTCAAAGGAAATTCTCAGATTTTCCAGCACCAATGGGTGTGATATACACTAACTTTCGAGAGAAAGGGGCTTCTTTAGCCCTTGGAACCAAGACCAGTTCCGAACTCTTTACCCAAAGGGTTGGATACGAACCAACATTGCGCCTATCATTAAGGCAATGGACATAACACAAATCAATGTCAAGCTCTGAAACACGTAATTCAAGACCTAATTGATGGAGGAACAATAGGGGCTCTACCAGCAAAGCCCAATGTCACTACTAACCCATTACCGACCCACAATGCACGACTTAATATCCACATGTTAAGTGTCAAAGATTCAGATACAAGCTACATAATTAATGATTCCACAAATGTCTCCAAGTGTAGCATGATCACTTGGGATGAACTCATGGGAAAGAAAAGTCAGTTTGGCTTAACCAATGCAATATATGTCACACGAGGGGGAAGGTTGTTCAAACCCGCTCGCCTATAAGCAGGTAACCCACTCATAGAGTTCTTAAAACCCAAAGAGTCAATAGGAGTCCCACCTCAAGTTCTTATCGAAGATGAGCTCTTCAAACAGCTCAAGAAAACATAAGCCAACATTTCAATATGGGGGTTATTGACATCGTCTTTTCCACACAAACAGGCTACCTTGAGGCATCTCAATGAAGCACGGGTTCCTACCATCATTACCCTCGAACAACTCACGTAAATCATTGGAAGGGTCCAATTCAACAATATTGTCACTTTCACTCATCATGACTTACCAAAAGCAAGGGCCGACCACACTAAGGCTCTACATATTACTGTGGATGCCCTCAGAAAGAGGATAGCTATGGTGCTTATTGACAACGACTCGACTCTCACCATTTTTCCTTTTAGGACTAAAAAATTTCTTGGCTTAGAAGCGGCCGATCTCACTCCATCAGCCCAAGTAGTTAGGGCAAATGACAATACTCGAAGAGAAGTTATAGGGGTCATGACACTTACCATGAATCTCGGTCTATTTGAAAGCACTGTATATTTTCAAGTACTAGACATCCCTACCTCATTCAATTTTCTACTTGGAAGGCTATGGTTATATGAAATGAAAGTCGTTGCGTCCTCTCTACACCAAAAGCTCAAATTCTCCTGTAAAATAGGGCTAGTCACCATACGTGGGGACATTGATCCTACCAGTGATGCTCGCCCCATACCAGGGATCTAACACAATTCCAATGATTTACCTTTGTTAGGCTTCGACCATATAGGGAGCCTTGAGATAGAACAAGTACTTGATAGAGGCTTATACAAACAAGTTGTGATAAACATGATGGTCCACATGGGATATGTGTTAGGCAAGGGCCTTGGATTCAATTAGCAAGGTCTACCTACAGCACCCCACCAATTAGAAAGGGAATACACATTACTTGATAGAGGCTTATACAAACAAGTCGTGATAAACATGATGGTCCACATGGGATATGTGTTAGGCAAGGGCCTTGGATTCAATTAGCAAGGTCTACCTACAGCACCCTACCAATTAGAAAGGGAATACACATTCGGGCTCGGATACTCATTTACCAAGGAAGATTTTTGTGACAAGGCTTTGGCCGCACGTGCCAAAACAATTGCTAGAAAACAAGGGCTGCCCCCGAAGCTCATAGAAATAAAACCTTACTTCCCAACCTTGAACGAGAGCTTTGTCAAGCAGAGATAGGACTATCTATACTATGGATTCCTTGAGCCATGGTACAATGCTAAGGCTAAGACTAGAGTTCCCGGTTGGAAAATATTTGGCGATTGCACATATGGTTTTGATGAGGAGGTAGTAATACCAATTGAACAACATGATCCTTAGTAGGAGGATTGGATCGAAGAGCTCGGAGGACTGATAAAATGTTTCGCCAAGATGGAACTCACTGATGATATGGTTGACATGATCTCCACAGGAAACATGTGAGAAGATCCAGTCAAAGACATTACGCCCATCCAACCCCAATCAACAATTGGCTCATAGTCAAAGGAGTGATAGCTTCAGATGAATAACTTAAGTAGGAATTCGGTTACTCAGATTTGACTTATCCAGATCTCGATAATGCTTTTGACTCCTGGTCCGAAGACTCTCTTTCTTTAGATTTCATTAATCTTGACAAATTCGCTGATTTAATTTTTCATTCTTTCGATGAAATAAATTCCTTTTCTGAGTATCCTTTAATTGCAAATAACGAACATGATGATGAATTTGAAGAATACAATAATCTTGATATAGCGGATGGGAAGTTTCTAATAGACTTAGCCAAAACAATCACCAAATCTCAAGATAGGGCTTAACCTATCATAGAACAAATGGTAACCATTAACCTAGGGTTAGAAGGTAAGACTAGAGAAGTTAAGATCGTCGCAACCCTTAGCCATGGTGAACAAGAAATCCTGTCTGAACTATTAAGAGAATTCAAAGATGTCTTGATGAGTGCGCAAAAGTGCACTCTAAATACTCTATTATTGAATTAAAATGTTAGAATGTGACCCTATTAGGAAAGTATAATGTTTAATATTTTTAGTTCGTTTATATTTAATTTTATGATATATTCTCTGTTTAAGTGAGCTAATTAATATATTTATTGAATTACGGAAGCATTGAAGGTCAAAGAAGAGTTATGAAGTATATTGTACAATTTTTGGCTTTTTGACAGATTCGACCATTGAGTTTCAATTGAGATTTGGATGGAGTTAGAGTTTCAGAATGAGAAAGCGGTCTCAATGAAATTTTTAGAGGACATCTTGGGATTTTCATAAAGGTCTGTTTTGCAAAAATCGGAGTTCGTTTGGGCCTCCAAACGTTATTTCAAAGACAGGCATGAAAAGCTGCTCTGAACCTGTCTGACCAGCCAGCTTCAAGGAGTCATAACTTGAGCTTCCTAAGTTCAAATCAGGTTATTTTTAAGCCTAAAATTATCTACACATCTAGGGCTACAACTTTCGCGAAGAACCCGAGTCAAGATTCAGTCATTATCTAATAGAAAAAAGGGCCTAAAGTTGGCGGCTGCTGGCTGTGCGCAAGAATAAGAAAAGCAAAAGCAAAGAAAAGAAAAAAAAGAAAAAAAAAAGTACAAAAGAAGCAGCTGATGTGGGGATGATTTTGCTTGGAAATTAGAAGAATAAAGAAAGAAAGAAAAAAAAAAAAACGGAAGTTTGAAAAGTCAACATGGTGGCTTGGGTGCATAAAACAAAAGAAAAGAAAAAAACAAAAAGAAAAGTAAACAAGGAAACAAAGATGGGGCTGCCGCATGAATCTTAAGTGCTGTGAAAAAGTGAAGGTAGCAGTGTGGGGCGCTGATTGGGCTATGGCGCAAATGGGCTTGTTGTTACGCCAGGGTTGTTTTTGTGAGGGCCTTGTCTGTGCGGTGGGCTGACGTAGGGTTCAATCAGAAGCGAAGGAAAAATTAAAAAACGAGGGCTGCGGCAGTAAGAAAACAGTGAGGGCAGTCCTGCGGCAGTGCTCCTGCGACAGGAACAGGACAATCAGAGAACAGAGAGATGGCTGCGTAGCTGCTCCATGGCTCGATTTCTCTCCGTGAAACTTATGTTATCTATTTTGTACATAAGTAATTAAATTTTTAAGTGATGTTAAAGATGAACTTACATCATAAATAGTTATCTTAATTTATTTTTGATTTTTGTACGTGGTTTTCACTTATTAAATTCTTTGATGATCATTCGAAATTTATTGTTGGATTTTATTCTTCGAATAATTAAAGGGTTCAGTCCGTTTATAGATTTAGTTATGTTTTCTTCTATTGAATGGATTAATGTTTTGATTATTTTTGAAACAATTAGTTATTTATATTGATTCAATTCTTTGCTGCAATATTGTTTATTGGGTATATTGTCGTCGTTGGTTTTTTTTTTTTTTTTAATGTGAATAATAATTTGAGTGATTTAAAAGTGTTGAATGATTTTTTCAAAGGGTTACTTTCAGTTTAATTTTGGTTCATCATTTTATATCTTCCGATTGAGGTTTTTGAAATTTAATTTCTCCATTGAGTTATCAGTGAATTAAAAATAATTAAAATACCAGATATGTGCAAGGGATTCCCGAAGTTCCACTGTTCTTTAAATTTGAGTACTTTTTCCTGTCAATCACTTTATGTAATTTTAATTTGCATTCAAAATCACTTTTGCTACTTTTATTTTCTCGTTAATCGTTTAATATTTTCTTAGTTTCAGAAATTTTTTCTATTATTCTTTTAATTTTGTTTCCCTGTGGAATCGACACTCCAAAGCTACACTACAACTACCGCGTTATTCTTTGAGCGTAATCATGTCTTCACATGGTCTTACTAGGAAGCGGTAAAAAAAAGCTTGCTGAGCTCGGAAAAGTTGCTGACTGATGGAAAAATTGTGAAACCATTTTAGGCTAGTTACAAAAGTTCAACACATGAAGGCATCGGTAGCCCCATGTAGAACCATTATGTGCTGATAGTGAGATAAGTGGTCCTCGGGATCTTCAGATCCATCATAAAGGATGGATTTTAGGATAACAAATTTCTTGGGTCGCTCCTCTGTCATTATGGCAGAGGTGAATGGCGTGGAGAACCTACCAAGCAATTGACTTAGCTCGTTTTTTTTCTGTAGGGAGGTGGAACCCCTTGGTCGAGATTGTCTGATCTTGAGAGTCTGCTATCTCCTCTACCCTCTAAGGGGCTTTAAGTAGGTTTTGTTACACGATTGATACTCGTTGTTGATCTTGTCCCGTGTTTTCAGACCTCAGATTTACGGTAGGAATTTGTTTGGCAGCAGCAAAAAGATGCTACTCTCCTAGGACTGGCGTAACCGGAACCTCAGGGAGGCTAAAGTCCCTGTGGCGCTCGATTGGCTCCAAAGACCGTTGGGATTGGTATTCTTGTTCTGCTCTAGTAATGGACGGTAGGTTGGAACGTTGTCATTCCTCTCCCCATAGATGTTGACGATTGGTGATCAGTCCCCATATCATGAGGGTGTACCGGTTGCACGTTAGGTAACTCCTCACTATGGGATCCTCCGCCCATGGTGGTGGCGGGAGGTTGAGGTCCTTCGTGAATAACGTTAGTAGGAGGAGGAGGATTGTTCCCATGGTTATGAGCCAGTGAAGCCAAAGCTTGTGACATAGGTGTGACCTGGCCCTACATCTAATCGAATTGTCTTTGAATTCGATCAAGTTGTTGTTGTATACGTGCCGGTGTTTGTCCCCTTCTTCTTCCAACAAGAGGCTGATTTTGAGGGTTTTGAGAGTTCTTTTTAGGATGAAGGTTGGGAGCCATTGATTTTCTTAAGAAAAAAAAGATAGTTTATTTTTGTTGGTGAAAAATAATGAGAATGGTTGTCGTTTCCATAGACGGCGCTAAACTAATGTTACTCTTTTTTGGTCGGAAGACTTCTCGTCCTTAGCTGCCTGTCAAGAACTTAGGATCAGAGGATTACTGGGAAGGCTCCGGTGATAGCCACTTCACTAATAAATTCAGTAAAAGAAATCAAAATAGTAATTTAAGTGATCAATTGAACATAAATCGAAAGCGTACCTCATGGGTTTATTTTTAGGCTATAGATATCCTAAATTGAGTAGGATTAGGAGTCATAAAAGTAGGAATTCGAAGATAGTAGTTTCCATGTAAAAGTTTGTTTCTTTATTTTTAGATCGGTAGTCTATGGAAGGCGGTGATAAACTCTAAACCCTTCGTGCTCAGTTGACCTTGATGAAATAACATTCTCATGATCTGTATCCTGAAGAGCTCATTATAGACACGTGTCACGCTCTAAATATGGTAGTGAAATTATGATATATCAATATATATATATATGTGTGTGTGTGTGTGTGTTTTTTTTTTTTCTATAGACTGATAAACACAAATTAAGACAAAAGAGTGGATACATTTCTCTATATCTACGACACAATCACATTTTTTTTATATAGTCATTTTTTATTTTTAATTCGTTGTCTTTTTAAAGAAAAAAATATCATTGTTTTTTTATTATATAAATATTATTATTTTTTATTTATGAGATTTGAATTTAATCAAAATAGCACTGGCATGTGTTTTGTTTAAATCAAAAATGTAAAAAAAATATTAATATTAAAAAAATATATATATTCTTTAAAATTATTATTTTAGGCTTCAAATGTTCTTGATCCAGCCTGCATCAACAGGGAAAACAAAAGACTAAAAATTCAACCCTGTTTAATTTGAATTTTATTACTTTAAAAGTTAAATGTACGTTTTTCTCAAAATTCAATACGAGAAGGAAGGTGACTAATAAAGATAATTATAAATCTTAAAAAAAAACAAAAAGGAAGAAAAAGAAAAAGAGTGATAAGGTATATCATAATTTATGAAATTTTTATTTTTTATTTTTAATGCAGTGTATTTAAATCGGTGAATATTTTTTTATGCATACAAAACATATAAACTATATATAAATATACTAAATATTCATTAATTATATAATAAATATTTATTAATTGAGATACACTGTACTCTAAATTAATAAATAACAGTTCCACAAATCACAGGTGTTGTGAAGATAGAAGACGGTGGTGGGCACGTTGAAATGAGAGCCAACATCTGCATGTTGGCATAAAGCAGTGTTGCATGCAGGCGGCTGCCGACGCGCTTCCTGTTTTGCCGTTGCCTGCATGTTGCTGTTGCAGCTGTCCATGTCCTCAATCCAACGCGTGTCTCAATCAACCTCATCAAATGAACCCCGTAAAACCCTAAAAACCCACTCCAATCCCACCCACCAGGCCTCTCCGCTACACTCCTGCTCAAAGCTCTACCAGGCAATCATCAAATCAAACTAAGTGCCACTGCTAAAGCTATATCATCCTCATCAGGTATATATCTATTATATAAAAATATAAAATTCAATCTTTCTTTATTTAATTGGATCTACTCTTTGATCTTTTTTGTTTGTTTGTTTGTTTGTTTTTTTTTTAAATTAAATATGGGTTTCAGATTATTACAGTTTTCTGTCTAGTTTCTAAGCAACCAAAAAGGTGGGGTTCTTGTTAATAATTTCTAGTTCTTTTCTATTTTATTTTCCTGTCTTCTAATTATTTCTCAGTAACCAAACGGCTAATAATTTCCTCTTCTCTAATGTATATATTGTTTCTCAGCAATCAAACAAAAGGGTAGGATCAATGGTTACTCAAATTTGAGTAAAAGTTTTATTTGAATTTGAAGCTCTCTGATGATCACTTTAGTTTTTGCTCAAATCTTTTGAAAAAAAATTCACCTTGTCCTTGAAAAAATTTCCATCATCTCCCAAAGATTTTAAATTTGACTTTGAACATCAAAATGGATTTGGTTGGAGAGGATTATGACTCAAATTTAAGTCACCGTTGGAGATAAATATTTTTTTATTTCTTTTCCTCAGGTTTCTCATCAACTAAACATAAGTTTTGACTTTCTATTAACGATAATCTTCTCAGTTTTTCATAGCATGGAAGATCCTAGTGTGGAGTGGAAGATTGAAGAATACTCATCATCAGAAGATGGACAGAGCAAGGCGAGTTGGTTCTTGAACAGGGGATTGGAGCTGGGAAAGAAGATTGTGATCACAGGAATTGTCATATCATCTGCACCGTTGGTTCTTCCTCCACTTGTGGTTATTTCTGCACTTGGATTCGCCTTTTCGGTCCCTTTAGGTGTCATATTCGCAAGCTATGCTTGCACCAAGAAGGTTATGAGCAAGTTGCTCCCCAGGCAAGCACCACCTCTGATGTTGGAAGATGGAACACAGTCTACAAATGAAGAAGAAGAAGAAACTATGGGTTTTGGAGGAGACTTTGATATGGGAAAGGAGGAAGTTGAAATGAGAATTGAAGCAGAGGTTTTGCCTGAGGACGAGGAGTATTATGTGCAACAAGGTGTTGAGAAGGACGAGCCTGAACCAATGGAAGATGTTGATGAAACTGTGAAGGAACAAGGGTATGAGGAAGATGTTGGTGAGTACTTAGACAGTGAGGATAAAGAACCATTGGAAGGGGTGGTGGTGAAAATTGAAGGAACGGAAGAAGAGGGAGCGGGGGAATCATTGATCGAAGAAAGCAAGGGTGACCAGCTATTAGGTGTTGTCAAGAAAGATGAGCAACAATCAATGGAAGAAGACATTGGAAGTGTAAAGGTAGAGGAATATGAGGAAGATGTTGGTGAGTACTTTGACAGGGAAGACGAAGAGCCATTGGAAGGGATTGATGTGAAAATTGAAGGAATGAAAGAAGAGAGAGGGGAGGGGTCATTGATAGAAGAAAGCAAGGATAAAAGGCCATTAGACGTCCACCAAGTTGTGGTTGTAGTTGAGGGAGATGAGAAAAATGGAAGCAGAGATGAGGCAGTTCCAATTGAAAATAAAGAACAGGCGGAATTGGTGAGAGAGACTACAGCATTGTTAGAAAAAATCAGGGATGAGGGTAATGCTGATACTACTGTGGAAGATGACAAACTGCCTGGACTTGCTGAGGAGAGGGAACAAAAAAATGTCAGGCGTGTTGAAGAAATGGAGAAGCTATGTGAGGACAAAAAAATGAAGAAACTTAGTGGGGAGATGAAAGGAAAACAAGATGATTGGGGAAATGAGGCAATTCCAAAGGATATTGAGGTGCGAGAAATGAGAAATGAAGCAAATGTGGATATTGTTCCCATGGAGGTGAAACTAGTTGGAGAGGTGGAAGCTATAATAGAAGGAAACAGAGATGGAAAGAATGTTGACAATAGTTTGGAAGTAAAGAAGACTATTGCAGACTCAAATGGAAGGACAAATGGAAGGAGACTTGGAGGGGTAATGGAAAGTGTGATAGAAGAGGAGCAGAAGCTTGTGGTGGACAAGAAAGCTGTGATGCAGGGAGCAAGTGCTAAGGATTACATTGATCCTGATATGCACAAAGTTCTTCAGTTCACAAAGGAGAAGGAAAATGTGATTCATTCAAATGCAGATTTAAGAGAGATTGCTGATGAAAGTGGATTGGATTTGTTCGAAGACAGCAATGAAGCTTCTGATCAGTACTCTTACATAGTTTATGAGAACCCTGAAGGTGAGATTTAAGAAATAAATGATCCACACTAGTTCTTCTGTTTCAGTGATCTGTTTAGATCACAGGTTGACCTTGAGTCACTCATTTGAGCTTGGCTAATGCATTTGCAGAAAGTATGAATGCTACAGATATTGCTGCAGAGGGAAGTGCAGATTTTATGGAGCCTCCTGCATCAGCAGGGTTACCTAAGTACAAATATGCTGGAATTATCACTGAAAAGGATACTGAAATTCTTTCCAATCAGGTCAGTGCTTAACTAATGTCTCTCACAAAAACCTTTTAACTGCTGGATATTATCAAAAAGTGGAAGTAAATATGATAGTTCCTTACTTTAAGCTGGGAGTGAGTCTAAAGACTCTAAACCACGTATTGATTGATCTATCAAGTTTAACCAATGGATGCATATGAAGTGTAATTGTTAGTTAAAGCATTAATCTCCTAAATAATGGACATCAACAAAATTCACTTCTTTTGGACTGGATGCTTGTTTTGGACTGGCTTTTCACCTTTGCCGTGTCGTATATCATGAAGTGAAGTGAAAGCACATATTTCTTTCATATGGAGTGATGAATTAATTGACCTATTTTTAGTGACCTCTTATTTTTAATATTTTATTGTTCTAATGGTGTTTGATATTTTTCGTTGAGTATCTCATTATTTCTACACTTACATGTTTTATTTAAATGTACTGTTCAACTGAAAATTCATGTTTAGTTATGTTACTAGAGTGCTATCTGATGCATATATTCATGTTGGTTTGACATATGATCATATCTTATATAATATAATTGTTTTTTTTTCCCAACAAGTATTGTATTAAAAAATTGCCCAAGCAGCGAACCTATATATTAGAGGAGTAGAGAAGCCAAAATAATATAGCCTTATATCTCCCAAAAACTCCACAAAAGAATGAACAAAAGATGGGTAAGATTCAATTACCCAAAAGTAATTTTTTTTTCCCAAATTACATCTTTTAATCTACATGTAGGCATATCCTACTATTTTCTCTTGTGCCATAGGCACCAAAAGAGGTATCCCAAATCTTCCTTGTACTTCTCCTATGCAGCCCCCATTTCCATTCTTTTAAAAACTCCATCACTGAACTTGGCATAGTTCGGGAACATCCAAAAAGCACAAAAAACAAGAAGGCTCCATACATTCCATGCAGCCCTGAAATGAAGAAAAAGGTAGCTGGACGTTTCCTGATAGAAAAACATACAGTTTTTTTGACCTGTTAAGTACTTCGAACTCCCTACTTCATGAAATTCATTTTGTTTCATAGAATTATTGAGAATTTCTTTTAACGGGGTTTGATTGTATGGAGGAAAATTTAATAAGAATTTTTCACTAATGCCACTTCAGGATTATAGAGAAAGGAGTAATGCTAGCTAGTGCCATTAACAACTCCGAGGGGCACACAGAGTCTTGGCAAATTCAGAGACATGACTGGACAGAGCAATAGAAGACCAAACCCACCTCAGAAAAAATTGGGAGGGAAAAAATATGGCCAAAATACTGAAAAAACATGAAAAAAAATAAAATAGAGTATGAGCAAAGATAGGATGGTTATGCAGCTTTCATGGATTTGATTTTTTTGGTTGTTTAGTTGAATGTCTGGAAAAAATTGTGTATATGTAAGTTATGTGACTAATTGATGTTGCGTTATAGGGGAGGGGAAATAAGTGTGATAGGATACCCACATTCACATGAAATTTAAGACCTAATTTTGAAAATAATAAACAAACAATAACAAAAACCCCTTTAAATTTGAGACAGTGGCTTGTTATTTTATTTTATTTTTTTCTGCTTCAAGAATTTGTTGCTGTATGACTTTGATTTTGCATGTTGGGAGGGAGGGGGGAATAAATGATGTGGTAAGTACCACATTCATCTTGAATTCAACAGCTAATTTTAGAAATAATAAGAGAATACTAACTGAAAATCTTTCAGATTGAGAAACTGTGGTTTATTTTGTGTTTTATGGTTTAGGAAACTGTTGTGACACTTTGAGTGGATCTTAAATTTTTTTTATTAGAAACCTACATTGTAAAGGACTAGATATACTTCTCCCCCTATTTATTTATTTACATTTTTTTTAAGATGTTCCCAACGTACTCCCAGGTTCGGGGTTCACTGTGGAAATCTGTCT
The DNA here is from genome assembly GCA_008638375.1 of Nyssa sinensis. Classification (NCBI taxonomy): domain Eukaryota; kingdom Viridiplantae; phylum Streptophyta; class Magnoliopsida; order Cornales; family Nyssaceae; genus Nyssa; species Nyssa sinensis. The sequence goes on along the minus strand of CM018037.1, from coordinate 9,835,525 downwards.
CGTTGAGCATCTCTTTCTTTATTGTTTATTTTTTTTTAAGAAAAAGGTCCTCACTCCCAAATCACTTGAGATCCTTAGCTGGGATCAATTTCTAATAAAACTAGACTCCGAGAAGTTCAATTTAGCCAAATTTGGTTTTGAAACGAATTAGTCATGATCTCTCGAAATAGCCCTCTTTTGATGTCACTTTTCTAAAAACTCAAATTTGACGTCTTCTCATTGAAAACTCATAAATATTTTTCCATAAGGAATTTGGACAGGAAACCATTTTTAAATGAAACTAATTTCAAAGAGCTTCAGTTTGAGCATCCAATCGGATTTAAATTGAATTAGTTATGAATTTTTTTAAATTGGAACAAAACTGCTGGAAATGGCTAAACCGGCTGACCGGTTTGGTCTGACCAGTTGACCAGTTCTGGGCCTGAGAGACTACCACGAGGGTCATTTAGACTGGCTGACTGGTCAAGCCCGACTGGCTGACCGGTTCACCTGCTTTGGGATCAAATTTTGTGATGTCTTGACCTCCATTTTTTGACATTTTGCTGCTACATTTCATTTCACTATTTGAACACATCATATTGAGTAAAAATACATTAACTTACAAAAGTTTCATGCATTCTAATCAATTTTCAACATCTCAAGGAAAAATAAATGTAATGTACATTCATGTTACTCAATACAAAACATGCATTCCCCTTCCATCCAATCATACTTTCATACTTTTTATTTTTTTGATCGGTAATGGTATGAATATATGAAAGGCGCCTAAGGCATCCCATGAACCAAAAAAAGAAGGGGGCAAGGCTTACAAAAACTCACTGCCTAAGAGCACCCAAAAAAGCCATATAAGAGGCTAAATACAATTGCTTTTCCTCCTGAAACCAAAATAAAATTAATCTTAACATCGTATCTTTAGAGCATCAAAGGGGGAGCTCAACCCCCTCAAAGATTCTCCTATTCCTTTCCTTTCATAGGCTCCAAATAATACAATGAGGAGCCATCCTCCAAACTCTTTGAATATCAGAATTCTTTCAGGGACATCTCCAACTGCAAAAGACATCCTTAATAGTGGCAGACATAACCGAGTTGTAGCCAAATAAGAAAAGAACTAAGCTCCATGCTTCCCTTACCAACTTGCAATGAATTAAGATGTGGTCCACTGACTCTTCTTTGCATTTACACAAACAACACCGACTCGGGAGATGATATCCCCGACTCCTTCCATAGTTATACCTTAATACATATCATGTGCAAGAGTTCTATTCATAGTATTTGTACATGCCATGATTCAAAAGGTTTCTCATGGTTTTGCTATATTTCCAATACACAAACCATACAAGAGACTCCAACCCAACAACAATGTCACTGCTCTTCCAATACAAGAGGCCACAAGACCACCAAAATTAGGAATAAAGGGAGCCACCGATTCCTTCTTATGCTTCAAACAAAATTAGTCTCCAGGACTCCGGTTCCATATCGGTACCTAAAACTGGTAGGGGTTTAAACAACGCCCCCAAAATAGAATCTAACAGAAGGAGAAACATGGATGGTACAGCATGGATGCATGTGCCCATATAGTGACAACTTGAGTACGATCATCAATATTACACACTAGTAGTACTTTAATATTCAACATTCATTATCTAGTCAACACCACCACTTGGGGACACAAGTATAAGTGATATGCATTTGCCAAATTCACTTCCATAACATGATCATTTACACAATTCTGCCAAAATTTATCTTTAGCAACCAATACTCGAAATCATAAGCATATTCAATAATGACAACGTATACACACCATTTTCATGAAGTATAGTATGTCCAAAACATGAAGATAGCATATCTTAAATGCAAAATATAACACACAAAAGGCATTTAGTCAAACACATGATACGCATAGTTACATCCTTGTTGCCGTCTTTCCAAGAAATTCAAAATAAAACACCACATGATGCTTTCTAGGTAATCTAAGAGACCACGAACATAAGAATATACACACGGAGGTGAAGGAATAACTCAAGATTTAGAACATGCTCGAGTAACATACCACATTTCTAGAGCAATAGAAGTCTTAAATACCAATGAAATCCCAAAAAAAAAAAATCATATAAAGTATGAGCTTTACAAATACGCATCCCTATCTCATCCTTAGGTTAGAAACCCCTACCTCATCTTTGATTTTGAGCAAACCCTAGCTTGGATTTATGCTTTTAAGTGCAATTTCTACACTTGCCTTAGTTGTTGGAGTTATAAATTACCATCAAAATGCAATCCCTAGTTTCCTTTGTTGATTTCTTGTCCATAGATGCATAGATAGAGAAAGAGATTTGGAGAGAACCAAGGGCCCTTGCCCTAACCGAAACGAAGAAGAGAGAAGATGAGGGGGTTGAACGGGTGGGGGTCTTTCATAAACCAAAATTCTGATTTTTTGTTCCTTGGTGACAATTTACTATCTTACCTCTTATTAACCAATTGTCCCATTTTTCTTTCTCATGCCATTTTGGTCATTTTAGTAGTAAACCTTGCTAATTATTTTTCAAAATGAAATTTTAGAATCTCCAAGTCCTTACATCAGTGTTTTCCGAGTACCACATGCGTAACCTCGTGTTTCTAGTCAAATGACAATCTTGTCCTTTAGGTCATTTAATGTACTCAAATGACCTCCAAAGGTTTTTAAAATTTTCTAACTCACCAATTATCATTATTCATCATTATTTTGCATTATTTACAATTTTTCCTATTTATTAAATATCAGAAAAATCCAGAATGTTACATTTTACTACTGACCTACATATAGATTCACATTTTCCATGAAAAACTAGGAAATAATAATAATTCTTCTTTAACTATGTCCTTATGGGGAATTTGAAATTATGTTCATATCATCATATGGGAATTTGAAACGTAGGAGTCAACTTAATGAAGAAATGATGGAATGTCTCATACACTTGGAATGGTGTTTCTATTAAATATAATGATGGGGTATTTTGGAGATGCACCAAATATAGCTTGGAAGAAACCGAGTATATAAAGAGAGGAAAGAGGCATTTGCAAATGAAGTGTCTGGAACACAATGTTGCATCCCATTGTGTGGGGTGATTGTAAAGAGTAGCCTTCTCCTGAGGCACACTATTCCTTTCTTGGTAGATATTTATGGAGAACAGTCGAGGCTCAAGATTTGAGTGGAACAATCATAAATTTGTCCTAGAAACAACCATGAAAAATGAAGTCATCTTGTGGTAAAACCACAAGTTGTAGTGTGGCAACAAGTTTGAGATTCAGGTTGAGTTAGGGAGGCCCGGTTTTCACCGAGTTATCTTTTAAATGCTAAAATCCATGGTGGTTGTAATCTTTTAAGTTTTGATAGTGAGTTAATTTTTTGTTGGTCTTCCCATGGATGTAAGGGTTGGCTTACCCCTGGAATCCTTGTGTTGGTTGTGACTTGTTCTCCTTATTAGTTCTAACTCCCTTTGTCGCATACGATTCCATTTTCTTCATGCAATTCCTAACAAGTGGTATTAGGGCTTCATAGTTAAAGTGTATGGTGTTTGATGGATTGCTTGATCAAACATCTGGGTTTTGTTATCCCAAGTATTTCGGTTGGTGTACACATTTAGCACAAGAGGTTTTCAAGAAAATTATTGAAGAAAGAATTTGGAGGGAAAGAGGTGGAGAAATTTGAAATGACAAAGTGGGATGTGTATTCATTTTTAAGTTGGCATTGTTGGAGTAAACAATTTGAAGTTTTACCTATTATGTGAAAATGTTTGGAATTACAACAAAAGTGGAAACCGAATTGGTTTTGTTTCATGAGCTTTTGATTTGGAAAGTGATGCAAGGGATTTTCCTATGGAGCATTTGGATGGAATTATTCATGTGGCTGTGCTCACCTAAGTGGAGGCGGAGTGGCAAGGCGTAGGTGATTTTACAATCAAGGTGGAGTGGATATTGCTGGGTTGATAAGAGTGAAATCATCAAGATTGGATCTTTTCCCAAGGATATGTAGGATGACATATCTGTCACCCCAGAATAAAAGAGGCAATTTCATAGTTCTTTGTGAGGGGTATTTTGGAGTGTGACCCAATTATATAAAGATGGGAAGATGGAAATTGAGAGAATGTAGGACACTGGAATTCTGTACCCTCTTTTGGATGCTCTGTTCCTTTCTTGGTAGCAACTCATGGAAAATACTGATGGTTCAAGATGAAAAAAACAACCATGAAATTGACGGTTGGTTCCACCATAGGTTGCAATGTAATAATGAGTTTTTGACTCCGCTTAAGTTTGGAGAGAGAGAGAGAGAGACAGATCGACACCAATATTGTTACACTCATGAATGTTATATCCAGGTTTTGATAGTGGATTAATCTTTTGCCAGTAGGTAGGCATAATGCGTAATCTTACTTCTCATTACACTCTTGCATGCAATCCTTGAAGGTTTCCTTTGTCTAATTCCTAACTGAAGTTTGGAATTCTGAAGGTACATATGATTATTAAAGAGGAAGACTTCTATTAAAGAGGGTGGATATGGTCGTTTGAGCTGGGTTCTCATAGGAAGATGTATCAATTTCTTCATTTTGGCCTTGTTTTAGGATTTTATCAATGCTTTGGTCTCAGTTGTTTCTTATTATCTGTCCATTGCTGGTATAAATAAATACAAGGAGAAACTCTTACCCCTTTAGGCAAGTCTAATTTGAGTTATGTGGCACCAGGTAAAATTTGTTCCACAGATTTTTGAACTCATGTGATCTTTTTTATGTATATAGAGGATTTTTTATTTTTTTACTAACAGCCTCATGTGGAAAATGTAAAATCGGAAAATCAGGTGGAAAATGTTCCCCCACTTATGTCAAGACTGAAGAAGCATGTGGAACAGTTTGAAGCTACTGTTGTTTTGACATTATGCCTAGGAAATTATTTCAATTTGCAACAAATGATGCATGATGAAAGCCAGCCTTATTCTTTTATTTTGTGTTTACTTGTAACCCACTGATGATGTATATCATTTAACCAAAGCATGCATAAGGACATGTATTGTTGGAATATCGAGGCTATGGTACTAGCCTGATTGTATAGACACCCATAATTGTGACATCCCTTTGGCTATTTGACTTGTAAGCTCTAACATCTGGTTCCTAATACAATCCCTTCTCTGCTGTAGGTATTGCTTAATGAGGAGAAAATATGGGAACAAATTGATGCATTGCGAACAATAGTGGGTTATAAAGCTACACCCCATCCAACATGCATGGAGGAACTAAAGGCTCTCTACATCTTCACTGGAGTGGAGCCACCTGCTGTTTTCAAAGTCGCCTCTGATCTTGTGGAAGTTAATAACAAGCTACGGTTTCTCATGTCCATAGTTGGAGTGAAATAAAATTTGCTTTCATCATAGATTTGTTATGTTTAAGTTTATCGATATCTACATTTTGGAATGTTTTGTTGCTAAGACAATAAACATTGTGGTTGTGTGGTCTACTTTTAGATGATGGAGGGTATGTTGCATGCCGGCTATGGATGGTATGGGATAGGCTTGTGCTACTTCAGAAGGTAGCATCTTGTTTTTGTTCTTGGTGGCGTTGAGTACTATTTGCCAGGCAGTCTTGAATCTAACATGTGGATTTCTTCAAGCACCTGGAATTTAATGGATGCAGTGTGGATAAATTTGACTGTTACCATCCTCTGGTAGATATTCTGGAACAAATACTTTTTTAAGGAAAATAAGAAGGGAAAAACTTGTTGGAATATTCTGGAATTTAATGCATGCAGGAGATGAATTGCTGGAAGGTCTATTTCAGTTACGTATGGGCCTATGGCCTTGCTGGCTCATACTGAAACTTTAAGCCATATATTTTAGAAGTTTGACATTAATAAAAAATATGGTTGACCAAATGATTGTTTTAGTTATGGATATAGATTGAGCTTAAGGGCATTCATTAGGATTCAATTTTAATAATTAAAAATTAATTATAGAATATTTTTTTAAACGAGATTTAAAAAAAAGAAAGAAAAGTGATGGGAGAATTTGATGGATTGAACTAAAAGTCATCTAATAAAGTTGTGTATTGGTCCAATACGTATCAACCGTGCTTGGAGACAGGAGCAAGTGTTTCATATTCCTCATCACAACTAAGTTCACTAGTTGCAACTCTAGAAATTATGTGGGATAATTTCTTTTCTTTTTTCTTCTTCAAGACTCAACACATACATGGAAAGGGGAGTGATAGCACAGATCATTTAGTGCACATTGGAGAGACATTATTTAAGCATTTGGACAAAAAAAAAAAAATGAATTAAATTGTATTTTTTAATAATATAAAATTTTTGATAAATTACATTAATTTTCTGAAGTTTATGACACTTCTTTAATTTTTAAAATTATACTGAATTTCCTGCCAGACTCAGTTTGCTAAAAGGATTTAACCGAGCTTTTAAAAGGACAAGTTTAGCCTCTCAATTAAATATGTATTACATGATGGGGCTGGCGGTTAACAATGGTGAAAACAGAGATGGTGAGGGGCTGATAAACAAGATTCCCTTCAATTTCCCATATTCTTAAACATTGATTCTCTTCAAATTACCCATATTATTGTTCTTCAATCTTGGATTACATAGGGTTGTACTTTGGTATGAGTTACACTTGGGGTTTCTTTCAAAACCAGAAGTGAGTGGCGGTGCAAGGTTGTAGTGGTTTGCTATGGTGGTGACGGTGACAGCATCAAGGTGGACTATGGCTGTCGGGTGAAGGTGAGACTGAATGGGTGTGAATTTAAGATGAAGATTCAACCATTGATACTTGTACTGGATGTGGACAACCAAAACCCAAATTTTCCGATGAGCTTCGCATTCTCCAGGCTTCAATTCAAGAAAAGATCACAGTTTCGTTTTCAGCTTCGATGGGAGCTTTGTTATCGCAAAGTGGATTTTGTGGACTTTGTCAGAGCATAAATTGAAGTGGAACAAGCCCTTTGCATGCGTGAAGGTTGGGATGGTAATAATGGAAGTGAAAGTGAGGACATGAAGCCATCTATTCTAGTTAGGGCTTTTTCTCTACAGGGTTTTTTTTTTCATTCTTTATATATGTCGCAGTGAGCTCCTACGGGATCAAGATCGCAAAAATTAAGAAGATTATTTTGGAGTTGAAATCACAAAAATGCTTCACAAAGGGTTCATTTTATTATTAGATTTTTCTACTAGACATTGTTCGTGTATTTTCTATTGTTTATTTTCTGTTTATGAATATTTCCCTTGAATTATTTGGTCAATTTTTCTTTTTGATCCACTTTCGTTCCCGTCTCAGTGGATGTATATTCAGATCGGATGATACAGAGTGATAGTTTCCCTCATTTTTCTTGTTTTTTTCATTATTTTTTTCTTCTCTTTAAATGTTTTAGTCCCTTCTAGACGAACATAATCTCTAATGAGAAGAAAAGAAGTGAAGCATGTGGTATTAGCAGAATTGACTTTATGCTGCAAGTTCTTCTGGTGCTCTCAGAGATAATGGTTGTTCTCTGATTTTGGAAGTTCTTACATCTATGCTTTTGATGAATATTGGTTTATTTTGCTTTGCTATTAATAAATGAATGAGCTGTAATGGTGAATACTGGTCCACCATTTGATTTTTAATTCTCACAGAATATCAATGGTAGTGGTTATCTGAAAAATCAATGAGCAATAATAGTGGGATATATTGACAAATAGCTAAAAAAGAGGGGTAAATTTGGTATTTAAAAAAATTATCATAGTGATGTCATCCATTTCTTTTTAAACCATTAACAACATCTGACGGGAGAAGGTGGATTGTTACTAACATTGAAAAGTTAAGGTGTGCAGTATAATTTCAAAAACAATAGGAGTGTCATCTGTAATTGTCAGAAACTTCAAGAAAAATCAGTATAATTTATCCTAAAATTTTTTACCTCCAAATAAATTGAGCAGTCATAGCAATTGGTGAAGGGATGTTGTCCACTAATCACAATCATTGTAAAGTAGTAGTTCTAAATCTACAAAGACTTAAGATAGTCTCTCAGACATTTATAGATTTTATCGATTATCTTTGTATCTTTTATATTTTAATTCTCTCTCTTATGATGTATTATTATACACACCATACTTTATGTAGAGGTGTTTTACGAAAAGTTACTTGTGAATGTTGGGTTATATCTCAGAATTGTAAGAGTATAAAAATTATTGCATGTAAGAAGGATATTTGGCTTAGGATAGTATTGATGGCATGCCTCTCATGTTACTCACAAACCATAATTATCTATCACTTGTTTATATTATGTTTTATTCATTTATATTCTTGTTTTGATTTTATTCTTTCTCCATTATTACTTCTATTAAATGTACTTGAAACAGCATAATTTTAAATAATAATTTATGTTTTCGATAGAAATCAAATATGTATATATGTAATTGTTTACATCCAACTTTACTTTGAGACACTAATCGTCTAATACGTGGGCAAGGCCATGTGATGGAAGGATCCTTCATTCTTGGGCTCAAAACCTAATAATTTGCTAAGCGTCAAGGTTAGTTTATTGGGATTAGTGGCCAACACGAGCAGATAAGGACAAATAAATGGGATATACATCTAGGCTATTGGTTACCCAAGTGATTGCCAAAGCATTTAAGAGATTTTGATTTTATTATTTCTCCATTATTATTTTTACTATATGTACTTGAACCAGGATAATTTTAAATAATAATTTATGTTTTCGATAGAAATCAAATATGTATGTATGTAATTGTTTACATCCAACTTTACTCTCTGACACTAATCGTCAGATACGTGGGCAAGGCTATGTGATGGAAGAATCCTTCATTCTTGGGCTAAAAACCTAATAATTTGCTAAGCGTCAAGGTTAGTCTATTGGGATTAATGGCCAACACAGGCAGATAAGGACAAATAAAGGGGACATACATCTAGGCTATTGGTTAGCCAAGTGATTGCCAAAGCATTCAATACTAGGAACTTAAACGAGCATGGAGGTTTGGATGTCTACTTAATCCATGGGTAGGTGACTAAGAGGAATGATATTTGGATGTCAAATTTCCCAAAAGTAGGATGTCTATCAAAGGGGATGTTTGGGATTATTCATAATCTAGAACCTTGCATGACCAAGAGGTTCGAAGTCATGAATGCACGTCCAATGTTCCAATGTTATCATCATTTAACAAGAAACATAAGGTGGCTACACATAGTGTTGGTAGTTTCTTGGACATGACTGTCCAACATGATTTGTTAGTATAAAACATTGAAAATGGATGGCTAGGTGGAGAATATACAAGATATGGGGTAACCGACACTTAGAATGCCTATAAATACAAGTTTTGAAGATTAGCAAAGGACCTTGCTTTATTCAGCATCCTAACCTAGCACTTATCCTAGCATAATGTAGGAGTAGTAGTAGCCATAATTGTACTACTCTTCTTTCATCTTCATTGTCTTACCCTAGCATTACCATTCAACTTGTGAAAATGCAACCTAGAAGGAGGCGAATAGGTTATATCCCCAATTTTAAAACTTCTTGGAAGATTTTTGAAGATTTAAGCACAAGAAGATGAAGAGCAAAAATAATAGACATAAGATTTATAGTGATTCGGTCTTTAACAATAAGCTACGTCCACTCTTAAACGATGATCTCTTGATCCACTCACTCGAATTCCACTATAGTTACTGATTTTGTGGTAGCTTTACCCTTTTACAATCTTCAACTCTTCATAATATCTTCTTCTCCTAAATATAATCAACTCGTTGATCCGAAACCGATCATTACAACAACTACACAAAAAGGTTTAAATATAAAAAGAAAGAAAAAGGTTCTCTAGCTAGGGTAGATACAATAATGAATTCTTCACAATATGTTGGTGAAACTAAAGAATATAATAAATACAAAGGTTGAATGCATGTCTCTAGATAAAGAGAATGAAGCTTTAAAGAAAGTTAAGTTGAAACTTGAGAGCTTTATAATTATTCCTTAAACCTTCAAAAAGATGTCTTGACTTGTATATGTAGAGCTCGTAAGAGATTTTCAAAAAAGAGACTTATTTGAAGTGTCCAACGGATAGTTAACTAGTCTGCAATAGCTGGTTTGACCAGTTATCAGACGTTCAGTCCCACAACCAGTTGGTCAAGCTTACTGATTTGATGGTTGTGTCGCCTTGAATCTGTTCCACAACATATAATAAATGTCTAGTCACAAGGCTGCTAGTGCACACGTACTATTTATGCTTCTTGAAAAACCATGAAAGCCTTTTATTAAGTCTCAGCCGACATTCGGTCCAAGAGTTGGTCTCAAGCCTGCTTGTCACTAGTTATTGGGAATTCTCATTTGAATCCTTGAAGCTTAGCAAATATCCGAAAGCCTATTAGTGTTTGTCTTTTAAGGAACCCCAGCATCTGGTCCCAAGTCCGCCTCTAAAGCCACTTAATTATGGTTATTGGAACTTGAATTGGTGTCCCTCAATAAGCCTAACTAGAAGTCTAGTATGAGAACCGGTCCCAAGTCCGGTTGTGCTTAGCCACTATTTTTGCACCAACCTATTCCCACACTTTGACAAATATTCTCCAAGGCCCCACACTAGTATTTTAAAGATTCCAAAACCAACATTATCAAAACATATATCCTTAACATTCTTCCTCTTTTTGATAATGTGTATGCATGGATTGGGAATCATAACCCTATTATAATGAACATTCCCTATGTATGTAAAGATCTGAAAAAATTAGGATAAACTTTTCGTTTTTGCCCGTAGGACACTATTCATGCACTGTTTGTTGGTAGGGCACTGCACATGCATCATTTAGATATAAGTCAAGTTTAGAAGCATATTTTGAGTATGCCATAAAAGGAAAAAAATGCTTAGAATATTAAAATACACCTCTTGTGAGAATTTGAACCTAATCAGAGATAGTTTAAAAAATGGACCATAAAGGGCATCCCAAGTGGCCCTGGTGGTCCCGGCCATACCCGCCCACAGGCGAAAATTAATTTTTTGAAAAAATATAATTTAAATTAATTTTAAGAACTTTGGCTAAAGCAGAATGTCAAATTGAGGCGTTTCGGGACGAGTTGTACTGTAACGGGGTCCCGGACTCATTAAGGGCAAAAGGGTCTTTTCACCCCTTTATCCCTTGAGTATAAATACAACACTTAAGACATAAATTTCTTAGAATTGGTCTGAGAATATAGCAACAAGTCGTGCATGGAGAAAAAGGTGAAGAAAACTTAGAGTTTTTTCCAACTTCTACCTTCCAAAACTCATTTCTAGGCTTGAATTTTTATAAGGCTTCATTCTAGGAAGTTGTTCCCCATATCAAGGGCTACATTTTTACCGATTGGTTCGGCTGCACAATGAGTACAACTCACTAGGGTTGAGAAAAACCTTTTTAGGTATGATATTTTGCTAAGTAAAGAAAAGGGTTAAGTTTAGGAGTGTTTTTATATGTTAATTGTATGACTTACATGCTTACTTGTTGTTAGAAAACTACCCAGCATATAGTTACTTTGAAAACCTAGGGTTAGTGTTTTATGTACCTATGTATTTTTTGAGAATTTCGTGAAGTGATGAACATGTAATATGATTATATGTATAATTCATTGCATTCTAGCGTATGCTCATGTGGACAAAGTCTTATAGTTGGAAAGTTATAATTTATTCAATATGTTGGTACTTTATGTATTTTGTAATCTTTGAGAATTTGGTAAAGTTGTGAATATGTAATATGTTTATATGTGTAATTGATTGGATTACATGCTAAGTTCATGTAGACAAAGTTTTGTGATTCAAAAGTTATAGTTGCTTTAAGTATAATGCATTATTTAAGGCATACTGCATGTGTTTGATATAATGCTTCATTGGAATTGCATAGAAAAATCAAGGCATCTTGGCATACATGAATCTTTGGAAACATGGCATACGTTGAGCACATTGGTACTATGCATTATGAGGGTGCAGATCCTGTGGCGAAAAACCCAAAATTGGCCATGGTACTCGCGATCCAACGGGGACGGATCGTGAAGCGAGACATACGATTAGTACTTGCATTCTAATGGAGAAGGACTGTGAAGCGAGACATGAGTGTGGCATAGAGTTGCATGTGTGTGTCATACATATTGGCATTGCATTGCATAGATGAATTAGAAGGAATATAACTTATAAATGTTCACTTTGCACATGCCACACCTTAACTTTGTTCTTTATATAGCATTATATCATACAAGCCGTCGTGCTTACCCTTTATGGGATTACATATTATAGATGAGACTCCCGATACTTAAGACTTGATGAAGTCTTGAAGCATGGAGGGGGAAGTGGACCTTGAAGAACATTTGGCACTTGGGGCATATTTTTGGTTGTGTAAGGGCATAAGTCCCATGAAATTTATTGTATGTTTAAAACTTAGACCGTGTGTAAGCTATGAACTAAATTTTGTGATGGATTGTATGAAATTATGTATTCAAAATAAATAAGGAGCATGAAGCTCCATATAGTTACTTGTTTTTTAAAATATACTTGTGAATATTAGAAATATGAAGTTGTATAAACAAATATTCTATTAGGTGTTGTTAGTGTTGAGGAGAATGATGAGGAAGAATGGGATGAGAGAAAATAGTTAATGAATAAAGAAAACTATGGTGGAATTTTCCAATATATGGTAATTAGGTTGAGTGGGGTGGGAGAGCATGCCTAGACTTTCTAAGTAAGGAATTAAATGAATTAAGAGGAAAAGAAAGGTAAAGAAATGAAAATAGGGGCATAGGAGGATACTTGGGGCAAGTTAGTCAAAAATTACTTAAGGTCGAAAAATATGGAAAAATGGTAAAATGGTCATTTTACATGTTATAGGGCCCCACACCAAGTTTGGTGATGAAATAAATTGAAATGGGTATAAAAATGTCAAAACCAAGATTTTTAGACAAATGTTGAAATTATACTACTGTAGCATTTTAGCCACTGAAATACTGTAGCAATGAAAAGTAGACCAGTAGCCCAGCACAACAGGCCATGCCCCGCAAGCCCAGCCCCGTGCGCGTGCACCGCGAGCCTGTGTGCGCCTACCATACGCCTGCTGCCTTGCTTGTGCGCGTACCTGCTGCCTAGGCATGTCATGGGCATGCTATGACTTGCCTTCTAAGGCTAGTTGAGACCATTCTTTCCTATGTTTGACACCACCTTTTGGAGCCTCTTTTTGACCACTTTTATCCATAATACCAAGCCATGTTAGACACCTTTTTGGGCCATGTTTGGTTGTCACAACCCGAAACCCACCTTAGGCGGATTACCGGATCGCGACCGCCATCCTTCGGCCCGTGGGCCTCGGGGCAAGGCTCTCATGAGCAGCGGTATCGGATAGACGTGTCACATGTGGTTGCAGAAGCGTGAAAAACTTTTTCTTTTCTTTCTTATTTTAAAATTTGCACATCCATCCGGTACTGCTGCTCTTCACATTTCGGTATACATGTATAATCATACATTCAGAGCATAATAAAACTTAAATACTTTATACAAATCCATGTCTAGTTGTCCCTCGGGACTTAATTACATAACATCAAATGTCTTCTGACCAAGGTAACTAACTAAGGTTCATAACGTCTCCCAAAAGGAAATTGCTCGTCTTGCACTTAGCTGTTTATGCGCTTCCTCAAAATGGGCAAGACTCTAATCATCATTTCCATCAAAACCAAGACTGCTATCGGTCACCTGAAAGGGGGGCGGATAAAATCCGGGTAAGCTAATCAAAGCTTGTGAGTAATTCCTGCATTCGTCATGGGGTTTTCAACTGGTAGTGGTTTAGCACATGAAAGTTTATAAATTACACACTACCAATTGTTCGTACTTTTTAGAATATAGAGTATATGCATCCTTATAACAGATAGCTTTTAAACATTTAAAGTATTCAAGCTGAACATACATTTCTTCAAATAGAGCATATGAATTTTAAAAGCATATATAAACATGTGTAATAGAATGGGGGTAAAAACCTGCTTCCATTTTTCGAAATCATTACTTCAAAACATATAAACATGTATAGGAAAATGGGGGTAAAACCTGCTTCCATTTCCAAAAACATTTGTCATCTTTTCTCTTTGATTAGGTGGAATCTGTTTCGAACCAGACTCCCATTTTACTACAATGCTGCAATGCTACAATGGAGATATCCCGTACCAGGGGGATCAGATCCTACTACTTGGTATTTGACAATCAATTGAGTTCGTATGTAACCCAAAATCTTGTCTGGTGCTTAAGCACCGTTATCTTGTAAAACTTTAACCTAACTGAACCGATCAAGAGCAGCTGCCTGGTCCCTAACAGGTAGGACTTATACTCACTCCCTATCAGAACATATAGGGTTTCTTCAAATAAATACTTTTCATGAGTATTTAAAACATGAAATATGCAACTTTTGTAATGGAACTTCAAATACTTGTGATAATCAAATTCAGAATATTTAAAGAGATTTGCATTTGATTTAGACATGCTAAATATTTTCAAGAAAAGAGCTGAATATAAAACATTCCACAAGCATGTCGTAACAGAATATTTTAAAAGAACGGAATCATATGAAGACTGAATTTGATATTCAAAGGCTGCAATAACTTGAACTTAAAACTTCTTCAAATATATGGAGTTAAATCTCCAGTTCAAATGCAGGGTTACCCACCTTGGTCCTTTAGGGTTAGTGCTAATAATGCGCTTTCCCACTTCCTTTGTAGTTCCTAAGAGCAATTCATAAACATCTCATCAACTTCACATTCATTGTAATATCATCTCGATATTCCTTAACTTATGCTTAAATCGTATTAGGTCCTAAAACGATTTCATAAATTCATATATACTTAACTCGTATTCTTAACCTATGACACAATTTAATGTGTTAGAAATTTAATTTATTTCAATTTATACTCTTCTAGTAACTCCATTAACTTTGAATTAAAGTTATTGATTTGACATGTTTACGTGTCGTGTCTTTTCGTATTTCATTTCTCGTACTTGCCTCAGTTTAGTTCTTTGGCAATATTTCAGTTCATAGTCATCTAACAGATGCTATTTATCAAATTTTATGTCTTTTTATTTAGACATTTCTTTTTGGTCGAATAGACTCTACCATTGAGTCCGAAGCGTCGAAAAAAGTCAGTTTAGGCTTTTCTAAAATTCAATTCGGACTGTTATATGTAAAAGGAAAAAATGGTCATTTATCGTTTTACGTGTCTTATTTTTCTGTACTTTGTTTCGTAATTTGGACTCCATTTTTGAGTCTGGGATGTCAAAGAAAGTCAACTTAGACCTTCTCTGGTTTCATTTTGGCTTTAGGGGTACCAGGGGTATTTTGGTCATTTTACTCATTTACGCGTCTTTATTTTCGGGACCTCATCTCGTGTTGTGAACCTCACCATTGGACTCAGAAGGTCCGAGATAGTAAGAATACACTAATAACTTGTTAATTTTGGACAAGGGGTATTTTGGTCATTTATCCCTTTACGTGTCTTTATTTTTCGGGCTCCATCTGGTAAAACGGACCCTACCATTAGTCTCACAATATCCAAAATAGTTAAAATTCACTATTCATATGTTCAATTTGGATTTCATTTGCTCTATTTATGACCCAGGGAAAAAATAGTAATTTAACTTTATTTATTAAATAATTAAATTTATTATTTAATTATTTAATTATTTTTCCAGGGGTCTAATTGCATAAAATTTCCCTCAGTTGGGCCATAGTAGAATTTCTTAGAAATTCTGGGGTCAATCCATAAATAACAAAAGCTTTGGTTTATTTAATTTTAAATAATATAGAGAACCAGTGGGTTCGGTCCAACCCTAAGTGAACCGGTCCGGTCTGGTCGTAAACCAACCGGTTTAGCCATTTTTTATACGTGTTCTTGACGTCATGTTGACGTCAGCCCTATCGTTTATTTAAATTTAAAAACATATTGAAACACCGTCGTTCCATTTATTCGGTGGCAAGTCCAGAGGCTGCCACACGTCCCGAGTTAACCCACCCGTTTTAACCGAGTGACGAGTTGACTCGTCGTCTTCCCCATCATCTCTATCACTGTTGCCCTAAATCCCGAAGTTAAAAACCTCCATTTTTGTGGAGTTTGGCTCGAGATTTCTTGACTGTTTTAAATAAAAAATGTTTCTAGGACATAAACAATTCATTTGGCATTCGTTTAAGGAATTAAAACTGGTTCATGTGCTCGGTTTTGGGTTTGATAATTCAAGCCTGCAAGTCAATCGTAAATGCTCGATTTTGAGCCAAATCCAGTGGAATTTGTTTCATTGTGATCCCCTCTTCATGGGGTTTTATTTCCTATTCAAAAGAGTGGATTTAATCACTAGTGTAAAGGTTTGGGTTGTAAACCCGTAACCTGCAAGTCAATGTTTGGAGGCCATTTCTTGTGATTTTTGGTCGCGGATTTATGTTTTTGGGATGCTTATAATGTCTACTTGAAGTCCCTATACACCAAACACAGTTTGGTGATGATGAAATCAGACCTGCTTCAAGCAAGGTCTTCAATGGCGAACTCTGTTGGGTTACATGTTTTTAGGTGTTTTTATAGCCTGATTTCATGCTAAATCAACTCTAAAACACATATATAACATTATACATGCATAACTAAGCTTCAAACAGTTTCTATCCATGCATATTTCTAGAGAGAGAAATTTAAGAGTTTTCATGGGTTCACCTTTTTGGAGTCGGTTTCTCTCCTCTTTTCCCTTTGCTTTCCACCTCTGAGTACCCCAGAACTCTCCCTCTCTCTCTTTCTCTCCTTTTCGTGTGTTGCAAATGAGGTGTGTATACAATATATGTATATGTGTATATAAGAGATTTGTTGGCCATCACTTCACTCCCTTACCCCATCAATTCAACAGCCATACCTCCTATACTTTCTGATTTGGGGCCATTCTTTCTTCCATAATTCTTCACCTACTTGCATATATAATATACATATATGGTACATCATCCCCATACTTCACCTTAATTCAATGTCTCCCATGTATGTATATATATATATATATATATATATATACACATATTTTATTATACACACAACCGTCTCATATATATAAATATATATTATATTTATTTTATTTTATTTTTCCTATATCCAAGTATTACATGTATATATATATATATAATTATACATATATAAATACTTACACATGCTTGGTCACATAATACACTTTTATGTGTGTATTTTCTATTTATTTTAATTAATAACCAATTTCATAAACTTAATTAGTTAATTATTTTAAATTAATTAATTGTTTTCCTTAAGTGTAGACATCTTTACACTTATTTTTCATAACCTCGAAATACGTGCTCTATGACCCGATATTTTTGGGTCGGGGTATTACATTGGCCATCCTTTAGGGCCATGTTTGGCCACCTCTTTAGACAACTTTTGATAGAATTTTTGACCTATTCTTGGCCTATGTCCTAGGGCATTTGGGGCCCATTTGGGCCATTGTTCCAAGGCATATTTAGAGACATTTTGGGGTTATCTTGGAGACTATGCTTAAACAAGACTTAGACTAATTTTGACTATTAGTTGGGGGAGATATTTGATTGGCATTTGAAACCCATTTTGGGTAAGTCTAGTAGCAAATTCTCATTCTTAATTTTGGGAAAACATGGAGAAATAAACATGTAATCAACTAAATTCATTTAATTACCTACTATTTATTTTTCTTAATTCATTTCACTCATTCCCCGGGTTTATAAAAATTCGAGCCATGACACTGTATGTGGTCCATGTAATTTAATTTCATTTAGTTTAGTCAAATTAGTAAGCCACAACCGCCACAACCTCCACAACTACAATGAGCAAGCAAGAGAAACAAATTCAAAATAAAAATTCAAGTATTTTCTCCCCTTTGGTTATTAGAAAAAAGAAGAAGCTTGAAACATGGTCCCCTTAAACACATTCCCATAACATAGATTACACATTAGAGAAATAAAATGCATATATCATAAAGATAAAACCATACATAACACGAGATATAATAGATGTCTTAAACCTATTACAACCAAAAGAGATTAACAACTAACCAAAAACAAAATATGTAGACTATTACATCCCAGAACCACCTTGTGCGGATTAGGGATAATGACCGGCCAATTAGACACCTCGCCAATACACTAACTCTTTTTACCATGTTAATGACATGTTTACCTGAAAGCCTCTTGAAATAACCAAGTAGATTGCATTCAGTAGTATAAAAACTTATAGCAAAAATCTGAGTCTATAAAGACTTTTTGTTTGAATGTAGTTACACTTGGTAGAGCATAAGTAACGTTACATCAGGGTTACAATAATATGAGCCCAACATTATATTAAACATAAGTATCTACACTATTACATCATTCACCTTCTGTGCTTACTCTAAGCTGTCACAATGATCTGGTATTTGCCACCTCAGGTTGGCACTTCCATAACTGGGATACTAATCCTCTTCTAGCTATAGTCTCTATTAATCATAGCTCACTATCATCTGCATTTGTAGCTTCTTAGTCCTTCCTGAAAATACACAGGATGAAAAATGTGAGCTTTATGAAAAACTTATGAGTAATGCAAGTTCCCTGTTTTGGGTTTCTAGAAAACTCCCTTTTAAAACCTTTCATGACTTTGCATAAGCTTTCATATACTTTCATAACATTTATAAACATTTATGACTTTCGTAAATATTCATGGCTTTCGTAAACATTCTTGGCTTTCATGAATAATAGTTAAAAAAGTAGCATTAAAAGCTATTGGCATTCTTAAAACGTACTTGTATAACTGATTGCAAGGCATTTGAGAAAATATAGATTCTTTTGCCAGATAGTTTTGCAAGGTAAAATGTTATAACATGAAATTTTTTTTTTATTTATTTATTTTTGCAATTGTTAATTTATTTTTTTATTGTTATTATTATTATTAAAAAAAAAAAAATTATTATTGGGTGTATGTGTATATATGTATATGTGTATATATATATATAATTTAAATTTAATTGTGTGTGTATATGTGTAAAAGGTGAGTGTATATTTAAATGTGGGAATATATATATATATATATATATGTATATATATCAGGTTGTGTGAGGTGTGTGTGTGTGTGTACCTGGTTGTGTGTGTGTGTAAGTTTGAGTGTGATACACTCAAACTAGGCATGGGGTAAGGTTGAGTGTGTGAGTAGGATTTAGGGAGTGGGAGAATGCAGAATCGGCAGAGAGTAGGTTGGTCTTGGGGAGAGAGAGAGAGAGAGAGAGAGAGAGAGAGAGAGAGAGAGATATAGAAAGAGAGAAAATAAAGAGAAAAAGAGAGTGGTCTCGGGTGGGAAAGAAGAGAAGGAAAGAAGCAGAAAAGAGGGAGAGAAACAGAGCTCTGAAGGAGAGTTAGAGACCTGGTTCGAGCTCGGAGCAAGAGGGAGAAGGAGGGCACGGCTAGAGAGAGAAACGGCCGAGAAATTTGTAAGTGGGTCACTTCTGTTTCGATTTGTTTTAGAGTATTTCAATCGGTTTAAATTGTAGAACCTTGTAGAGCATCATGTAAGGATTAAAACGCAACAAAAATGATAGAAAACGGTTGAAAAATGAGGGAGAAAGAAGGAGGTGCAGGTCACGGCCATGGGGGGAAAGATCTGGTTTTTCGTTGTGATTGGAAGCTTCAAAACGGTATTAAAAAGCTCCAAAAATGTTTTAGAATAAATTGGGATTGAAAGGGGCTTCGAAAACACCAAGAAAATCAAGTTTAAAAACTTGATTTTCTGAAATTCCGGTCACCGGCGCTGGAGAAGGTGACCGGAGCTCTGCCGAAAAAACGGGGGAAGAAGGGGGGTCTGTCCGGGTCGGGTCGGGTCGGGTCGGGTTCGGGTCGGGCGTGGACCGACCCTGCCACGTGTCGCGTGGTTGTTTTAAATTGAAATGGAATTTGGGCCGTTTGGTTGCAAGGGTAAGAAATCTAGAAATTGGAATTAAATCGAAATCGGGATATCCTATCCCTGTTCTAGGATTAGCCCCTGTTTGGGTTAACCTGATTTAGAATAACAAATTAAACTAGTTTTAATTTGAACCTTTTGGAATTTGAACCCTTTGAATTTGAACCTTTTGAATTTGAACCTTAACCTGAACTTTCAGAAATTACGAATTGACCCCCCCAACTGTTAGAAATTACACTTTGACCCACCTGATTAAATTATTAATAAAATATTAATTAAATTAATTAATTAATTATTTAATTAAATTAATTTAATTAATTAAATATTCAAAAACATCCCGGAGTCCAAATGGGACAAGTCATAGGTGTATTTTGACTATCTCGACCATTCTGAGACCAATGGTGAGGTCCGTTTTACGAGACGGGGTCTCAAAAAATAAAAGACCCGTAGTAACCCTTAAAATTACCAAAATGCCCCTAACTTGAAACACTGTCAGACAAACTCCGAATTAGGTAAACAAATAGTGAAATTTTATTATCTCGAACATTCCGGACTCAACCGTAGAGTCCGATTTGTGGAAATAGGTCACGAAATGTAAGGACATGTGTAAAGTGCAAAATGACTGTTTTGCCCTTTTCAACCCTGGTGTCCGAATTGAGTTCTACGAGAACCTAGACTTATTTTCTTAAACGTTCTAAAACCAATGGTAGAGTTTAATTTAGCAGAATAGAAACTTATGAATTAAAGACATAAAATTTGATGAATAGCATAGATTCAAGTAACAATAGACGGAGTTGTAATTTCTACTTTTAGGGACATTGACAGGACAGGAGAGGGCGATCTGATCTTCTACATTTTCATCCGTCGGTTCAGTTACTTATAGTGCTCGATCTTCTAGGGTTGATACCAACCCATCAGGTATGGTGTTTTGCTAGTGTTAGAAATGAAGTTAAGTTAGGAATATTTGTGAATGACTGGAATGCTGTATGTGTTTGTCTGTAATGTGTTTACCTGTTTATTTGGAATTGGTTGTTCACATGTTATGTGTTACTTGCAAATTAATAAAGTGAAGAACATGAATCATGATGTACGAACATATGAGATATGCGTGTATATGAAACTGATCAGTGATTTACTTCTTATTGCCCGAGCATGTTATATTATTGAGATTCATGTTCATTGAGATTGCATTGGCATATTGGCATATGATGAATTCCTTGAGAACATAGCGTGGGTAAGCACATGGTGCTTTGCATTATGAGGGTGTAGATCCTGTGGTGAAAAACCCAAAATCGGCCATTGCATTGGTACTTCGCGCCATCGGGGAGTACCCGTAAATGAGACATGGGTGTGGCATAGAGTTGTGCATGGGTGTGTCACGCATACCATTCATATATATATTACTGCGATGCTTGAATGTCATTTAGAAATAAATGTACACTTTGCACATGCCACGCCTTAGCTTTATTTCTGGCATTAGCATTTCATCATACCAGCAGTTGTGCTGACCCATTCGTGGGCAACATTTTCAGATGAGGATCTTCCAGCCACTAGAGACTCAGTGATGCCCTGATAGGGCGAAGCATGTGATGTATTTGTGATCCATGAGACTTGTATTTTGTTATGTAAGGGCTTAAGCCCGAATGACTGATGAACAATGTATTCGATGTTACTTTATGTATGGATGATGATGGACGCATGTTTAGTGAATTTAATTACTTTTGTCCTTTTATTTATTTTACTTTCTGTCTCGTTACTCGCGCCCCGGGTTCGTCGGAAATTCGGGGCGTGACATAAAACATTGTAAGCATAAAGCTATAGTTGAAAATAGAGTGATGAAACAATGTACATGCCAGTCTTTCTTTCTTTAATCATGTATTGTATAACCACTTGAGTGGCTATTCAATCTTGTCTTGTGTAGTCACTTGGGTGACTAATTGTAATCTAGAGCTATGGGCTTACACAGCCTGGTTTAACCCCCCAACTAGGCATGGCTATTCATCATGAACTAAAATATTGTAAGGCATATAGTTTCATGCTAAATCATGCTTGCAAAACTTTTCATTAAGCTGTCCATGTCATATAGATCATTTGAAGATATGCTAATAAGCATTTAAAAAGATGCTACTTAAAAGCATGCAATTCAAATATCAATCATTGTATTCTGAAAACTGTCATGCAATTAAAACATTTGATATAACATCATAAAACTATAAAGGTACTACATGTTGTATTATAAAACTATAAGAACTGTATTTAATGAAAAATCTTCATTTCAAGGTTACTCACGATAAGATGGTAACTTGATTTGATGGCATGACTGTAATATTTAAAACAAGAAAACATGATCAAGGATCTCAAAATAGACTTAAGGTGCAATTAGGAATATGTTAGGCTGAGTAGTTTTTGAGTTAAGTACAATTTAGGACAAAATTACAGTCTAAAATTGTGTTTCAAATACCCAACCAAAAGATGTGTGGTTTGTGTCACATCCCGTAACCCACCCTATGCAAATTAGAGGATGCAACCAGACCCGATTGGCTGTACGGAGTCAGATGAAGATGCAACCAACAAAGATAGTAAAATAATATAGAAACGACAAACACCATGCACATCCATCTGACTAAAACTTGCTAAGCATACTAATTATTACATCACTTGGAATTGTTTACAAAAGTTACTACTATGTTGTTCATTCTACACTGTTATTACATAAATACAAGTTGTGTTCCAGTGTTAAGTCTTGTCCTACTTGTAAAAGAGCCTTCATTCTAACTTGTGGCCTAACATAGACTTAACTATTTACATCAAAAAATTCATCCAGAATTATGGGTTCTATCATCCATCACCAAAAATAGGCGGCTTCCCATTCATTTTTATCACTTGTAAAAAAAAGTTAGATAATTCCATGTGAGCTTCACTAAGCTCATGAGTAATTCGAATCCTATGTGTTTTTAACCGATAGCATTTTGAAGTAAAATATTATAATATGAAAATCACCATCGGTTATTAACATTTTTAAACATAGAATACAAGATCCTTGGATCATAACATTTAAACATGAAGCATTTAACACATGAACTTATAACATGAAGCATTTCAAGGATGATTCAAGTAGAAACATTGCATTTTATAAACACATGACATGATTCCCTTTTGCTACGAGAGTTGTAAACATCTTGTATCTTATGCAAAACAAGAGTAATAAATCCTTTATCTTATAAAAGAGAAGGGCAAAACTCTTTACCATGTAAAACACGAGAAATAAAATCCTTTTCATGTGAAAGGAGTTCAAAAAACTTTTACCACTTCTTTTGTATGCTTGTTATCACTTCAGGATGAATCTGTGTCAATTTGGACTGTCACATCCTAAAATCCATCCTGTGCGAATTAAAGGAATGAGACTAACAAATGTCTTCACAAGACTAAACAGAACTTAATTGAACTAGACATAATATAATTTGAATGAGTTACACCTAACAATAATAATAAATATGCAACAAAAGTACAACAACTACTTTGTGTAACTCATCTAATCACATCAAAGTTTCTCATGCATCTTGTCTATACATCAATTACAGTATAGTATTGCACTCGATGCATTTATTTATCTCATCAAATTCTCGACGCGCGTCATTCTATGACAACAAAACTCAAATTCATGAAACAACTAACTTACATGTCTGCACAACAATACATAAATATTTTAGTGTCAATGCATTCCTATTACCACTGCATAACCTCTAAAGTATCTTACATCAGTTGCCAAAAAGGTTCCTTCTTGTTCATGACCCCACACTTTACTTATTACTCGTATCCTTACTTAACTTTGTCTTTTTCTTTTTTCTCATATACACCTGGAAAATGTTGGGTAATTCCATGTGAGCTTCATTAAGCTCATGAGTAATTCCAATGCTTTGTCACTTGCTTTCAACTGATAGAGTATTAAAGCAAATATTATAATAAGCAAGTCACCATCATTTGTACACATTTTCAAACACAGGATACAGAACATTTGAACATCTCTCAAATAAGAAGCATATATATATATATATATATATATATATATATATAACACATGATTCAAATGTAACATTTGAGGCCACAAAACACATTGAAGAAATTGCCCTCTTGGCAATGGAATATAAAATTTATGATGAAATTTCCCATTGGCAATGAGTTTTAATTAAATCAGGATGATGAAAGTCCTTTTCAGGTGAATGGGGGTTCAAAAATCTTTTACCATTTCTTATTGTGCTTGTTATCACTTTAATGAAAGAATTTGCATCGACTTGGACTCTAAGTTTTCACAAGGTCACAAGAACCTAACAAAATATTGCATTGACCTAATGTAAGAGACATTTGGCCTTCTATTAGGCCTAACGCAAGTGAGTCCAAAGGATCTCACTACGAAAGTCCTTATGCACTAATTTATCTTGTATTAATTACCTTTTTCAAAAACAATAAGCTTATTTAAATCCTTTTTTTTTTAAGAACACATTTTTCAAGAAGAAACAACTTATACAAGTTTCAAATCAAAATCATAAGCATGCTTCACACACATGTCACAAAAATAATGAGTAATTTAAGTCAAAATTTGTAATCCACAAAAGCACATTTCAAAACGAAACAAAGAGAATTCTTAAGAACGAAAGTTGTAAACAACTAACATTAAAATTGGAGTATTCATAAAAAAAAAAAAGGTATTACTTCATCTGGTGATCCTATGCCAGGGATCAAATTAAGCGTAATATCTTATTAATACTTGATTTAATGTAAAACAATATTTTCTCTTGGTTTTCAGTCTAATTGGACTTCAGTTTCTGACTCAATGGCCCTCAAAACCTTAATGTAGGCTCCTTAGTATTTTTTTTGAATTCATTTTATAGCTTATTTTAATGTTAGGGGTGTAATCGTAATTTTTTTTCATTTCGTGTGTCTTATTTTTCGTCACTCATTTTGCCTAAATAGACTCTAGCATTGAGTTCGGAGTGTCAAGTAAAGTTAAAATAGAGCCTTCCAGACTTTAAATAGGGTTTTAGTATCATCGAGGGCATTGTCGTTGCATTTTATGATTTTCATTACCTTGTTTGCTAAAATGGACATTGCCACCAGGTCCGGAATGTCAAAAAAGGGTCAAAATAGGCCTTCTTGGCAATATTTAGGCGTTTTCATAATTAATTATTTATGAAATTACCTTTTGTAATTTCTAACAAAAAGTTGAACTATATGGAATTTTAGAATTTATTGTTTGGGCGTTTTTAAAGAAATAATCACTAATCTAGAATTATTAAGATTCACTTATTTGGAATTAATTTCGAAAAACTCAAATTTGGAAACAAGTTACTTCACCCTTATTGTGCATGGGTTAGGTTTGACCCATATTGGAATCCATACCCGACCAAATTGCTATAGTCGACTTCCCCAACTTGACACCGCTACAGTAGCCAAAACCCTAGTTTTTCTTCTCTTGATTTCTGGCATTTTCTAAGTCCCTTTTCATTCTTTTTTATTCTAAACATGTTATTTAGAGTTTTTATACAATCCTAATGGATTGAATCTTATCAAAAGTCCCTATTTTGCATAAACCGCAGCCATGGGTACGAACTTGCAACTCACTCATAAACCTTCATTTCTCAACCAAATGGTTTCATTTTTCTTTTCTTTTATATTAATTTGACTATTCTTTTGATCCCATTTCTTAAAATTGAGTTTAGTTTTTTTTATTATGAATATTTGATTTTTAACCCATACACTACAACTGCAGGTTTTTCACTCATTTTTTGGCCAAACCCTCTCATTTTTGTTGCATTGTGAAACATTCCACCCTTAGATCAAGACCCTATGACTAGAATGGAGTTTTATTTGGGTCAGTTTCAAACCTAGTTTTAAAGGTCCAACAATGGTAGTTTGTTATTTCACTGGTTTCTTCTTATTTTTCACACCAAATCTTATTTAAACTGACCAATTAAGGATAAATTATCAAAAGGGAAACATATGGACCTATTTGTGCAATTTTGGGTTGACTGCCTGCCTGACTTTCTTTCTTTTTGGTCCACACTCCCTTCTCCATAGTTTGTTTTTCTCTCTTTAAGCTCTAATGTCCTTGACGTGAAGGGATATCACTCAAGGTCCCAAAGCGTGAATACCACCTAGAAGGGGGGGGGATTGAATAAGTAGGTCTTAAATTGTCACGCCCCAAATTTTCATAAACCCGGAGAGTGAATGAAATGAATTAAGAAAAATTATTAAAAGACAATTAAATGGATTTAGTTGATTACACATTAATTTCTCCATGTTTCCCCAAAATTACTAATGAAAATTTATTAACTAGACTCACCCAAGATGAGTTCCAAATAGTAGTCAAACACCTCCCCCAATCAATAGTCAAAATTAGTCTATGTCATGCTCAAGTACGGCCTCCAAGACAGTCCCAAATTATCTCTAAATATGCTTTGGAACAATGGCTCAAATGGGCCCCAAATGCCCTAAGACATAGGCCAAGAATAGGTCAAAAATTCTACCAAAATTTGTCTAAGAAAGTGGCCAAACATGGCCCAATAGAGTGGCGAAACATGGCCCAAAAGGGTGGCCAAACATGGCCCAATAGGGTGACGAAACATGCCTCAAAAGGGTGGCCAAGGACTAGTGTCAAGAGGCTGTCAGGGCTGGGCGCGCATGGCAAGGCAGCAAACGTGAGGCAAGCACGCGGGGTGCACGCACGTGGGCTCACGGCATGCGCTGTAGAGACCTGAAAATTTACAGTAATTTTTTTTTTAATTTTTTGAATGTGGCACGTAAATGGAGGTAGATCGGGTCGGGTAGTGTAATACCAGTTGTAACCCGAGCTGTTAAAGCTCTATGTCATTATATCATATATACTGAACAATTTTGGAATGTGAACGGTTTATTTTGTACAGTCAGTACCGGATGACGCCCGGGCAACCTAGAACCAAGCATCGTAATGCATGCACAAACGTCGATGCATGCATGTGTACGTATATGTATAAGTATAGACTATTGGAAATGAGTGTATGTATACATAATTAAAAACTAACATATACGTATATATATATATAAATATATATATATATATATATGTATGTATTAAATGTAATATATGTGTAGCTATATATAGTATAATGTGTAAAATACATGTATATAAGTATTTAAATATAAAATACAAGAAAATAAAAGGAAAGGAAAGTGAGAAGCATGCATGCAAGTGGGGCATGTGTATGTGTGTCAGTTTGTGTGTGCAAGTGGGTGTGTGTGTAGTGTGTGTTTTATATAATATACATATAACACACAAATGTCAACCCACCCATTTAATGCAAAGCTGCATTATGAAAAGAAGAAAAAAGAAGAAGTAATTAGAACAGTGGGGAAGTTAGAAAAGAGGAGAAACAGTGAGCTGCAGGTGGCTTTGCGTGAAGTTGTGTATATGTTAGGTGTGTACGTTGGTGAGAGAGAAAAGAAACCAGAAAGAAAGAGGCTAAGTTAGAGAGGTTGTGAAACACTGGGAGATTCAGAAATTGAAACAAGAAGGATGAGTGAAGGGAGAAGAGATACAGCAACTTGGAAAAATTTAAAAAAGGTGAGTGATGTTTAATTTATGTTTTTCAATTTTAAAGCATGAAACTAGGTTTTGTTGATGGGTTCTGAATCAATATGAAAGTAAGAGTATTTTACAAAAAGAATGAATGAAAGAGGATTAGAAATGAGATGGAAACATGGAGTTGCATGTAGAGACTTGAAAAAAAATAATAATAAATGAATGAATAGAAAGGGTTTTGTGACGATAATAATTTGAGATAGCCCTGAATATAGTAAGCCATGAGGGGATTAATTATTAAGAAATATAAAAAGAAAAGATTAATTAATCCAGACCATTTAAAAATGATATAGGCTCGAAGAAAATAGTTAAACCGGTTTACCGAGTGCCAGGATAAATCCATGGGATTGATACGAATCATTAATTATAAGAATATAATATGGGACCCGAACGAGACCCAATATTGGTAAATAAATACTTAACTTGAGCCCCGACTTTATGACAAATTTATTGGCATTTTATAATATTTTATCGAATAAAATATATAAAAAATATTATGTGTAAGATATCAGGGGAAGCTTCGAGGAAGCTGCTGGGAAAGAAATCGAGAGATAAGGATAAGGAGTGAAGGGCGGTGCAGGTCGCCTGAAAATAGGGGAAAAAATGAGAGAGAAAGAAAAGGGGGGAAAAAGAGAGAAAGAAGAAGCGAGGAGAAGAGGGGCGGCGAAGCAGTGGGTGAGCCGCAGACCAGAGAGGCGTCATCGAAGGCGGGGGGATCAAGACAGGAGGACGACGGATAGTCTAGTGAAAGCTTTTCGAAGGCAATCTAATGTTTTGAGAAGGCATGGAGACAGTGATTTGGCCGTTGAGTTGGACTTCAAAGCAGAGGTTTCTGCGACTGAGTTGGTTCGTTGGTTCGTCGGATTGAGAGATAGCAGGTTGGGTTTATTAATTCAGTTATGTCTATGTCTGGAGATGTTCTGAATGTTGTTGGGATTGATCCTATTTTGGAGAAGTTGGGCGATGGTGTGGGCGAGCTCACAATCCGGTCCAGAGAGGCGTCGGAATTGAAGGCGCAGCTACACACAAATTCATTTGCGCAGTGGTGTTGCGATTACAATCTGATTTGTTAGCAAGGAAAATTGGAAAGCGAGAGAAAGCTGGATTGGGCGTTGCCAAGAACGGTGGCTAACGTTCGGAGAATCGGGGCCATGGGCTTTTGAATTTCCTGCAACTGTCGGATATTATGAAGTGTTGGTGAAGAATCCTTAGGGCTGAATCATGTTGGATTGAGTTGTTATGGGTATTGGGTTTTTCTGTAATAGGATTCTGGATTTTTGTAAGGGTTTTCTTTGTTGATTTTGGTTAGAAAATCGTAGATGAATGGGGGATTTTATGTGTCAATTTGTTGGGAAGATCATTGGGGTTTGATAAACGGTTGCGGGGTTGTGAGGTTGCGGTTGAGATGGGTTCCTCTGTTCTGCTGCTTTTGGTTGAGAACTGGGGCTGTTCATGGAGATGGGAGTCCAGTTGATTGGCCTTTCAAAATTGTATTGGTGTTATCAGCTTCTTGTAAATGTTGGAGCAGTCTGGTTTAAGGGGTCCCATCTCGATTTCATTTTTTTTTATGAAGGTGGCCCTGCTTGTGACAAGCTGATGGTGGAAACCCAGGAAACAGAGCACATCAGTAAGCTGGAGTATGAAATTCCCTGTTCTGATCAAGGGGCAGATGCAGCATACAGACAAATGATCAGTGAGGAAATGATTGGCAGGGAACTGAACCTATGGGATGTTGTGAAGTTGTTGTTGTTGTAGATTTTGTGTGTTTAAAGAGTAGCAACTCAGTTTGTAAATGAGGGCTATCACCCTATCACCACAGGAACATGACAGGATTAGTTTAGGTAATTGGAAAGGTTAACAATTGGTGAAGACTGCCCTATTTTTGATGGTTTCTATCAGGGGTTCAGTTGGTGGTGTTGGGAAGTTAAACCATGGGCATTGTGATACCGTAATAAGTTGGGCTAGTGGGCTACAACATGTAATAAGATGTGAGACTTCTAGTTTCTGCTATGTGGCCATTGATAACCATCATGGTGATGGAGTAGAAGAGAATGGGTTTAAGGTTAAATTATCTGAGTCATTAATTTTCTGAAAGCTAACCAGCTGAAGGCCGGAGCAAGACACGTGATTGGTGACTGCAAATTCTCCAAAGGTTAGACTTAATAAATTCTTTTTAGCTATTTCAAATTAAAATAGAATTTTGTGAAATTAGAAATTTTACCCAGAATTCACGGTTAATTGGAAAATGACCCTAAGTCAAAGAATAGTCAAACAGACTCAGATTAAAATAAAAGAATAGTGAAACTTTATTATTTTGAGTATTCCAGATTCAATGGTGAAGTCTAATTGAGTAAAAGAGATACCAATCATAAAGAGACATAAAATTTGATGAATAGCATAGATTTGTGTAGCGATATATATTGAGACCTGTTTGTGAATTTTAGGAACATTAAAAGGGAAAGGCGATGACCCTCTAAGCAGCTACAGTAGGAGGACTGAGTCATTCATCAGTTGATTGGACTACTTAGTGGATATAGCTTCCTAGGGTTGGGACACACCCTAGTCAGGTATGGTACTTTGCTAAGTAAGGAATATGATTAAATTAGGAATGATGTGCATATTGATTGAATGATTCTGATACTTATCTGATGATAGAAGATCACATAGGAGTTATTGCTTTGAGAAACTTTGAGTTGATTGTTTATGTGCTTCCGTGTTCTTCATGATTATTTGGGAATTGTGATTTACCTTTCGTGTTGTCATTGTATGTAATTTTTGTTCGAAAAGATTATTGATATTGCGAATATAAGGATTACGTAAGTATTGAGATTGATTGTGCATGATGCGTATATTTGTGGATGAAGTCTTATGATTCAGATGCTATTGTTATTTTTAAGAGGACGATATTGTTTAAAAGGCATACTTTATGCATTGGTGAAATGTTTTATTGAGATTGCGTTATTGCATGATGGAATTATGGCATATTGGCATAGTGTGATTCTTTGGACATGGCGTGAGTCGAGCATTTGGCATTGTGCATACTTGGATACTCAGGCCGTCGGGGAAGGTCCGTAAAGTGAGACATACTGGTTACTCAGGCCGTCGGGGAAGGTCCGTAAAGTGAGACATAGGTGTGACATTGAGATGCATGGGTGTGTCACGCATATCGCCTGTGCATTGTGTTGATGAATTTGTGAACGTGATATAGTGTTTTATACAGATGTAGTTTGTACATTGCCATTATATTATATGCATGACTTGGAAGGCATATAGATATGAATGTACACTTGCACATGCCACGCCTTAATTTTGTTCCTTGCATTAGTATTGTATCATACCAGTAGTTGAGCTGACCCATTCGTGGGAACCATATTTCAGATGACACTCCCAATACCTGAGATTTGAGGAAGTCTAGCCGAGTGGAGGAGACTTGACTGTAGATGGATATTTGGCCTTGGGGCGTGTTTTGTGATGTACGGGCTTAAGCCCAATGACATATATGTATATTGACAGAAGTGAATGTATGTATCTATTAAATCGTCTTCGGTTGTATCATGGTTGTATATTTTCGGTTGTATAATTAGGCGATGTATATTTAAATTTGATGAGATTGTGGCCATCGAGTGAGGATGGGATGGACTGTTGTTTATATCTGTGAATTGTTGCAAAATATTAGGTGAGAAAAGGCTTAGAAAACAAAGGAGGTTCTGCCGAAATTTTATAAAACAGGAATGTATGTAGGCTTGTATCTAAATCAGTTGAATTGTTATTTATTTATTTATTCGTCTATTTGTTTTCTTCCTTTATTTCGCTTTAGTCTTGTCCCCGGGTTCGGTTGGAAATTCAGGGCGTGACATTGCAGGTCTTTATGGGTAATTGGATTTTTGAGTTTTTCACTTTAAAACTTTGTTTAAATGATGGGAAGATGTTCAAATAAAGTACAGGAGATGATTTAGAAAAGAAATAAGTGAAAACAATTAAGAAATAGGCACGAAATAGGGAGAACCCAGTTAGCCAGAGCTGTGGTTTCTCCCCTATTCGTGAAGATCTAGTGATCTAAATCAAAAACCAAGATTTGATATGAAACTCTTATGAAAAATGGATGAAAACTGCATTTGATTTAGGTCGGAATATGGCCGGAAGAAGTTGGCCATCGCCAGAGATGGCGACGGAACCCTATTGGGCCTCCACTGGATTATCGAGGGAGATAGTGAACAGGAATCCCTCATGCGACGTCGTTTGGTGACTTAATAGGGTAATGCTAAGTCGTTTTAAGTTCGATAGTTTTAAATTAAAAGTGGAATTGGACTGTTTGGTTACGACCCTTAGAAATTAAAAATTGATGCACTAAACCTGGATTGGATAACCTATCCTTAATTTGGGGCATTGTTCGCTGTTTGTGCCCAAGGCATATAGAAAAAAATGCACAAGCGCGCAGCCCCTACGACTCGAACCAAGGATCAGTAGTGTGGAAGCGGCGCGTGTAACCAATTGGACAGGTACCACCCGTGCTAACCAAGGCGCAGCAATATATATATATATATATATATTATATAATAATAATAATAATTAATTAAATTAAATTAAATTAAATTAAATATAGCGAAATGGCTTGAAATCCAAATTAAACAAGTTATTAGTGTATTTTGACTATCTTGGACCTTCTAAGATCAATGGTAAGGTCCGTGTTGCGAGACGGGGTCCCGAAAAATAAAAGACCCGTAAAAGTACAAAATGACTGTTTTACCCTTTTTAGCCCAGATGTCCAAATTGAGTTCCGCAAAAGCCTAAACCGACTTTCTTCGACATTCCGAACTCAATGGTAGAGTTTATTTTAGTAAAATAGAAACTCATGATATAAAGCATAAAATTTGATGAATAGCATAATTCAAGTGGAAATAGACTAAGTTGTGTTTCATGATTTTAGGAACACCGAAAGGCAAGGAGAAGGCAGTCTAGACCTTCCAGTTGGAGACAGTAAAAAGGGGACTAGGTTCTCATCGATTGATTCAGCTTCACGGCTAACGCGACTCCCAAGGGTTGAGAAAAACCCTTCTAGGTATGATATTTTGCTAAGTAAGAAATAGGGTTAAGTTTAGGAGTATTTGGTAAGATGATTGAATAATTTACATGTTTAATTGCTGTAAGGAAATCACTTAGAATTTAATTGCCTTGATAATCTAGAATTGGTTGTTTGTGCACTTATGTGTTCTTTGAACTATTTGAGAACTTAGTAGAGGGATAAGCATGAACCATGACTACGTGTTTAAATTGATTGTATATGGCATATGTTTATGTGGGAGCTGTTTTGTGATTCAAATGTTGTTGTTGTCTTAAATGGAATGCATCATTTAAAGCATGCTCTATGTGTTCAGTAAAATACTTTATTGAGATTGTATTATTGTGTGGTAAAATCAAAGCATATTGGCATATGATGAATCCTTTGAAAGCATAGTGTGGGTTGAGCACATGGTGTTATGCATTATGAAGGTGTAGATCCTGTGGTGAAAAACCCAAAAATTGGCCATTGCATTGGTACCCAGATCCAACAGGAGCGATCCGTAAACGGGCATTGGTACTCAAATCCAATGGGAGCGATCCGTAAACGAGACATGGGTTTGGCATAGAGATTGCATGGGTGTGTCACGTATATCTCCACTGTATTACATCGATTAATTGGAAGCATATAGATTTTAAATGTACACTTTGCACATGTCACGCCTTAACTCTGTTTCTTGCATTAGCATTGTGTCATACCAACAGTTGAGCTGACCCATTCATGGGATATCATATTACAAATGACGCTCCTGGTACATGAGACTTGATGAAGTCTTGAAGAACAGAGGAGACGTGGACCATGGAGGATTTTGGCCTTCGAGGCATATTTTGATGTTGTACAAGGGCATAAGCCCTAAACCATAGGTGTTTATTTGTATGTTATGAAACAACGGGCAAGACCCTATAGATTGGTATCAGAACATGAATTGGGTTAGTGTTTGAAATCCATGTAATTATCTTTAATTAAATCTCCTTTTATTTTATTTCACTTACTCCCTAGGTTAGTGGAAATTCGGGGTATGACATGCGCGCACAGGCACGCGGGGGGGCACGCAGGGCTGCGGGCTGGGGCACTGCTGATTCACTATTAATTGCTACAGTAAACCAGTAGCTAAAATGCTACAGTGCCAAAATTTCAACCTTTGTCTAAAAATCTTAGTTTTGACATTTTTACACCCATTTTAATTTATTTTATTAACAAACTTAGTGTGGGACTCTATAACATGTGAAATGATCATTTTACCTTTTTTTCCTTCTTTTTTGACTTCAAATAATTTTTGAACTAATTTGCCCCTATTTTCATTTCTTACCTTTCTTTTTCTTCTTAAGTCATTTAATTCCTTACTTAGAAAATATAGGCATACTCTCCCACTCCACTCAATCCATTTGCTATATTTTGAAAAATTCCACCATAATTTCCTTTGTTTTCTAAGCTTTTTCCACCTACTATTTCACAACACAATCCACCATTTCTCAAACTAGTAACCAAAATACATCCTTTAATTTAACTAAACATTGATACATTGTTTAAAACATACAATCCACCATACATACAAATATACTTAAATCCAAAATTTCACAACCTCATGCTCATTACAAATGTAGGGCCTTGCCCATAGTTTTCATTCTAAACAAGGTTTTTATAAGTTAATTACCTATGTCTTAGGGCTTATGCCTTCATACAACTCAAAAATATACCCCAAGGGTCAAATGTTCTTCATGGTCCATTTCCCTTCCATTTTTCAAGACTTCATCAAGTCTCAAGTACCGAGAGCCTCATCTGTAATATATAATCCCATGAAGGGTCGGCACAATTGCTGGTATGACATAATGCTAACATAAGGAACAAAGATAAGGCGTGGCATGTGCAAAATGTACATTTATAATCTACATGCCTTCCAATTCATCAATGCAATGCAATGACAATATGCGTGACACACCCATGCAACTCTATGCCAACCCATGTCTCGTTTCATAGATCGCTCCTATTGGATCAGCGACTACTAATACCCGTTTCACGGATCGCTCCAGTTGAAGTAGCGGGCACCAATGCAATGGCCAATTTTTGGTTTTTCACCACAAGATCTATACCCTCATAATGCATAGCACTGAAGTGCTCAACCCACACTATGTTTTCAAAGATTCACGTATGCCAAGATGCCTTGATTTTTTTATGCAATTTTCAATGAAGCATTTTATCAAATACATGGAATATACCTTAAATCATGCATCATATATAAAGTAAACTATAACTTCCAAATCACAAAAAAATTTTCACATGAACATATACCATAATACAATCAATTAAAAATATACTCATGTTACATGTCCACTACTTTACCAATTCTCAAAGAATACATAATTACACAAAGCATCAATACATTAAGCAAACCATATCTTTCAAAACACAAGACTTCATCCACATTAACATAAGCCATAATGCAATGAATTAAACATATATTCAAGTTACATGTTCATCACTTTGACAAATTCTCAAAGAACACACAAGTACACAAATTACCAATTCTAGGTTTTCAAAGCAACTACATACTAAGTGACTTTATAACAATAAGTAAACATATAAATCATTCAATCAACTTATAAAAATGCAAAGAAACTTAACTTTATTCCTTACTTAGCAAAATACCATACCTAAAAGTATTTTTCTCAACGCTAGGGAGTTGTGCTCGCTATGAAGCCAAACCAATTGGTAAGAATGTAGCCCTTGATGTGGGGAACAACTTCCTAGAAGGAAGTCTTGTGAAAATCCAAGCCCAAAGATGAGTTTTGGAGGGTTGAAAGTTGAAAAACCCTAGGTTTTCTTCACCTTTCTCTCCATGCATGACTTGCTGCTCATTCCTCAGACCAAATCCTATAATTTTAACACTAAAGGGTCCTATTTATAGTAAAGAGGCCAAGGGGTGAAAAGACCCTGTTGCCCTTAATGAGTTCGGGACCCCGTTACATTACAACCCGTCCCGAAATGCCTCAATTTGACGTTTTGCTTTAGCCAAAGTTCTTAAAATTATTTTAAATAAAAAATTTTCAAAAAATTTATTTTCGTATGTTGGTGGTTGTGGCCAAGCCCACCCGAGACACTCGGGACGCCCTTTATAGTCTATTTTTCAAATTATCTCCGATTAGGCTCAAATTCTCACAAGGGATGTATTTTAACATTCTAAGCATATTTCTCTTCTATGGCAAACTCAAATTATGCTTCTAAATATGACTTATATCTAAACGATGCATATGTAGTGCCCTACCGACAAATAAGGCATGAATAGTGTCCTACTAGCAAAACGAAAAATTTACCTTGATTTTTCAGATCTTTACATAAATTAAAATTTTCTTTTGAATTAATTTCTATTCTTGGTTAAAGAAAAATGATGACACAATCAACAAAATCACTCAACGTGATTAGTCTAACATTTATGCCCATCCACCAATGAATTCACCAAGAATCATCCAAATATACCAACCTATCAATCTTCATCCAATTGATCAAACTAGCTTGATTTTATATGAAATTTTAATAATTCAAGGAAAAATCAACTAAGTGGTCAATTTATGATTTCAAGCAATTCACTCAATCGAGTTTTCAATTTATCAAATTAATGAACAATTATGAATTTCATGAAAACTCAATTTCTAAATTTAAGTGGAAGAATTTCAATTAAAATACATAGTAAATTAAAAGAAATGGAAAGAGAAAGATTGCGAACCGATTGATGATGGAGAAACCTACCAAGGACAATAATCCTTGGAGTAAAACTCTAGAGCCGGGCCAATGTTTAAAGAAGGATTCCATTATGATGGAAAGTGAAATACAACGAATCTACGAATGAGCTAAGTACCTCAAGCTCCGTTCACCCTGATTACGTCTTCAAATTCCTCTTGAATCCTCAAGCATCTCATAGCTAAACCTTCAAACAACCGAAATCCTCCATAATCTCAAACTCTTTTGATCAAGTTGCTCAACAATCGTGAATCCACATGACCTCGGTATCCACCGATCGCTCAATGCCAAATCCTCAAGCTTGAACTCCATCTATCATCAATGGTGAATTTGACATGAACAAAGGCTCTTAGATCTGATTTAGATCTTGTGGATGATCTAAACCGATCAATGAACAAGAGTAGAGATGATTATAAATGACATGTATAAATGATCTCTCACAAGAGCTTCATGATCTATCAATAATTTTGCTCTCATAATATGAGACTCTCTCAGTCTATTTTTGACTACTCTAAATCTTATTTTCATCTATTTTTGCAAAGAGCTTGATTGATCCCCAAATGACTTGAAAACAGAATATAAATATGTTTTCCACCCAGGGTTCATTCGAATGAACCATCATTCGTTGGAATGAGCACTAGTTCATTCGAATGAATAAGGAACGAATATCAAACAAGCACAAATTTGAGGTTGCAACTCTTCATTTGATACAGAGCCTTCGAACGAATGAAAACAAATGAGAATGAACTTCTCTATTGTTCATTCGAACGAGAAATAGAGAGTTGCTCATTCTTGCTTGTCTTGTGAACTGAATTTTTTCCTTAAGTAATTTAAAATGCATTTTGGGAAAATTGGTTCACAACCACAAGTTAATCACATACATGATGTTATGATAAAAAATATATGCAATGCATTGCATAATGTGAATGTGTGAGATCCAAATCAAATACAAAAGTCCAATATACCCTTAGAGAACCAAGTTGACCGGTAGTGATAAACGGTAGTGTCTCTTGGACAAACTTGAAAAAGAATGGGCATTGAAATACTCACTCATAGAACTTATGTAAGGATTACACACAAAGCACGTTTTATCAAACCAAATCAGCCAATTACAATATTGTACCCTATGGTCCTAACAACCCTTCTCTTTCCCTTCTGTCCTTGTAAAGACTCAGAATTTTTTTAATTAATAAAACATAAAATATAGAACATAATATGATTTAAGAAGAAAAATAATGCATGAGTGCATTATATAATATGCATGCATGACTTGAGGGTAAATTAAGACATAATTAAACAAATTGAGTATTTTTAAATTAAGTAAAAAGACCAAAAAGGTTATGGGATTTAAAAGAAAAGAGAAGAAATAAAAAGGGACAAAAAGGACAATTTACCCTAAGGTGTTCTTTTGTCTTATAAAACTAAGACCCTACACACCTAAAACACACACTAGAAACACATACACATAATTCGTAAAAAGAGAGAGAGGGGAAGAAAGAAAAGGGGAAAAGGGGGGAAAAGCTATAGCCTTGGAGGAACTTGGAAGATCATCAAAGAATTGAGAAAATCTTGGAAGCTTAGACAAGGATTGAAGCATTGGCACTTCACACCACAAGCTTGAAGTTGGGGATTTTGAAGAATCCATCAAAAATCAAGAAAACAAAGTTAGGGTTTCCATCAAGCTTGAAGAAATTGAGGTAGGGGCTTCTAAACCTAGGTATAAAGCACGTGTATAGGTAGATTGAGCATTCCATTACCTCGTTCATGTCATGAAATTGCTTGAATTGTTAAAATAGGCCATGTGTTTCTTGTAACTTATAGACCCATGTATTTGATATTTTCTTGCCATGGATTGACACATTTTCATCTTGTCTTCTGATCTATATTACTCTCGGTTGAATGTGAAATTCTTTACATGGAGTATTTACAATATGGGTTTTGTGTGTAATATGTATGAAAATCCCTTCTTGCACTTGTAACTTATAAACCTGTGTATTTGATACTTTCTTGCCATGGATTGACTTATTTTCATCTTGTCTTGTGATCTATATTACTCTAGGTTGAATGGAAATGCTTTACATAGAGTATTTACAATATGGGTTTTGTGTGTGATATGTATGAAAATTCTTTCTTGCATACCAAGTGTTTGTGAATTTGCCTCTATGACTATTCGTGGAAGAATGGAAATGTTCGAGTGTTTTTGTCCTGAAGATTTCTTACATTAATGAATAAAAAATGGAACTATGAAAACACAAATTGATAAAAAGGTCTAGGAATTAAGAGGATGGAGAACTTGAAATAAATGAAATAAGCATAAATGTCTCAACTACTTTGTTTAGATATTGATCTAACTTGACGGTGTTCTTTCTTTGATTGATTTGATATATTGAATTATGAAGAAATAAAATTTAATAGATTTGCATGCTTCTTATTATTGCTTCTTTTGCATGCTTTGGTGACCACTTGTGTGTCACTTCACTTGCACATGTTTACATGTATCACTATATGTTTAGAGGCTCTTATTAGGGTAGTTGTATTAACCCCTACTAGATATAGGAATAGGCAAGGAGACTACAACAAGTTAAATGACTATCTTGACACTATTTTCGAAGGCTTCATTTTGCATATTTTGAGCATTCCCTCTCATGTGGATGCATGTACATAATCCTTATTTTTAAGAAGCTTGTTTTGTATGTAAATATATTTTGTAAGAGGATTAATTTTGGGTGACACGATGTGTATAAATTAAAAGTACAAAAGGCAACGTAAACTTTATGATTAACTTAGCTTGTATTTAGACCCTTATGGAGATACAATGTTTTGGGATTAGACTCTTGAATGAGAATTTGGTATGTAATATGTTGGGTATCAAACTTGATGTTGGGATATGAAATGAATGTGAAATAAAAGAGAAAAGAATGTGTAAGTCATGAGAAAAAAGGTGGAAATGAAGTTATAAACCATCTTAACCTTACATCTTTTACTTGATCTTTGATAGTTCAAGTACTTG
Organism: Nyssa sinensis; assembly: GCA_008638375.1. Classification (NCBI taxonomy): domain Eukaryota; kingdom Viridiplantae; phylum Streptophyta; class Magnoliopsida; order Cornales; family Nyssaceae; genus Nyssa; species Nyssa sinensis. Next base: position 9,796,169 of record CM018037.1, on the reverse strand, counting down.
AAATTAGACTCTTGCTTGTCCTTTGATGGGTGAAGATGATATTGATTTTGTGGATTTCACTTAAATAGTGAAATGAATATAGATGAAAAATAAATAGAGCATTTATGTCATGAAAGAGCAAGTAGAAACAAGAAAAGGATCAAAATAGGTAAATTTTTTGAAACAGGTCAAAGTAAGGAAATTTAGGGTTGATCAAGCACCCCGTGAGTGCCGATCGGCACAAAGAGGTGGAAAACCCCCATTTCTGTGTGCCGATCGACACTAAAGGGAGAGTTAGACCACTTTTGCATTTCTCTTACTGGTTTGGCTTCTGGACCAACTTTTGTCACCCAATTCACCTCTGATGGACTCCTTAAGTTGAATAAGAGTAAATGAACTTGTTTTCTATTTAATTACCTTGCTTTAGAATGACTCAGAATTGGGTTACTCATCTCAACCTCGGGCTTTCTCGATTTCGAGGCATGACAAGCCTGATCCTTCTTACCCATGCATGCAGTGTCGTCCCATTTATATCTTTCTCTCTCTCAATGGGTGCAACAAACAAAAATGTAAAGATGGTAGTGTAGCAACCCGTAATTTTTCTTGAAGTAAAATAAATATTAAATAATAAGAAAAATGTATCCTGATGGATTATATTTGATTTATGATGTAAAATAATGAGTTCGTAAAATTTTTGAAACATTTTAAATCCGTTTAGACACTTAAAGGACTAATATGAGAAAAATTGTCATTTTGCCATAATACCGGGATTTTGCAAACATTGTAATTGAAGAATATTATACTGGGACATAAAATATATTTATATACTTTAATTTGTTCATGGGATATTTTGTATGCAAGAGAAAATGACTAAAATAGACATGGAAATAAGAAATGAAGTATTTTAAATGAGGAGCAAAATAGTCATTTGACCCAGAATCAAATTTTTTTCCTTTTAAAAGGCCAAAACCTCACTCACTCTCTCATTCTCTCCCTCTCTTTTGAAAGCCACAAGGAGAGACTTGAAGTCTCTCCATTTTTCTCTCTTCCTTTACTTTTCTTCTTGAATTTTCTTGGGGATTTAAAGACGGATCAAGATACCTAATGCAAGAATGTCATCTAAGAGATCTCTACAAGAAATCTTGTCACGCCTCGAATTTTCAAAACCTAAGGAGTGAGTGAAAATAAACTAAAAGAAATTAATTAAAGGTAATTAAATGGATTTAGTTGATTACACGTTTATTTTCCCATGTTTCTCCAAAATTAAGAATGAAAATTTGTTACTAGACTTACCTAAGATGGGTTTCAAATGCCAATCAAATATCTCCCCCAACCAGTAGTCAAAATTAGTCCAAGTCATGTTTAAGCATGGTTTCCAAGATAGCCCTAAAAACGTCTCTAATGTGTCTTGGAACAATGGCCCAAATGGGCCCCAAATGCCCTAAGGCATAGATCAAGAATAAGTCAACAATCCTACCTAAAGTGGTCTAAAGAAGTGGCCAAACATGGCCTTGAATAATGACTAAAATGTGTCCCAAAAAGTGCCCAACATGACTTGGTATAATGGCCAAAAGTGGCCAAAAAGGCGCTCTAAAAGGTGATATCAAACATAGGAAAGAATGGTCTTAAAATGGCCTTGGAAGGCAAGTCATGGCATGCCCATGACATGCCTAGGCAGCAGTTGCGCGCAGGTGCAGGGCAGTAGGCATGCGGCAAGGCAGCAGGCGTGTGCGCGGTATGGGCGCAGAGCTCGCGGGCGACATAGGCGCATAAGCTGGGTTGGTTATTGGCTGCTCCATTGTAGTTATAGTGTATTTGCTACAACCTGATTTTTTTCATTTTCTGAATTTTTTCTAAAGTGCTGCAAGCTGATTTTTCCCATTTTTGACCTACTTCCTTAAGGTTTTTAACCCCCACTTTCAGCACTCTTCCTATCTATATATGGGCATTTTACACATCTAATAACTCTGTTTAATTCACAAAATTTTGACATAGTCTCCTTTGTTTATTAACCTATTTTCCTCATCCCATTCCTCCTCATCATCCTCCTCAACACCAACACAACACCTGATGGAACAAATATTCATACAATTGTGTAATTCTAACATTCGTAAGCATATTTAAAACAAATAAGTAACTACAGGGGCTCTATGCTCCTCATTCACATCCAATACTCAATTACATACAATCCAACATAAAATTTACTTCATAGCTTACACAAGGTCTAAGTTTTAAACATACAATAAATTTCATGGGACTTATGCCCTTACACACCAAAAATATGCCCCAAGGGCCAAATATTCTTCAAAGTCCACTTCCCCCTCTATGCTTCAAGACTTCATCAAGTCTCAATGTCGAGAGCCTCATTTGTAATATGTAATCCCATATAGGGTAAGCACGACGGCTTGTATGACATAATGATAATATAAAGAACAAAGGTAAGGCGTGGCATGTGCAAAGTGAACATTTATAAGCTATATGCCTTCCAATTCATCAATGCAATGCAACGGCAATATGCATGACACACCCATGCAACTCTATGCCAACCCATGTCTCATTTCACGGTCCACTCCCGTTGGATTAGCGAGTACCAATCATTGGCCAAATTTTGGGTTTTTTACCACAGGATCTACTCCCTCATAATGCATAGCACCGAAGTGCTCAACACACGCCATGTTTCCAAAGATTCACGTATGTCAAGATGCTTTGATTTTTCTATGCAATTTCAATGAGGCATTTATCAAACCCTTGTAGTGTGCCTTAATTAATGCATCATACATAAAGCAAGGTATAACTTTTAAACCAAAAAACTTTGTCTACATGGATATAGTATATAATCCAATCAATTACACATATAATCATGTTACATATTCATAACCTTACCAAATTCTCAAAGATTACACAAGTACACAAAGTACCAATACATTGAGAAAACCATAACTTTCAAACTACAAGACTTTATCTACATGAACATAAGCTAGAAAGCAATGAATTATACATATATTCAAGTTACATGTTCATCACTTCTCCAAAATTCCAAAGAATACATAAGTACACAAGGTACCAACCCTAGGTTTTAAAGTAACTATATGCTAGGTGGTTTTCTAATAACAAGTAAGCATGTAAGTCATACAATCAACATATAAAAACACTCCTAAACTTAACCCTATTCTTTACTTAGTAAAATATCATACCTAGAAGGGTTTTTCTCAACCCTAGGGAGTTTTGCTCGCTGTGTAGCTAAACCAATTGGTAAGAATGTAGCCCTTTAGGTGGGGAACAACTTCCTAGAAGGAAGCCTTGTGAAATTCCAAGGCTAAAGATGAGTTTTGGAAGGTAGAAAGTTGGAAAACCTAGGTTTTTCTCACCTTTTCTCTCCATGCACGACCTGCTGCTCTTTCTCATACCATTTCTGATAATTTTATCTCTCAAGGGTCATATTTATAGTAAAGGGGTCAAGGGGTGAAAAGCCCTTTTGCCCTTAATGAGCCGCAGGACCCCATTACACTACAACCTATCCCAAAATGCCTCAATTCGACATTCTGCTTTAACCAAAGTACTTAAAATTATTTTAAATAATATTTTTCTGAAAAATTTATTTTTTCCTGTTGGCGGGTGTGGCCAGGTCCACTCGGGCCACCCGGGATGCCTTTTTTGTCCAATTTTTTAAACTATCTCTAATTAGGCTCAAACTCTCACAGGATGTGTATTTTAATATTCTAAGAATATTTTCCTTCTATGAAATACTCAAATTATGCTTCTAAACATAACTTATGTCTAAATGATGCATGTATAGTGCCCTACTGGCAAATAGTGCATAAATAGTGTCCTATCGGCAAAAACGAAAAATTTATCCTAATTTTTCAGATCTTTACAAATCTGGAGCTCGAATATTAATGGAAGCATCAAGAGCAAAGATGGATAAATTAGGGTTTGGGAAAATCTTCAAAGATTGAGGTAGGGGCTTCTAACCCTAGGTGAAAAACATGTGTTTAGGTAGATTATATATCTCATATTCTCATTCCATGACACACAATTGCTTGATTTTGGTGAAATTGGTCATGTGATGCATGTGACTTGTCGATCTCATTATTTGATGTTTTTTTTTTCATGAATTGACTCATTTTCTTCTTGTCATGCTATTGACACCACTCCTAGTTAAATACGAATTAAAATGAATGGTGTTTTTATGATATGGATTCCATGTATATTATGTGTGAAATTCTACCTTACTCGCCATGTGTTTATGGAATTACCTCTATGACTACTTACATTAAAGTATTAATGTTGAATATTGTTGTGTTGGTAATTAAGTACATTGACGAATTAAACATGAACTATAAACATGAATATTGATGAAAAAGGTCTTGAAACTATGAGAATGGGAAATTGGAGGAAATGGATATTTGGGATAGAGATTAGTCACATTTTTTCTGTGCTCTTGGGCATAGTGAGATTGCGTTTTACCCAAAGTTTAATTAATTGTGATAGGGATGGTGTCTCACATTGGCTTGGGAGCCATAAACCCACACGGGTGATCGTTTGTCTCCATCAAATTAATAGCCCGTAAAGCACACAAGGTTACCAGGGGCCGCTAGGTGTATGGTCTTAGGAATTGATAACTTTGAGAATGAGAATAAGTGGAATGAAGTATAAAACCTCAACTATTTTGTTCATGTTTTGATGCAATTGGATAAGGCAGACTCCTTAAGATGATTACATGTATTGATGTATGAAACGTTGATGATTATTGAATTATTACCCTTGTTGTCAATGCATACTTGGTGACCACTTGTGTGACACTACACGGGCACATGCATACACTTATCACCATGTACTTTTCTTTATATTTAGAGATTCCAACTGGGGTAGTTGTATTAACCCATACCAGATTTTAGGTAACGACGCGGAGCCGGACATGTGAAAATGTCTTAGTATGAAGATCCTTTTTGTGCATTCTTGGAAAGTCATAATATAGCTCGTGGCATATTCACCTCCCCCGACTCTTCATTTTGAACATTTTCTTTGAAGAATTGTATAAATAACACGTAGTGGAAATGTACCTTACACTTTTGCTTGTGTATGTAAATTTGGATACCATGTAATGGCATATTAACTATTTATGCATTAGTAATATTCCAAATTAGTTTGTCAATGCTTTGTGTAGATGAAATCTGATGGGGAATGCTTATAAGCCTATTGGAAGGGGGTTTAAACTCCTTTTGATGCATAAAATCATTGTTTGGGACAAGATACATGTGTGTACATTGGATCGGAATTGGAAACTTAGCAAATGGCCCAAGAAAAGTTTCTAAAATAGAAGGAAGATCATTGCCCCGGTCCCATCCAATTGACCGGTAAGCATTTTCAATCAACTGAAAGGCTTTGTTTTAGCTACTGGATGCTACCGGTCGGCTGGGTAGCTCTTTGAGGCCAGCCAAGTAGTTTTTCCCTCTCCACTACTTGAAACTAGTCAGCCGAGTAGCCATTTTCGGTCAGCTAGATTCGTTTTCCTACAAAAAATGCCCAAATTCAAAAATTCGTAATAAATTCACTTTAAGTCTGATCTAGGTGAAATTTAAGTCCAAACTAATCCTTTTCGAGTCTAGTTTCATTAAAATTGGTTTGAGACTCACAATCCTTATATAAAATTAATTATGAGCTTTTAAGTGAATGGAGGTCAAATATGATTTTTTTTGAAAAGTGATTTAAACGAGGTCCAACTTTGAGAAGTCATATCTAATTTGTTTCAAAGGAAAATTTGGTGTTTCTTGTGGCTAACATGAACCTTTTAAATTATGTAAATATAGTTTCAATACACTTTACAAGTAGCCTTTGAGTTATGAGCTCTTAAAGTTAGGTTGATTAATGGAATTACTTGATTGTAATAATGTGAAAAGCTTAAATTAACTTAATGAACTTGTGAAATGGAAGTCACCCTTGGGTCTTTAGGGCTCGGGGTGTGACAGGTAAAGATAAAGTTTACAGAGATGTGTGGTATGGTTTGAGGATAACATGCAATTGGCATGTGTAGTGAGTAATCTACCTCCATTCTTGATCCAGTGATACCTCACACTTCACTCACTCTAGGTGTTGACACCTGCACTTCACATGCACATACACATTATATACATATTTTATATTTATCCTCTTATGTACAAATCTATAAACATACATATTAATTATACAATTGTATTTTAACTACTAGTTAGCCTTAAGTTATGCTAATTATACAAGCCTTTAGTTTATCATATCCAAATTGCATTAAGTGGTCTTGATTATTTATTTGAGTAATTAACCTCTAATTTTTTTATCAAATTGCGTTCTCTAAAATTTCATTTACTCATATTAAGCTTATTTTATTTCATGATTGGGTTTACTTTGTTAATTTTTTTATTTCTTTTTTTCTTGCAATTAGTTTTGTATAATATTTAATTATGTAGGATGAATTTTTGGGGTGTTACACGGACTCTAATGTTTTATTGGTGGGTCTGTATTTTTATCTATAGACCATTACTTATGGAAGATCTCTAGGCTTTCTAATGGGCATTACTCTTGATGCGTTATGAAGGATCTCACAAATTCGTGGTGCTTATGCACAATTATCTTGTCTTGTTACCATTTGTAAAATCAAGAAAATACTTGTTCAAAATTTGCTTTTCCAGAATATGCTTTTAAGGATCAATTAAAATATAGCTTGTCAAATAGGAATCGCAAGCATGCAAGAATCAGAGATTTATAATCACTAAGCATTTAAATAGGAATCGTAACACGTGACATCACATTTCAAATTAGCACATTTGGCATGCTTGTGAACAAGAATTTCAAATCACTTGACATTCGAATCAGGACATTTAGTAAAATAGAGAATTAAATTCTATACTTCAAAGTAGAGGATTTCTCACCCGCGGTTTCGGGTTCCTTGTCAGTGGTAGACTTTCCCTTTGCCTTTATCGATCCTAGAAATACAAGTCACTTTTGCTCATTTATATACACTTAGTCTTAAATCATCACCTATCTAATGTTTCTAGTTCAATTGGAGTCTATTTTTGAACTTAGTGACCCTCGAAATCCTAGGGTAGGTCTCATTTCCTTATTCAGGTTCATTTGGTAGCTTCTTTCACTACTAGGGGCATAATTGTAATTTTATCATTTCATATGTCATATTTTTTTTTCACACTCCATTTGCTAAAATGGACTCTACTGTTGAGTCTGGATAGTAAAAAAAACTATTAAGGTAGACCCCTTGTGGCATTTAATTGGCTTCGAATATCACTAAAGGCATTATAGTAATTATTGTATTTTACGTTTCTTATTGTTTGAAATTTTATTTGTTGAAATAAACCCCATCATTGGGTTTGAAGCGTCAAGAAACACTAAAATAGGCCCTCATTAACCTTAATTTGCTTAAAATTGATATTAAATTATTTAATTTATGATTTGTTATATAATAAACATATATATATATATTTATACATATATTTCACAAGTAACTGAATGGCAGAATGGTTAAGGTTTGGCATTTAAAACCCTAGGTCAAGGGTTCAAACCGTGGTCTATCTTGTTTTGCTGAGCCCACGGTTTGAACCTTTAACCTAGGGTTTTGGATGCAAAACCTCAATCATTCTACCATTGTTGTGGCTTGTAAAATATATGCTTTAAAAATATTATATATAATAGAATCATAAATTAAATTATTTAGGACAAATTACACTTGTAATACCTCGAAAATCCAACATGACCCAGATTACACCCCGACCTAATAAAAGTAAGCTTTGTGATAATAATGTTTAAAATATATATATATATATATATATATATATATATGAAATTGGCTCAAAGTACAGTAATAGGATTTATTATCCTAAGATATGAAATTAATCCAGAACACCAAAGATGGTGTATGCCCGAGAAATTGACAACTTGGTCAACCAAGTCAAAAATAATGTGGACTACTGCCGAAATTTACAAGATGAGATCAATACGGGTAATTAATTATGGAAATACGATGCATATGGAATAAGACACTAACGGGGATCCAATATCGGTAAAAGGCCTAATAATAATACCAAGCCCAGGACTAGCACCAAATTTGCCAGTATTTTGTACACCAGTATCTTATGGACTACACATTTCTTGGTGGTCAATTTAGACATAAATATGTCTATTCACATAATCTATAAGAGAAGTAGGTGGGGCCCACAACATGAGATATTTATATACATTATTATATATGTATATATGACATGATATAATATAATATATAAGATATATGTAAAATGACATAAAATAGATAAATATATGTGCTAGAAGCTTCCAAGGGGAAACTATTGGAAGCAAATGAGAAGCAGCTATGCAATTTATATATAATAACAATGGCAGTAGAAACTGCTGATGAACAGTAGGAGGAATGGTGGAACAGTGGTAGTGGTTAAGATTTATTTATATATATATATATATATATATATAGATGGTGCAACAATGCTAATTCTAGAACCCTCTCCTCATATATATAAATATATGTACCATGAGAGCTAAGGGTGTTAAACCAGATCTGGAGAAGAGAGAGACTGAAGAGGAAGAGAGAGATAGAGGACTACTGTAGCTGCAGTCACCATGGTTGGAAGAAAATGAAGCTTCAAGAAGTTGGGCTGTGGATGAAGGTATGTGTTAAATCCCTCATCTTTTGTTCTGTAGATATAAGGAACAAAAAAATCAATAGAAAACACTAAGGAAAAACTAGAAGAAAGAAAAAACCAAGAACTCCCTCTGCAACCCACGACCCAGATTTAGTGAAATTTAAATGAGAACTAAACCTGATTTTGTGAGTAGCAACAAGTAAGAATAAGTTCCAGGATTCCAAAATAGGTGGAATTAGGTAAAATGGTCTAGAAATGACCAGTTTAGAGCCACCGATGCATGGCCGAAACAATAATTGGGTGTCCTTAAAACTATGCATTTTGAGGTTTTAAGTGATCCCAAACAATTTAATAGAGGTTTAAGATTAAAATGGTGCAAAAATCTGTAAAAAGCAACATAAAATTAGGGAGAAAAATGGAAGAAATGTGTTGCAGTTCCGGCGCTGGCACCAGAACAGTGGCTGAAAAGCCGTGGGGAAGACGGGTCATGTTTAAGTCCATTGGGCTAGACCTCGGTCGGGTCGGGTGGGACCCGACCGAACACAACTTTGGGTTCATTAAGCTGTGTCGTTTTGAAACTAGTTTTAAATAAATTTTGGACTATTTGGTTATAGAAGTAAGAAATTGGAAATTAGGTTTTAGGGTTAACCTAAACATGGATAAGGAAGCTAGTAGGAGTATTATATTCCGGTCCACTAGTTAACCTGAACCTGCTGGTTCACAAAGTCTGTAAGCCGATCTAGGGTTTTAACCCAAGAACCCAATGGTTCAAGGGTTTAGATGAAAAGAATTAAACCACAACTTTATTTATTTACGGTTTGACCCCAAAACTTCTGAATAATTCTGTTCTGGCCCAAATTTTGGAATTTGTATGCAAACATACCCCTGGAAAATAATTTAGTAATTAAATTATTTTATAAAAAGGGCAAAATGGTGATTTTGCTCCTGGGCCATAACTAAAGCAAATAAATTCCAAACTAAGATCCAGAAAAAGCTATTTTAATATTTTTGGACGTTCCGGACACAATGAAAATGTCAGATTAGACATTCGGGGACTCCGGGGTGGTCCCACCATAAGACGTAAAATTATCAAGATGCCCCTAATGTGATACAAAGCTCAAATAAAGTCCAAATTAGACGAAATTGATACCAACGGAAGCCCAAATAACTGTGAACTCGTATAGGGGACTAAATAATGATTCGGAGTCAGAAATATCATAAAATATAAAATGACTAAAATACCCCTGAGCATAGAAAATGCAAAGCAAAGGCCGAATGAAGGCCAATCTGATATAATTAACCATCATCAGTATAACTATGTGAATTAAAGGGCTAAATAAGACTTCGAAACAGTCAAACTATAAAATAAAAAAAGACCAACGTGTCCCGATGATCAAAAACAGATACCAAATGAAGTCGAAAAGACTTAGAAATTTATATATGAGATTTATGGAGTATTCTAAGGTCACGATAGAGTCCGGGGCAAGAATGAAAAAATTACCATTTTACCTCTAAGGTTAAATAAGTGCGTAATTGGTAACGATTGGAGTCCAAATAACTTAGATTATAATCCTGATAACTACTGAGCCTACTTAAGGAATTTAATAGCTTTAGATGAAACCAATGAGTGGGTAATAGGCCAATGGACCTAATTAGGGGATTAGATAGACTCCTAAGACATGAATGAATAAATTCTGATATGTCTGTGATTAATAATGATTATTCAGGATATGTAATGAGGTGTTTGACGTATCTAGATATTATCAGATTATCAGTGAATGGAGATAAGCATAAGTGTCTTTGAGTAACTCGAAACCCTGACTTGGTGTATATATTATTGTACTATCTAGATTCATATACTATATTATTTTATATACTGAACTGTTTTATACACTGTACTATTTTACTACATAAGCTTCCATGCATACTTTTTATACTGCATTACATGTAGCATGATTCTATTTTATCCTGCTTCTGATATGTCCTATCTGATTCTGTTCGGGTCTGTTTGTTCTATATTATACCATTTGGAGTCTGTTCCGATGCTATTTTGGTACGTTGTGTCTTACTCTTAGGCCTATTACAGGATTGAGCGGTATGATTTATGCTAGAGCATGACCTAGAGGGTAGAGACCCCACGAGTAGTCTGCGATAGGCAGCTGAGAAGGGCTCGTATGCCTGATTGGCACTCTGTTTTATTTCTGTTCTACTCAATTCTGTCCTATTCCGTTCTAATCTGATCCCAGAGGGTAAAGGCTCCACGAGTAATAAGCTTATGGGCAGTTGGGAGAGGTTCAGACATCTTGTTCCGTTCTGTTCTAACCCTAGAGGGTAGAGGCCCTATGATTAGTCCGCTTATGGGCAGCTGGGGGAGGTTCAGACACATTTGATGATATGCCTTTGATTGATTGGTACTCAGTTCAGTTCTGTTTTGTTCTGATCTGTTCTGTTCTGACTCTGTTCTGATCTATTTTGTTTGTTCCGTTCTATTCTATTTGGACCTGATCCGCTTGTTCTACTTGAGCTGCATTTAAGCATGCATTTGTTTTGGGATATCATGTATATATGAATTGGTTTTGAAACCCATAGCAGGAACCTATGTTACTCACAGAGCTTGTTTAAGCTCTTTCTATTTATCTAACATTTTTCAGAACTTATCTCCATTGGATTAGAAGGCACAATGATATGACACTAGTAAGCCAGGAGGCATTCCAAGTAAGGATCTGATGGCACTGATTTGTGGAGACTTGGATTCTTGTGGACTGAATCTGGTTATTCAGGTGAGTGGCATGATATGATTAAATTCATTGTTATGCACTAGATATGTTGAGACATGGCTCATGGTAATGGTACTCTAGAGAGATTAGATATACTCTGTGTTATATGTCTGGTTATAAATGTGCTCTGTGGCTAGAGTTATTAGCTGTCTGGTTTGAGACTTGATCTGCGATACATAACTCTGTGGTATATAGATGAGTTGCATTCCCAAGACGAAAATGTTTTAAATTCTGCTACTTTGACCCTACATTTGGAATGCAATTCATTGTTCAGTTCAGAATTTTGCCTTTAGTTGGTCGCATTGTCGGTAGAGAGACCGGCAAGGTGGCTAACTGGTATCATGTCCACGGCATCCACGTAGGGTAGGTGTGGGATGTGATAACACTAACCTCTCTCGAGGTTTCTAACAATTGCACTGTGATCGGTGCAAAACTGCAAGTGCACAGTATCGTAGTTTTATAGTAAAGTGATAAGAAGAGTATCGTCCTCAGGGATTGGTGTCTTACTTTTGACAAGTACCGAAATTAAACTAATCTCGACTTTATTTAGAAAATTCACTAATTCTTTGGAATTGCAATTTAAAATAAAATCAACACAAAGAAAATACTTAAATGAAAAGAGAGATATTGTTCAAAATTCAAATTAATGGAAGAGAAGAATTCTAAGAAATCGATTTCACCTAATTTCTCACTATGCTTTACTCATCTAACTAATTGAATTTAATTCTTCATGTTTTTTAGCAAATCTCTAAATCATCCAAAAGCCTCTTTCAACAATCAGTTCGAACTATTCTTGTTCATTATTTACAAAAGAGTATGCAAATTAATAAAGCAAGAATGCAATAAGACCAATGATTTTCTAATACTACATAGGTTCATATAAGTCTTTCGATCTCTATATTTACCTATGCCGAAATATTCAGGATTTATCCTATGATTCCCTCTTTCGACAGCAAATCACAAAATTAAAATCATCAAATTAGTGGCCAGTTAATTAGAAGCATTAGGCTCAGAATAAATCAGACAAACATAAAAAAATAATTGCTTTAAATTAGCATAGAAAAGCAAGCATAGTTCAAAACTAGACTACATCGTTTTCCTAGAATAAAGTAAATTAGTTCATGCCAAAAATTAAATTCAACATAAACGAATTCACCATATTTTTTTGAGAAGAACGGAAGAAAATAAATACTAAAAAATAGTCACAGCAGTCAGTAGTGCACAGTCAAACCGCCGCCGTACAGCCGCTGTTTCTTCCTTTATTCTCTTCTGTCGTACAGCCGCTCCTTTGGATTTTTATTTCAATGCCCAGCAGTCGCTAAGTCGTTGCTCCAAGCTTCTAAGCCGACTGCTTCCTCTCTTTTTTACTTTTTTTTTCTCTCTTGCTGCGGCGCGGCTTTTGATTCTCTATTCTCCTCCCCCTTGACTTCTGTCAACACATCTTTTATATCAACAAAAAAAAAACCTTTTTTTTTAAGCCCTAGATGACAGATATTGGCGCAGCTTCATGGGCTGCGCTTGTAGGTGGGCTTTTTTTTTTTCCTTTTTATTTTTTCTCTGGCCTTTTCCTCTCCTAACCGCATGTCCCGGCCACCTTTTCTATTTTTTTTCTTCTTGTCTTGCGCTTTTTGGTCCCTGCCACCTTTATTGACTTTTCAACCTTCATTTTATTGTTGTTATTGTTTTTTTCCAGCTGCTACAATGCCCAGCCATTTCTTCAGCAAACAGCCCCCAACCGCTACTTTTGTGACTTGCTTTCTTGCTTTTCTTTTGGAAGCTTGTATTTTTTTTAAATCAGCAAAATTGGTGAGGAATTCACGGCTTAATGAACAAGTTATTCGGCTTAAGTCGTCATGGACTGCTTCAATTTCTTAAAGTCTGCAATAAAATTTAAATGATAAAAATGAAGCCCAAAATCAACCAAGATAAATAAAATAAACTAAAGTTTAAAATTAAGGAGTGATAAAATATTCAAATTATGCAAGTCATCAAACACCCCCAAACTTAAAACTTTGTTTGTCCTCAAACAAAAACCAGACCCCATAGAAAAATTTCATCACTAACCAAGCCATGATCTGAAATTAGATTTCATCACTAGCGTCTTACTCTTTTAAGATCAAAGATAGCAAGAAAATAAATAAAAAATTTAGCAATATGTCAAGCAAGAGGTAAACGTTTACTTCAACCTAAAGCTGAGACCTTGAGTGTGTGTGCGATATAGTCAATTTAACTCCAAACCACCTGCAAACTCAAATAAAAGTTGAACAACTGAAACCAGAGGAATTCTCTCAAAACTTAACCCCATAAGTCCAATTTTCAGAAATCCTCTCCACTAATGTAGTCAAAACCAAAATTAGAGATCAAAAGGTCTTTAATCAGGTTGTAATGACAGGCCACAAGGTGAGGGCTAAGAAAGAAATGGATATGGAAAATCAAAACAAACTGGGAAAATACTTGGTGGAAAGAACATTAAAATAGAATTCCATAAGATTCAAACCAAAGCTCTTTCTCGACAATATGCTCATAATCTTTTTCTCTTTTCTTCTGTCATGATGGATAAATCACTTCTGCATACAAGACAAACCCAGCAAAAATACCTTCTTCTTTCTTTCTTTTTTTCTTTTTTTCTTTCTTTTCTTTTCTTTCTTTTTTTTTTTTTTTTTGACAGGAGAATCACTTTCTTTTCTGAGAGAATCACTTTACTTTTCACACTTTGATCAAACAGAACAAACATAATGTGGATAATTTCATTTGAGCCAACTTTCTCTTCAAGTGTAAATTTCCACCAAAGTATCTTCTCAAACTGTGATAGGTAAATTTATGGTTTTTCAAGCTTAGAACAGGAATAGTTTATGTAGTTAAAAGAACAAATAGAGGTTGATGTAACATAAGGCTCAAGGGGGCTGACTATGGAAATACACCATGCAATGATGGCATGATAACTAGGATGGCTAGGAAGGCTTTTTGGTTATGAAAAAAATGGCCTAGATCGTGTCTCTAATATTTAGTATCAACTAGGATTTCGCCTCAAGGATTCATTAATGGATTCTAGAGTAAAGCAAGATTGAACTTCCCTGACCCAGTTAATTCAGCTCCTTCTCTTCATAAGAAAAATGGAATAAAGAAAAAAAATAACGATGTGCTCAATTATGTTCAAGGACAAAGATTTAAATCAAAGAACCCACAAAACTCTGCCTAA